>CM053744.1:45204013-45221891 GCA_028658305.1 Pachyuromys duprasi
AAAAAAAAAAAACCCAAAAAAGATAACAACAAAAAAAGACTATAAAACAATATAACATAACTATAATGCAGCTACACATACACACAGAAGAAACATAAAAATACAAGCTGCTGTATGCCAAATAGGGGGACTACAGACTGTGTATACCATAGAAGTTAAAGAGTAAGGACTCTTTCGCTGACTGGGGTAGCAATGGAATGCCTGATGGAAGAGGCCCTAGACCATGAACTTAAACAGGGCCCTAGAGGGTGAAAGTGGGTTTGAACAAAAAGAGAGACTGCATGTGATCTGTTAGAGAACAAGGAGACTTCTAGCAAGCAGAAGTTTTATTTAGCCGAAGTCACAGGCTATGTGACCCTCAGAGCAAGACCCCATCCAACTAATTTCCAACTTTTGAAAAAGACTAGAGAAAAACTTAAGCAGTGGACGAAATCATCAGTGCAGGAAATCATCAATAGCAGAAAGCTGGTACCAGTGTAGTAGGACAAGGAGCCAAGTTCTAGCCCCCTCAGGCAGCAGAACTTGGCAGCTTTGGCCACATAGTTCTGGATTTAGAGTCAAGGATATAATACAGGGATTGTGGAATCTCCCTCCTCAGCTAAGGACAGCCGCTGAAACCCAGGGTGTGTTTTCTACATAGTGAGAAACAGCAACAAAAACAAAAAACCAGGGCTGGGAGGTGACTCTGTGGGCAAAGCGCTTGTTGTATAAGCAGGAGGAAGTTCAGGTCCCCAGCATCCGTGTGAATGAAAATAAAGTAAAAACAAAACCAAAAATGAGATGAGAAGTCCAATGAGATGGCTCAACAGATTACTTACTTTGAATACCAACATGGTGGAAGGAAAGAACCAAGTCCTGCAAGGTGTCCTTTAGCCTACATACATTCAGTATTTGCTCTCTGTCTCTGTCTCAAACATACACACACACAAACATAATACACTTGAAAAAAAATAAGAAGGTAGGTGTAGAGGATGATTTTGTAATCCCCATCCTGGAGTAGGGTCAGAGACAGGAGGATTCTGGAGACTTGATGGCCAGATAGTCTGGCCGACACAGCAAGCTTTAGTTTCAGTGAAATACCCTGTCCAAAAAAATAAGATAGAGAGCAATAGAGAAAGACATTGACCTGCGGCCTCTACACATATGTACAAACATACACACACACCAAACAAAATGGTTACTGTCAAATTTGGGATAATTTTCCTCTAATCTGGGTAGAGAAGCATTCTTAACTGAATGTTCACAAAATAGATACGTGACAGTTGTGAAGGTTAATTGAATAAAGTACAGTACAGCAACAGATGAAGAAAATTCAGAGATATACATGATCTTTCTGTAAAGGGCTTTACACATGGAGGACAGCTACTCTATCTCCAAGCTATAGCCCCACCCTGTAAGACTTTCTTTTTAAAGCAATAATTAAGCAAAAATACTAGATTATGGATAGATTATGCAAGAAATTAAGATGACTGAATTTTATTGAAAACAGTGTGACCAAAGAAGTTATGATAACTGTGACATCTTTCATTTATGCTGTTGAGTAACAAACATTTGTTACGGTAGATTTAAAAGGTATGGCCTAATAAATGTTTATTGTTAGGCTGTAATTACTATGGCGGTATTATCAAACCTGCTATTGATGCCTGTTGTATTTTATAAAATAGCATTTACCTGGGGCATTGCAGATACTAACTCTAAACAAATTTTACCTCCCACCTGTGGCCCCAAAATACTTACCAGTGTTCTCCATCTCCTCCATGCTCCTTCCCCACGCTAGCTCGTGACACTGGTCCATTTCCTTCTCCTCTGATCCTGTCTTTTTTTTTCCTCCCTTTCCTTGTGGTTCCTCGACCTCCGCCTGTGAACCCCAAACTCCATTTCCCTTTTACTTTTACAACTTAAGCATACCCTAGGCATCTTATACCTGAGTTTTTATATTTGTTGTGGCTGTTTTGCCCTGTCCCTTTTTCCATATGGTATGGGAGTTATGCCTTTATAGCCAAACTTTATATAAACTTCCTTATACCTTTAGAGTTTAAGCATTTCCTAGGCATCTTGTACTTGGGTTTTTACATTTGTTGTGGCTATCTTTGCCTTGCCCCTTTTTCATACGGGATAGGCGGTTTTGCCTTTTAAATATATGAATTGTAGTCTTTGAGTTTTTAGGACTTACCTAGGCTGGCTTGTACTTTGCTGCCTGTATATAGTCCTCTGCATGTGTGGGTTTTTTGTTTGCTTGTTTTTGCCTTAGGCATGATCAACGTTTATTTCCTGTGAAAATGTCTCACATTTAAAGGGATAAGCTGGTGGCCAGAGCAGTGTGACATCATCTTTCCTTACATAAACCTGACTGGTGTGAATTCAACCTTTTAGATCACTAAAGACATAGCACCCATTATTAAGAAAAAAGAACTTAACATAGTAATTAACCTTAAGAAAAAGTTTGTGATTTTGAATCCTAGACTATTCTTTGTAAGTGGCTAATCAGCAGGGGTTTTGACTTTACTATGTAAATTAGGCTAATCCAGAACTCAGAGATCTGCCTGTTTCTATCTCCTTTTTGTGATTAAAGGCATATACTGGCATCCTCCTGTTCAAATATTTCATCTCAAATCCATATCATCATAACTCAAAACCTTTAAACAAAAATAAAGCAAAGAAACAAGAAAATTAAATTTTAGGCCAGTTGTGCCAATTTAGGCATAACAAGCAAAGCCTAGTTTATCATTTTTTGGAATTTGGACATCGCCATATTGTATTGACTGGCCCTTTCCAGAAAGAACTGACAAATATCTTACAGCCAGAGCTTTGAATTCCAGCCTCTATCAATCTAGTTAATTATTGGGAAGAGTGCCCTTTTGTTGTCTGTAACTTAGTATTCTATCCCTTAACTTCTCCCCACTTTCTCCTTGAGCTTTTGTAGAGAGGGCTCTGTGATCACCATTAAGCACATTGCAGTTAGGTTCCTAATAACAACAACCAAAACAAAGCCAGAAAAGATCCTAGCGCTCTCATTGTTTTAAGTCCGGACATATGGAATGAGATAGATGCTTCTCAGAGATAGTTGTTACTCTGGGATAGGAAGATTTCCAAGGCTGCTTAATATAAAAGTGACTGATTTAGGAAGATTTAAAAGTTGCTGCTGAAACAGATGTAATGTGCCTGAATATAAAGAGGACAGAAGAGGTGTATGCCGTATGAAGCACCCACCACAGGTTCTCCAGAGACTTGAGTAAAGTTAGTAAGGGTGATAGCACAATTTTACTAAATAGGGACCCAGCAAAGCTTGAGTGACCTGTGCCTGTGTCTCCATAGCTTATATCTATTAGGTACATCTCCTCCCACCACAGATAGCCAAAGCCAAGTCAAACTGGGCTGGTACTGGAGTTGGAATTTTATTTTACTTCTCATTTTTTATTTATGTGTATGGGTGTTTTGTGTATATATCTGCACCACATGCATTTCTGATGCGTACAGAGGCCAGAAGGGGGCATCACATCCCTTGGAAGTGGATTACAAACAAGAGGTGTTGAGATTGAATCTTTGGAACAGCAACCAATGTTCTTGGTCACTGAGCCATTCTTCCAGCCTCTGAGTTACAGATGTTTGTGAGCCACCATGTCGGTGCTGGGAATCAAATGGGGTCCACTGAAACCACTGGCAGCTGTTTACTTGGTTTTCATATCTAAATCAGACAGCCCATTCCCATTTCCTTAACAGATTTAATGCAAAATTTTAGAATAAAAACCCAGAACTACTCATAAAGAAACTGCTGCCGAGTTGAAACCTGTGTTTTAGACCTTCTGCCTACCTGCCTTCTCACTTCTCCCCTTTCTGAGTACAAGTATCAACTGTCCAGAGAAATTGAAAAATATAGTCCTTTGTATACTCATGTTTCAGTGCTAGAATCCAGGAAGCCACCAGGAAAAAAGCTTTCCTCAAGACGCTCGCTCTCAGGTTGCAGATATTGAGAGTGGGGAGCCGCAGCCGGAAGCTTCTCAGGCGCAAAGTGTCCAGGTCCTTTCCTTTCTGAGAAACCAGGGGGTGTTGCCTCCCTCAGTTCTTGCTGCTGGCCTTCCTGGGTGCAATTGCTGCTCCCATAGATAGCACCTGGGCTACTCAGAGTGCCAGCTGGGAAGGAGTCTGAAGCACCTCCCAGTACTACTGCTGCTTCTGAGTAAGACATCTGCTCACTTAGAAGAACATGTTGACTGAGTAATTTCAGGCAGGCCAGAACCGCATATATTAAACTGTACGAAGGACCCACGGGAAAAACAGGGCAAAACTTTTGTCCTTAGAAGCCTTTTACCCTGGTCTTTTCATCTTTTTTTCAAACTGGCCTTCATGGCCTTGTTCTTGACTAGTCTGCAAGTCCCTAGGCAAAAGTAAGATACTCTTTGCATTTCAAATGTAAAGAGAGAAAGAAAAGAGAAAGAGGTGTCCCTGGATTTTATTGTAAAACTTAACTTTAATAGGCACATAAATGTCCACATTGAATAGGAAGGTAACCCTGCATTAATATCTGTGAGCTATTACTTACTCTAACAGTCACAAGATAGAAGTAATAACTACATGATAGAGTTATTGCCTACATTATATAGGCAATTCTACAACATTTCATCACTAACAATCTGTGTTCATATACGTGGATTAAGATGTATAACATTTTTAAAGTTCTTACATGTGTTTGTGTATGGGGTAGGGAGGCCATGCCACAGCACACACATGGACATCAGAGGATAGCTTCCAACTGTGGGTTCTCCTCCAGCTATGTGGGTTCTAGAAATTGCACACAGACATGATGAAGAGTGCCTTTATCCACTGAGCCAGCTTACCAGCCCCAGGGAAACATATTCTTAACAGCTTAATTTAGACAGTTGGATGTGGAGATTAGGTAAAAGTAACTACTAGGAAAATCATTTACTCTTCTTAATGAAGTTTGATAATATCACCTTTAAGATTTAAAAACACACATACATATTGTTTAATGGTGCTATTTAAAATAGGAACAGCCTTAAAGAACAATGTTTATTTTAGAATTTTTCATAGTCAGTAATGGAATAAAAGAATAGTATTTCTATACTACTGAAAAAATTATGTGTCCCAAGTTCCCTGAGATTGCCAGCAAGAATCTTAGGGAAGTCATAGTGAAGAGATTCCATTCTGTTCTGTAAAGGTTGGAATAGTTAAACTTATTAGATTCTAAAATGAGTTCATGTTGTTAAAGATTAAACTGAATTACTGGCTCATTTTGCTTTTAGATATCTTTTAAAGTTTAATTTAATGTGTATGGATGTTTTGCCTTGTGTGCCTGGTACCCACAGAGGCCAGAGGGGGGCATTGGATCTCTTGGAACTGAAGTTTATGGATGGTTGTAAACCACCTTGTGGGTGCTGGGAATTGAACCTGGGTCCTCTGGAAGAATGATCAGTGCTTGTAACCACTGAGCCATCTCTCTAGATTCCTTTTAGATGTCTACTAGGGCAGTGTGACAGGAAAAATTTTATGTTCACTTCTGGCAGTAACTAACATTTACAGTACATGCCAGTATATACTTACAGCACATGTGTTACTTCAGTTGTGAACGCAGGCTGGGCACAGTGGTGCACACCTTTAATCCCACCAATCAAAACAAACAAGTGAATAGACTTAAAGCAGCTAATTTTCCCTTTCCTTGAAGTCTCTGTATACCCAGGAATACATTTTAATACTCCTTACTCACAGGGTGAGTCATAACTACCATAATGTCAGTTTCTCTAACCCAGGCATGATGACTCCTGACAATGGTGTCAGAACTACTTTTTTCCTTTTGTTATACTGTGGTCTTGAAAACATTATTTTGATATTTCGATATGAAGATAACAACAGCACTCTGATCAGAGCCAGTCTGTCGCACTGAGACAAGTATTTGTTGTTGACAGACCGACCGTGAGACCCTGTAACATGAATTCATGCCTCTGCTGGCAGCACATGCAAAGTTTGGACTTTAGGGCATAGGGTTATAGCTCAGTGCTAAAAGTCTGCTTTTAGCATATATAAAACCTTGGGCTTAATCCCTGTCCCAAGAGAAACAGACACTAAAGATAAAGAAAAGGAACCCAGAAAAGACAGTGTAGCTGTTTAGACTTCAACACTTCATTTCACCATAGATGTTAGTTTTCTTTTTTTTTTTTAAATTTTTTTTAATACAGTTTATTCACTTTGTATCCCCCCTGTACCTCTCTCCCTCCTCCCCACCAGTGTCCCTCTCCCAGTCCACTGATAAGGGAGGTCCTCCTCCCCTTCCTTCTGATCCTTGTCTATTAGGTCTCATCAGGAGTGGCTGCATTGTCTTCTTCTGTGGCCTGGCAAGGCTGCTTCCCCCTCAGGGGGAGGTGATCAAAGAGCAGGCCAATCAGTTCCTGTCAGAGACAGTCCCTGTTCCTATTACTATGGAGCCTACTTGGATACTGAACTGCCCTATGGTACCTCTGTGCAGGGGTTTCGGGCCATCTCCATGAGTGGTCCTTGGCTGGAGTATTAGTTTCAGAAAAGAGCCCTGTGCCCAGACTTTTTGGATCTGTTGCTGTCCTTGTGGAGCTCCTGCCCTCTCCAGGTCTTACTATCTCTCACTTCTTTCATAAGATTCCCTGCACTCTTCCCAATATAGGATAAACATACTAAAATCTGTACACCTAAAAAAGCTAATCAGGAAGAAGGACTCTGGCTAAGACACTCAATCCACATTCAGAAAGGCAAAGAGGATGGACATTGGAGGAGGGAGAAAACAGGGAACAGGACAGGAGCCTACCACAGAGGGCCTCTGAAAGGCTCTACCCTGCAGGGTATCGAGGCAGATGCTGAGACCTTAGTTTTCTTACATTTATGTTTAATTATGTGTTTGTGTGTTTATGTACAGAATGCAGGTACTTGTTTTCCCTGGAGCTGGAGTTAAAGGCGGTTGTAAGCCTCTGACACGGCGACTAGGAACCAAACTCTGCAAGAACAATACATACTCTATTGCTAAGCCATCCCTCCATCACCTTTGGCTATCTTCTTAATAACATATAGGTAGTATAGGCATTTGGTAGTTAGGAAGGTAGGTAAGTAGGAATACCTACCATATAGAGAATCAAGGTGAGGGGACCAACAAGATGCTACATGGGCAAAAGTACTTGTTGTGTGTAAGCATCATAACCTGATAACCATCAATCCCCCCAAACACACAAATTGTCCTCTGTCCTCCATATATTCACCATGGCACATCTATACCGCCTATACAAAAATAAAGTTAAATTTAAAAAAGAGAATTAAGGTGATGACCATACAGTCCTTATAAAGACTATCACATAGTAACTGTAATTGGTGTTTGGTGCTTAGCATTTACTTTATTTGCTAAATAAGTCATTTACAAATAAGGATTATTTGCCCAGTGAGTTACCAAGTAAATCACATGGAGCTGACCCCCTCAACACTGACCAAGGAACAACTCCCATATAATTGTACTCTGTCTCCTAATCTTAGCCTGTATACCGTCCTTTCCCTTCTCAGTAAGAAAGGGCCTGATCTATAAACATTTCCCTGGGGCCTTTGATTATTCCCTCTTGCTCACTGCAGAATTGGGCCTGTAGTTTCCATTCTAACTGAGATAAGAGAAACCTATCTCTCTTTTCTCTCTATGCCTAGTTTGCTGGAAATTAAACAGCACTTGCAGGTTAATTCTTCAGTAACATGGCTCTCAGGCAGAGCTCATGAAAAGTAAATGTAAAATCAGGCGTGGTCCAGGGCTTCTGGACACTTTATACAAGTCAAAGGCCACAGTGACCCAAGGAGACTAGATAAGCAGTATTTGCTGTAAGTTGTTTGGTGTGTTTCAGTGAGTTAGAATATGATCTGCTCTCCCTTCCCTTCCCGTCTGCTACCTGTTTATCATGCTAATTGACAGACATTAGATAAAGGCAGGAGGAAAGTCCAGAACATATCTTGGAATGGGTGTTGAAAAAAGGTTGGATTGGAGATTTAGTCAGAAGGATTACCTGAAGCTTTTGGGTGTGAAACAGCATAAATTAGGGTTGTGATGGTGGTAACTTAAGGTATACAAATTTTTCCCAGTCTATTGCCCTGCCTCCATCCCACCACTTTTCCTCTTCTTTCCTCTGTTTTCCCAATCTTTATGGAAGGCTGCAATGGAATTGAGACTCTGCAATTAAGTTTGTAAAGTAGTAATTAATCACATTTTCAAGGGTCAAGAATAGGGAGATTTAAGAGAAGCTAACTGCCCAGGAAGAGCAATCCCACCCAGAAGCTGCTGGAGGTAGCAGCGTGGCTTGGAGATGAATGACTCTATACAGGGTACCTACCAGCCTCCTACCTTTGAATGGTCTGACCCAGTTTGCCTTGGTATGTACTGCCCAACTGGTGGCCTGACTATTTTTCCTTGTGACCACCAGGGGATCAAGTATTTGCTGGGCTAGAGGAACAAGCCCGACAGGCGATGATGAAAACTGATTTTCCTGGAGACCTTGGCAGTCAGCGACAAGCTCTCCAACAACTAAGAGATCAGGACTCCAGTAGCAGTGAGTTCTGCACCTTCTGGTAATGACTCAGGGCAATGGGAGAGGAACTAACAGACTGTGTGCTCTGGGGGTTGTGCCTGGGGGTTGGGAGGAAGAGCTAAGAAGATGTGTGGGTGTCCAGGGTCTGAGTATGTTTATTCAGAGATGGGACAGGCTGGCATATTGGTTTTATAATTTATAGACTATAGTAACTGGCACAGTGCCATATATAGATAGGTTTGTGGTGTTTGTGATAAAGGACATTGTGTTCAGGCACCTGTGGGCCAGGTAAAATAAAAAGAAAAAAAAGCCTTTGCTTTAGATCTAATTATTTATTTATAATTAATAGAATATAAGAGTGGGATTTATGAATTTTTCCTGGAGATCCTAGTTTTAGTGTTGTACTGATTTGCTTAGTGATAAGATTATATAGCATATTAAATGCTGAAGTCCAGGTTTTCCCACACCAAAGCCCTTACTAGATCTCTGAGTTTAGGAGATTTAAAAAAAAAGTTCTTACAAGTTAAGGCTTATAGATTATCTAGTCCATAAATCTGCCTGAACAGACTCACTTAGAGCTGTGTTACTTCCCAGGAAGATGCCTATGCTTTCCTGATCTTATCCATTTGATACTTGTTTTGTTTATTTGGTTAGCTTTCTGAGACAGTGTTTCCCTTAGCCGTCCTGGGCTTACTTTGTAAACCAGGCTGGCCTCAAACTCACAGAGATCCACCTGCCTCTGCCTCCCTGAATGCTGGGATTACAGGCATGTGCCACCATGCCCAGCTTGATACTAGTTTTTTTTATTATTATTAAATGTCAGTTTGGAGTGAAACTTCTGTTTGTTTTAACCAGTTGAAACCTTGGGGAGAAAAAAGAAAAGAGAGACAGAGTATATGTGTTCTGAACTCTATAGAGAGTTCTGCAGTTTTTCCCAAACTAATAATTAAGCAGTAGCAAGCCCACAGACACAACATAACACACACGCGCGCACACACAAACACTAACAACTAATAAGGTTAGGTACAAAGAAATGAACCCTAGAATTTCTAGGAAAACTATGGGACACAGCAGTATTTTTCTTTTTTCCTTTTTTTGAGACAGAACATTTTGTTAACAGATAAAAGTAGACGTCTAGTAGGCTACGGTCCAAAAGAAAAAAAAAATAGTTGTACCATCCTTCTAGACAGCATACTTAAAAAAAAAAAAAGTTCCTGCAATATTCAGATAATTGGCAATTTACAAAAGTTTATTTTGTGCAGCAGTGCCTTAGATTAAGCCTACAAGTCTTCTATACTGGATGCTGGTGAGAAAATATAGTATGATTTAGTCTGGGCTGACCCTTCCTTATTGAGATGGATTAAGGTGAAAGCAAGCTTTAACAAACACAAACTATACTTTTCAGTACCCAAATGAAGTCTACCACATGACTGATAAATCTAATATAGACCTGTATACTCACCAGCAGGTGATGTGAGGAATTTGTCAATAAAGGAAATTTAACCCAATGTTGTCCAGAAATAAATAATCTTATATTGTAGATTTAGAAATTATGCAGAATAGTAGGGAGGTGAGTAATACTGTCAGCAGGAAATGTGAGTCTCGTTGTTGAGACTCCTTATGGTAGCCTTAGGAGTCCAGAATCCACGCAGGAATGAGAGGGCTATTCCCTGACCGACTGACGGCTTTCTTAGGTGTGGCTTCCTCTATGACCGGTAAAGCACCTCATTTGTTATTGTGGAGTTTGGCTTCCCCTCAGTCAGTTTTTTTCCCCCTTATTTTACAAAATAAGGACAAAATCAGCTCACACAAACCTTGTAGATTCATTAGCCACACATAGATTACCCCACAATCATGTCCTTCCTCACCAAACTAAAACACCCAGTTACTAATGTCTAAAGTGAATAATGACACTTTCCCCAACTTCTTTCACATTTAGTTACTCATTAGATACATCAGTGAACCATCTGAAACAGTGGATTTATTAGCTTAAAATGTGCATTACCTAGTGGATTAAGAACAAAGTGGACACTTGAGCATGGTGGTATACGTCTTTGATCTTAGCACTTATGGGGCAGAGACAGGCAGTTCTCTGAATGTGAGGTCAGCCTGGTCTACCTAGAGAGTTCCAGGACAGCTAGGGCTACACATAGGGAGAGGGAAGGAGAAAAAGAAGACAGAGGAGGAGGGGGAGAAAGGGAGAAAAAAAAAACACTTGGGAAGGAATTTGAGGCAGAAGGATTATGTCAGGATTATTGAAACTAGCCTTTGTTGCACAGTAAAAGCATCTCAAGAAACCAGGGTTGGGGTTGAGATGTAAATTTGGACACCTTCCACCCTATAAAAGTAAACTGCTCAAGGCTGGTTGCTCTGCTAATTCTACTTTTCTACTGGAATGTATAGCCCTTTCCCTATAAGTTGGTATAATTTTAAATTAGTTTATTCTTACATCCTTATTAGTAAGAGGAAATAACACTCTGTTATTATTTCTGCAAGTGTGTATTAATATTTGTTGTGAGAGAAGAGATTAATGGCCTGGGGGGTAGGATAGTCTGTGATAGCATAGAGAAATTGTGCAGATGGCCGTAGAGTAAGAAACTCAAGAGGTGTTGCTAAGTCAGAGGTTTGTTTTGGGAGTGAGTTTGGTGTGATGTGCTTGGGGAGGTACGATCTGCAGTGTAAGATATTTGAGAACCATGAATAAGAATAATTATTTTGCCAAGCATGGCAGTACATGCCTATATTCACAGCACTTGGCACAGAGGCAGGAGGATCAGAAATTCAGAGTCATCCTTGAATACATGGTGAGACTGAAGCCAGCCTGGGCTGCATGAGATCTGTTTCATAAACAAAAAAACAGGTTTTGTTTTGTTTTGATTTTTTTCAAGACAGGGTTTCTCTGTGTAGCATTGGCTGTCCTATACTCGCTTTGTAGTTCAGGCTGGTCTCAAACTCAGTTCTGACATTACAGGGGTTGAATCATCACACCTGGCTTAACAACAGTTATTTTTATGGTAATGTAGAAGGCTAGTTACCATTTTTAGTGCAGATGTGCCTCACCGTTTTTCTGTAGTATGTATATGGCATAATGAATGGTAGTCACAGATGGTTTCCATTCATCCTGATTTGTGCCCTAAAAGCACTGATACAAACTTGTATTACCTGAAGTCTGAAAATGTTTTTTTCATTGTAGCTGCAAACTCTCAAGTAGATAGCAGCTCAGGATGTATGCCTGTAAACATCAGAACAAGTGACCAGTTTATGTGTTCCAGGTGACAGTGAAGGTGACGAAGAGGAGACTACACAAGATGAAGTATCTTCCCACACATCAGAGGAAGATGGTGGGGTAGTCAAAGTGGAGAAAGAATTAGAAAATGCAGAACAGCCTGTTGGTAGTGGGAATGAAATAGTAGAGCATGAGGCAAGTGGCAAGCAGTCTCTTCATGCCAGCTTTCTTTTCCATCCCATCCCAACACTCCTAAAAGCTCTCGTGTCTTTCCAAGCAGAGCAGTCACCTTAGCTCCTCCAGGGAGCACTCAGGTTTAAGTCAGAGTCAGGCTGTCCTGTGGAACCAGCTTCCAACTAAATTGTTTCCTGAGTATTCATATAAGGAGCATGCAGAAGGGAAGCTAATCCTTCCCTGCAGAGTCCAGTGTCATCAGGGTAGAAAGCCTTGAAGATTGAAGAACAGTATCTTCCCCTTCAGTCCACAGTGGGAATCTAAGACTAACACATGGTATAGATCTCTATAAAGAGGTGGGATGGGGAAGAGACTAGTGAGGAATGTTCATGGCTTGCCTGTTTGGATTTGCAGGTTACAGAAAACCTAAATTCTGACCCCTTGCTTGAACTCTGCCAGTGTCCCCTCTGCCAGCTAGACTGTGGGAGTCGGGAGCAGCTGATTGCACATGTGTACCAGGTATGGAATGGGTGGGGAGGGGCCTCTGGGACTGAGTGCCAACTGCTCAGAGCGAAGGCGCTGCAGTGGCCTTGCTCTGGCTGTTGGTTCTACGAGGACTGACTCCACTCCTCAGAGCATCTTAGAAAATAATGGTTCTGAGTTCCCAGACAGATACACTATGGAAATTAAGTACCTCAATCTTTTAGTAAATTATTCATTCCACTCAGTAGTGAAATAGAAACTGACTTCTATTAACAACGACAGCTTTCAAAGGTGGGGTAAGGCTAACGTAAATTACATAATGTGAGCCAACAAGCCTGATGACCTGTGTACAAGCCCCACACAGAGGAGGGAGAGAACTGACAGCCACTTGTTACTCTCTGACCTGTACACACACATACTGTAGCATGCACAGGCATGCTGCAGGCACACAAAATAATTAAAATGCAGGATGACATATTTTGAGGTGCCAGTGAAAGTACAAACAAAGAAAACAAGGCAACAGACTTTTCATCCTAATCCAACTAAGAGTGTACCTATTCCTAGTGGTTTACGTTTATGAGACAGCAGTACACAGCCCAGGTTGTACTAGGCTCTGTGGATTGTACCCATAAAGATGGGTGAGTCTTTAGAAGTATTTCTTCAGAAGACTGAGGAAAAGCAGGCCATGAATTCCTGTTACATACTAACAGGAATTCCCATCTAACCACGTCATTGTACTCTGGGTTTCTCTTGTAGCCTTGGCTGCCCTGTACTTCACTTTGTAGACCAGGCTGGCCTCAAACTCAAAATGACCTGCTGCCTCGGCCTCCTGAGAGGGGTTACAGGTGCTCCACCATTGTACACTTAAAATGCACTTGTATCTGCACAGTATGAGCCAGGGCAGCTAAAATTAACAAGAGCATGAATCCCTCTCAGACTCTGAGGAGGGCTCTGGAACCCTATTGCTCCTCAAGCCATTCATGTGTCCCAGAATATGGCCAGAATCATGGTAATAAAGTCTTAGCAATGGTCTGAATGGCTGAGCTCATCTGGAAATACACTAACACAGGAGGCTGAGATTTTTCCAGGAGTTAAAGAATAGCTGCAAGTCCCTCAGTCTGAGGGAAGAAAAGAAGGGGTACAGATGTCCTGGAGGCAAACTCATAGACGAAGGCTTTGTCTTACAGCATACTGCAGCAGTGGTGAGTGCCAAGAGTTACATGTGCCCTGTCTGTGGACGGGCTCTTAGCTCCCCAGGATCTTTGGGTCGCCACCTCCTAATCCATTCAGAAGACCAGCGGTCTAACTGTGCTGTGTGCGGAGCTCGTTTTACCAGCCATGCCACTTTTAACAGGTTAGTGGAACACCTAACCTTGTGCTAAAAGCCAGTTACTGGGTACAAGAGCTGCTTTCCCAGGTCAAAAGAAAGGCCAGAGATTAGTAATGCAAATGAACTGATAGAACAATCTAGAAGTACAAGTAATGAGACTAGAGATAGGTAGACAGTATGTACTAGATATCCCTCAAGGGAAATGAATTGCTTTTCTTTCCCTATCAGAATATTTCCAACTAGAAAGTGATACAAAGACATGTAAGAACATTCATGATAAAATAGACCTAAGTTGCACTATTCAGAGAGGATCTGATATAAGGCACACTCTGCTGTGTTCTAGGAAGACTGAAACACTGTCCTCATCCCATTGCCTTGTGCATGCAATGCACAAGCTACTTTTCCTTATGGGCAGTGCCAGGTGGGAGGAGGTAAGGCAGTGGATTGTTATCTGCATGAAGGAAACCTCCACCTCCAAGCTCTTTCATTCACACAATAGGCCTAGACCTGCACAGGGCCAAGATAACTGCCATTCTGACTTTGCCTTGTAGAGGTTATTCTGGGTATGTTTTAATGGCAGGTGGTTCAGTTTTTAATTCAAAGTGAGCCTTAAAACTTAGTAGATACCCTAGTCCAAAGAAGAGAAGGGGGTCATCCAAGTATTCATACCAATCCGCATAATGGTGGACTTGGAACAGCTTGCCTAGTGGTTAAGGAGTAAGTCAGTTACCTAGAAAGCTAAGGCTTGCTACAGGGAAACACTATACTAACCATCAAAAGTCTTTGCTTTACAGTGAGAAACTTCCTGAAGTACTTAATATGGAATCTCTACCCCAAGTCCATAGTGAGGGTTCTTCCAGTGCTGAAGGAAAGGACATTGCCTGCAGTCCTCCAGTGTACCCTGCTGGAATTCTGCTTGTGTGCAACAACTGTGCTGCATACCGAAAGCTACTGGAAACACAGACCCCCAGTGTACGCAAGTGGGCCCTTCGGCGACAGAATGAACCTTTGGAAGTACGGCTACAACGACTTGAACGAGAACGCACAGCCAAGAAGAGTCGTCGAGACAATGAGACCCCAGAGGAGCGGGAGGTAAGACGCATGAGGGACCGTGAAGCCAAGCGCCTACAGCGCATGCAGGAAACAGACGAGCAGCGAGCTCGCCGGCTACAGCGAGACCGTGAGGCCATGAGGCTGAAGCGGGCCAACGAAACCCCAGAGAAGCGGCAGGCCCGACTCATTCGAGAGCGAGAGGCTAAGAGGCTCAAGAGGAGATTGGAGAAAATGGACATGATGTTGCGAGCGCAGTTTGGACAGGACCCTTCTGCCATGGCAGCCTTAGCAGCTGAAATGAACTTCTTCCAGTTGCCTGTGAGTGGAGTAGAGTTGGACAGCCAGCTTCTGGGGAAAATGGCCTTTGAAGAACAGAACAACAGCTCTCTGCACTGAACCACACCCTCCTGCCTGACCTCCCATCCACTCCAGCTCACAGGGATTGGTGCTGCAGGCACCCAGGAGGCCACAGTTCTTGCTGCCACAGGCAGGTCCGGGTTGGCTGCAGGGAAACCTGTGCACCCTCTGCATGTGGGAACAGGATGGGGTCAGGAGGGACCTGGCTCAGTGCAGCTCTGGACAAGGGAGCAGGCACTCCAGAAACCTGGACTTTTCAGCCGACAGTGGCAAGCCAGGGTTATAGGACTGTAGGACCCAGTACAGTCCATGAAGCTGTGAGGGCAAATAAATTAATTTTATCTTTACTGGCCTTTGGTTCTTTTGTCTCATTTCTGTTTCATCCAATAATGTATAGTAGGAGAGAGGTCGACTGGGACTTTTAGGTAATGACCTTTAATGGCTTTTTCTTTTCTGAAGCAGAGTGCTCTTCAACTTGGATTATCTAAGCAAACAACTAGTGATAGGTGAGATCAAGTCATCGTGACAGACTGGAGCAGAATAACTCACTCCTGCAGTTTGGCTGCCATGGTCTGGAGAGGACAAGGGCCACTCACTTCTGTCTCTATGCTGATATAGGAATAAGCACAGACCTTTCCTTAGCTTGTCTCAAAGCTTATGCAAAATTTGGATATTTATAGATCCTGGGGTCTAAAAGGCTACACCCTAGTTAATTTGTTGCTAGGAATGTGAATCTCTTCCAATGTAACAGGGCTATTCGGACTCCTCTCCCCCCTCTGTAGGTCTTAGACTTTTCAAAAAGGTCAAATAACTCTCAATAAACTACAGTTAAGTCCTACCTGGCCAGATGAAAAAAAGCAAACAAAAACCTCTTTAAGAATTACATTGACACTCAGGAGGCAGAGGCAGAGAGATCCCTGAGTTCAAGGCCAGCCTGGTCTACAAAGCAAGTTCAGGACAGCCAAGGCTACACAGGAAAACCCTTGTCTGAAAAACCTAAAACAAAAAATTACATTGAAGTTTGGTGGTGCACTTGGGAGGCAGAGGCAGGTAAATCTTCTGTCAGTTCAAGGCCAACCTGGTCAACAAGTTCCAGGGCAGTCGGCTACACACAAACCCTGTCTCAACAACAACAAAATTACATTGAAAAGAGAATAAGTACTTCATTGATCCAAATGCCTTTTACAGAGTTCCATACTGAAGTCCTATTTGGAATATTCCAAATGACCGGGTGCACTGTGTCCCAAGGAATACCTTGTATACTTCAGGTGGATTATCTCATCTCTACAATATTCTGAAGTAGTACAAACTCAAGAATTAGATGTGTGATTTTGACACCCCAGCTCACTGGATATTTGCCTAACATGTTAGAGCCTCCAGCTTTGATCCCCAACATTGCAAAACCACAGAACAAGCCACATGTGGTGATGCACATCTTTTATCCCAGTACTCGTGAGGCAGAGAAAGGTAGGTCTCTGAGAGTTTGAGGATAGCCTGGTCTACATTAGTAAGTTTCAGGACAGCCAGGATTAGGTAGAGAGACCCTCTCTCAAAAACCCACTGTCCCATTACTAACTTGAGATATTCAATTCCTGTCACAAAATGGTAATACTATTGACAGAGGGCTGATAAAGCACCTACGGTAGTTGCAGTACATGGTAAATAAATGTGCTTGAGTGTTCTCACCACTCACGAGTGGTGAGCTTTCTACGTTGGAAGCAGTGGCTCAGCAATGTGTGGCACTATGCCAGAGTAAAGGACTGCGTGGAAAGGATGCAGTTAGGACATCTATGGGTTCTAATGACTGACGACCTTAGTCCACAGGTCGATTTCCCAGACTCTGAAATCCACACAAGTAGGAGCAGATCATGATTCAGGTAGCTCCATTTGCCAAGTTTACCAATGACCCACACTGTCTTTACTCCAAAGTGCTCCCACCGCCCACCCAATGGCCACCCATCAAACTGAGATAGGAAAAAGGCGCAAACACCAAAAGGAAAAGCTAGTAGTTTATATAGATCGATATATAGATATATAGATATTGATATATATTGTGTTTACATAGTCCACAAGTTAAATGCAGGTATCCATAAGAAGAGCATTAACAATAAAAATACAATCTGTGTGTAGCCAAGTACAGAGACTTAAAATGGTAAAACAGCAAAAAGGATCTCACAAAAGTACAAATATACAGTACAAATTGATTTATTTAAAACAGTTACAAAAAAGCACAACAAAATAGAGATTATCCTTAGAATTATTAATGCTTTGTTAAAGATCAGGTAGGATTAGAGGGTAAGAAACGGTACTGGGTGGGAGGAGCACCTGACTAGTTCTAAGGCTTTAGATACAATGCAGTTGATTACATATTAATTCAGCCATTACATACTGGGGATAATGGTTGAGGGATCAGTAATTTATCTACAGGAACTCCTACACAAACCAGATCCTTCCAGACCTCCCCAGTGTCATCCTTTCCTACTTAGGACCCTAAAGCCACCTGGATGACAAAATTCCCATCCTTTCTCCACCCCATTACCTATCCATATATTCTCCCCTCCCCTAAGGTGCTGTGCAAGCTGAGAGCAGTCTGCTCTCTGCAGCTGGAACATACACTGTTTTGGCTACAGGGATCCTGTGTGACTAGGAAGTGTGTAGAGGACAGCCATATTTTAATACTTCAAGTTAGCCGTGAGTACAGTCAGTCTCTTCCCCAATCCA
>CM053744.1:45222391-45253367 GCA_028658305.1 Pachyuromys duprasi
AGTATATGGTTTATATGTAGGTGCACAATTTTGTTTTTATATAACATTGTTTCTCTAATGTGTGACATGCTTTTTTTTTCTTTTATTCAACAAATTCCCTCTGCACACTTATTTTTCTATATGTGCTTCCTGCTGCAATTTGAGTAGTACCAAAAAGCATGGAAGGAGGTGGCCCATGATCTGGCCATTAGGGAGGACAAAGGCATTTGCATCCTCATAGAGCACTTTACCTTCTGAAGGCCTTGGAGAGCCTGGAGTTGTGCTGTGAACTGCTGCTGGCTCCATGTAGCTTGAGTGACGCTAGCGCTTAGGATGGTGAATCGGGTGGGTGATGAGTTCAAGGCCAATGTAGGCTGCATGGCCTGACTCTGTCTCAAAAACAAAACAAAACGCTCCTAAATAAACAACAACCAAACTTCCACCAAAATAAAAAACATGAAAACTAACCTGAAAACAGGAGTTGACTAAGCTAGTAAAGTTTCTGTTGCAAGAGGATTTGAGTTCTGAACCTCAGTGCCACAGTAAAATCCATGAGCTGCTGATAGCATCTCTAACACCAGCAGTGGGGAGGCAGGGAGACCAGGGGGTCACCAGAGCTCATTAACAGCCTACACAAATCAGTTGCATGCCGCAGCACGAGTACAGCATCAGAGAACAGCTTGTGGGAGTCTGATGGTTTCTTCCACTGTGGATTCTAGGGACTGAATTTCAATTATAAAGTTTTGTCTTTTGCCTGCTGAGACATCTTGCTGGTCCTTTATCTGAATCGGTGGCCTGTGGCTTCAGGGATTTTTTTTCTCCATAGATTCTCAGGCATGTGAACAGGAAAGATATCTTTCTGAATCAAGTTTCAAAGTTCTGAAAGAAGGACCCAGAGGCTTCCTTTTCCTGAGCATAGATGTCACCAGTAAAACACAAGACATGCTTGGCGTAGTCACAAGTAGCATGGACACTTGAATCAGCTGTCCACCAGTCAGGCAGAAAATGCTGAAGCGTGTTCCTTGTACTGGCATTTTGAGAGAGATCTTGATCACATTGTTTTTCCACAGCACCCTTCAGGGAGTAATTAACCTGTAGACTGGTTGACCACTGAACCTGGTTCTCCTTAATGTGCCAGGGCACTCACATGACAACTGTCTCATAACAAATTCCATATACTTTCCAACTGATAAGATGTCTCTAAGCACTTTTGGTTTTGAAAAAGTTGAACAAGTAGGGTAAAAAATTTGAGCATCAGTAAATAAACTGAGCACATGAGAACATTTTTCCAGCAGCTCTAACATGTACTTTGTCTCTTGCAAGCTGGTGTAGTAAGTCTCTTCAAGGGTAAAGCTGTCAGATTACACTTGGGAGGCAGAGGCAGGCAGATCTCTGAGTTTGAGACCATCCTGGTCTGTAAAGCTAGTTCTAAGGCTGCAAGGGTTACACAGAGAAATTCTGTCTCAAAAAAAAAAAAATCCAAAAGGAAGGGAAAAAAGATGTAATGTGATATAGATTATTTCAGCATATATAAAAATATGTATGCATACATGAATACACATTATATGTGTATAGAAACCCACAAATGTATACACAGTAGGTTTACATAGGGGTTTATGTTCCACTATTATATTTTTTAAAGGATTCTTGCTGAGCAGTGGTGGTCATGCCTTTTGTCTCTCAAGTGCTCAATTTAAAGGCAGATATCACCACAGTCAGTTTCCATGATGTCTTCGAAGAAAGGAAAAGAAGGAAACGATAAGTCTTGAGTTTTATAATTTTGTCTTCCTCTTATACAATTGGATTCTAACTTGGCTGAATCCAGATCTGCACTGATCTGGGAAGCTGCTGGACTGCAGACAGAGGTGCTGAGCTAGAAATAGTAAGCTAGACCAGTTTGGACCTATGGCCTGATCACTGGGGAGGGTGTGGCCACTGTTACTTGTTTCAAGTAGAATTTGGAGAAATCCTTTCTTCTCTTAAAAGGGAAACCACATTATTTTTTGTGAGTCTTTATCTGAAAAAAAAAAGTACTTTATAATGATGGGAGGAAATAAATGAGCTTTAAAATCAAATGAAACTGGGCTTCTCTTGGAGATTTTAAGTATCAACTTTGTAAACCTTGTAACATGAGACAATGAGAGATTTAAAGTTTTGAGTTTATCAGGTACTTAAAGGCAAAACATTTGTTGTTGCTGTCATTTGGAAGCTAAAAGAACATTCTTCAAGGAGGTAACAGGAAAGTGAGTTTTTCTTTCTTGGGTTCCTCATCTAAAGCAAATATCACTTAACATATGATTTCTCTCTCACTCTTTCTTGGAGAGATATGATCAGCCAGTGTGCAAAAGGCAGCCAGGAATATGGCCAACCGTGTAGACCAAAGAGAAAGGAACCTCTTGGGTAATACCATTTTTAAAGGCCTATACTTCTCTAATGAACCAAGTATAAGAAAAGCTGAAGAAGTTCAGAACATTAATTTTATGCATACCAAACAATGTTTAGACATAAAATTTCCATAGAAAGCAGAGAGACTTGGATTAAGTCTTGGATTAGAGACTCAAAATCAGTACTCTAGAAAAATCTAAAGCCAAGAAGAATGAGATTTCTTTTCCAAGAAAGCCTGCATTTCCCTCGATGTAACTGACCTATAATTGGAATGTATAAATGAAACGTAGTGATTTCAACTTCTGAACATAAGTCACCATGACCACACATATGTAACTCAGAGCTAATGTTTACTCAGATTACAGAGATATGTCTGTGTGTTCTCTTGTGTGTTTATTCCCCCTTTGGTTTGTTTTTGTTTTTGAGACAGGGTTTCTCTGTTTCTTGGAACTCTTTATATAGAACAGGCTGGCCTCAAACTCACAGACATCCTCCCACTTCTGCCCACCAAGTGCTAAGATTGAAGGCCCGTGCCACCGGGCTAGGCTTTCACAGTATATATATATATGATCACTGCTGTTGTTCAGAGTCATAGACATTCCCATTGTTATGGGGGTCCATCTTGATTTGTCCACACTATGCCATATTAGTAAGTATGTTGGTAGCATTATGATATAATTCAAATACTTATCACAGAGCCTGACATGGTGGTACACACCTGTAATCCCAGCACTTGGGGAGGCACAGGCAGGTGGATCTCTGAGTTTGAGGCCAGTCTGGTCTACAAAGTGAATCCAGGACAGCCAGGGCTACACAGAGAAACCTTGACTCAAAAAAAAAATACAAAAACAAAAAACTTATCACAAAGTCAAAATTATTAATTCAAAATATTTCTTTCTTTTTCCAGACAGGGATTCTCCGTATGTAGCCTTGGCTGTCCTGGAACTTGCTCTGTAGACCAGACTGGCCTCATGCCTTTGCCTCCATAGTGCTGGGATTAAAGGCTAGCACCATTGTCCAGGTTTCAAAATATTTCTCATCTTACTCTTTTGGGGTCTAGCCGTGTAGCTTAGGCTGGTCTTGAACTCATCACCCTCTTCCCCTAGCCCTCTGGTACTGAAATTATAGACATGTGCTACCATTTCCAGTTCAAAAATGTTGCTTCTTATATTTCCTTTCCTCTTATTGTACTTGGTTTAACATGTCTTAACTCTAAGATGAGGCCATCCATGATGAGTTTAACAAGCAGCATCCCTCCTTAGTGCTAAATTATATATCTTCTTAAAGATGTGCATGGGGGACAGTGAGATGACTCAGTGAGTAAAGGCACATGTCTGCCAAGCCTGAGGGCCTGAGTTCAGTTCCCAGGACTCACTCATATGGTAGAAATAGAGAACATTTTCCTGAAAGCCCTTTATGAGTTGAAAGACAACCTAAACTTTATTCTTCCTTATTTTGTAGCTCTGTGTGTCACCAAGTCTGTTGTGCTCTTTACTTTTCAGCTAATGTGTAAATTAAATGTGAACGCTCACCCCAGATTGAGTGGAACAATAGTTCCAGTGGAACTACAAGAACAATGCCTTATAGAGATCACTAAGAGCTAGCACACAATTCTAAATCTAAGGCAACCATTGTAGTGAGTACTTTTTGTTGTTGTTTTCAAAGGCTTGGTTTATTTTATTTGTTCTTTTTAGATGTTATCTTTAATTATGTGTTCTCCATGTGGGTGTGTGCATGTGAATGCAGGTGCCCAAGGAGTCCAGGGGCATCAGATACCCTGGAGCTGAACTTAACAGAGATGTGGGTGCTGGGAATCAAACTTGGGCCTTTTGGAAGAGCAACAAATACTCTTTAATACCTGGCCCTCTCTCTAGCCCCTGTGTTTTGTTGTTGTTGTTGTTTTGTTTGTCTTGTTTTGAGCAACATATAAGGACCAAGCTAGCATGCAGTACTTACTTCATCATGGCTTCTGCATCAGCTCCTGCCTCCAGGTTCCTACCCCGTTGAGTTTCTGCCTAGACTGTCTTTTTTTTTTAAGATTTATTTATTGATTAGCTTATTGTACAATATTCTGTCTGCATATGTGCCTGCAGGCCAGAAGAGCGCACCAGATCACGTTATAGATGGTTATGAACCACCATGTGGTTGCTGGGAATTGAACTCAGGACTTTGGGAAGAACAGTCAGTGCCTTAACCTCTGAGCCATCTCTCCAGTCCCCAGACTGTCTTTGATGAGGAACACTGATATGGAAATAAAGCCTTTCTTCCCCAAGTTGTGTTGCTCATGACAGCATCAGGAGCCCTAAGTGACACCTTGGCTGAGTTTCAGAGCTTTCAGCCCATGAGCGCTTGGCCAGTAGCTTCAGGATTGCAAGTTGCAAATGCCATGGAGGATTCTTCATAGCCAGGAGCATGTGCTGGGGCAAAGCTACTCATTTCACGGCCACCTGGAAGTGAATGAGTTAGATGGCTGGGGAGATGGCTCGGTGTTGTTGCTGCCATCTCTGATGAACTGAGTTTGAGTCCCAGAACCTTCATGGTGGAAGGGGAGAAATGACACCCACAAGTCTGCCTTAGACCTTCACACTTGTGCCACGGCACATACACACATGACCACACAGATGAGAAAGAGAGAATCAGAGACTGAGACAGAGAGAGAGGAGCCAGAGTCCCATCATACTAAAAACGGGACTTTCTTCAGACCACCAGCTCCCAATAATGACGCAGAGAATTTTTGTTAATACGAAAGCTTGGCCTTACCGTAAGCTTGTTCCCAACTAGCTCTTAAAATTTAAATTAATTCCTTTGTACTAATCTATGTTCTACCATGTGGCTCCTTACCTTTTCTCAGTCCCCACACCCTGCTTCTTTCTCTGAGGCTTGCTGGGGATTCCTTTGTGCCTGATTCTTTCCCAGAGGTTTTTGTTGTTGTTTGTTTTATCTCTGCTGAGAAGTCCTACCTATGCTCTCTTGCTTTGCCATTTGGCTCTTTATTAAACCAATCAGAAGGTGATGGGGAAGATGTTTACAAAACACTGAGATAGATGATGCTTCAGAAAAATAACAATACTGAAGTCCAGCCTGTTCTCTCTGCTGGCGCATAAATGAGCATTTGAATTATACAAAGACAACCTTTACACAGCGCACTAGAGATAATCCCAACAATACCCACCAAAGACACACACCCAATGATTTAATTCCCTTCCATTAAACCTCCTAATGTTTCCATAACCTCCCAACAATACAATCAGATGAGACGAAGCATTCAATGAATGAGCTTTTGGGGAAACAAGTTATAGTATGGAAACTAGTGACGCCATGATGGTAATTAGTACAGAGGTTCCTCAAAAGGCCAAACACAGAACTACTGTATGATCCAGCTATGACACCACTGGGAATGTACCTAGAGGGATCTAAGTCAGCATATCAAAGAAATACATGCTGCAAACCCATACTCATGACAGCCATGTTACAGAACCAACTTAGGTGTCCATCAATGGATAAATGGATAAAGAAAGTAATACATATGCACACACAACAGACTTTCATTCAGCCATAAAGAAAAGAGAAATTATGTAATTTTAGGAAAATGCATGTTTCCTTCTCTGTGAGGTCTTCCCTAGTTACCTCCAAAATCTGGAGGTCACCATATTAAGTGAAGTAAAGACTCAGAAAGACAAGTACTACTATATGCTTTCATTCATATGTGGATGCTACATTTTATCACATTCACAGATGTGACATGAAGGCCAAACGGGGAACAGCTTGGGAAACGAAATGGGTCTAATATGGAGGACAGGGGAAACAGATGTAATAGGTGGTGAATATGGTCAAAGTATCTGGCATACTTGAACAAAACTTCCAGCATGAAAACCATTACCCTCAATAACAAGTAAAAAATAATTTAAATAAAAATTATTTCCACTTGACCATTTTATTTTCTACTTATTTACATATTTATGTAGGATGTATGTATGTATGTATTGTGTATGGGTATTTTGCCTGTATGTATGTGCATCCTGTGTATGATGGTGCTGGAAGGTGCAGGATGCTCCTAGAACTGGAATTATAGAGGGTTCAGAGGCCCCCTGTGGGTGCTGGGAATTGAACCCGAGTCCTCTGCAAGAACATCAAACGCTCTTAACCAATGAGCAATTTTTCTATCCCATCTTCACTTTAATTTTATAATCTTTGTTATTTAAAAAATTGCAAATAAAAACATCACACCAAAATTAACCAGACCCAAAGTCCATATAAGTCTAATAATATTTTTCAGCTGGTGGGAGAAGAAGACCCAGACGCTGGGCAGATGGCACAAATGGAAAAGTGCTTGCTAAAGGAGGACCGGGGTCTGGACCCCAGCACCGTGTAAAAAGCTGAGTGTAGCGGTGTCTTAGTTTGGGTTTTATTGCTGTGAAGAGACACCATGACCAAGATGACTCTTATAAAACAGTTCATTGTGGCTGGCTCACAGTTCCGGAGGTTTAGCCCATTACCGACACAGAGGGAAGCATGTAGGCAGACACATGCTGGAGGAGCTGAGCGTTCCGCATCTTGATCTGAAGGCAGCCAGGAGGAGACTGGATTCTTATCTGTTCCCCTCCCCCACCCCCGGAATGGCAGCAGACAGGGAGTTTCATGTGTTTTGTTCACTACTGATTACCACACACTGTTCCCGGTTTATAAGTGGTTAGTAGATCTTGCAAAATGAACTAACATGTCTACAGTTGGCGACTGCTTCAGTTCAGCAAACGTTTCCTAGACGTAACAGCATGTTGGCGTGTTACTCTCAACTGTCGGCGAACCACAGTGCTTGGCCTCTTTGGCACTAAGACAAAGTCTTTGAAAAAGAAAGAGGGAAGAAGACTGGACTAGAAAGGTCCAACTTTGCTTTTAAATAATGCATTTGTGTATAATGGAAACAATGTACTTTTATGCCAAAAACAGCATAAAAGTCTCACAACTTTGCACCACTCTGAAGAGATCAAATAGTGGAAAACTAAAGAGAGCCATATGAAGAATACCATAGCTATTGGTTTTCTTTGCTGTTTAGCATTTGACACAAAAACAAATGCCTTCGCATCTTTTTCTTGAACTTTGTGTTGCATTTCTATCTCAAGGCTCTCTCTCTCTTCCTTAAGCGTTTTATTATGTGTATTTGCCTCTGTGAGTATATGCTTTGTTATGCTGCTGTCTGCAGAGGCCAGAACAGGGAATCAGATCCCCTGGAGCTGGAGTTAGGGGTGTTTGTTAGCCACCTAACTGTGGCTCTGGGGGCTAACCTGGGTCCTCTGGAATAGCGGTGAGCCATCTGAGTCATCTCCCCAGTCAGAGCAAAGTTCTTCCTTTCAACAGTTCACATTCCGGACATGAACTACCTCTGAAGCCAGGTTTAGTGGTTCATACTTGCAATCCCCATACTTGGGAGACAGAGGCAGGAGGGTTGTGAGTTTGAGACCAGCTTGGGCTACAACATAAGACCTTGTATTTTAAAAGATTGAATAGTTAAACAACAAATTCTCACTTTACCCTCTTGAAATTGTTTTTCAGAACTGTACCTTGTATGCCATTCAGCTCCTACTCTTAGGATTTGGGTCAATCCTAGTTCTTGGGAGGCAGAGGCAGGTGGATCTTTGTGAGTTCAAGGCCAGCCTGGTCTACAGAGCTAGTTCCAGAATAGCCAGGGCTATACAGAGAAACACTGTTTTGAAAAACAAACAAACAAAAAGTAAACAAATGAATGAATAAATAACTAATTAAATAGAAAGTTTTTTAATAAAAAATTAGATATATTGTAAACTAAAGATGATAGCATGAGCTTGTCATGGTGGCATATACCTGTAATCCCAGCACTTGGGGAGGCAGAGGCAGGCAGATCTTCGAGAGATCGAGGCCAGCCTGGTCTACAAAAGGGACGTCCAGGACAGTCAGGGCTGTTACACAGAGAAGCCCTGTCTTGAAAAAAAAAAAAGATAATATAAGGACATGCCAGTTGACCCATCCATGGTCAACAGTATTCACCATTCTTCTTTCCTCTATTTTTCTCTTTCTAACATTTCTGGAGGGAGGGCAAAGGAAGACTGTAAAGCAAACAACAGACATTAACAGATTTCAACTGTGAACATTTCAGTCAGCTAAACTCCAGTTAATGGCAGGATATATTCTGAGAAATGCTTAGTTAGACTGTGCCCTCATCTTAGGGCTGTCACAGAGCGCATTTATGAGCGCTTAGATGGTACAAGTCAATCACTTGTCTTAGCTCTGGCTGCAATCAAGATACAGTAGCCATAAGCTGTGTGGCAATGCTTCCAGGGTAATACAGCAAGCTGTTTCATGTTTGTTTAAAATTTTTTATTTTATGTATATTGGTGTGAGAGTGCTAGTTCCTCTGGAACTGGAGTTACAGATAGTTGTGAGCTGTCATGTGGGTGCTGGGAATTGAACCCAGGTCCTCTGGAAGAGCAGCCAGTCCTCTTAACCACTGAATCATCTCACCAGCCCTCCTTTTCATTTTTGATACAAGTTTGCATGTAGCCCAGGCTGGTCTATGTAGCTGAGGATGACCTTGAGCTTCTGATCTCCCTGCCTCTACCTCTCGAGTGCTAGAATTACAGGTGTATGCTTCTATGATCTGTTTATATGGTTTGGGGGATTGAACCCAGCAATTCATGCATGGCAAGCACTCAACCAACTGACCTACATCTCCAGCCCCACCATACTTTTTTAAATAAATAAGCTTTTTTTTTTTAAAGGGTTTGTTTTTCTTAGCATTTAGTAGGCAGAGATTGGCAGTAATCTGTGAGTTTGAGGTTAGCCTGGTCTACCTAGCAAGTCTGAGGCCAGCTAGAGCTACATATGAAGCTCAAGAGGAAAAAAAAAATCATGTGACTGTGTGTGCAGGTGCCAGTGAAGGTCCAAAGAGGGCATTGGGGTTCTTGGAGCTGGAGTTACAGGCAGGTTGTGTGCTGCCCAACTTGGGTCCCCTGCAAGAGCATTAAGAAATCTTAACTAGGCACTGTGGCACACACCTGTAATCCCAACACTTGGGGAGGCAGTGGCAGGTGCATCTTGGTGAGTTTAAGGCCAGCCTGGGCTGTAAAGTGAGTCTCCAAAAAAGAGTTTGTTTGTTTGTTTTCTCAAGACAGAGTTTCTTATGTAGCCATGGTTGTCCTGGACTTGCTTTGTACTGAAGAAAAAGTTCTTAACCATTGGGCCATTAACCATCCAGCCCCTTAAATAAGTTTTGTATTAGTAGGAGTGTACTCTAAAATAGCAACAAAAATATACTGCAAGCACTAGTATGAACTAGTAATGTAGTTGTTTATTGTTACTATTTTTATTATATACTGTACACAATTGGATGTATGATTGTTTTTTTCTGGGTTTTCGAGGCAGGGTATCACTGTCCCTGAACTCACCTACTTCCCAGCCATGTGGCCCATTACCTGCCATCTTAGTCCTGGCTGCTCCTGCTCCATCTGTGTCCTCATGACAACTCCCTCATGGTGACCCTCTCTCCCTCCCTCCCCATCTCCTTTCCCTCTTCTTCTCTCTCTCTGCTGTTCTCTACCTGGGACCCCCTCATTGTGACTGTACGTCCAGTCTTATCCTCCTGCCCAGCTATAGGCTGTTCAGCTCTTTATTAACCAATCAGAGGTGATGGAGAACAATTTTACACAACACTGAGACAATAATGACAATGCTTGTCATCGTCATCATTCACCACCACCACCACCACCATCATATTTTTAAAAACAAATGGTAGTAATAAAAATTTTAAGGGCCAACCTTTGAAAGCATGTCAGAATGACCTATTGTGATTACTGGTCCTGAGAGTTATCTGTGCTTAATAATTCCTTAAGATAAAACAAAACAAAAAAAGAATTCCATAAGGGCTGATCAAAGCAACAAGCATCACCCTTGTGTGTTTAAAAAAACTTAACCACCATGCCGAAGATGGGAGCTAAGAATCCCCCCCCCCTATTTAAGAGGCCTCACACAGGACCCTGTCTATTTGCATTAGCCAGGTTCCCAGCTGCAAGGCTCTAATGAAAGGACCTTCATTTTCCTACCAGTTTTCAGAATCTCTTCAATCCCGGAAGGCTCATACCTCCAGAACGGGATCAATTTCAGAACATGCTCTACACCCCTTTGTAAATGGTTAGCTGCTATGAAAGAACACTGGGTACCCATGGAAACCACAAGCATACTTCCCAAGCCAGTGAAGAAATATCCTTGTAATATTTAAAAGACCACAAGCTTCTTCCAGCATTCTCTAACTGTGAGAACCAGTAAAGAAAGTAGACCTTTCTTATCACAGCCATCATACTGAAAGAAAGATCATTAGGGTGCAATTGGTTGGAGTTTCCAATGCAATTTAGAAACAGCAATCTTCAATAAATATTTCATATTTATTTATTTATTGGGATGTGTGTGTGTGTGTGTGTGTAGATCAGAGGACAACTTGTGAGAGTCAGAGTCAGTTCTTTCTACAGATCAAACTCAGTTTTTCAGGCTTTTACCTGCTGAGCCATTCTTCTGGCCCTTAAACTTCTTTTTTATTATTTTAACTTATATATATATTTACTTTGTTTTTGTTTTTTTGAGGCAGGGTTTCTCTGTGTACCATTGATTGCCCTGAACTCACTTTGTAGACCAGGCTGGCCCTAAACTCACAGCCTCTGCCTCCACAGTGCTGGGATTAAAGGCATTAGCCACCATGCCAGGCTCTCTCTCTTTAAAAAATATCTATCTGTCTGTCTGTCTGTCTGTCTGTCTGTCTAATGTACATGAGTGCTCTGTCTTCATATACACCTGCATGCCAGAAAAGGGCATCAGATCCCAGTATAGATAGTCATGAGCCACCATGTGGTTGCTGGAAGTTGAACTCAGGACCTCTGCAAGAGCAGCCAGTGCTCTTAACTGCTAAGCCATCTCTCCAGTCCACCCCCCACCCACCCCCCCGGCCTTTCTTTAATTCTCTTAATACAAGGTCAAATAATATAATGAATTAGCTTTTGGAATTGTGATTTTTACATCATTCCAGGTATATGCCATACTTAAGGATTAATTCCTAAGTCCCTAAGTCCCTAAGTCCCAGGTCAGGACATATTGTCACCAGAGACAATGTGTGTGTGTGTGTGTGTGTGTGTGTGAAAACAGCATAAACAACAGCAGAGACTGATTTCTCTCTGACATTCAGGCTTATTTATAGACTCTATGACTCAGCGGATAAAACCAGTCAGCAGGGAAGCCTCTTGGACTGACTCACTGTGTTTCCTGTAGGCTCATCCCCTTGTCCCTCTTTTCTCTCAGTTGAAGTCTCGGGCATTCAGAGAGACAGGAAATGGTTTTTTTCAAACTGCCTGACCACTTTTTCTTCAGAGTCATCTGTCTCTGTCTGGTTTAAAGGGAATGTGGGTTTCAGCTGCTGACACCCCATAGAGACCATAAAGAAACCCATTGCTTTGCTGGGTTTCAGATCACAAACCTGCATGTGGGAGGCGGAGTCAAGAGGATCAGGAATTCAAAGTCAGCCTCTGCTACACAGTGAGTTCAAGACCAGGCTGGACCAAGACAGAGGAAACCATTGAGAACCCTGTGTTTCAATTGATGTGCTGTCTTCCATGAAACCCTGTCTCAAAAAGCCAGAAACTAGGGCTGGCAAGATGGCTGACCCTGAGCCCGATGGACTACGTGAGTTCAGTTCCCAGGATACACACGGTGAAAGGAGAGAACAAGCTCCAGGGAATGTCCTCCAATGCTGTAAGACAGTGTGACAGACCAGGCTAGATGGTTCGGTGAGTAATGGCACTAGCCGTGTCAGCTTGGCAGCTCAAGAGTGCCAAGTATATAAAGGGGCAAGGAAAGAACAAACTTCACAAAGTTGTTCTCTGATCTCCACAAGTACACTATGGCACGTTCTATTACATTATACACGCAGCAATAAATAAATAAAGAAATAGATAGATGATATTAGTATTAAAATGTTATCTTCCATTTTATTTATTCATTTTGCATGTATGCAGACACACACCACGACCATACCACAGCATATTGCACATAGGTCAGAGGCCAAATAGTGGAAACCAGCTCCTATCTTGCAACATGCGGGTTTTAGGGGTTGAACTCAGGTTACCTCAAGACCAGCACCTCTCACCCACAAAAGGGGAGCAAATCATTTTACCTACCTGAGACCTTCTTTTCATATTTCTAAAATGGGATAGAAAACTCATCTGAAGACAGCAATGGATTTTTTTGAGCCCTTAGTATGTGTCAGCTACCATTTTAGTGCTTAAATTAAATTAAAAATTAATTCATTTTGAAGCAGGGTTTCACTATGTAGGATCCCCTGGAACCAGAGTTAGAGATAGCTGTAAGCTGTCACGTAGGTGTGGGGACCAAACCTGTGGCAACTATGTTATTTGCAAATGTAGCCACTGCTCTTAAGCATTGAGTCATCTCTCCAGCCAGGAAGGTAAGATTTTGAGCCTAGGTAGTCTAGTACCAGAAACCAAGCTTTAAAATAATCTCTTTGTTGTTTATAAGCTCATGGTGCATGCTGAACAAGTGAGTCAACCCATATGGAAATACTTGTATAAGTTATAAGCTACAATATGCTCCTGTTAGGTACAGTGTGCAACCTACCAGTTCAATTCTGGTGTGATACAAATGTGTTTATGCTTATGTTCTAAGATGGCTTAACTTTCAAAGTGTCCTCATGTATTTAATTCCCTTTGGATAAAATTCTCTTTAAATTCACTTTGGAACAAGCATAAGTAAACATGGTAAAGCTGAATAATTGGTCCAGAGATGTTAAATACCTTGGCCAGACAAAGTGAGCTAAGCCAAGCAAAACTAGAATGCAAACCGTCTCTCTCCTTAGTTTTGTTTTTGGTTTGTTGTTATTATCTGTGAGAATGAAGCATACAAAATAAAAATGGTGATCTTTTCTCTCAGCCATTGCCTCTTCCTTAAAGTTTATTTTCTCTTGCAGACTGTTGTTGTTTAAAAAAAGAGAAAAGCCAGGGCCTAGGGATATAGCTCAGTGGTGGCATCTTTCCTAGAATTTGAGAAGCCCAGAGTTCTACCCCCAAAATGCAAACAAAACAAAACAATAAAACCAGCCGCTGCAGTGATAGCTCATTTGGTAAAGTGTTTGCCCAGCATGCATGAGGCCATGGGGTCTCTTTCAAGTATTGCATAAACTGGACAAGGTGGTTCACGCCAGTAATCCCAGCATTTGTGAGGCAGAGGCAGGAGAATAAGGGGCTCAATTTCATCTTCAGCCACATAGAGAGTTTGGGGCTATGCTGGGGTACCTGAAACCCTTTTTTGAAAAATAAAAGTACTTTTACATTATATAAAGCTGAATTTTCTTGCTAGGCATGTACGAGAACAATCAGGGTTTCTCTGTGCAACAGACTTGGCTATGCTGGACTTCCTTTTTGTAGACTAGGCTGGCTCAAACCCATAGAGATCTGCCTGCCTCTGCCTCCAGAGTACTGGGACTAAAGGCATGTGCCATCACTCCCAGCAAGGAGTATACATCTTAAGACACATAGCAAGTTTAAGCCTGAGCTACAGAGACTCTGCCTCAACTCTCCATTATCCCTGCTGCCAGAAGGATGTAGGAAGCAACATTTTCTTTTCTTTCTTTCTTTCTTTCTTTCTTTCTTTCTTTCTTTCTTTCTTTCTTTCTTTCTTTCTTTCTTTCTTTCTTTCTTTCTTTCTTTCTTTTTTGGTATTTCAAGAGATGGTTTCTGTGTGTAGCCTTGGCTGTCCTGGACTTGCTTTGTAGATCAGGCCTCAAGCTCACAGAGATCCCTCCCCAAGTGCTGGGATCACAGGTGTGCACCACCATGCCTGGCAGCGAGGGGACCATTTTCTAATAAGGGTAAATGTTTACTGTCCTCATTCTTTATATCCTGCCACCCAATGATAATCAATTTTTATGTTTTAATTTTATTCCTCAATCTTTCCTATGTATGCGTACAATTTTAAGAAGTTCATACAAAAGATTTAAAATGTTACATAGGCACAAGCACATGCCTGTGAATCCCAGCCCTCTGGGAGGCAGAGGCAGGTGGCTCTATGTGAGTTCAAGGCCAGCCTGGTCTACAAAGTGAGTCCAGGACAGCCAAGACTACATAGAGAAACCCTGCCTCTAAAAACCAAAGCAAAATAACAACAACAAAAGATTTAAAATGTTTCCTTATGTGTGTCTGTGTGAATGTCTGCCATGGGTGTGCATTGTGCCCTTGGAGGCCAGAAGAAGGTGTCAGATTTGGTGGAACTGGAGCTGCCTCACTGGCAGCTGGGATCTGAACTTGGGACTTCTGCAAGGGCAGCAAGTGTTTTTAATTATGGAGACATCTCTTCAGCATGCCAAATTTCATTATTAATAATATTATTTGAATATCTGCCATTTTAGGCTAGTAAGGTTACAATTACAGTTTTATTTTAATTTTTTTGAGATAGGGTCACATGTAGTTGAAGCTAGCTTACTACGTAGCTAAGGATGGCCTTGAACTTCTGATCGTCTTGCCTCTACCTCCTAAGTGCTGGAATTTCATTGAATGCCACCATACCAGAATAACAAGAGTGGTAATTTAAAGAAAGAAAAATGTAAAGAAAGAAAACAACAACAGAGAAAGGGTCTAAATTGCTATTTTTCCTTTGAGTGCTCAGCTTTTTCTTGGGGGGAGGGGAGGTCGAGAGAGAAAGTCACTATGAGGCTACCCTCTCACTCACAATCCCTCTGCCTCAGCCTCTTAGGAACTGAGCTTTCAGGTGGCTGCTGCCACCATAGCTGCCTCAAAAGTCCTTAAGAAGACATCTTTTCCAAAGCTACACAGAGAAACCCTACCTAAAAAAAAAGGAAAAAGAAAGAAAGAAAGACATCCTTTTGCCTTTAATCCCTGCACTTAAGAGGCAGAGGCAGTTAGATCTCCGTGAGTTTGAAGCCAGCCTGATCTACAGCCAGGGATCCAGAGAGAAAACTCTGTCTCAAAAACAAAAACACCAAACCAAACCAAAAAACAAAACAACTTTTTTTTTTTTGCTATGGTAAACACTTCATTTTGGCCCTTAAACCATTTTAATACTCTTCCAAGTGGAATATTTAGGCTACCTTTGCCTTGCATCTCTGCTTGAGAACTTCTTTTATGAAAATTTCGAAGTGAATCTGGCATGTTTCATGCACACGCCTGGTTCAGAGTGTTTTGCACTATGCTAGCATTAGGAGGTTCTAGTTTCAAGCTGTATGTAAGCTGCCCTGTATAGCTGTGCACAGAAGGATGGCAGGGTCTGAAGTCATAAACATTCTTTTCTCTAAACCAGTAGCCCTGGGTTGGAATTTGTGTTTGTGGTGTGGTGGGTTTTCTAATTTGTAAGATGGTATCTTACTGTAAAATCCAATGTGGGAGACTGTAATAGGTTTCCTTAAGTCTCAAGTTTTTCTTTTCCCCAAGACAATTTCTCTGTGTAGCCTTGGCTGTCTTCCACTCGCTTTGTAGACCAGCCTGGCCTCGAACTCACAGTGATCTACTTGCTTTGTCTTAAATCTCTCTATTTGTAAAATTAGGTACTTCCTTTGACTTAAGAGATTGCTTGGAGGGCTAGGTTGTATATGTAACGCTGCCTTATGAACAATGCGGTGCCAATATTTAATAAAAAATTGATCAGGCCCTTTTCGTCCTTTCTTTCCAGACACTTGACATGCCCTAGAAATTCAAGGTCAAAATTGTACAGCTAGACATACTCAGTGCAACGTCTGTTAAGTATTTTGAAATCCTTCCATGAAAAAACGAATGCCTAAGGAAAAAGGTGCAACTTCCTGTTTATGACACTCAAGTCTCAAACTCAGGATTGGGGTCTAGTCTTTGGCATTCAGTCTAGTGCTGTGTTTTATTCACATCCGGGACGACTTCATTGGCAATCTATGGAAATATTTTATTCTAGGTAGGTCACCTTTCCTTTAAATGGGCCAAGATATCAAGGTTCACATGGAAAAGACTTGTCACAAGTTAGCAATTATTTATGATGCCAGGGACTGTCTAGGTAGTCTTTCTTTGGCTCAGGTTATTAGTTCATTCAATCATAGATTGAAAACCTGTTCTGGAAGAGTTTTAGCTGTCATTTGTCTAGATTCTCCTTTCCCACAGGAGGGAACTGAACGCACAGCGGGTGGTGCGGTGCTTGGAATCCATTCTTCTGTTTCATCCTCTACCTGTTTAGTAAAGTTTTTTAAGAACATACCCTAAAGCCACAGCATCTAAGACCACTTGGAGTATGCTTCTGAAGTTGGACAGAAAGCTAAGGACGCAAAGGTGACAAGAACGACTAAGAATTCTTTCGGACTACACCCTGGTTAAGTCTCCAGCGTTTTCCCTCTGCCTCTGGCCTCCGGGCTACCTTGCCGGGCTCCGCCCCCTCAGGTGGCCCCACCGTTTCCGCGTTGCACAGGTTCCCCGACCCCGCCGCCGAGCGGAACCAAAGTGCGCTGACTCCGGGTTCAGCCGGATCTTTCTAGCTCAGACTCATCGCAGCGGTGACTCGGCAGCCGCGTCTAGCGTCATCAGTGACAGCCCCGACCCTTGCTACGCTTTGCGTCGCTCTGCCAGGCGCAGTCGCCTCCTCCTTGGCAAATAGTCCTCGGCAGGGTCCGAGTTCTCGGGTCTTCCGAGGTGGGAAGCAGGAGAGGTCGCAGTTCAGGGGATGCGGAGTTGGCGAGGAGAGGGAGCTGGGTGGTGACGTCTTCTCGAGAGCGCGAGAAGTGAGTTAGAAACTCCCTCCCTGCCCGGGATCCCTCCGCCTGCAGTAGCGGTGGTGAGGCCGAGGGAGCCGCCATTTTGGATGTTCGGTTCCTGCTGCCACTGCTGCCGCCGCCCCCGAAGCTGCTGGTTTCATTCGAGGTTTCGGGCCGGTGAGTGTCACTTGCGGCACTGAGAGCAGGTTGTGTCTTTGGCTCCGCCGCAGCTGCGAGCGTTCGGCTGGAAACCCCCTGTCAGTCCCAGGGGTCCGGGCTCAGCCTGTGGGGGGAGAGGAGGACCCAGGTTGGGTCAGGAGGGACCGGGGAGCTCGGGGCTTGCTCGGACTTCCTGAGGGCCGGCCCTTGAAGGCTTCAGAGCCGCAGCTTGTGTGCGCGATCGCTTTCCGTACTTCGGCGTTGCCTGGCCTGTGCAGGCCTCTTTGAACCCATTGACTTTATCGGGCTGCGAGCCTCCTTTGAAAGCTCGTTCGGGGAGCCTAGGATTTAGCGGACGGGCCCCACCCCCGCGTGTCCTCTCTGAGCCACGTATCAGCGTTCTTGTGTCGTGGACTCGGGTCAGATCTGAGAACTCTGGGCATTTTTCACAGGCAGGGGTAATGCTGCCTGAACCTGCAATGCCGTCCGCTCAGAGTCGGACATCGGCCTCGCCTGCCTCCTCCTAACCTTCCAACTAACTTCTGATCCAAAAATTTCCGCCTCTTCCCCCTCCCCCCCTTTCCTTTTTAAAAACTCACCTGCGACAGCACTGTTCACTTTCCTCTCAACTCTTGCTTCTGCGGACGTCAGTTTCCAGTAATTCTCAAGATCTTCCTCATTGCCTGGAAGTGTCGGTTATGCTTCCCAGTCAGGGCTTGGGGTTGGAGAGTCGTCGGAACCACCGAGGGTGTATTTCAGCAGTAAATGGGTTTAAAACAGGCCAAGCGGCTTTAGGTGGGAAGGAGCTGTCGAAATACTTTCTGGATTTCCTCTCTGTTTTGAAAGCTGAGCTTTTGGGCACGCACTTACACATTTTTCTTTTTCTTTTTTCCTCTTGGTGTTATATCAGCTTGAGCAGTGAAATCTGCCCTTGGAGAATAATAATCTGACGTAGGTAGAAAGGAAAATAACTTTTTGGTTCCTGTAGGGATTTGTTAACAGAAGAGGGAGCTGAATGATCTCTTAGTGACCTTACCTCTCAGGTGTTTGGATAGTAATGATCTTTGCTGACTTCATATGTTGACTTTTCTCAAGGTAGTTAGATTTTAAGCATCCATTTCCACCGTTGCCCGTAGTATTTGCCAGGCTATATACTTTAGTTTTGGTTTGAAACCTGTGGATCCTCGAAGTACTGATAGCCTCATAACTTAATTCTCAAAGTTTATTTGCTGTCCAGTGTGCTTGAATAAAAATCATTTCACAATAATTCATTGGTTATTTCCTACATTTCAAGTTAGGTAAGTGTGGTTGAATCACTCCCATTTTATCTCAGACTAGGTTTTTACATCTGCAAAGGAGATAATGACTCAAACCCAAGTTTATAACTTGAACAAAGCAAATCTCCCAATGCTTCTAAATTTTATATTGATGCTTTATTTAATTTTTTAGAAGATTTTTTTTTAATGTATGTGAATGCCTGCATATGCCTTACGTGCATGCCAGGTACCTGTGGGACTTAGAAGAGGGTATGTGGATCCCCTGGAAATGGACTTACAGGCAGTTGTGAGCTGCCATGCCGGTGTCGGGAACTGAATCTATGTCTTTTATAAGAGCAGTAGGTGCACTTAACCGCTGAGCCATCTCTTCAGCCCTCTGCTTTATTATTAAACTTTTGAAATGAGACTACAGGTAAATTCTTTACAGTTCATGCAATGTCAAAGAGGACAGTATTTTCAGTGTAAATACTCTGTGCTCTTGTTATTTGTTTTAAGAAGCTCCTTCAGAACTGTGTTTATTACTGATAGATGAGTTCTCTGTGCTCTGAAGTTGTTCAGTTTTGTTTTGCTTTTAAAAGAACTCAGCATGTATCTTCTCGTACTTTACTACTGAAATGTTCTGGTTTTGAGTTCACTTTTTGAACAAGTGTTGAAAGCTATCAAAAGTTATTTAACTGTTCATGTTATGCTATAACACACTAGGATTTAAATGTCATTCATCCTTAGACGATTAGCAGTTTCCTTGGAGAAAGTATCTTTTTGCTAAACACATTATTAGCAAAGTGCTATTCTGTGGTCAGCACATATATGAATGTCTTGGCTGTTGAGAATTGCACTAGAAGTTAACATTTGTGTTTAATAAACTTTCATTTATTTTCTTCCTTCTTCCGTAACCACTCCCCTCCCCTTTTTGTTCCTTTGTTTTTAAACATGGTTTTGCTCAGTTGCTCAGGGTGGATTTAACTTGTGATCCTCCTACATTATTTGAGTAGTTGAGATTAACAGATCTGTGTCACTAGTCCTGGTCCAGCTTTTGGTTTTTGAGACAGTCTTCTGTGTAGTTTGCTGGCCTAGAACTTGGCGATTTCTCTTATCCCAGTCCTGAGACTGCAGGTGTGTACCACTCTAGGGTTATCCAGCTCCATTTATTTTCTTTTGTGAAGTTACATGTTTTTTGATCCAATCTGTTTTGCTGACAGCAATTATATAATCTATGGGTGGATTTTATTTAGGATGAACCTGTAAAATACAGAAATTGCCAGTAAGGCTTTGCTGATATTTCATCCAGGATTATTTTAAAAAGCTAGGTAGTAGGATGTAACTCAGTGGTCGCCTGGCATATTTAGAGCTATAGTTTCTATCCTCTCCTACCTCTCAGAAAGTCTAAACCCAAAAGTTGTAAAACTAAACAGTATACAAAGAAGATAAAACCCCAAATAGTTTTAAGTGAATCAGTAAAAACTCATTATGCAAACATAAGGTCAAATGAGTTCTTCCAAAGCCTTATTTTTAATTTAAAAAGTTGAATTAGAATCTACAGATCAAGACAGAATTCAGAATGTTTAATCCGTTTATTTGCATTTGATAGGAATTTAAGTTTCCATGTATATAGTAGGGCATAACTGATTAAAACATGAAAACTCATAGATTTAGCTGAAGAGAATGTAAAAATAAAACCTTTATAGGTGCTATAGAGATGAGTGGTAAGAGCTCTGGGTAGTTCTTCCAGAGGATCAAGGTTTGATTTGGTTCTTAGCATCCATATGGAGGCTCACAACCATCCTTGACCCTAGTTTCAGGGATTTGACTCTGGCCTGTAGGGAGCTCCAGGCATGTGCTGGTCAAATAAATAAATAAATAAAAAATAAAAGCCTGCTTGCATCCTTAAACAGTTAAATGCTACCAATTTGTGTAGCTGTTTTAGGTGCTTTCATAGTTATTCTATTTATTTATTTGTTTGTTTTTATATGTATTTATTTAACTTATTTGAGACAGGGTATGGCCCTGGCTGTCCTAGACTGAGACCAGGCTAGCCTCGAACTCATAGAGATCCTCTTGCCTCTGCCTCCCCAATTGTCAAGGACAGCCAAAAATACACAGACAACCCTATCTTGAAAAAGCAACAAGACAAAACAGAAAACCCAAAACTTCATTACTTTTAGCTCTTTATTATTTATTTATATGTAAAATTGTTATTTATTTTGTGTATGTATTTCTGAGTGCATGCATATTTATGTTGTGTGAGAATGTGGAGGTCAGAAGACAACTTAAAATTAAACAAAAATTACATTTTATTTGGATTGGTGTTTTTCTTGTATGATGTCTGTGTACCTGGTGCCCATGAAGGCCATAATTTGGAGTTACACAGACAGTTGTGAGTTACCATTTGAGTGCTGGGAATCAAACCAAAGTCTTCTGTAAGAGCAGCCAATGTTTTTAACTTTTGAGCCATCTCTTTAGCTTACAGAGGGCTGCTTTTGAGAGTTTTTGCCTTCTACCATGTTGAGGCAGTCTTTTCTATCTCTGCCTTCCATACTGGGACTACAGATGAGCCAAATATGCTTTGTACCTAGGTATTGAATCATGAACTCAGACCATCTTGCTTGGCAAGTGCTTTTAACTGCTGCAGCATCTCTCTGGTCCTTCATTTTATTCTTATTTTTTATTTTATTTTTTGGTGTTTTTGAGAAGGGTTTCTCTGTGTAGCCTTGGCTGCCCTGGAACTCGCTCTGTAGATCAGGCTGGCCTGAACTGACAGTGATCCACCTGCCTCTGCTTCCTGAGTGTTGGGATTAAAGGTGTGTTCAGCCACCTCCTGGCTTCTTTAATTTATTTTATTTGTAGTAATTAATATTTATTTTACATTCATTGGTGTTTTGCCTGCATGTATGTCTAAGGGTGTCAAAAACCCTAGAACTAGAGTTACAGACAGTTGTTGGCTGCTATGTGGGTGCTGGGAATTGAATCCCGGTCCTCTGAAAGAATGCTAGTGCTTTTAACCACTGAGCCACCCCTGCAGCACCCCTTTATTTGTTTTTGAGACAAGGTCTTACTGTGTATCTCAGGGTGGCCTTAAACCTTTTAGCCTCCCTAGACCTTGGTTACAGGCCTTTGCTTTCAGGCTCTGTCTTACTCAGCCTCTTAGGCTAGGCATGGTAGCTCTTGGCTGTAATCTGGCAGAGGTGTGAAGATCATTGCAAATTTTAGACCAGCCTGATCTGCATAGCAGATATCATGCCTTCTAGGACTAGTTCATAACTGGACTCTATAGCTAACCATAACAACAACCATAGCAAAAGAGAACACACTCATTTTTATAAATTCATTTCTTGGTTTGTATATTTTGACAATCTGTAACTAGGCTTTTTCCAGAATAAGAGTATGTGTGTGTGTGTGTGTGTGTTTGTGTGTGTGTGTATGAGTATGAATGTGTGTAGGAAATTTCATTTCAATGAAGGCAGGGAAAAGTGAAAAAAGGAATGTAATTTCTACCTAGAAAATACCTGCAAACTGGGTTCTTTTTTTTTTTTTTTTGTCTGAAGGAATAATACAAAATACTTAATTTGGCATAAGTTTTAGTTACTAGGAATGTGAAAGTTTGAAAGGTTTAGAAATGAGGAAAATAACAATCCACTTGTCAAAGTTGTTGAATCAGCGTTAGCTAGCACTTTAGTTTCAAAGATTAGGGTGACATGATTGACACCAGAAATGCTTTTTCACTAAGTACTTGGAAATTTAGTCCTTTAAAAAAATGCTTATTGCATGCCCAACATGGTAGCACATACCTGTAATCCCAGCATTTGGGGAGGTAGAGGCAGGTGGATCTGTGTGAGTTCGAGGCCAGCCTGGTCTCCAAAGTGAGTTCAGGACAGCCAAGGCTACACAGAGAAACCCTGTCTCAAAAAACTTAAAATAAAGCTCATTGAGGGGACTGGAGAGATGGCGATTAAGAGCACTGACTGCTGTTCCAGAGGACCCTGGTTCAATTCCCAGCATCCAAAATGGCAGCTCACAACTGTCTTTAACTCCAAGATCTGACACACTCATGCAGACAGACATGCAGGCAGAACACCAATGTACATAAAATAAAAGTTAAAAAAATGCTATTGAGACCATTGGAGAATAAAATGGACAGATTAGAGGTATAATGATTGAAGATTAAATAGGTTAAGAAGAAAATTGTTTATTTTATTTTTGGTTTTTCAAGACAGGGTCTCTGAAAAATTTTTTTTAATGTGAAGAAAATAAATGTGACTCTTGTACTTTGTGAATAATTAAAGGCATCTTAGAGGCAGTATTTTCCCCTCCCCCTTTTTTATTGCTAGCACACACTGGTCACTTTCACCTAACAGGCAGCTGCTTTGCTAACTCTGGCTTGTTGTCTCCCTGTGTATTCTTGCTTTCCTGAGCATCCCAAGCTTTCTAGCCAGTCCCACCTCGTGATTGATATTACTGATTCCTAGTAGTAAAAGATATGACGGGGTTCTTTGGAACTGTGAAATAACTTGTTTTCTTTACAAGCCTTTGGGTTAAATTAATATTGCCACAGAGGGCTTGGTGAGCTGGCTCAGTGGTTGAGATGGCGCACTGAGAGGACCGCGGCTTGTCTCTCAGCACCTATGTCAGGTGGCTCACAGCCATCGCAACTCCAGCTCCAGGAGGTTTGGACACTTTTTCCGCTCTGTGAGCAACTGCACTCACATGCACACATCTTCACACAGATGCACACCGACACGTACAAATGAAAATAGGAAGCTTCAAAATAGATTACCATAAAATAGGCTGGGCCTGGTGGCACATGTCTTTAAACCCACTGCCTGGAGACAGGCATATCTCTGTGGGTACGTGACCAGCCACATAGTGAGTTCAGACTAGCCAAGGCTACACAGTGAGAGCTTATCTCAAAACAAAAACCCAAAAACCCCCAAACCCAGCCAGTGGTAGCTTACCCATTTAATCTCATCACTGAGGAAACAGAAGCAGAGGCAGGCAAGCTGGGTCTACAGAGTGAGTTCCAGGACATTTAGAGCTACACAGAGAAACCCTGTCTCAAAAAAACCAAAACCAGCCAACCAAATAGAAGACTAGACCATCTGTATTTGGGGAGTCCCTGTTATGTTTTTACAGCTTAAAGTTAGGGAAGATAGTTTTAAATTCCCACTATTAAGAAATACCAGTTTTGAGTTGGTAGTGGTGGCTGAAGCCTTTAATCCCAGCACGCAGGAAATGTTCACCTACACATGCAGGTGGATCACTGAGTTTGAGGCCAGCCTGTCTACAGAGGGAGTTAGTTCCAGGATTGCCAGGGATATACAGAAAAACCCTGTCTTCCAAAAAAAAAAAAAAATTCAGTTTCAAGCTATAGAAAAGGAAGATAAGTTAGAAATTAAATCCCTTTTGTAAAAAGTCTTCATAAAAGGTGTCTCTTGCCATGCTTTGAAGTATTTGGAAATATGATGTTTAAAAATATGAAAATATTTTTTTTCTGAGATGATTGGAAAAACTAACTGAAAAGAAATATGGAGTCTTTGTAAGTCTTAGGTTTTGGTATGGTTATTGAAGGGCAAAACATAGTTTTAAGAAGAAAAGCACTTTTCCTGGGAGTACCAATATATATTGCTTTAAAATCACATTTAATTAATTATTAATTAATGTGCACATACATACGGGCATAGGCAGAGCTCGTGATTATTTTTGCTGTTTGATTGTACTGTTTTTTTTTTATACACTGAACTTTGCTGTTTTCTGGCTACTATCTGTCTATCTATTTATTTATTCTCTGTCTTTCTCTATCCATCCATCCTCTTTATTTATCCATCCATCCATCTATGTATGTGAGACAGGGTCTTACTATGTAGCCCTGTCTGTCCGGGAACTCTATGTAGCCCAGACTGGCCTGGAAGTCACAGAGATTCTTCTGCCTCTGCCTCCTAAGTACCAGAATTAAAGACATGGGATACTATGCCAGGACTTCATAATTATTTTTAATGTTATATTCCAACTATACTTGTAATGCTTTTCTTCCATCTGGAAAAGCCATTCCTCTGCTCCTCCTCTATCCCACTATAGGTACACAACTTTGCTCCAGATAAGGGAGTGGGACAAATTTTTTTTTAGTGCGTGCTAAGTTGTTTTTATTTTTTGAGCTTCTAGAAAACCAAAATTCAAATTTGTGGAATACACAGTATGCCTGGCACTCCAAATGGATGTTATGAGTGAAAATAATATAGACTTGTTCGGGTCCTCTTGTTCAGGTGTATTGTTCAGGAACAATACAGTCATTGGTCCAGTCTAGAGAGCTGGAGTCTTGACTTAGTTACAGGAATCTACTGTAGGTTTCTTATTTGTGACAAGAAGAGCTGCCATCAAAAAGGTTTGTCCTCAAGTATACAAAATAGCTTTTATCAGCTGTAACACACTGAAAGAATAGGAAATTTACAAACATCAAAATCAGACATTGAAATTGACAGTAAAAGTTTTGTTTGTTTTTAGGTCAGTACACGATGGTATAGTTTGTTGAATAGTCTTAATAATCCAATAAACTTATTTCTCAGGCTGGTGGGGTGTTCAGTGGGTAAGGTGCTTCTTGTACAAGCTTGGTGACCTAAGTTTGATCTGATCCCTGTCACCATGTAAAGGTAGAAGGAGATTAGGTTGTTTTCTAATCTTCACATGTATACCCTTCTCTCCCAACATAAGTGTTTAAAAAATGTAAAAGCTATTTCTAATGTGTAAACACCAGCAACAAAACAGAAAGCAAGCAAGCAATCGTATCTGTGTATCTTTGAAATGTTTGGGTATTTAGATGTTTAATTCCGAAGTTGACATTGACAGGGACTCTTCCTGATTTACCCATCAGAAGCTTCAAGTGGAAGTAAAGAAATCTCACCACCCTTCTTTCTTTTCAGGGGTTGTGTTCTCTAATTCATTTTGTCAAGAAAGCTAATAGTTTTACCAAGAGTCTTAGTTTCTTACCCAACAGTGAATGTGTTGGTAGTTCGCTGATAGGTTATTGACTCCCTTCCTTGTTTTGTTTGTTTTTGAGGTAGGTTCTCACTTTGTAGCCTTTGCTGCCCTGGCTCTTGCTATATAGACTAGGTTGGCCTTGAACTCAGAGACCTGTTTGCCTCTGCCTTCCAAGTGCCCAGTTCCCTCTGTTTCAATAATATACTTTTATGATTTGGAAATTAAAAAAATTTTTTTTCATCTGTTTTTGAGACAGTCTCACTGTAGCCCTGGTTGGTCTGGAACTTGGTATGTGGACTCAACTGGCTTCAAATGCACAAGTGCTGTCATTAAAGGCGTGTCCATTAAGCCTGGTTTTATTTTTAATCAAGAAAGTAATATAATCTGTTATAGTAAGGATATTGAAAGGCTCTGATTAAAACCTACTGATTTTCTTCAGATCTCCCATGGTTCCTCTCCAACTGCTTTGTCCAGAAGATGTGCATCCTTCAGGGTTTCTGGGTTCTTAAATACTGTGTTGACATAAATGTGTGTATGTAGGAGTCATCCTTACCAAAGAAAGATCGAACCACGTTACTCCATAAAAGCCTCTCATAACATATTGGGGTCAGTAGGTATATTTCCATCATGATCTTTTAAACAGCTCCATTGTGACTTATAGCATAGATAGAGCCTAGTTTGTTTTTTTTTTTATTTCTGGTTTTCCAAGACAGGGTTTCTCTGTGTAGCTTTGGTTGTCCGGAAAAGTCCTGTAAACCAGGCTAGCCTCAGAGTCACAGATCTGCCTCCTGAGTGCTGGGATTAAGGGTGTGCCACCATCGCTCGGCTGGACCATAGTTTATTTGAGTATTTTCCTGTGGGCATTTAGGTAATTTCCAAACAGATTGATTTATTATTTTTATGTATGAATGTTTTATTTGCATGTGTATATGTATACCACCTAAATGCCTGGTGCCTGCGAGGCCAAAGAGGGGGTTGGGTTTCCTGAACTGAAGTTTTGGATTGTTTCTAAGCTCCATGTGGTTCTGGAAACCAAACCCAGATCCTCTGCAAAAGCAGCAAGTGTCCTAACCTCTGGGCCATCTCTAGCTGTCATTTCCACATTTTTGTCACTATGTAAGTACTACAGTAAATATACTTGTAGATGCTACCGTGTTTGCTGATATTTTTTAATTCTGTGACTAGAATCTCTAACATGGGGTTTTATGTCCAATAGAAGTATATTTTAGATTTTTATTATGAATTACGGTACGTATCAGTGTATAGTAGTGTGCATGTGCCCATGGAGGCCATAAGAGTGTTGGTTCTTCTGGAGTTGAATTACAGGTGGATGGTACAACTGCTGAACCTGGATGCTGGGAACTTGGGTCCTCTGGAAGAGCAGCAAGTGCTCTTACATACTGAGCCATCTGTTCAAAAAAATTTTTTTTCCTTTTTAATATATTTCTATTGTCAGATTACTCTAAATAGATAGCCATAATTTATACCTGATGAGGTGGCTCAATGGTTAAAGGTGCTTTGCTGTACAAGTCTGTATTAGCAGTTAGTTTTCTTTATTGTCCAGGTATTTCTGAACAGTAGATATGTAAAACTTGACAGGTGAGGTAATTGAGAAAAGAATGGTTTATTTAGTCCTGGAATAACATGGAATTAACAGACGGTGGGGGGGTTGGGGACTTGTTTTTTCTGAGAGAAGATCTCACTCTGTAGTCTGGACTAACCCCAGAACCCAGTATGTAACTGGCTGACTTCACACTTCTTCAGCCTTCAGTATGTTGGGATTACTAAGTGTGAGTCACAATGCCATGTCAGTATAGACATTTATGTGACTTATTTAGAAAGCCAGTTGTGCCAGGACTAAAATAATTTTTTCGTCAATTAATTATGTCACTTGTTATGCTTTACATTTCTATTTTATTGTTTTGTGTCTTTTCCTAGTGTCTTTTCTTTGCTCCCCATTTTAATTAGTGTTTGTGTGTGCGTGTGTATGTGTTGTGTATATCAGAGGACAATTTGCAGGAATCAGTTTTCTCTTTTGTGAGTCCCAGGGCTTGAACTCAGGTCATCATACTGGGCAGCAAGTGCTCATATCTACTGAGCCATTTTACAGACACTGTTTTGCTGTCCTGAAACTTAAAAGGCATACTAACTTTAGATGGATAATTATTTTGTTAGACTTTTCCGTCTTTGGCTATTCTTAAGCATTTATTTTTATTGTCTGTGGATTGAAAGTAATTTGGAAAACCAAAAAAGTGACACTGATTGAGTTACATTATATTCATGTGTTAATTTTGGAGGTTTGACATTTGTTCAGGGTGACACTTTTGTTTTTCTTTTTAAATAACTATTTCTTAGATTTTATAATTTTCTTCATGCAGTTTCTTTGCCTCTCTTACTGAATTTGTTCTACGTATTTATTTAACTACTCTTTTTACTCTTTTTCTGTCCACTTCTAGTAAGCTAATAAATAGAAATGTGTTAAAATTAATACTATGCTACATTTTTTAAATTTCTCTTGGATATAAAGATGTAGCAGAACTTGGATTCATTAAGAATAGACTAGAGAAATCTTACATTATTTTTGTTTATTCAGTCAGGGTTTCTCTGTATAGTCCTGGCTGTCCTGGAACCACCTCTATAGATCAGGCTGGCTGGAAACTCAGATTTTCACCTGCCTCTGCCTCCCGAGTTCTGGAATTAAAGGTGTGTACCACCATGCCTGGCTTGAACTTTATTATTAAATAACTTTGATATTTCGACTTTCATCCTATAGGAAAATATTCTTTAAGTCTGGTGGAATGAATGACATCTTACTAAAGTTGAAAGTTTATGTTTTTGCTTTATTCATGGTTCCCCTTAACTTGTTTTGATTAACAAAGTAAATTCTAGGTCTGATGACTTTAATCCCAGCACTCTGGAGGCAGAGACATGCAGATCTCTGTGAGCTTACATAGTGAGACTTTGTCTTTAAAAAAAAAGAAAAAGAAAAAAGATAAAGAAAAAAGGCACTTATATTTATACCAGACATAGCTAAAGTTCTGTTTGGAGAATTGTTAATAACAATTGCTTCATAGTTTATTAGTGTAAAATCTGATACTTAACCTGGTGTGCTTATTGCTGTTTACTCGATCTTTGTTGCTATTCATGCATCTTAATGCTATTCACTTGTTTGGTAGTATGCTTGAATTTATTGCCTTTTTAAAAAATTTAAGATATGTTGAATTTTGGTATGAATAAGTTAAACATAAAGAGTTGCTTGGCAGCTAAGGAAGAATTGAACTTCAGACCTCTTAGAGGGATGCCAGCTTCCTGCCCTATACAGGGTGTGCTTATGTATAATTCTACCACATATTCTTTTGCTTTGAAGAGCAGACATTCTATTTTAGTAGTTTACCTAGGGATGATTCAGGCCAATCTGACCAAGCTGAGAGTCAGAATTATAGTACTGTAATTCACAGGGCACCGTGTTCTTCATTTGAACTTGTGTCTGTTTTCCACAGTACACCATGCCTTGTATGGAGGTTACTTTGGGTGTTGAGGAGCTTGAGACAGTGATTAATAATTAGGAAGTTGTATTTTGGCCTGGAAACTACAGCATATAAAGTTAATCTTTAGTGTTGTGCATTGAATCATGTGAACCCGGATAAATTAACTAACCCTGTGCTTCAAGGATATTTAAGTTCTTAGTAAAACAATAATCTTTATTTTTATGTGGATAAGTGTTTTTTGTCATTTGTGATGTGTGTGCAATTTGCATGCCTGGTTCATGCAAAGGCAAGATGAGGAAACCAGATCCCTTGAAACTGGAGTTACTGGTGGTTGAGAATGCCCATGTGGGTGCTGGGAATCCTGCCTACCTTGGGTCCTTGGTCTGAATATTATTTTAATATTTTATTTTTATTATTATTTTTCATGTGGATGAGTGTATATCTGTATGAATGCATTGCATGTGTGTATGGATTTCCAATGTGGTGAGAAGGAGGGTGTCTGATTCCCCAGAGCTAAGAGTAAGGCGGTTATGAGCTGCCTGATGTGAGTGCTGGGAACTGAACTCAGTTCCTTTAGCATAGCAGCAAGTGCTGTTAACCACTGAGCCATTCTCCAGCCTGTGCTCACCTATCTCTCTCTCTATCTCTGTGTGAGTGTGTGTGTTTTGGGGTGGTGGTGCATGCCTGCTGTGGTGCACATGGTAGAGGTCAGTGGAACTTTGGGAAGTTTTTCTCTCCTTCTACATTGTGAGTCTCAGGAATCAAACTCAGGTCTTAGGCTTGGCAGTAAGCACCTTTTATTTGCTGAGCCATCTCACTGACCTAGTAACATTCTGATACTGACCTTCCTTAACTCTGCAGACCTAACATCTATCTGTCTGTCTAATGTATTCATGTTCTGTCTGCATGTATGCCTGCATGCCAGAAGAGGGCATCAGATTCTAGTATAGATGGTTGTGAGCCAGCATGTGGTTGCTGGGAATTGAACTCAGGACCTCTAGAAGAGCAGACAGTGCTTTTATCTGCTGAGCCCATCTCTCTAGCCCCAGCCCTTACTTTTAAAAACACATTTCTTTATTTGAGGAAATAAGTATTTATGCTTCCTACGTTCTCACCTCATTCCCCATTGCCTAAGAAAAGCACTAAGACACTGAAAGATAATAGAAAGAAAAATTCTAATTTTTTTGAGCCAGTGGCTCATATAGAACAGGTTTGCTTTGCACTTTTGAAAAATTTTTATTTTATTTTATGTGTCTGAGTGTTTTTGCCTGCATGTATGTATGACTGTGTGTGTCCAGTAGCTGAGGAGGCCAAAAGAGGACAAGTGGACTAGAGTGACAAAACGGTTATAAGCTGTTGATATGAACCGAACCTGGGTCCTTTGGAAAAGCATTCATTGTTCTTAATCACTGAGCCATCTGTCTGTCCTCTGACTTTGAATTTCTGAGCTCTGATCCTGTTTGGGACATGCTTGTGCCCCTATGTCTGCTTTGCATGGTGCTTTGTTCATGTTAGGCAAATGCTCTACCAGCTGAGGTCTAGCTCCTTCCTCCTTCCCTCTTTTCTCTTCCTTTTTTTTTTTTTTTTTTTGAGACAGGGTTTCTCTGTGTAGCCTTGGCTGTCCTGGACTTGCTTTGTAAACCAGGGAGGTCTCAAACTTAGAGATCTGCCTGTCTCTGCCTCCCTACTATTGGGATCAAAGATCAGAGGCATGTGCCACCACCGCCTGGCTTTCTTTCTTTTAAAAAATTATATAAATAAACAAATAAATATATGGCAGTTGCACACATATACATTACATATACAGACCACTCTTACCCTCTTGTAGCCCTACTTGTTTGACCTTTCTTAGTGTTCTGTTCCAGTCATAGTATTTTGCAGTTTGTAAATGCATTAATTTATTTATGCATATGAAACCAATATCTGGCAAGGGGGTTTTGTATAGCATGTAACACAAAAGTATGGACCGATTG
>CM053744.1:45253467-45288120 GCA_028658305.1 Pachyuromys duprasi
TGTCAGTAGCTCAGAGCTCTCAGCAGGTAGAAAGCTCTGAATCAGGAAGAAAGTAATCTGCGCCAGGAAAGGGGCTGAATCCTGGCTGCCCTTTCTAAAGCTGAGCAGCCAGTACACCTTCACTGCATTGCTTCGAAGGACAAATACATACTCTTTAGATAAGACCTATTTATTATTCCAGATTCAATAAGAACAGTATTTATTTGGCTCATACTTCAGAGGTGAGAATGAGATAAAGGTGAACATATGAGAACATAGCCTTGGGGAATCTTATCTTGGAGCGAGGAAGTGAGCATATCACGGGACAAAAATGGTGATCCTGGCTTGAGAATGGGGTTACTCCTTGAGGAGCTGTTTATCCCAGATGTAGTTCTATAGATTTTTGGAAACTGAGTATTTTCTTCGTTTGGATGATAAATTTTAGGGGAATCGAAACAGTTATTCAGCTTTTTTTTCCTGAGTTTATCAGAAATTTCATGAGTTGTTTTTTTTTTTCTTTCCCTCCCGGGATTTACTCATTTTTACTTTGTGTATGGGTGTTTTGCCTGCATGCATGTCTGTACCACAATGTGTGTAGAAGAGGGCATTGGATCCCTGGGACTCTGAGAGTTGTGAGCTTCAATGTGGGTGCTTGGAATTAAGCTTGGTCCTCTGGAAGAGCATGCAGTGCTGTAAGCACTCACCCATCTTGTGTGTGTGCTTGTATGTATCTATGTATCTGTGTGTGTGGCCGCACATATGTGTGCGCAGTGCTTAAAGTACTCTTTGAATATCTAAAATAAACTCATTTAGTTTAAGCTCCAAACCCAATTTCACGTAAGTATTTTGGACAGAACATTTTCTAAATGGCTTTGTATACCTGTGATCCCAGCACATGGTGGTAGTGGTGGGGATGGATTTTAGTTTTAGTCTGGGTTGCAGAGTGAGTTCCTGTCTCAGGAAAAAACAGATTTCTAAAATGAATTTTACAGGTTGAAGATGTAATACGTGCCTAGCATGCAAGGAACCCTAGGTTTAATTTTCCAACACTGAAAAAAAAAAAACAAGTGGGATTGTACATGAGAATCAGGAGTTCAGCAAATTGAAGTTAGGTTTAGGACCTTAGAAAGGCATTGGGTGCTTTTTGCCAGCATATTAGATAGCCTCAATTCCCTCTCTTCTCTTGCTGTGTGCATGTGTGTGAGCTTTGAGCGAGCGAGAGTGAGAGAGACAGAGACAGTGTGTGTGTGTGTGTGTGTGTGTGTGTGTGTGTGTGTGTGTGTGTGTGTGTGTGAGTGAGTGATAGTCAGATGTATAGGCAGAACTTATTGTTCTCCATACTCCTTTGGGACATGTTCTCTCACTGAACCTGGAGTACAGTCACTGTCCTTTTGAATAGGCTGGTGGCCAGCAAACCCAGTTTTTTCCCTGTCTTTGCTGTCTTTATTCTCCTTAATCAGTGCTGAGGTTACAGTCATGAGTGTGCTATGTCTGGGGCTTTTCAATGCTGAGATCTGAACTCTGGTCCTCGTGTTTGGCACAGTGAGTGCTCTTACCTTGGGTCTTAGGGTCTCTATTGCTGTGATAAAACACCATGACCAAAAGCAGGTTGGGGAGGAAAGGGTTTATTTGGCTCACATTTCCATATTGCTGGTTCATCGAATGCAGTTGGGACAGGAACTCAAACAGGACAGAATCTGGAGGCAGGAGCAGATGCAGAGGCCATGGAGGGGTGCTGCTTACTGGCTTGTTCCCCATGGCATGCTCAGCCTGCTTTCTTATAGAACCCAGGACCACCAGCCCGGGGATGGAACCATCCATAATGGGCTGGGCCCTCCCCCATTGATCACTAATTGAGAAAATGCCTGACTGCTGGATCTCATGGAGGCATCTTCTCAACTGAGGTTCCCTCCATTCAGATAACTCTAGTTTGTGTGTCAAGTTGACATTATACTAGCCAGCACACTTGGTGAGCCATCTCTCCAGCACTTTTTGTTGTTGTTCTGTTGGTGTTGTTGATTGAACTCAGGGTCTTGAGCATAGTTGCCATATACTGGATCATCAAGCTACAACCCTAGCCCTTTGTGGTCTTTTAGTACTTTGAAAAGTAAAGCTTGGCATTGTAGTGCATACCCATAAGTCCAGCTTGTATGTGTGCATGTAGAAATAGAGGCAGGAGGACTAGGAGTTAAAGGTCAGCAATGTATAGCCAGTTGGAGTCATGGCCACATAAATATCTCTGAAAAACTCAAACTAAAGGGCTGGAGAGATGGTTCCTTAAGAGCACTGGCTGTTCTTCCAAAAGGTGGGAGTTAAATTTCCAGTAACCACATGGTGGCTCAAAACTATTTATAATGAGACCTGGTGCCCTCTTCTGGCCTGAAGGCATACATGCAGGCAGAATACTGTATAACTAATCAATAAATAAGTCATATAGGTTTATTGGGTGGCTATGGAGAGAGAGAAAAGGGAGAGCAGGGAGAACAGGAGATGATGGGGGAAAGAGAGAGGTGGGAAAGAGAGAGAGGGTGCCCCGATAGAGAAAGGGGAGAAGGCCAAGAGGCCAGGAGCAAGAGGGACCAAGAGAATAAATAATCTTTAAAAACAAAACCAAACCTAAAACTAAGCTGGGTGTGGTGGCACATACCTTTAATCCCAGCACACAGGGAGGCAGAGGCATGCAGATTCATGTGAGTTCCAGGCCTACAAAGCAGTCAAGCCTACTCAGAGAAACCCTGTCTTGAAAAACAGACAACAACAAAACCCTAAAACAACAAAAAATAAACTCCTCAACAGCAGATAGTTTATATTTCCCAGATGTGATTACAGTAGTTACATATGAATTAGACATATTTGAATTTGGAATTTTTAATTTCAGGAATGGAGGTTAATCCCAAGGCTTTTCTTATGCCATGAAAGCACTCTGCCAAATGATCTCTTTTAAGTATAAAATATTTTACTCATAAATATAGTGAGCAATAATAAATATTCACTTACTCATTATCTGTTTAAGAAAATATTACCAAAGATTCTTTATTCCATGCTGTCCCTCTTCCAACCTTGCTTACAGATGTGCCGTGTGTTGGGGTCGATCTTTATATTTTCCATGAATAGTTAGACCTTTCTGCACTGTTGTTTTTTTAAAGAAAATGGTTTAAAAACGAAAAACAAACAGGGTTTCTCTAATATACCATAGCCCAGGCTGACTTTAAACTTAATTGGTTCTTTTGTTCCAGACTCCTGAGTGCTGGCATTACAGGCGTGAGCCATTGTGGCAGACTGGAATGTGTTCTTTTATGTGTTGACTCTATATGTGTTATATTGAATTCTTACAATAACCTTTTGAGATAGGTACTTTCTCCACATTTTGCAGATGAGGAAACTGAAGATGTCACAGTTTAAGTCATTTGTTCAAGGACACAAAGCTGTTAAGTGGTGGAGCTAGGAGTCAACCCAGGTAATTGATTCGAGGTTATCATTTATAGCTCTCAGTCTACAGTTTCTTGTGTCTCAAGCTTGAAGTTAAAGTTAACAACAAAATCCAAGAATACTGAAAACGACCAGTTTTTAATAATCCTTTCAAAGTTAGAAAAATCTGACCCAAGGAGGCATGGATTTGTTGGTAACATTTTTTTTCTCTTGGTATGACTGACTCTTTTTTTGCTGCAAAAATGCCATTGGCAATTGAGGTGCTGTGCTAGACAGACATAGTGGACAAATCAGCATGCATAGTCTGTGTCCTACATTATCTTTACAAAATTGGAAAAACTCTGAGTTCTGTAGAAAGCCATTTCACAGAATAAAAAAAGGGCCCAAATACACTAAATTATTTTGGCCATGACAAAATTTTACTTAATGTATGAAAGTTTCTTCTTTTTGCCATTGACAGTTTGTTTCATTTTAGTGTATGGTTGGAACTTAAATTCTGTTTTCCTCACTAGACTTTTGAGTTCTTTTGGGGTCTTTTTGAGACTGGGTCTCTTAGCCAATGCTGCCTCAATCTCCAGTCCTTTGGCCTTTGCTTCCTAAGTGCTAGGATTAGAGGTGTGTATCCAGTTTCAGTTTTGAGTTTTTAAGGATAAATATATTGACCATTTGAGCCAAAGTACCTATTGGAGTATCTGTGATAAAAAGAGTGAGCAAAGTTTTGCTGAGTAATTGGCTTTTTTTTTTTTTTTTTTTTGGTCTAAATGTTTCATCATGGGGTAAGGGAACTCATTGAATTGAACATGGAGGAAAAGATGTTACACTACGAAATTGATATTGGATCTGAACAATCCTTGTGTTGATATTTTTGTATTCTCTGTTTTCTTGGACTACATGACACTTTATAACATAGTCCCATTGACACTATAACAGTCCTATTGACACCAAACTATTATTAGTTTTAATTTCTTCATTAAGCACCTGATCCTGTAGCTTTCTGAGCTTAAATTTCCCAGCTTAGTCACTGTGGTTCAGTTATGTACATAGTATGTAGTGTGCTTGCTTTTTATTGAAGTTCTTTGTTTTTTACTTGCTTGGTTTTCTTTTTTTTTAATGGTTTCTATTACAGTTATTTTCACAAAACTGTTTCTCAGCTTTTTTCTTAACCCAGCTATCACACAAATAATTTGGATTCATTATTAATTTAACAAACTTCACAGCACATTAACTGAGCAGCTCTTACTCTATTCTTAACCCTCTATGTTAATCTAGCTTCCCCAGAGTAAGTTGTGGAGATACTTGTACTTTATTGATTTCCTCCTCCAGCTCCTCTCTCTTGGTGTCTTATGAACTTCTGCCTGTGGCTGAATCCCTTATTTCCTCCTTTGACTCCTCCTCTCCTGGCTGGCAGGAAGTCCATCCCTATTCTCTCCCCTGCTCAGCAATTGCCTGTAAGCTGCTTTATTGCCAAATCAGGGGACAATTGGGGAGCGATGTTTACACAGCATTGAGATAGGAGATTCTCAGAATAAGGATAGCAACCATATATTGGGGGGGGGGAGATTAGAGAAATCAGTATTTGAATTACTCAATAACCTTATGTCTACAGGTTTTTCTTTGTAGCCCTGGGTGTCCTGGAATTTGCTCTGTAGACCAAGACTGGTCTTGAGCTCAGAAATCTGCCAGCCTCTGCCTCCCAAGTGTGCACTACCCTGCAGAATTTGGAGTATTTTATTTTTTCTTTTATGGATATGGTTGATGGTATTGATTAATGAAAAAGACTTTAATTCACTCAAAGAATGATACTTTTAACATTAAATTGCAGATAGAATGTTATGTAAGAGGATCATACTCTTACACATTTTTAGAGACTATCCTATGTCCTTATTTTTAAGTTGGTGGGGCAGAGGCTTTGTTGTGTCTATAGGCTTGCTCTAGATGGCTTGGCTGACAGTGCTTGGGTCAGTTTTATTGTTTTGGCTGGAGAGTTTCTTAAAGTCTCTTCTTTAATTAATGGAGGAACACATTTCTATTACAGGTCCAATTTTTGAGGGGTATAGATGACATCAAGAATATACATTTAGGGGCTGGAGAGATGGATCAGTGGTTAAGAGCACTGTTTGCTCTTCCAAAGGTCATGAGTTCAATTCCCAGCAACCACATGGTGGCTTACAACCATCTATATTGTGAACTGATTCCCTCTTCTGGCAGGTGTAAATGCAGATAGAACACTCATATACATCAAATAAATAAATCTTAAAAAAAAAAGAATATACATTTAAAGGTTTGAGAACTTACAGTTCCCATATCTGAGGGATATGTTATGATACTATGAGGTTTGAGAACTTTCCTTTATCTTTCTTATGTCTGCTTGTCATTCAGAAATCTCTCTTAAAATATCAGACCCTAAATTCCAAGGTTGCAAGAAAACTAGGGAAGGCAGGCGAAGAGGTTGGCTGAGTAGCTCCATTTCTATATCCTGGTAGTTTTCTTTCATCATAATTCTTTTATTTTAATTGCTGTTACTTCCAGTGTTTTATTTCTAAAGAATACTGTTTTTAATACTTTGGCCAAATAAGGGCACATTCCTTATTGTTTTCCTTTGTAGTATTGAACATGGCTGGAATTTTCAGAACAGACTTCCTTACATAGAGTTAGGGGAAAGGGAAGTATGAGTACCAACTGTTTATCTTTGCCTTTCCCACTTAGAAGTTTAAAGGGGGCTTAACTTGTTTAGATTTGAATGTTTGCAGGGTACTGTCTTTCAGTCAGCCACTCAGAAACTTCTTTTTAGACAACTTGACACCTTTGGTTCAGATTTGTAGAGACCCATTTAGTCTTCATTTCCTATAGGCCCCGTCTAATAGCACAGAAAATTACTATCTTTAAAGTGAGTTATCTTTTATCTAAGAGCTTAGTGGATTTGATTAATTATTAAAATTTTATATATATATATATATATATATATATATATATATATATATATATATATGAATGAGGGTTGCATGTGTGTATGCTGTATGTATGTGTAATCAGGTATGTGCCTGGTGCCCATAGAGGCCAGAAGAGGACATCAGATCCCTGGGACTGGAGTTACAGACAAATGTGTGCTTCTACCTGGATTCTGGGACTCAATCTTGGGTCCTTTGCAAGAGCAACATGTGCTCTTAACCATTGAGCTGTCTCTCCAGCTCCCTAATTACTTTTAATAGAAGCTTCATTATGTTGCACAGAATAGTCTCAAATTCAAGGGCTCAAGTCAAGCCACCAGGTGTGCACTATAGGTGCATACCACCATTCCTGGTTGTTCCTCTTTTTCTTCTTCTTTTTTGTTTTTTTTGACACAGGGTTTCTTTGTGTAGACCAGGCTGCCCTCAAGCTCACAGAGATCTGTTGTGGATATAGACATGCTTTTGTTTTGGTCACAGGTGTAGGATGTGGGACTGATTCAGATGGTCCACAGCAGCAAATTATTTGCCTCATGCAGGCTCTGAGGGGAGCTTTTTGCCAGTTGCAGGTAGTTTAATTCTGAGGTCTCTGGAGAGAGAATAAATGCCAGAGCCCAGAGAGTGTGGAACACTAAGAAAGAACAAGGCTGCTGCTGCTTCCCCCTAGCACTCCTGTTTGCTCTTGTGGGACAAGAAGTAGGAGATCCCCTGAAACAGGACTGGACTGGCTCCAAGGAACCTGACGACCCTAACCAGTAGGAAGCAGCTAAGAGAACTGAGACCCTTCTCCCACTAACCCTTTCTCCTACCTGGTGTTGGGGTGTTGGAAGGGATTGGGGTAGAATAGGGAGAAAAAGATAAAAGAAATGTTTTTAAAAAGTACACCTACAGAGATCCGACTGCCTCTGCCTCTTTGAGAGCTGGAAGCAGGCATGTGCCACTGCAGCTGGCCTGCATTCTGGTTCTTACGTATTTTATTTGTTATTTATTTTTATTGGCTGAAAAATTATTTTTGAGACCATATTGCTTTGTAGCCCATGCTGGCCTGGCACTCACCATCCTCTATTTTATTTGACCTTTCTAGTGCCTTTTCCCTTTCTCTTAGTTGAATTGATTTCTGCTCTTTTAAAATTACATTTTGTCTGTCTGTCTGTCTGTCTGTCTGTCTGTCTGTCTGTCTGTCTGTCTGTCTGTCTATCTATCTATCTATCTATCTATCTATCTATCTATCTATCTATCTATCTATCTATCTATCTATTTTACGTGGTGTGTATGTGTGTGTATGTGTGTATGTATGCTCGAACAAGAGTTGATTCCTTTTCCACCATGTTGATCCCAGGGATCAACTCCAGCTTGCCAGTAAGCTGAGCCATCTCTCAACCTCTTACTACTTATAAAGAAAATGAACCACAGAAAAGATCCCTAGAACATCTTTTGGTTTATTTTACCCCTTTTCTTAGGTTTTTACAATAGAGGTGTAGATTAATTTGAGCCTTTTTTTCCACCCCCAGATATAAGCATTTACTGCTAGAGAGTTCCCTCTAAGCCAGTGGCTATCGACTTTCCCAATGCTGCAGCCTTTTAAAGCAGTTCCTCATATTGTGGTAACCCCCAACCATAAAATTATCACTCTGTTTATACAGTATTATAATGATACATGTAACTGTAAATTTATAATATATAAGTTAAAATAAATTAATATGTAAAATTATAACTAATTTTGCAACTGTTATGAATTGTAATGTAAATACCTGTTTTCTGATGGTCTTTGGCAATGCTTGTGAGTATAGGTTGTGACCCACAGGTTGAGAACTATTGTTCTAAGCACTGCTTTAGTGCATGTGTTTCTAATTGTGCATATTTACTAATTTTCTGGGATAATTCTATTTTTACTTTTTGTCATTTTATGTGTATGAATATTTTGCCTGCATGATTGTATATCACGTGTGTAGTGCTTACAGAGGCCATAACAGGGCATTAGATCCTCTGGAACTAGAGTTGTAGACTGTTGTAGCTGCTATGTGGGTGCTGGGAACCGAACCCAGGTCTTCTGCAAGAGCAACAAGTGCTCTTAACCACTGAGCCATGGCTCCAGCCCATCTAGGATAATTCTCTCTCTCTCCCCCCCCCCCCTCTCCCTCTCTCCCCCCCCCCCCTCTCCCTCTCTCCTCTTTCCTTTTTTTAATTCGAGACAGGGTTTCTCTGTGTAGCCTTGGCTGCAGAACAGGTTGACCTCGAATTCACAGAGATCTGCCTGCCTTTGCTTCCCTGAGTGCTAGGATAATCTAGGCTAATCCTTAACAACTGTTATTACTAGTTTAGTTCTATCATTTTCAGCTGTGTACTCTGTATGATTATGTAATTCATTAGTGATTCAGGTCTGTCTGGGTGATTGTTCTATCAAATTGAAAAATGTGTATTATCAGTTTTGAGGTTTGAGTTTTGTTTTGGTTTTTGGTTTTTTTTTTGTTGTTGTTGTTGTTTGTTTTTTGAGACAGGACTTCTCTGTGTAGCCTTGCTATCCTGGAGCTCACTCTGTACAACAGGTTGTCCTTGATCACAGAGATCTGCCTGCCTCTGGCTCACCATGGGCTGGTATTAAAGCCATGTGTCATCACCTCCTGGCAGTTTGAGTCATTTCTAAATGCTTTCTAATTCTGATTAGTTAATGGTAGGGTTCCAGGCATCTGTGTTCTTTCTATTAGCAGACTATGAGTGGAGCACACCGCAGTTTTCTAATTGGGGATTTAAAAAAAATGTGTATCTGTTAGGTTTGTGTTGTGGGCCTTTTTTTTTTTTTTTTTTTTTTAATGTAATCCTGGCCAGCCTGGGACAAGCTGTCCTTAAAGTCACTCTGCCTCTTGAGTGCTGGAATTAAATGCATGTGCCACCACACTGGGCCTTTTCTTGTGTATTATTTAGGTACATTGTTTAGGTTAACATTGAGAGTTGTTGTGCTTATTTTGATGATTTTAGCTTTTTATCATCCACTGGAGGAGAGAGAGAGAAGAGAAGAGAATGACCTACTTAGAGTCTTGGGCTCATAAGCAGTAAGCAGGGAAAAAAGGCCCCTCATCTCCCCAGTTTTTCATGTGCCTGCCTGGCTGTGGCTGCTGTGCTTTGTGCCATAGCCACCACAACTGCAGTGTTGCGGGTGGGGTGGGGCTGGAGCAAGGAGGAAGGGAAAGAGGCAGAGCGCCTAGAGGGAATTTCATTTCTCCTTTGGTTTTGGACCTCCTATTCTCAGAGCTACTGCTCTCTCCGTGAGTATTTCTGATGTGTTGCTCTCAGTCCAGACTGGACGGAGCTGGAGAGAGAGTGAAGACCTTGTGTTGAGTTCATTGGAACTTGAAGTCATTATCTTCAGTCTGCTCGATGTCATTACATGTGAGAGTCCTCAGGATGCCGTGCAATGCCTTTTATTTAGTGTCTCTAGATGTGGTTAGAGCAGTGGTTCTCAACTTCCCTAATGCAGAGACCCTTTCATAGTGTCTCATGTTGTGGTGACACCTAACTATAAATTTTTTTTGTGGTTACTTCATAACAGTAATTTTGCCACTGTTATGAATTGTGATGTTTTTTGATGGTCTTACACTACCCTTGAGAAAGAATCATTCAACTCCCAAAGGGGTCACAACCCACAGGTTGAGAATCACTGGTTTAGAGGACCAGCGTGGCATGTATTTATTCATCTTCCCTGGATCCAGAATGTGCTTAGTTTTTATTTTAGAATGCTTTAAATTTCTTTTTCCAATTCTCTGTGTGTGTGGGAATGGGGTTGGGTAAGGGGGTGGGGCCAGGTGTGGGGGTGTGAGATGTGCATCATGTGTTCAGTGGAGCGCAGAGTCCTTTCTTCTTCTACTGTATGGGTTCCAGGGGCTGAACTTAGGTTATCAGGTACGGTGGCAAGTGCCTTTACCAGGTGAGCCATTCCACTGGCCTTGTGCCCAGTTTTCCCCCCATCTATTTTGTTTTCAATCTATTCTTGTTAAGATCTTAAGATATATATATATACATATATATATATATACATATATATATATATATATATATATATAAAGATGTCAATGTAGTTAACGTAGTGAGTTGTAACAACTCAGGGAAAAATGTTGCCTAGTATTGGGCAAACTGTAGAATCACCAAGAATGAGTCAAATAGTAACTAATTCTGTTCTTGTGTTCTTGTACATGGTTCATGTCGCAGCCAGGACCCTAAATTTGCTCCATTAAAAACTAATTGGCATTTAAAATTGCACTTTGCTCTGGCTTCTTGTAGTTCTCTGCCTAGGTCTTGCAATTCTAGTAAGTCTCTACCTCTCCCACACTTTTCTATCCATGCACCAGCCAAGGACTTCTTCCTTTACTGGCTTTTATGTTTGGTCTCCTAGATGGGCCCACTGAAGGGGTACCCCAACTTTTATACATGAGAGCCAGCCCAGGAAGAAGCCAGATTTAGTCATCACCTCTGTTCTCTAAAGATAGTTAGGGTTACCTCCTCAGGGCAGCCAATGATACTAACAGGATTGGCAGCTCAAGTTGGGGCAGTAGTTCAGAAATGTCCCTGGTTCTCTGGCTAGGAATGCCACAGGGAGCTCTGGTTTCTTATCTCCTCTTAAGTGGTCATACCTGCCTGGATGCTGTCTATGAGGGTGCTGTCTAAAACCTCAGCTATTGATCTCTTCTGGTGAAAAGCTTTGACTAGATCCCTAGACTTTCATGGTAGAAATGAGTTATATCCCCCAATTTTAGTCCATCTATTAAAGGTTTTTAGGGTTTCTTCTTCACAGGAGGGGATGCTACACTAAGGAATGGAGTCTGTCTCTAGGTGGAAAGGAGACATATCATTGTCTTGTCCCTTAATAGTTAACCCAACTGAGCAGGTCAGTCACCACGCTGACCTGCCCAGTCAGAACCTACCTTAAGCTGTGCTAAAGAAGCAGGAGGCATTAGTATCCTCACAGTAAAATATTACTATGCTTTTCCTCCCCAGAGTCTGTGCCCTCTGCAGTCAGGCCAGAGCCACCATGAAGTTGTATTGGGTTTGCCCCCTCACCATTTTCTTCTGTCTTTGACTATTAAGCACTAGCCTGAGCCTAAGTGTGCCTCTCTGGTACTTCAGGCCTTTTTATTCTTTCTAGAGCTCCCCTCCTAGTCATGTGGCTCTTCTCTGTCGTATGACTAATCTTCATGCTGGTCTAACTCAAACAGCATGATTTTCTCTCTTTCAGACTGCTGTTAAGATTTACAGCTTGTCCTCTTTGGGATTTTTCTGTAATAACTAATTGTCCTGGAGCTTAAAAAAAATATCATGCTAGGGTCATGGACTTTTATTTCTGGGATTCTGTGACTGATTGCTTAGATTTTATACCTGTTTCTCTGTTACTTAGCTTAAAGCCTTGATTTTTTTCCCCCACAAGTTAGATTACATACTCCATTTTCTTGGACTAGATTTAAGCTTTTTCTGACAGTCGTCTTGTTTGTTCTTTAGGATCACTGGGGTATTTGTAGAGAAATATTGTTTTCTAGCACAGCTTCCCAGCTACTTTTGGTGGTGCGCTAGGGCATTAGTGCATGGTAGGCGAGCACTCTACCACTCAGCTGTACTGTGTTCCTACAGTAGTATTTGCTCTTGACCTTTGAGAGGACCAAGCCTTGAACATTAGTGGTCCTGCCACTTTAGTCTTTTAGAGGGCAGGGATTACAGGCTGAGCCACCATGCTTTGGCAGGTAACTTCTTTTCTCCATGAGTCCAGTTATGTGAAGCCTGCTTTTTGAAAGAAGCCTGGGCAATTAATGGTCTTGATCACTAGAAGCTGTGCTCTCTTGATGCTTTTTTTTTTTTTTTTACATTTTCTTGTTTTATATTACATATGCAGCATACCAGTTTGCATACAAATGTTTTATACTGAAGCCTGTGGCATTTATAGTTTACTATTGAAGAAGAAATGGCTTTTTAAGTAGATCCTTAACTATTAAGCATCTTATTTTTAATGAGACGTGTTTGTTTATTGCCTTGTTTATTGAAATTTCACAATTTCTTTCTCTCCTTTTCTTCCCTTTCTCCCCTATTTTGTTTCCCCTCTTTTTTTCTTCCTTCCTTCCTGTCTATTCTTCCAACCTTTCTTCTGTTCGTTTGTCCTTGATAGGCTCTCATATCCTATTTTGGCTTTTAACTTCTAACTCTTCTTCCCTCGCCTCCTAAGTGCTTGCATTACAGGTGTGCACTACCATGCATGAGTTATAAGTGCTGGGAATTGAACTCAGGTCTTCCTGCATGTCAGACAAGCACTCCACTATGTCCTAACTTGGAAGTTTTGTGATTTCCTAATAACTTTTGATTATGAAAATGTCATGTACACAAACCCAGACCACCAAACATTCATGTAGTCAGCAATGATCATATTTTGCTTATTTTTCAAACTTCTGTCTCCCAATTTTTTGTTTGTTTTTCACTATTTATTTTTCTAGAATATTTAAAAATGAATCCTAGAACATGTGTCATTCCATCCGAAGTGGAACCCATCTGTTCATTTTAAAGTATTGAGAGCTGGTTCAGGTCATAAGCAAACTGCAGAGATTTTGAAAACAAGTTTCTTTGTAGGCAAAATGGAGCTCACGATTTCTATTTTAATTACAAAGTGGTCTTAAGTGGGCTGGAGATGTAATTTACTTAGTAGAAAGCTTGCCTAGCATGCATAGACCTCTGGGTTTTACTTCCAATACCACTTAAACTAGGCATAGTGGCATGCACATACCTTTAATCCCAACACTTGGGAGGCAGAAACAGGAGTATCAGAGGTTTAGTAGCAATTTCAGTTCAACCTGAATAATGTAAAACCCTGACTCAAAACCAAAGAAAGATCAGAACACATGAGAAAATGAATATAAAAATATTTTGTAAAATAGACCCTTGACTATTTCTTGTAAAGTGTAACAATAATACACAGGTAGGATGTAGGCCAGGGCTCTCTGTGAATATCACAGCAAGCTGAGTGTTGATCTGTAGGAGGCAACAGGGAAATCTGTTCAACACAACTCAGTAGCTAGTTCAACTTCTGTAGTCTGACACTGGCTTGGAACTTACTATGTACCCAAGACTGGCCTTGAATTCATGATAATTTTCCTACTTCTACTTTTCTAATGTGGGGATTACAGGAATGAGCCATCACTCCTGACAAACATAGAGGATGTTTCTGTGTCTTGTTTTGATTTTTTTTTTTAGTAGTTAACACTTTGTAGTCTTTTTAAAAATTTACTCAGTTGCAAGATTAGCATGTAATATCTTTGAAGCTTATTAGAAAACTATCATGTCTAAACTGGATTTAGCAAGTCTTGTGTTCTTAAAAACAATCAGTATTTTATATTGGAAGTTGTATGAATGATTTTGGGAGCAAGAAATAACATTTCTATTTTATGTCTTTCCATATCCAGAGGATGCCAGCCCCCATCAGATTGCGGGAGCTGATCCGGACCATCCGGACAGCCCGAACCCAAGCTGAGGAACGGGAAATGATCCAGAAAGAATGTGCTGCAATCCGGTCATCATTTAGAGAAGAAGACAACACATACCGGTGTCGGAATGTGGCAAAATTACTATATATGCACATGCTGGGCTACCCTGCTCACTTTGGACAGGTAGGCTGAGTGGAGACCACATCTAGCAAGGACACTTTGATGACAGTGATTTAGGGATTAAACCTTTCCTGGCAGGCAGCTACTTTATAGCTAGTAGTTCTCAGTCGGAGTACTGTAACACCAAGAGTAGGATGGAGAGAGCAGCCTTTGCTCCTGGAAAGGCTGATACTCCCTCATTCGTCCTTCCCGTTGTAATGATTTTTTATGCAGATGAGAGGGTGGGTTTTGTTTTGTTTTGTTTTTGTTTTGATGGTATCCCCTAGCTTAAATATTTACTGGGATTAACCAGAGGACTGATTGTTCTGCCAGAGGACCTGGCTATACTGAATATTTAATTAGTGTTTGCTAAATGTTTTTGTACTTACTTTTCCTGTGCATGATATGGGAAAATGCCATGACAGATGCATTTAAGTTAAAGATAGTTTAAGTGTCTGCCAGGTACTTGCATTTGTTTTGTCCTGATTTCCTCAGGCCTTGTTTGCTGCCACTTTTGTGCAAATCTTTCTGCTTGCTGATTCTTTTCCTGACACAAATGCATGTTCTTTGCTTTCTCCAGTCTGTGCGTAGAGAGTGATAGTCTCAATTATAGGTGTTTTTTCCTTTTGATACTTATATTGTGATAAAGGAAGCTTAGAGTTTAGACATAGAGAAGGGTATATGAGTTGTTTTAAAAGAAATATCTTATCAGTATTTTTAGTCTTAAATTCTGTTTAACTTAGGAGTAGTGCTAACTAATCTTTTTAAGAAACAGACTGCAAAATTGAAGGATGTGCAACACTAGGGAAGAAAAAGAGTAGTTGCCTAGCTTTTCTCAATGCTAACTTGATATATCTGTCCTGAAGGACAGCAGTCAGCTTACATTTAGCTCAGCAACTTCAGCAGAAAGAAATCTCCTGCTGCCAACTTAAAAAGTATAGGGGTTGAATTTTATCAGACCGTGTTATGCTCATGCTGGGGGTTGTAAGTAGGGTCAGCCTCTTTTGAAATACATGAGTGGGTATGGGAGAGCATTAGTCATCTGAGGAAAACTGAGGCATCACTGTAAGAGGAAGGGAGACTGGGTTAGAAGAAAGGAAATGGCAAAAACAGTGCTGACTCCTGAGGTTGTGTACATTCATTGTCTGATTTCCATAGGAGAAGTCATAAATAACATTGTTTTTCACATCTATTGCCAACAGTTTTATTAAAAAAAATATGAACAATGCCTCCTTTGATACAGATTTTGTATTTTATTCTTTTTTTTTTTTGTTCTAAGAGCACTGGTCACCTTTATTCCGTCAGATATTACTTTTACATTTTTGAGAATAGCTGAACCACTATAAAGGTAGTTTTGGTTCTGTGCATAGAATTTAAGGGGATTTTTCCAAGAACAGGCACAACATATGAGAAACTCTTGAGTTTATTTTTTTTCTGTTTTTCATTCATTTGTTTAATGAGATATTATCTCAATGAAGAAAGAAAAAATAATTTTGTAATTTCTTTTGTCACGAGTTTATTTGAATTTATGTGAGTTTCCTACTTATGTTAATGATATGTTTTTTTTTTTTGTATTTTATTCTTATAGAATTAATGGAAACAGAACCTAATATTTGAAGGTATAGGCTACATTAAATTTGACTCAGGTAGTTATTGAATACTGCATGGTATGATATAAGACATGGGTGTCCATATAGGTGATTTTCAGTTGAAACATTAGGTCTGATTTATAGAAATCTGATATTAGGAATTGAGCTTTAAAAAGAAAAGGTAACCTAGTTGGGAAAAGACTCAGAGCCCCTCCATTTGGAGATGCCCACTGTTAATATTTTGTGAACAGCACATTTATATATTCCCAAGGGACTTCTGAGGGAAAAAACTCTTGAATTTAAAATGAGAGTAGACTTAAGGTTTTGGAGAAGATTTTATTTTGAAAAAGATACATGTGTACACATATATATGTATATACACACACCTAAAGTTACGATTCATTTCTATAACATGATTAAATAAAATTACATGGGCTGAGGTATAGTTTGGTGGAATTCTTGCCTAGTATATGTAAGGCCTACATTTGATCCATAGTACCACATTAAAAAAATGTAGGTGACATTTTGGGGATATTTTGAAACTTAATTATTTGATAAAACATTGATTTTTAGTTGAAAAGTGTGAATACTCAAGAAAGCTATGGCAAAATTTTGGTTAAAAAACAGCTTTCTGTTTGGGGCTGAGAATTATAATTTTAAGTCTATTACTCTGTTTCTTTTACTTAAGTCCCTTCCTTGTTCATGTCAGTAATTTCCTTTACAATGTGTTCATAAAAGGTTCATATCCTGATTCTCTCACTTCCGTTTATGAGTAGCAGCCATTCTTGTTTAATTGTATTTAACAGCTGCTGTATAATTACATTTTATTTGTCAGATGGGCTGTTCGTTATGGAAGTTAGGAGCTATATGTCAGTGACTGAGCTCTTGAAATATGGCTAGTTTAACAGTGACTTATTAAAAGGAAAACAACATTTTCTTGAGTATGGATTCAGTTATTGGAAGACTTTTAAATGTTTTAAGCAACTTGGATATGTGAGTCTATCAATTGTATATTTTATGAAATTGAAATACAGTTAAAGTATTTCTACTGAAATGTATACAAATTGAAATGTGTTGTAAGTGTAAATACATACTGTATTTAGAAACCTCATACATAAAAGTGTAAAATATTTAATATTTTCTATGATTATGTTTAAATGATACTTTAGATAAGTTGGTTAAATAAAATATGTTATTAAAACTAATTTTACCTGTTTCTTTTTAATTTTCAATGCAGTGTCTTAAATGATGCTGTCAATAGAAACAAAATACAAAGAGCCAGGCATGGTGGTGCATGCCTATAATCCCAGCACTTGGGAGGCTGAGGCAGGAGGATTGCTGAACTTTTGAGGCTAGCTTGGGCTACATAGAAAATCGGAGGCAAGCCTAGTCTATATAGTTAAAACCCTGTCTCAAAAATGCCAAGAAAAAAAATTAAATGAGACACATAAAAGATGTAAATGTAAACTCTTATTTAAATTTAATAGTAAAACCTTGAGGTAGGTAATTCTCTCAAAGATCAATTCTTGCCCTATGAAGAGGGAGCCAGAGAAAAGAAATCAGAGTTTTAAGTGATATGTTTAAATTCATTTAGCTAGTAAATATTAGAATAGACTTCAGCCTTCCATGACACAAAAACCTGCTGGCTTTTGGGCCTAGTTAAATTCTATAAATAGCTACTTCCACTAAGTTTATGTATTTTAGCCCAGCCAAACCACAGAGTGACTGAGAAAGCGAAGACTTCCAGCATCAATCTAAAACAATAAAACAGTAGTTCAAAGTCAGAATTGGGAGAAGGAACTCAAAACATGAGGCCAGTGTAGCTGTTCTTGCGTCAGCCAAAGAGAAAAGACAGCTCTGTGGCTGCCAGTGCCAGAACTCAAGAGCAAGCCTCCAGGGGCCAGACTGCCTGCTACTGTGAATTCTACCTTTCCTATTTTACTGTCCCTTTCCCCTCTCTCTTCCTCTCCCCTCTTTCTTCTTGTCCTCCTCCCCCTTTAAGATCTTTGACCTTTGTGTGTCACTGTGCCCTCATCTGTAAAATGGAGGTAATTTATTTTCTTCCTTTAGCATTCTCAGTATTTTTCTCATCTGCTTATTACAGTACAGAGGGCTGCAGTATTAAAAAAAGACAATGTTTAATCCCAGCACTTGGGAGGTAAAGGCAGAGGGGATTTATGTGAGTTGGAGGACAGAGAGCTCCAGAACAGCCAGGACTACATAGAAAGACCCTGCCTAAAAAAAAAAAGAAAAGGGAAACAATAATAGATACCCTTATTAAAAATCTTATTATATATTATAAATATGTTATAAATATGGTGACTGTCATTGGTTTAGGTAGTTACCTTTTATTATATGAAAACCATTGATAATTAATTTCATAAAGCCTTTCACTGTGTGCTGAAATACTCATAGTTTTCTCTTTTAACCACTGTTAGTGATTTTTTTTCTTAATATCTACTCTGCTATATTCTCTTTTGTAGTTTGAATTTCTTTCTTTTACATTGTTAGATTGACCTTACCAATGTTTGAATATATATTACCTTATTTCAATTTGTTTTGCTCCTTAGCATGTCCTAAAAACAGGAGCTGGACATATAGCTCAGGTTGGAGGTATTTGCTGAGATGCAAGAAGTCTTGGGTGATGATGCCTGTAATCCCAACACTCCGGAGCAGGAGACAAGAGGATTAGAAGTTCAGAGTCATGCTAGGCTATGCAGAGTTTGAGGCCAGCGTAGGATATATATGACTTATCTCAAAAAAGAAAAAGAAAATAAAAGCCCTAAAAGCAATGATTGGACCACAAAAATTCAAAATGCCTTTTTACTTTAAAGGAACCAGGGCCCATTAGAATGAAGACAGATCCTAAATGCAGGTTAAGAAATGTACAAAACAAGTTAGAACCATTAGTCTCTGTCAGGAGCCAGAAAGACTAGCTACAGAAGTTGTTAACAGAAGGCTTCAGTAGGTGTTGGAAGAGGCTGTCATGTTTCTCATTCTGATAACTGAGTCTTGAGGCTGACAGTATAATTGATTAAAACATATAATCCAGCATGCGAGTGTTGAACCCAGGCCCTAGAGCATGTTAAGAGTGTGCTCTACCATGGAAGTCTATCTTCAGCATCAAGCAAGTCCATGAAAGCCAGTTAATATTTAAACAAAATTTTAGGAATTTCATAAGTTATCTTGAAAAGATAGACAGAATTAACTCATTTTGAACCTGGTCAGTAGAAGGAAAGAAACATTCTAATTTTTACTTTCCTTACTACTGTTTCTTCTGAAACAGTTGTCAGTGACTTGATGACTTAGGGAAGTTGCTTCTTAGAACTTTTGCTTAACTGGTAAAGGGGGAGAGTAAAGGAATTAGATTATTACCATCTTGCAACACCTGGTGATCAGCAGTATTACTTATGGCTAAGGAAGTAAATGATAGAGTGCGTCCTGATGAAAATGAATATGGTACCTTAGGGTGGTATATATTTGCAAGAGCAAATAAAAACAAACCGCAAACTGAAAAAAACCTGCATCTGATCAAGCCATTTAACTTATATAATGGGAAACAGTTCTTGTCCATTATGCAAAACAACAACCAACCCCCCCCAAACCAAAACATGTAGTTATATTCATTGCAGCATTGTTTTTCTCAGTAAAACATTGGGAACAACTTATTTGTCCTCAAAAACAGTAGGTAAGTTTATATTTATAAGTAGGGGCACGTGTGGGTTTTGGGCTGGAGAATTGAGCAATGTAGTTTGTGACTAAAATAGAGTTGGTATTGATGGGAAGCAGGAAGATCTGGTATATGTTACCAGATCTTATGTTTAAAACACCCCAGAACAGTTTTGTTTTTTCACATGTACTGTAGGGACAGCAGTTTTGGATGGTTGGTTATTTCTGAAGTGGAAAGGAAGGAAAAGGCTCCGAGGTTCAACATGTAGAGGCTTCAACTGAAATTATGATGTTAGCTGGGCAGGGTGGTGCATGCCTTTAATCCTAGCACTTAAGAGGCAGAGGCAGGTGGATCTCTGTGAGTTTGAGGCCAGCCTGGTCTACAGAGAGAATCCAGGACAGCCAGAGTTATACAGAGAAAACCTGTCTGGGGGACCCAAAACCAAATCAACCAACCAACCAAACAAAAAAATGTAAGCCAGTTCTGGTGGTACAAACCTGTAATCTAGCTTCGTAAGGACGATTGCAAGTACAAAGCCAGCCTGGGCGACTGGTGAGGCACTGTTTCACAGTAAAAATTAAATAAAAACTGAAGATGTAGCTCAGCTGTACAGTGCTTGCCTAGAATGTTGCATGCTCTGGGTTCAGTTCAGGTGGCACAAGCCTGTAATTCCAGCGCCTGGGAGGTGGACGCAGGATCAAGGGTTCACAGTCATCCTAGTTACATTGTGAATTTTAGGCCAGCCTAGGCTATATGAGATACTGTCCTAAAACAACAAAACGAAAGGATATGAGGTTTAATGACAAAGTGATAAACTGTTAGCCTATCATGCACAGGACTCTAAAGTGATTTTCAAGTATCACTCAGCCTCCACAGTAAGTAGGGCAAAATGTTGATTGATAAAGGTAGTTGATTCCTCAACCAGTCTTAGAGTTTTTATGTATTTTGAATAAGATATTTTATAGTCCTCTCTCCCCTATTCTCTTCACCCCCTAGGGTTTCTCTGTGTAGCCCTGGCTGTCCTGGAACTCATTTTGTAGACCAGGCTGGACTCGATCCACAGAGATCCATTGCTTCTGCTTCTTGAGTACTGGCTTGAAGGGGATATGCCACCTCATACAGCTCATAGTTATCTTTCGTAAGAGAAGAAAGTGATTCAATAAGAGTTTCAGGTTTAGGATTTTTTTTTTCCTCTGTCAGGAAAATGAAAAAAAAAAAGTTTCTGGTGTGTAAAGATTTTATGTTGCTAGGCTACATAGTGGTGGTACAAGTAACAAGCTGGTTTTTCAAAAGTATGTTTGTTTTTTTTAAGTGTTAAAATAAAACAAATGAGCACAAAGCACCATTGTTAGGTTTTCTGGCAAATGCGAGTGTGCCCCTGACCTCCTGTGAGAGTCTTGTAAAAGCTGACAGGCGGAGCGCCCTTTCTTTCCTGACAGCATGTCAGTGTCAGACGCTGATAGAGGGAAGTGTGACAAGACCGGAAACCTGTTGAATGGTTTTTTCTTTTTGGTATTTGTGCTGGTGCATTTGGCGATGTGGTTGCATGTGGACTGTCATCCTCAGTTGCTTTTTCAATTCACTTTTTGAGGGAAGATTTTTTTAATGACTTTGGAGCTCATAGTTTCATTAAGAGTGGCTGAGTAATGCTTGGGGTTAGCCTGTTGTGCCCATGACCTACTCTTCTGCCCACCCCCATTGCTGAGGTCATAGATACTTGCTGCCAAGCTTGATTTCTTAAAAATTAAAAAAAAAAGTTTCATGTGCTCCGTGACTTATGTGTGGAGATCATAGTTCATTTTGTGGAAATCCGTTCTTTCTTTCCACCATGTGGTTCTCAGGAATTGAACTTGGCTTGTCAGGCTTGGTCGTAAGCGATTTTACCTGGTAAGTCATTTCACTGGCTCTTAAGCCTAACTTAAAATTAATACTTATGTGTATCAGTGTTTTGCCCTCATGCATGTTTCTGTACTATGTACCTGTTGGATAGCCTGGAACTGGAGTTACTGACATTTGTGAGGCACCATGTGGGTGCTGGGAATTGAACCCAGGTCCTCTGCAAGAGCAACAATACTCTTAACTACCAACCCATCCCTCCAGCTCCCAGACCTAACTTTACATAAAGGTTGGGGATCTGAACTGAAGTCATCATGATTACACAGCAAACACTTTACTGAGACAGTTTTTATTATAAAGATTGGTTTGACATTTTCTGTTAAAAAGGAACATTACAAGTCATTTAGCATCTAGAAAAATTTTGTTAAAATGAAGATGTTAGCTGGATGGGGTTGTGCATCCTTTAATCTCAGCACTCAGGAAGCCAGGACAGGCAGATCCCTTTGAATTTTGAGGCCAGCTTGGTCTGCATAGCAAGTTCTAGGCCAGCCAGGACTGAGACTCTTCTCACAAACAAACAAGCAAGCAGTCTCTGTTTAAAATTTACTCAGTCACAATTTCTTTGAAGTACTTAGCCATGCTGGTACATAACTATAATTATAGTACTTGGGAGATGAAGGCAGGAAGATCAAGCGTTTAAGGTCATTCTTAAGGCTGTTGTTGAGGGCCAGCCTGGGATACAGGAGATCCTATATCAAAAAGCATAAAGCCAAAAATAAAAATAATTTTTAGAAGTGTTCTATACTTTAAAAAACAGACTGCCAGTTCTCACCAGTCCAGTTTAGGAATCATTCCTAAGACTCTGTGCTTGTTCAAAAGGGGACTGATAGCTTCAACTCTCTTAGGCTCGCTGCTAATGGCCGACTCAAAGATCAGCTTCAGAGAATTAATGACTACCTGGAAGAGAGTGATGGGGAATCCAAGCCCCTAGGTGGAATTAGAATTAAGAAGGTCTAGCCCCTAATTCAGACTGATTTCTTTGTAGTATGTGTTTTTTGTAAGGAGATAGGAGCCTCTTCTCCCTGATCATTTTTTCCCTACCAGAATTGGGTACCCATTTTTTTCCCCATCACTTTTTCCAGAGGCCACCAGTGACTCAACTTCTTAATAAACATTCTTCCAGATACAAAAAGTACATCGTGCACCTGCAGGTGATTGTTTGCATTGGAGACTCATTAACCTGTGTTGAAGGGTAACCCATATCAATGTATCATATCACTACATCAGATCAATATGTCATAACAATGTATCGTATCAATATATAAAAATACTCAGGGACTGAAGAGATGGCTCAGTCGTTAAAAACACTTGTTGCTCTTGAAGAAGACTCAAGTTCGATTCCTAGCACCCATATGGTTGTTTACAACTGCCCATAACTTCAGTCCTAGAAGATATGATGCCTTCTTTTGGCCTCTGCAGATTCCAGGCACACACATGGTCCACAGACATACTCTCAGGCAGAACACCCATACATATTTTAAAGAGTTCTTTGGGCACACCATGTAGCTCCATATAGAGTGTTTGCCTCCATAGTTCTCTGGAGATCCATGCTCAATGACACAAAAGACATGACTCCCTTCAAAAGAGCACCACCTGTGTAACTTATGCACACTACCAAGTTCAGCTGCCAGCACAAGACACAACCTTGGCCATGTCTGAAACAGCTTCTTAGGAAACACTTTCCAGAAGATTTTATTTCAGTAATGCTGGTCTCTTCTTAATCACTGCTAACTTCTCAGCTTTGGCTGACCAGACTTGAGTATTCCCGGAAAGCAAAGGTTTTGTTTTAGTGGTTCTGCTCTCTTGTTAATCACAGCTGAATCTTCAGTCCCAGCTGACCAGAACCACAGATTATTTATACAAAAACCCCTGTAGAGTCTTTGCTGAAACTTTACAAGCCAGGCCCTCTTGTTTGCACTGTTTTCAACATTCTTATCTTCCAGGCTCCTACAGAACAGCTAACTGAGCTCTCAACACACAATGACTTTTCTAGCCCAAAGTTCAAAGTCCCTCTACAACTCTCCCCAAAACAACATGGTCAGGCCTGTCACAGCAACACCCTGCTCTCTCGGTACCAGCTTATCTTTTGTTAGGGTTACTGTTGCTGTGATGAAACACCATGACTAAAGTCAGCTGTCGAGTTCATCATCAAAGGAACACAAGCTAGGAACTCAAACAGGGCAGGAATCTAAAGGTAGGAGCCAGTGCAGAAGTCATGCAGGGTGCTGCTTACTGGCTTGCTTCACATGACTTGCTCAGGCTACTTTCTTATAGAATCCCAGACCACTAGCCCTGGGATGGCACCACCACAATGGACTGTACCTTCCTCCACCAATCACCAATTAAGAAAATGCCCTACAAGCTTGCCTACAGTCCGATCTTATGGAAGCATTTTCTCAGTTGAGGCTCCTTCCTCTTTGATGACTCTAGCTTGTGTCAAGTTGACATAAAATTAGTCAGCACACCCTTCTCAAGCCTCCAAGGCCACCCCACATGTATTGTACATACCTGTGTATTCGGTAACACATACACATAAATCAAATATATATATATGTATATATGTGCATATATATATATATATATATATATATATTTAAATTTTCTGAGACAGGGTCTCACTGTATATTCTGGCTGTCCAGGAACTCACTCTGTGGACTATTCTGGCTGTCCTGGAACTCACTCTGTGGACTATTCTGGCTGTCCTGGAACTCAGAAATACGCCCACTTCTTCAAGTACTAGGGTTAAAGGAGTGAACCACCATGCCTGGCATAAAAATAAGTCTTGAAAGTAGCATCTCTGTATGTTTGGGATTTATAACTCCCTTTAAACGCCTTTATTGGGGCTTATTTTTAAATCATACAGCTCATGTTTTAAAGTGTACAATTATAAATTATAAATTGTACACTTATAAATTTATTTAGTTTAATTTGCATTTGTTTTATGAAGGTAACTTGTTTGAACTGTTTTCCTTTTGTTTTGTTTTTCGAGGCAGGGTTTCTCTGTGTAGACTTGGCTGTTTTGAATTCGTTTTGTAGTCCAGGATGGTCTCAACTCACAGAGATCATTCTGTGGAAGGAATCACAGGCATGTGTCACGACACCTGTGATTTTTGTTTTTGTTTTCTGTGAGTTGTCTGGTGTAATCTATCTATTTTACTATTGTATTTCTGGTCTTTTTTCCCCCCGCAATCTATTGGTAGGATCCTGTGCCATTACGTAGGACCTCATGGGTGTGAAATGAGTTAAAATATGTTTTTCAAGGTGCATTTGTCTTTTGACTTTTCTCATGGAATTTTTTATGCGAGTCAGTTTCCTTTTAAGACTGCCTGGGATATAAATATGTAAGTGTGGTTGGGGAGCTAGTTCAGTCAGTAAAGTGCTTATGCAGCAATCTTAAAGAACTGGGTTTGATCTCTTCAGCTAAGTAGAAAAGGCTGAGTGTCATGGTGTGCCCTTGTATCTCAGGGCTGGGAAGCCAAATTGGGAGAATCATTGTGGCTCACTGGGCAGCTAGCCTCGCCCAAAGCCAGTGAGACACTCTCTTCAAAAAAAAAAACAAAACAAAACAAAAACAAACAAACAAGGTGAGTGCTTGAAGAGGTGACTCAGTGGCTAAGAGTGATTACTGTGCAACCATGAAGACCTAAGTTCAAATCCCAGCATCCAGTTAACAAGCTGGCATGGTCTTATGAATACCAGTAACTCCAGCCCTCGGGTAGGGGTGGGTGCTGACAAGGCAGCTCACAGAAATCCAAAATGGCTCAACCAAATGAAGTTACCTTTATGGCTTATAACAATATCTCATTAAAGGAAGAAATGGTGAGTTTTTACGACTGTTAAAACAACCCTAACACATGATATTAGTGATGATCGATGTCTTAAAGGGTATGGCCTGCTCAGTAAGTAATGTAAATGAAATGTTTCTGGACAGTTTCTTAGCATAGTGCTTAGAGTTGACCATGAGCAAGCTTCAGTAATGATGATAAACTTTTGTGATAATCTTGAGGCATTTTCTTTCATGACATTTTTATAGAATTGTTCAATGGAATGTTTGAAAAACAAGCTTAAAGTAGAATTTTTGTTACAGCATGTTTGAGGTAGTATGTCATATATAGCCTAGGATGGACTCCAACTTGCTGTGTAGCTGAGGTTGAACTTGAGCTGATCCTTCTGCCTCCATCTGTGGTGTGCTGGGTTTACAGGCCTGCTTCAAAAGGGAAGCTTTTAGCCTCTGACTGTCTTCTCCTGTACCAGCAGGGCGTTTTCTGCATACATTGTGAAAACAACTTCATCTTCTATTCAGAAACTGGTTTTAGGGTTTGAATAGACTATGCAGGACAGTATTCTGTAGCAGAAGGTGTAGGATGCTGCTGCTTACCTCTTCACTCTCATGCCTCACTCCCCTTATAGAAAATCCATTTCCCTTTGACCCTGGCCTTGGGATCTTAGTGTTGTGGTAGGGTAGTCAGTCACCTAAATAGAGATGCTTTTGTAAATCCAGGTACTTAAAAAAAAATTTAAAAATAGCCTCAAACAGTTCTATTTGTGGAACTGCTTTACTCTTCCGTTTCACTTGAGCCCATTAGATTACTTCATAATGGAAAGTAGTCTCACGTGACTAACTGATGCTTCCTGTGTACACAGGTCTCTGTTGGAGGCCCTTAAGACAACACATGATTCAAAAGGAGAGTGGAATTTAAAAATTCTTGGGAGGGTTTCATTTGTGCATGCCCTTTGAAAAACACTAGCCCAGAGGGAATGTTTGGCCTCTTATTTGTCCAGTTAGAAGTGTATCAGAGTGGTTGTGACTTTCAAGAAAGGCAAAGTTTCATTTATAAGGGCTCTTAGGCCCTGAGGAATTATTTAATAATAGTTGTTGTTATTGTTTTGTAAACCCAGAACCTCACACAAGCTAGACAAGCACTTTTCCAATAATTATGTGAAGAAAAAAAATCATAGGAAACATTTTAGATTAGAATCACTATAGCATTTAGCTTGGAGATTTTATCTTCTTCCTGCATTTGATTTCTTGATTTAAGCCCTACATGTGGTACTTCCCATGTTATATCAACACTCTTGAGTTCATTATACGTTTTGATATTTAATATAATGTTTAGTGCTTTATTTCCAACTGCTGAGTGTTTTGATTATCAAAATAGGAACCAAATTCTTTCTTTCTTTCTTTTTTTTCTGAGACAAGGTTTCTCTGTTTAGCCTTGGCTGTTCCTGGAACTTGCTTTGTAGACCAGGCTAGTCTCAAATTCACAGAGATCTGACTTCCTCTTCCTCTTCAAGTGCTGGGAATACAGGCATGTGCCACTGTGCCTGGCTGGAACCAAATCTTTAAAGATTTTATTTTATTGCTCTCTTTCTTTCTCTCTCTGCTTGTCTCACTGTCTCTGTGTATGCATGTCTGTCTGTCTGTCTGTGTATCACTTGTATGCAAGTGCCTGAGGAGGCCAGAAAGGGGAGTCAACGTTCCCCAGAGTGCTTGCTCTTACCCACTGAGCCATACAAATGTGAACTTCAGTCCTCTGTGAATTGTGAATTAGAAACAGTGCCTTTCCTTCTCTGTTCACCCCTCTTTCTTTTTCTTTCTTTCTTTCTTTTTTTCTTTTCTTTCTTTTTCTTTTTTTTTTTTTTTTTTTTTTTGTAGTTGGAGTGCCTGAAGCTCATCGCCTCACAAAAGTTCACAGACAAGCGCATTGGGTATTTAGGAGCAATGCTGCTATTAGATGAGAGACAAGATGTGCATCTCCTCATGACCAACTGCATCAAGAAGTAAGTCATGGCTTCCCCCACAGCAGTGAATTTCTTATGAGAGCATCTACTTTCTGATTTTATATTTACTGTCCAGACTATATTCTGAGTGTCGCATGACTGTAGCTAACATTGTGAAGATAACTAAGCAAAAGAAAACCAAAGCATTGTGCATCTTTAGGCATAGTACATAATTATTCATCATTTATTTGCCGTTTTTAGAAAAGAGAAGGAAGTATTGGTGAAGTCTAGATTTTCATATTTTGTATTTCTAGGATGTTGGATACCATGAATAATGAAATACTGCCTTTATTAAAAATTATTCATGTATATTCTGAGTAAGGGACTGAAATTTTAGTAGTGTGGAAGTGTACTCAACTCTTGTGAAAATATTAGATTTATTTTATTATTCTATGTGTATGTGATGTGTGTGAGGGGAGCATGACCTGTGTGTGTGTGTGTGTGTGTGTGTGTGTAAGTAAGTCAAAGCACAGCCTTGAGTTAGTTTTCTCCTTCCACCTTTACATGAGTGAGTTTGAAGGATTGAACTCAGGTCATCAGGCTTATATGGTGAGTGCTTTACCCACTAAGCCATCTCACTAGCCCGGAACTCTGATGCAGTGTGTGTAGCAGACTTGGTCTTTGGAATTTAATACATAGCATCTGTTAGAGTCTAGTGCTTCCCCACTGAGGCAGTAGTTGTTGTATTTCTTCACCTTGTATAACCCAAGGAGCACCTACTGTGTAGAGACATGAGAGGACTCAGCAGGAAATTAGCTGTTTTCTCCAGTATCTCCTAGAATATACTGTGAGGTGGGTACAGTGGCACATGCCTGTGATCTCACCTCTTGCAGGACTCAGTCAGGAGATCACAAGTTCAAGGCTAATCTGGGCTGTTTGATGAGATAGTGCCAACAAACAAATAAAAATAGGGAATTCTGTTAGAGAGTTACGGAAACTCTGCAGGTCTTAAATGGTCAAAGGTACCTTTTGGTTTGGGTTTATCTGTGACTTAATATTTTAATTTTGTTTTACTTGTATTATTTCTATATTTGGCAGAAACTAGAAGTAGGGGGATAGGCTTTAGGGGTATAGCTGGCCATCTTTATAGACATTTAAATTGTATATATTTTCCTCTGTTAGCACTGATCTACTTAAACTTTTATAATGTGATAGAATATCTCAAAATGAGAGACAATTCGGTTGTAATTGTGAAGTGTAGCATTTACATGCAGTCTGTTAGCTTAATTTTAGGAAGAGTTGTTTTTCTTTGGGGGAGGGGCTGTGAAATATGAGTAGTGAACATATAAGTCGATTAATTATTCAGCTTTATTGCATGACTGCCTGCATGCCAGGGCTTGCTGTAAGCACCATGGTGGAGAGTGGAAAGCGTGAATGCAGTCCACAGTGATGAGAGAATGCATCCTTAGGCGGCCATCACGATCCTCATCCACATTTGCTGTGGACAGGGCTGCAGGGAATTCTTTTCCTTTGGTTCTTTCATGGTCTGTTGCTCAGCTTTTCAGTCATGTGCAGATAAGCTGTTATTTCTGCCCGGCAGCAAGGCTTGTTAAAGTTAATACCAAACCAAAGTACCAGTAGGCTTGAGGCTCAATAAAAGTTGAAAATGGGGCACATGGATAAAAAAAGAAACCTTTGTGTTTAGTTTTTTGTTTTGAAATAAAATCTTACTTGGGTGTAGTGTCACATGCCTCTAGAGTCAGGTAAATCACTGTGAGTTTGAGGCCAGCCTGATCCATATAGTGAGAACCTGTTTTAAAAAATAAATAAACTCTGATTATATAAAGGTTAGACTATCTCAAAATCACTCTCCAGTCCAGGCTAGACTTGAATTCAAGATGCTCCTGAGCCTCTCCTGGTGTTGGTATTACAGGTATGCGACTCCTAGCTTATGTTCAGTTGTTAGGCCAGCCAGTAACCTAAACCCAGGTGGATTTAGGAGAGGATATTTTCAGATAATGAAGAATTGATTGAGCATTTCATTTTAAGGATTGCATTATCCCATGTCTCCCTTGTTTCTAATATTGAACATCTGTTAACAAATATGTGTGTGTGTGGTTTTTCTTTTTTCTTTTTATTATGTGGGTTTACTTTTTATTTTTTTATTAAATTTTATTTTTTTATATTAATTACAGTTTATTCACTTTGTATTTGTGTTTCTTTGCATTATAAGGCCCATGGTGTAGCACAGTTGACATCCTTTGAAATCCTTTGAACCAGTGATTCTCAACCTGTGGGCTGTGACTCCTTTGGGGGTCATATATCAGCTATCCTCCATATCAGATATTTATAATTCATCACAGTAGCAAAATAGCAATTATGAATTAGTAGTGAAATAATTTTATTGTTGGGTCACCACAACATGAAGAACTGTACTAAAGGGTCTCAGGATTACGAAGGTTGAGAACCACTGCTTTGAATCATATTTTGCCACTAAATGATATAGAATGCTTAGAAACTGGTAGAAATGTCATAAATCATATGATAATTTAGCTTCTGAATTACAAGAACTACTTTCAAGATGTGTGTTTAACTGTTTAACAGTTCATGTTTAAAATACTTTAGCTTTTTTTTTTAATAAAAAGCTGTTTTATACAGTAATGTGTTCATTTTTTATCATGATCAGAATGGAATGCCTGAGGCTGTAATATATAAAGAAAAAATATTTAGTTTGCAGTTTTATAGTCTGATAGTCCATAATGTGGCAGCTCTGGGGAGGTCCTTGTGGTGGACAGCATTGAACACAGCAGGAGTATATGTATGGGGAAGGGGGGTCACACAAGGAAGCAGGAATCTCTTGCTCCTTTAAAGCATCTCAGTGCCATGGGAAATGCTTAGTTTTCAACACCAGTGTTGCTTCTGAAGGCAAGGCCTTAGTGACCTACAAGGCTTGTGTTTTAAAGATTCCGCTGTCTGCACCATGTGCACACTGGGGACCTAGCTTCCAGTGAACAAAGACCCTCAAACCACACTGGTCTGTTAGGAAAAACAAAGATCTCTTTGTTACTACCTAGCTTAGTATCTTTTTTTTTTAATTGTAGATTTTTTAAAATTAAATTTTTATTTTTTTTTATATTAGTTACAGTTTATTTACTTTGTATCCCAGCTGTAGCCCCCTCCCTCACTCCCAATCCCATCCTCTGTTTCTCATCTCCTCCCTGCCTCTTTCCAAGTCCACTGCTAGGGGAGATCCTCCTCCCCTTCCATCTGACCCTAGCTTATTAGGTCTCTTCAGGGCTGGCTGCAATGTCCTCCTCTGTGGCCTAGCAAGGCTGCTTCTCCCTCGGGGGGTGGGGTGGGGTGAGGGGAGGTCAAAGAGTCAGCCATTGAGTTCATGTCAGAAACAGTCCCTGTTCCCCTTACTAGGGCACCCACTTGGATTCTGAGCTGCCATGGGCTACTCTGAGCAGGGGTTCTAGGTTATATCCATAAATGGACCTTGGTTGGAGAAAAAGTGTCAGAAAAGACCTCTGTGCCCTGATCTAGTTGGTCTTTGTGGAGCTCCTGTCCTCTCCAGGTCATGCTAACTCCCCATTCTTTCATATGATTCCCTGCACTCTGCCCAAGGTTTGGTTATGAGTCGCAGCATCTATTTTGATATACTGCTAGGTAGAGTCTTTCAGGGGCCCTCTGTGGTAGGCTTCTGTCCTGTTGCTTGTTTTCTCCTACTTCCAATGTCCATCCCATTTGTCTTTCTAAGTGAGGATTGATCATCTTACCCCGAGTCCTCTTTCTTGTTTATCTTCTTTAGGTGTACAGATTTTAGTATGTTTATCCCATCTTATAGGTCTATATAAGTGAGCATATACCATGTGTGTCTTTCTGCTTCTGGGATACTTCACTCAGGATGATCTTGTCTAGATCCTACCATTTGCCTGCAAATTTCATAATTTCCCTGATTTTAATAGCTGAGTAGTATTCCATTATGTAAAAATACCACAATTTCTGTATCCATTCGTCAGTTGAGGGACATCTCGGGTGTTTCCAGGTTCCGGCTATTACGAATAAGGCCGCTTTGAACATGGTTGAGTAAATGTCCTTGTGTACTTGAGTATCTTTTGGATATATGCCTAGGAGTGGTTTAGCTGGATCTTGAGGAAACACTATTCCTAATTATCTGAGAACTAGCTTAGTATCTTATAGGTGCTTTCATCTATGCTATTTTTATCATAGTAATAACAGTTAACTGATTTTTCTTTCTGAATAAGTATAACTAGAAATATAAAAAAATAATGCAACGTGGCTAACATTAAAGCATAAGACCAGGGGTCAGAGTAACTATTTTTCTTTTGTGTCTACATTATCTTATATATTCTATAGAAATTGAGACTTCTTTTTCTGATTGCTTTTCTTATTTATTTACTTATTTACTTATTTACTTATTTATTTATTTATTTATTTATGAGAGAGGTTTTCACTATGTAGCTCTGATTGCTTTATTTATTTATTTATTTATTTATTTATTTATTTATTTATTTATTTATTTATTTATTTATGAGAGAGGTTTTCACTATGTAGCTCTGGCTGGCTTGGAACTTGTTATGTAGAGGCTGTTATGTTGAGGCTGGCCTCAAACTCATAGGCATCCTCCTGACTATACTTCTGGAGTGTTGGGATTAAAAGTGTATGCCACCACACCTGACTACAAAAGAGTTTTTAGTGTAAACTTAATTTTTCTTATAGGTAGTATTAGTTCATCTCTTACAAATCTTTCATGACAGTTTTGCTGCCTATCTATCTATCTATCTATCTATCTATCTATCTATCTATCTATCTATCTATCTGTATTTATTTTTGCTTTCAGTACTTGCTAAATTTTTTAAAGTGGCTATCTTTAATATCTAAAAGGTAACACATTACTTTTACTTTGTCATTTGGAAACCTTGGATAGAAATTTTCGACACTGTTGGTTTACTATGTTAATAATTTGAAATAAAGTTAGAATAAGCGTAAATTCTATTAATTTTAAATGAATTTTATTTTATATATATTTGTGTGTGTGTGAGTGAGAGAGAAATAGAGAGAGAGAAAGAAAGAATGTGTGAGTGTTTCATGTGTGTCCTTAGTCTAGCCTTAGGTGTCAGATGTGTTTTCTACCTTATTTGAGACAGGATCTCTTGTTCCCCCATGTCATATCCTACACTAGGAGCTCTGCAGAGCTTCTGGAGATTTTTCTTTCTCCACTTCACATTTGGCTATAGGGCCCCCTTGTGTTACTGAGTCTGCTTTGCAGGGATCCAGGGATCTATGCTCAGGCCTTTAAGCCCCTTCAATTTGCAAGGCAAGCAGTTTCCCCTGACCCATCTCCTCAGCCCCACCTTTTTTTATTTTTTAATTCCTGGAGTAATCTTGAGACTGTGTCAGGCTTCACTGTGAGGAGCGTTTGTCCTACTTCCTTTCTCTCTCGCGCAGTGACCTTAATCACAGCACGCAGTTTGTGCAGGGGCTCGCGCTCTGCACCCTCGGCTGCATGGGCTCCTCAGAGATGTGCAGAGATCTTGCAGGGGAGGTCGAGAAGCTTCTGAAAACCTCCAACTCATACTTAAGAAAAAAGGTAACTGCATTAAATCAAGTGTCTGTCTGGATTAGGCAGCATTATGGAAATGAGAAGGCAGGTTACTTGTTTTTGAAAGACAAGAGGAAATTTTTTTTTGTTCATCAAATACATACAAAGAGTTACACATGAATTTTGATTTCTCTTTACTTTTAAAGAGATAATTTATAGACAAACTATGTCTTCAGTGGCACATCTGACTACTTTATGAATTATTTCACTGAGAATTATTTTACTGAGAATTAAACTCATTTGCCATTGAGCTGTATTCCTTAACTCACTGAGTGACTTTCTTGACTTGAGAAGAGTTGGTTAAGGGCAAGATACTGTCAAATGTAGCATTAGGTTTACAGCAGGTGTCTTTTAATTACACTACACGGTTAGGTGTATTAATCAGCTGACTCAGGAAGCCCTGTTTTTCAGTTCCTCAGATTTCCACTTTTGTTTAACTGTTTGATAAACTCTTATTAACTATGATGTAAGTGAAAACATTTTCCTCATTTGTCTGGCAGTATGTGAATGAAGAGACAGGTGAGCTTAAAGTCCCTCATTATTGCACTAGTATATTATGGAAAGCCCCAGGCAGTTCACAGCTGACAAATCCCACTATCTAACTTCTTAAGTTTTCTAGTAGATGAACTAGTTGGTTAAGTTCTTTTATAAGAATGGTTGCTCTGGCTTACTTGAAATAAACTTTTTTGTCCTTTTGTTTTTTTTTATAGGCAGCACTATGTGCTGTTCATGTCATCAGGAAGGTTCCTGAACTTATGGAGATGTTTTTACCAGCAACAAAAAATTTATTGAATGAGAAGAACCATGGTAATATGATTTGGATGAACGTATAAAGTACCAAGAAAGGGTCAACCCTCTGTCTTAGGGCAGTACCATTACCATAGATAGGGTCTTACCTGCCAGGTCCTAGCTTTATAGTTCAATTGGTTTCTTCATAGTAAACATATCTTTCACTTCTGTTTTGTCTTACTTTATTAATATTCAGTATAGTGTACAAATCATCATATCTTTGATTTTCATGTAAAAGCCCCTGATTTTTGGCTATTTTATAGTAAAAGAAAACATTTTTCCTTTATTACCAAGTGTTAGGAATAAAAGATTAGCAAAATTTTTAAAGTTATTTTTAATAGTAATCTGTAGTGTCTAGTCAGATATCTTTATATAAAGCTTGAAAGGGATTAAATGGAATGTGATCGTTTTTTCTCAAGCTTTTGTCATTTTCTTGAACTCAGTGAAATGAGTTCCAAGTAAAGTTTTGTGTTGTAAATGCTAAGAGAAAAAAGACACGGTTTACTTAATTTGACTAATTTAAATTAAATTAATTTAAATTTGCACTGTTCCCAGGATACTCAAAACAAGTACTGAACACATGAAGGTTTAGTTGGGCCCGCCATTTATTACTTAGTGAATGTCCTTAGAGATTTGTTTTAATGACTTTGGGACAAGCAACTTTACTTGTCATTTGTAATTTATTCTGATACATTTTATCTGAAAATTTAGTATCTTACTAAGGTTTTTGTCTAGGATTATTTGTAAGAATTTAGCTAATAGTATATTGAATAAGAATGGAGGAGGAGAGATCTGGTTTATACAAACTGCACGTGGATACTTTCAGCCATGCAGAGTGCAGACTTGTTCCTGTCGTTTGAGCAGTTGGAAAGTTCTGCTTTAAGCATGTTAAAGCCCAGCTCTTGCTGAGTGCTTTGTCTTCACAGAGCTTATCTTTGGGAACTGACAAGCAAGAGTAGTGAGTCTTCTTTTGGAATTGACCTTTAGGAACGTGAAGCCCTGTTCTCTGGAGGTAGTAGCCCTCATCTTTGCTTCTGTTTGGCCTTTCCTCAGGTGTCCTTCACACGTCTGTAGTCCTCCTCACAGAGATGTGTGAACGGAGCCCAGACATGCTCGCACATTTCAGAAAGGTAGGTTCCTTCTGTGTGCCTAAGCCTTAGTTGATTGAAGATGATTTTCCGGAAAAGTACACCCCCCCCCCACACACACACATAGGATTTTCTTTTGAAGGCAAGCTATGAAGCTGAATAAAGAATTTAACTAGCCCTGCTTTGTGGTAGGGCTGGAAGCCAGAGTTAGGCATATAAAGCTGGCATTAGTGTAGTGTTTCCCCTTTCAGAATAGAAGCCTTTCCTTGTTGTTGCAGACTTGCAAACTGCTCACGTGTTTTATCTGCTGT
>CM053744.1:45288220-45304819 GCA_028658305.1 Pachyuromys duprasi
CCCCCCCCGCCAAGACAGTGTTTCTTTGTGTAGCCCTGGCTGTCCTAGAACTTGCTCTATAGACTAGGCTGTCCTTGTATTCAAAGAGCCACCTTCCTCTTCCTTCCAAGTACTGGGATTAAAGATGTGCGCCACCACCATCCAGCTTCCTTTCCCCATTTTTTAAATATTATTTTAAAGTACGCAGTTTTATTTCTCTATTTATTGAGAAGGGTTCAGAAAGATTATACTTTGTGTAGTTAAGTGCATTGATTCCTTTAGAGAAGATTGCTGAGCATTCCACAAAGAGCTCATATTTTAGATCGAAAGACAGGTTTTTTTTTTTCCCCCAGCTCCTTCTCTCTTAGATGTTCATGTCTTAATTAAATTAATGTAAAATAGTATGAGACCCGTATCTGTCCCTAATGCTTGCTTTGTATGTTTTGTTCCTGTTGTCTGTTTGGAATCCTGCTGTATGTTAGAATGAAAAGGTAAGAATTAACCCTCTTTTTAGATGGTGCATGCTGGCTTTAGGTCCTTAGTAGCTTTTGTGTATCCATCCACAAGTGTGGCTTTTAAACTGTACTAATGCTGAAGCTGTGCTTAATACTGTGAATTATTTGTTCTAGCATTTTTGGCTAACTCCCTGGTCCAGTTTCTGTCTTGTCTTTTAATCTCCTGACTCCAAAGTCAGCCTTGGATTTCAGTTGCAGCCTTCCCTGAATTGTAACCCTCCTCCTCTGCCTTGCCTTCATCTTCATGTGGGAAGCTTTTGCTTTACTCATGGCAGTTCCAGATCTGACTGGAGCTTTTACACAAAACCCTGCTTCTTTTTGAAGTAGATACTTTAGAGCCATCTGTGGGTAACTCATACTTGAAAAAGCTCCACATGTACGTCTGGGCGTTGAGTTCAGACTCAGCTTTTATTCTCTCTTACCTGGACTTAATCTTTCTGAGGAGCTTTGGGATACTGAAAGGATTTAGAGGTAGAGTATTGGCACCAACTGACTTTCATGGCTGCAGCTTTCCCTCTGTCTCCTTACGTTGTTTGTCCTGTCATCAGTTTAGTAACTTGCATTTTTGTCTGAAAACTAAAGCTGGGTTCCAAGAACTTGTATGCTGAGCACTTAGACCTATGCCTTCTGTCCTGGGGCAGTCTTATGCAATGTGCCTGCCTTGGCAGCGAATAAAACAATTTCTGAATTTAGTAGCCCAAGGAAAAAGGACTTCTCCAAGAATTAAATCAGAGTTTTAAAAGTGGCTAAGGTTGTATGTAGTACACAAAACCAAACTGTGGAGAGTGTGCAAGGTGAGCTGCCTGTGTTCACACCATAGTCAACAGATATAATGAGATTTTATTTGGAGTTTACAGAGCTCGATAGCTTAGACTTGTGCTATTCTTGGAGTTGTCCAAATTTGATTTTGTTATGACTGAAGGAGTCACTAAATTCTGAAGTATCATGGCTAGTGGAAAATTCATACTATGCTCTCTTGCATTTATAAGTGGCCTTCATGTTTTGATGTTTTGGGTGCATGCTTTGAGTGTAGCTTGGCATTTCATTTTAATCTCAATACTTTTCTAGGCTTGGGGAGTAGGGAGGGAACAGAATAAACACAAAGAAGAAAAAGAGTGAGTTGTAGCAGAGTTGGCTCTGTTCAGATTTCTTTTCTACAGAAAAGGGTAGTATTTGTACCTTTCCTCATTTAGTTTTATGTAATAAGAGCTGTTCATCTATTTAAATGGGGGTATTCTTTTGGAGACTGGGAAAGTTCAGTTATGGGAGTTATTTTGGAATAGGGGTTTAGCATATAGAAATTGATCAGAATAGAAAGGGAATGAGTGCTCATTTATTTGAAAGCATTTGTAACTTTAGATTGACATTAATAAATTGCCTCTATGACATGAACCGAGTAAAGGAAGGACAAAGAAGTCTTAACTGTAAGGAATGTATAGTCTCTTTGGTGCCATAAGAAAACAGAATTGAGTACTGATAGTAACTTTGACAGAATTCCATCATATGAGTCAAAGGTAGGGCCTTGGTATCTTAGGTGTGTTTTCTTCATCTATCTTTTCCATTTGGCTTATGTTGATTACTTTGGTATTTCCTGCTGCTTTTGGGGGAAGGATATATAACTAACCTATCTTCAGAGGAGGGACCTTTTTCTATTTGAAGTGTGGTATGCTTTATATTTTAATGAGTTCATTGGTTAACACTTTATATGAATTTGTTAGAATGGCTAAAAAGGACTGTGTGTGTGTGTTTTTTTTTTTTTTTTTCCTACCAATGAGTTTTCAAGTTCTACAAAAGCAGAGCTGCAGTATATCCCATTGGCCTGTTTTATTTGGTTCCTGTTGGCTCTTGGCCCACTATGATTCTAGGGTCTTAATATATAGAACTCTAGAGGAAACACATGTGGAACTGGCTTGTTTTCATCCCAATGAGGTACATATTACTTGTTAGGTTTTGGCCTACATATCCATATTATATTTTTTACCCATCTGCAAGTATTCTTATTTGTAGCAGAAGAAATTTCTTGGACTCAGACCCTTGCATCATTTTTTTTTAAACCAAAAAATCTGTTTATTGAAGACATAGTTTTAAATATTTACTGTTTTGTTGTTGTTTTGACACATCTTTCTTTTCTGCAGCTTGTGCCCCAATTAGTTCGTATTCTAAAGAACCTCATCATGTCCGGATATTCCCCAGAACATGATGTTTCTGGTATAAGTGACCCCTTTTTGCAGGTGAGGTTGAAAGCATCTTGGATAAATGGCATGTGAACGTGATGCTTTTGAAGAGATTGTTTTCTTAGGTTAAGTTTATATAGCATACAAATTTGGTAATTCATCACTTATATTAATAAGTGAACCAGGACCAAATAAGTATTATATTTAATAATAAAATGACAGTGTAAATGTAAAATTTACGTACTTAGGGACATAATTATCATTTAAGTAACTAAAGGATGTAGGGCCATGAAGGGTGGGTTATCTAATAACTTCATTGGATATAGAAGTGTGCATGGCTCCTTTGAAAAGGTGTTCAAATTATTCTGACTAATTTCTGATGGGATCTAACTTCGTTTGGATTATTTTTATTTCATACTGAGTGAGATTGAGTCAGACATAATATGTTGACATTTTTGTCTCTTTCATATTAGGTACGGATTTTGCGGTTATTAAGAATTTTAGGACGGAATGATGATGATTCAAGTGAAGCTATGAATGATATATTAGCACAGGTGAGTTGATATTAAGTATATGAAGTGCTCAATTCATCCAGTAGCAAGTAGAAAGTGATTATTAGGGCGAATGGTTTGTTTCCTCCTTACTGAGAGACTGCGATCATAGTATGTCTTGTTGCCATTAGATAGTTTTTGGAAATGTTGCTTTATCACTTATTTACTGCTTGTGTGTCTTTTCAGGTCGCAACTAATACAGAGACTAGTAAAAATGTAGGAAATGCTATTCTTTATGAAACGGTTTTGACTATCATGGATATTAAATCAGAGAGTGGATTGCGAGTAAGTCTTTTTGAATTGTCTCTTGCCTCTAAACATTTTATTTAGTGATTGATTTGGACTTCAGTATGGAAACAGATTCCATTTGGAACTTTAGGAAGGAGTAATGTACCAAAGCATGATGCTGTTTTCTAAGTGTGCTTTAACCTTGATGAAGATAATAAAGCTTGGAAGAACTAAGGGAGGGTTAGCTGTGTTGCTGTTACTAAGGAAACCTGTGGCTTCTATTAGAGCACAACCTGAATTATGTCCATTATTTTAAACAAGACAGAGATAAAATATTTGAGTAAATTTATTTAGCAAATAAACCTATAGAGCAAGAAACACAGGCAGTTCTAAAGGCGTGCAGAAAGAAAAATGGTAGCTCTGCAGCTCTCACATATAGCCATCAGGTCTCCTCAAAAGGAGAACTCTGTTCTGTGATGCTTTGCTTATAGTTGATAGAATCTCGCTATATAATGTAGACTGGGCTGGCCTGGAACTCCTCTGTAGGGTTTACCATTCTCAATATCTCGATTTTTCTGCTTTAGCCTCCCAATGCTGGGGTTGTAGGGCTTGCACCATGTCCAGCCCTTCGCTTACTTTCACTTAACTTTGAAATAATTTTACATTTATTGAAATATTTTTTTAAAATTAATGGTGTATACCCATGTGCATGTGCTTGTGGTAAAAGCCGCACCTGTGGAGGCCTGAAGAGGGTGTCAGGTTCCCTGGAGCTGCAGTTACAGGTGGGTGTGAGCAGCCTAATGTAGGTGCTGGGAACCAAATTGGGATCCTTTGGAAGAACAGCAAATGAGTGTTCTGAAGTGCTCAGCCATCTCCAGCCCTGAAACCTGAGAGCTCCTATATCACAATGCCCTTTACCTGACTTTCCCAGTGTAATAACTTACAGATTTATACATCGTATGAAGACCAGGAAATTAACATGACATTCTACTATTAAGTAATTGTAGACTTCATTTGGATTTTTCCAAGTTTCCAGGTGGCATTTATTTTCTGTTACAGGATGCAGTCAGTGGTACTGCATTACATTTGTCAGTTCTCTTTAATCTCCTGCTCTGTTATTTCAGTCTCTCTTGATCTTTCATAATTTTGATACTTTAGAAGTGTTGATCAGTTGTTTTGCAGACTAAATTTAGTCTGCCTGATTTTTTTTCTCATAATTTTATGAAGTTCTATTTTTCTTGGCAAACTTCTATAGACTTGATGTGTCCTTTGCAGTTGAGCATACCAGGAGGCACATTGTTAGTTTTCTTACTACTGTGATACCAGCTGGGTGTGCTTCCCACACCCTTGTGCTGTCTGTAAAGATTTATTTGTTTTTTAAGTGAATGAGTGTTTTGTGTGTGTGTGTGTATGCCTGCTTCCTATGAAGTTTGGAGGAGGCCATGGGATTGCCTGGAACTGGAGTTATGGATGATTGCCAGCCACCGTATGGATGCAGAAAACTGAATCCAGGTCCCTACAAGAGCAAGAAGCTGTTAATCACTGAGCCATTTCTCCAACCCCATGTACTGGGTGTCTTTAGTACTGCATATTTCTTCTCCTTCCCATTGTAATTAAAATTTTTGGGAGAGAACTTTGAGCCTGTGCAAATATACTCAGAGACTTTTGCCCATGATTTTTGGTATTCTTCAGACATTCTTGTGTCTAATAATTGCTAGGGTGATATTCTAATGTTAGTTTCCTATTTTCTTCATTTTTTTTCCTCATTAAATAATGAAAGTTCTATGGGGTTCTTCCCCATGAATTCTTTTATCAGTGCAGTCCACCGCCGCCGCCACCACCACCACCTGGTGTTTCAAGACAGGGTTTTTCTAGAAAGCCCTAGCTTTCAAGGAACTTACTCTGTAGACCAGGAACTCAGAGGTCCACCTGCCTCTGCCTCCCATGTGCTGGGCTTTAAGGCATACACCATCCCTGCCTGGCTTAATCCAATCAATCATTAATATTAGAATCACTAATCCAGAGCTCTTAAAGAAACAGACTTACCAGCCAGAGTATAATATTAATGGTATTTTGTGATATACCAAATCCATTTAGATCAATTTATTTTTTCTCCTTTGAAGCAAAAGCAGTAGCTGAATATTGTTCTCTGCTCTGTTAGATATATTATCTTGCATAAAGACCAGTCTCTGTGTGTGTGTGTAAGAGAGAGAGAGAATGAGAGAATTTTGTGGTAGAATATATATAAAATAATTTACCATTTGGATCATTTAAAGATGTATAATAATGACATCAGTACATTTACATAAGTAACCAGCACCATTTTGTCCAGAGCTTTTTTGTCTTCCTAAACTTTTCTGTTCTCTACCCCCCTTTTTTTTATTTTTAGCAAAAATTATTTATTTATTTTTAATGTGCATAGTTGTTTTTACTGCAAATTTGTCTGTGTATCTGGTGCCTGTGGAGGCCAGAAGATGGTGTCAGATTCCTGGAACTTAATTTGCAGATGCTTGTGAGCTAGCATGGGGTGGTGGGAGTTGAACCCATGTCTTCTGGAGGAGCAGCAGCCAGTGCTGTTAACACTGCACTATTTTTCCAGCACCGCCCCCCCCCCCCCCGTTTTTTGTTTTTGTTTTTGTTTTTTTAAGAAAAGGTTCTATTTTGGAAAGTTCTTAAAACCACCAATTTGTTTTGTGTATGGGTTTCTTCTCAATATTTCTCCAAAGATACAGAAAATAAACAGCAGAATGTGATGGAGATGCAGCTCAGTGGTAGTGTGCTCAGTGTCCACTAGCTCCTTGGGTTCCTTCACTTCAGCAAAAGAAAAGGAAAAATGTTCTTTCTTCCTTTCTAATCTCTACTATTGCACAATCACTCAATAGTTTACTTCCAACACCAGATCTGGGGTGGTATTTTCGGTAGTTACCAGTTGGTATTCTCTAATTTAATTCAGTTTATATACTCCCTACTTAGAGATAGTGTCAGATCTCACAGGATGAAGACTTAGTTCCTCAGAGACTATCTCCCACCTCAGGTGCAAGTTATATGCCTGGTATTTTTAACCAGAAAGCTCTAATTCTGGGTTTCTACATTCCTCTCTATGAGTTTTGATTAATTTACTGGGATGGTTTACAGTGTTAAGGGGCCAGTTATTTGTCATACTCTTTATGATAAAGGATATTCAGAGGATACAGATGAGGATACAGATGAGTATCTGGATTGGTGACACACAGGGGCAAAGCATATGGGGATGAGTAAGAAACATTCTCCTCACATGTATCGTGTTTAGCCACTCCAAAGCCCTGTGCTTTGGGTTTTATGGAGGCCTCATTATGTGGGTGTGATTGATTGAATCATTGGCTATTGGTGATGATTATAACCTTCAGCACTTTTCCTTTCCCAGGATCTTGGGAATGGGCTGAAAATTCCAACCCTCCAGTAACATGGTTGCATTTTCTGACAAGCTAGCCCCATTCTGAGGCTCTGCAGGGATTCATCAGAAGTTACATCATAGCAACTAAATATGGGAATGGAAATGGCTCAGTGGTTAAGAATACTTGCTGTTCTTCCAGAGTGCAGTTCGAAGCACCCATGATAGGCAGTTCACTGTAACTTCACCTCCAGGGTTCTCCTCTGGCCTCTGAGGGCTAAAACACACACACACACACACACACACACACACACACGAACATAAACACATACATTTTAAAGGGAAACCTTTTGAAAAAATAAAAATTAAATGAGATTTAGGAGCTTTATGTCAAGAAATGGGGACAATGACAGGGTACATTTCATAATACTTAATAATCTTATATGAATGTACCATATAGTACTTATCCCTTTGCTTGTGTCCTTATTGAGCAGAGTGTCTGCTCACTTCTGTTGTGTCAGATGCCTTCTTGTAATGCCTGAATAGGACTTCATTGTACATGCAGTAATATATCAGCACCTTTGTTACTGATGGAGATCTAGGATGTCTTGTCACTTGTCACTTGTTGATCTGCTCCCGGAGACCTTACTATATTTGTACAGCTGCATTTGTCAGATAAATTTGTAGAATTAAACTACTAGGGTCCTGGAGAGATGGCTGAGGCTAACAGCACTGGTTGCTCTTCCACAGGTCTCTCGTTCAATTCCCAGCAACCACATGGTGCCTCACAACCATCTATAATGAGATCTGGTGTCCTCTTCTGGCGTGCAAGTACACATGCAGGCAGAATAATGTATAAATAATAAATAAAAAATCTTTTAAAAAAAGAAACAACTGAAGTAGAGTAGTTTCAAGATCTCAGTTGACTTTACTGTCATTCTGAAATTGGGCAGCATTCCATAAATAGAATGATTTTGCATTATGTCATTGAGTAATCTTAAGAAACACTGCTGACATGGAATGGGATTTTTAAAAAGAATTTATTGTGTGTGCATGTGTGTATATATGTGTTCACTGTTGTGCACACATGGAGGTCAGAGGACAACTTGAGGGAATGGATTCTGTCCTTCCATCTTATGAGATCTAACAATTTATAGATAACCAGCTGTTATCTTTAAACAGCTTCTACCCAGAGGCCAGAAATTGATTCTTTAGAGTCAGAAAACAATATAAGGATATCATTTTTATAGATTTATAAAAACAAAAAAAACCTATGCTATTTCTTTTTAGGTTCTAGCCATAAATATTCTCGGTCGATTCTTATTGAACAATGATAAAAATATTAGGTAAGTCAACTGAAAAAATTTCTACATCTTTTATATTATAAATTTTAGCATATTACAGAGTGACGTTGTTCAGGTTTATATGTGTATTATGTATTTTGTATGTGTATTATGTATTTAGACTTTGCAGTTGGAACTTTTAGTTTAGTCTTAAAATTGCTGTTTTGAAGAGAATTTGAGGATTTCCTTTATGGCTTAATTTTTACTTTATAATAAAGAGCAAATATCTTATAAAGGACCAAATGGTAACCATTTTAGGCTTTCTGAACTACAGTGTCTTTTTAGCAACTACTCAATTCCATGGCTTTAGATCTAAAACTCAAATTAATTTTTTGTGGGGAATGGTGATACTTTTGAGACAGGGTTTCTTTTTGCAGTCCTGGCTGTCCTGAACTCAATGTGTAGACCAGGCTGCCTTCAAATTCAGAGATCCACCTGCTTCTGTCTCCTGAGTGCTGGGATTAAAGGTGTGCTCCATCATGCCCAGCTTTAAACTTAAATTCTTATATTCTTATTGCTTCTATCGAAGCATTTTTTGTATTGGTATAAAAATAGAGCAGAAAACATTTAAATTATAAAATTAAAACAATTTCCTCTTGTACTTTGTGGGTAAAGTAGTATGAAAAAGTATATAATTACTGTTTTGTTTTTGCAAGATGTAGAACTGAGTCAGTTACTGTTGGAAGTTTAAATGGATATTGTGAAAGCAAGGCTAGTTCCAAAGTCTCTCCAGCTTGTCAGTACTATAGATTTTGCTCTTATTCCTTCAAAGACATTACTTTGTATTCACTAGTTTTGTGTCTACCTTGGAATAGTTTAAGATGTATGTAATTCCTTATCTGTTTGACATCTTTGTAAAGGGAAAACTGTTTTGCATTTGAACTTGGTTATTGTGAAACTCTTATCCCTATAGATATGTTGCTCTGACATCTCTGTTGAAGACTGTGCAGACAGATCATAATGCTGTACAGAGGCACAGAAGCACAATTGTGGACTGTCTAAAGGATCTGGATGTCTCAATAAAAAGGTAAGAAAGAGGCTCTTTCTCCAGTGTGGTTAAGTGAAACAGTTTTGATAAGTCTGTGTCCTTCACTAGTTTGATAATTTGTAGTAGTTTTGAGAGCCAGGCATCTAGGTATTTAGTCAAATCGTGTTCAGAAGTGATTTCTCTCTTAAATAAGTAAAGGATTGGCAAAAGTAGTTTGTGTCAGTTAGAGAAACCCGTGGGAAATACTGAGGTGTGCCCTGAGAATGCTCTCAGTTCTTAGGTCAAATAGTTGGCCAGGCTTTACGTAGTGGAGGTGCTGTGTATGTGTGCTGGAGGATGAAGTAAGGAGTGATCCATCGGCTAAGTGTCCTACCACTGTGCTGAAACTCAAATTGCTGACAGCGCACTTTTTCACAGTACTCACTTCCAGGATTGAGGAGGCAAGTGTGCTTCTTAGAATAGTACATCTAGAAATGACTGCTAGGCAGTTGACACTCTCAAAAGACATACATCTCTTTATTGTGTTGGTTCTTTTCCCAGAAGTATGGAATTTATACTTAGCTTTAATGAACTCTTGGTGTGTATCCAAACTCAAAACAAAGAAGATTTAAAGTGAAGTTATTCAGTAAACAGACATTTATTTACACAGAACAAATGCTAAGTGCCTGGACAGTTTGCATATAAGATCTAGACTTAGTAATATCAGCTTGTAATAGACTTTGCAAAGAGTCTTACGGCCCTGTCTCAGTTGGTTATCACACTGAGCCAGTGATTAATAGATTTAATCTGTCTGATTAATAGATTTATTAAGATATAGTCACCAAGGATCAGGTGACCTAATCCCAAACTTTTAACTCTTAAAAGGGCCAGTTCTGGAAATATAAATCGAACTTTCTCACTCTTTTTTGTTATGTTCCTGTAGCTTAGGGCGTTTGACAGAAGATGTAGCAATAAGAGCAGAGACTCAGATTTGTGTTTTTTTTCATTATGACTCTATGCTTAACAGACTAGATAATTTTCCCTATCCTTTCAGTACATTGGTTGCCTCCTATGTAAAATGCAGGTAGAGGACCACCTACTTCAGAGGTTTACACAGGCTAAACTGAATTCATAAATAAAAACTACCTTAACATGGTATGGGAATGATTATATATTTGAGGGTTGAATTGCTATTTCTGTATATTAATTAATGTGGAATCATGTACTTAACCTTATTCTTAGTTTCAAATGGTGGCGTTATAGTATTTTTCCCCCAGACAAGGCCTCAAATTTTTCTGTGTAGCTGAGGTGGTCTTGAACTCCGGAGTAGCTTGTAGCTCCTAAGTGCTGGGATGACAAGCATGTGTCATCATTCTGATAATGAACAATATTTAAATTTTTTACCAAATATGAAAAGATTTATATGGAACTTTTATGGTTAGTTTCCTGTTAGTTTTTACTACAGTTTATTTCAATGTTCTGTTTGCATGTGCACCTGCACGCCAGAAGAGGGCACCAGATCTCATAGATGTTTTTGAGCTGCTATATGGTTGCCAGGAATTGAACCCAGGACCTCTGGAAGAGCAGCTAGTTCTCTTAACCTCTGAGCCATCTCTCCAGCCCTAGTTTTTTTGTTTGTTTTGTTTTTTTATATTATAGTTACATCATTTACTCTCCTCCCCATTTCCTCTCCCTTCAGCTTCTTCCATGTACCTACTCACTTGTGGCCTCTTTTTCTTTAATAATTGTCAAATATATATGTGTATATATACACACACATACTATGTATATTTGTGTGTGCGTATATATATATATATATATATATATATGTACACACATGTATGTATACCCAGACTTATACATGTATATGTGTGTGTGTATATATACAACATATACACATTCCTAAAATATACATAGAGCTTACTCAGTCTATAAATGTTACTTGTTATGTATATGCTCTCATTCAAATTTATGGCATCTTTCTCTTTAATTGTTGTTAGATGTGTGTGTGTACACACACATTTCTAAATATATAAATGTAACCTGTCAGGCTGTAAAAATGTTACTTGTATGTATGTTTTCAGGGGTGACCATTTGGGATTGGATAGCCAATTGGTTTACTCTTCCTTAGGGAAGACTTTTTTCCTGCTCTCAGAATTCCTTAGTCCTTTGTTTAGGGTTGAGGCCTTCTTTCTTTTACATCAGCATTTCTGTTGGTGTCCTATTCGTGTTCTGAGGACTGATCTCTTTATGTAGTTCTGGCTGATAGGGAACTACAGTTTTAAGGTTGGCTTAAAACTTGTGACGACCCTCCTGCCTCTGGCTCTCAAGTGCTAGAATTACAGTCATGAACCACAGTGCCTGGCTTCTATAGTCTTCCATTAATTTTTTTTTTATTAATTAAAAATCTTGTTTTTTCTTTCTTTTTTTTCTGAGACAAGGGTTCTCTGTGTAGCCTTGGCTGTCCTAACCTTGCTTTGTAAACCAGGCTGACCTCAAATTCACAGAGATCTGCCTGCCTCTGCCTCTGCCTCTCCAAGGGTTGGGATTACAGGTGTGGGCCGCTGTGCTTGGCTTAAAAAAATTCTTTTGTGATAAGGTCTCACTGCATTACCTTAACTTTTTCGAGTACGCTAGATAGACTAGGCTGGCCTTCAACTCACAGTGATCCACTTGCTTCTGACTCCAGAGTTTTGGAATGGTAGGCATGCACCACAAATCCTCACAGTTTGTATTATTTTTAAATAGTAGGTACATTCTTGTGAGTTTGTGTACAGTCACTGTGTATGTGAGTTCAGGTACCCTCAGAAGCTGGAGGCATTGGCTTTTCCTGGTGTTGGAGCCAGAGATGGTTGTGTGCTGCCTAAGGACTTGAGTTCTTAATGGTTGAACTGGAGATATGTCTCTAGTCCCATAACCAGTATATTTTAAGATTTATTTTTATTACTCTGAATTATGTTATGCCCCCTTCCCCACCTTTTTTTTTTTGAAGACAGGGTCTAATGTAGCCCAGTCACTATATACCTAAAAATGATCTTGAATTTCTTAGCATCCTGCCTCTACCTTCTTAGTGATGGGAACAAATGATTCAACGAGTTTCTGTAGTGCAGAGGCAGGGAACCCAGAGGCTGTGAACTTGGAGGCAGGCACTCTTAACAGCTAGGCCACATCCCTACTTCTGTGATACTGTTTGATGTAAACAAAGTTACATTATATTTAGAGAGAAGTGGAGTACAAGTAGAATATCATAAACAAGTCATATTTTTAAAGAACTGCAAAGAGGTATTATCATTGGGAAATAACTTTTGCCTTTTTTTGAGAACCCTAATTCTTAGAAATTTAGCTTTCTAGACTAGACTAATGAACTATAGTTATTAGACTATTTCTAAGTTTTTATTGGTGTTGGTCTTTATTCATTCACCCACTAATTTATAATTTTATTTATGAGGCAGGGTCTCATGTAGTTCAGGCTGACTTTTTCCAACCGTTAGCTGAGGATGCTATTGATCTCCTGATGCTCCTGTTTCCACCTTCCAAGAGCATACACATACAAGTCAGCTTGCAGGCATGTGCCACCACGACCAGGTCCTCTCAGGGATTTCTGGAGAAGTATTGGGTTAGAGTACCAGAGCTAGCATATGAATACATTTTCATGCTTATCTAGCTTGTAAATAATGAAATCACAAGACTTTGTACAGATGGTTATGCCATTGCTTTTGGTGTGTTGGGAACATACCTGAGTATTTGTTATATTTCCACCATAAATATGTTGTTTTGTTGTTGTTGTTTTTTTCCCCTCTGCAAGACGTGCAATGGAATTGAGTTTTGCCCTGGTAAATGGGAATAATATCCGAGGCATGATGAAGGAATTACTTTATTTTCTGGATTCATGTGAGCCAGAATTTAAAGCCGATTGTGCATCTGGAATCTTTCTTGCTGCAGAAAAGTAAGATACAATTTTATTTTCATTGGTAGAAGGTATTTGGAATTTCCTAAAAGCATCTTTAAAACATGGGGCCAAGAGATGCTGTAGACATATTTAAGGCATGTGACATTTATTTCTAGCTCTCAGTTACAAGCGATTGTAGCTCATGTTGAAAAATGTTACAACCAAACACTATTCCACTTTTGAGAACTTAACTTCTGTATCCATTGTTAACCTTGTACCTGTTATGAAGAGACAGAAAAGCATATGAATTAAAGCCATGTGTAAAACCTGAAGTACATAGTGCTTTTCAGTTGTGGTAGTGTAGCTATTTTATTTTAAAAATCTCATTCCACTCTGATTTGTGTCTAGAGAACCCCTGTTTTTCCATTTGTACTGTGTATATGCATGTAGTATGTGTGTTTGCATGTGTGTCAGCACATGCATATGGAGGTCCAAGGCTGATGCCCTCAGTTGCTATTCCAACTTATTCATTGATAGACAGTCTCTCAGTCAAACCCAGAGCTCTGTAATGTGGCTAAGTCTCTCAAGCCAGCTTGTTCTGGATCTCTACTCCTCTCGCCCTAACTTTACTTAATGTGAGTTCTGGAGATCTAACTCTGCTTCTCGGATTTCTGAAGCAACTGCTGTAACCACTGAGCTATATCCCTAGTCCTCCTTATTGACCTTTTTTCCTGATGGCATGATTTGTCATAGTCCCATCTTTTCAGCTTAGCTACTCCTATTGTAATATTATGGGAAATGTGTTTGATTATATTTAATTGTTCATTGAAATGATGGTTTCTGCTAGGTTGCATGGTCAAACATCTCCAAATAGAATCATTTAACTAGACAACCTAGAAAAGATTGTAGAACAGAGTTTTTGAAAGTCACTGAATATAGTGCAGTTTATTAATTTCAGTGTTTTCAATTTGTTTTCTCAGGTATGCACCTTCCAAACGGTGGCATATAGATACAATTATGCGTGTCCTGACAACGGTATGTAGCTTTTTAAGCCAGACTACATGCTAAATGTACATAGAAATGAAACAGATAAAGCTATTCTCATGGAGGTTGTATTCAGTTGGAGGCGATTGGAAATTGTGTAACTGTCCTGGTTATGCTTTGCTAAAATACTGACCAAAACCAACTTGGGAGGAAAGAGTTGGCGCTTAGAAGCTATAGTCCATCATAGAAAGAAGCTGAGGCAGGAACCTAGAGGCAGAGATTGAAGCAGAAAATGCTGCTTACTGGCTTTTTTCCCAATGGCTTGCTCAGAAGATAGACAGTATGTCACGATGTTATTAGAAATGGATACCATAAAGGAAAATGTTCCCACATAATGACTGCATTTAGAATTAGAAAGTCATAAAGTGAAAGGAAAAACTAACAGATCTGGGAACTAACTAGGGAAAACATTGTAACATGACAGCAAATTAATAATCTTTAGTATGTAAATAAAATGGGAAAAAAATCCAATGAACAGAGTCATTGACATCTGAATAGATAGTTCACAAAAAGAGAAGAAAATATAAAGAAAGAATAAGAAAAAGAAAAGCAAAGTATCGTTGTTAATCCATGGTTTTTTCTCTTTTTTAGACTGGTCCCCTTTTGTAACTCAGGCTGGAGTTGAACCTCCTGAGTGCAGTGATCATAGGGTGTCCTGATTCTTTTTTTGCTTGTAAGCCTTAGCCTTTAATAGCTCAGCCATACTTTCTGTTCTTGAGACAAGATCTCACTGTGTTGACCAGGCTAACATTACAGTTAGTGGGGAGGCCGGGTGTGGCCAGCCCATTTAGCTTCTATTATACTTTCTAAGCCCAATTTCTAGTATCGGTTAAAAAAAAATACACACATAATAGTGACCACCATCAATCCTGGTGACTCCTAAGCTGAACCCCTGGAGTGCTGGGAGAAAAAGATTAACTCTTAAAACTTGTCCTCTGACCTCTATACCCATGCCACAGAATACAAGCCACACACATAAAATACATAAAAATTGTCCTCTGACCTCTACACTCATGCCACAGAGTACAAGCCATACACGTAAAATACATAAAAATGTAGCAATATTTAAAACAGAGAGAAGCAGTCCACACTCTCTACTTGATAGTCTAATAAAATGGTGATATCCTTTCAGAGTGCAGTATGGAGCATACACCAAAAATCTTATGTTGTACCTTTTGCTTCACTGATACAAAGTTTTAGGCTTTAGCTTAGAAGCATAAAAAAGAGAAGTGCACAAAAAAATGCATGGGAAAATGTTCGTTTCACTGGTGGTTGTGATACACACCTTTAATTTCAGCACTTGGGAGGCAGAGGGTGGTGGATCTCTGAGTTCAAGGCCAGCCCAGTCTACAGAGTGAGTTCCAGGACAGCCTTGTCTACACAAAAACTCTTCGGGGGGGGGGGGAGAGGGGGGGAGAAGGAAATCGCACCTGCTCGCCTGCCCGCTTCTTTATTTATGTATTTATTTATTTATTTTCTTGTCATCCATTTATTTATTTGTTTGTTTTTCGAGACAGGGTTTCTCTGTGTAGCCTTGGCTGTCCTGGGCTCAATCTGTAGGCCAGGCTGGCCTCAAACTCAAGAGATCCATCTGCCTCTGCCTCCCAAGTTCTGGGATTAAAGACGTGCATTACCATTGTCCGTTTCATTCTTGTTTTTAACAGAGGCAAACTGGAAGCAATTTTCAGTTCATAAATGAGATGTGGTCCAGTAAATTATGATTTAGAAGCATTTGTTGGAGACTAATGACTATAATTTTAGTACTCACTAGGCTTAAGGGAAAGGACCATCATGAATTCAAAGTTAGCTTGGATTACAGAGTGAGCTTAAGCTGCCTTTAGGCTACAGTGTGACACCTGCCATTGGACAAACAGAACAGCAATGGAGAGATGTTTTGTTTGTTTGTTTTGGTAGCAAATTTTCTGGGATATGCTAGTTTTTATTTTGCTAATAAGTTAATTTTATAGAAGACTAAAAGTTGATAAATGTTACTAATAATGGGGAATAAGTATAGTCTAACAAAAGTCATGATGAGTTAGAATACTCGTTCTTACTCTGGGTGAAACTCTAAAGAAGGGGAAATTAGAGCTCCTGGAGAAGGATCTTTTGAAATACTTGTCACTTTCCTAGCTGACATGTCTTCTTTAGCCCTGTGAGAAGGTAAAGTTAGAATCAGCTTCCTGTCTCTCACAGGTACCGATAGGCACACTACTGGGACATTGCAGACAGGGTATTTGATTAAGGTATTGGTGCCACACATGCTCTGTTCCCTACCCCTTCCCTGTCTCTTGTCTAGAGACAGGCTGCTCTCAGGCTCTTGCTATGAATTTCTCCTATCAAAAGACTTAAGAACAGGTTTCTACTTCTGCCATAGGGCTCTGATTCTCTTGAGAGGCCCCTTCATGCTGTCTGTTTCTGGTGCTAGGGCCTGAACCTCAGCACTCCTACTGTGCTGTTGCCCCTCTGTCCCACTTAGAGAAATGATTTTTATTCTTGAAAAATCATTGAGGTTTTTTTTAAAATTAATTAATTTATTTTT
>CM053744.1:45305319-45394454 GCA_028658305.1 Pachyuromys duprasi
GCATTGATCATACCCACCTGGGTCCTCCTTCCTATATATCCTCCCTAGGTGTGTAGATTATCCTATAGGTCTATATAAGTGAGTATATACCATATGTTTCTTTCTGCTTTTGGGATACCTCACTTAGGATGATCGTTTCCAGGTCCCACCATTTGGTTTTTTTTTTTTTTTAATGGTAAAAAATATGGCTTTTTTTGTTCAGTGTGACTTTGAAAAGGTATAATTTTTTTTGTTGGGTACATAGTTTGTGGTGATATTTTTATTTTTGAAAGTACTTTACAAAGAAGTGTGTAAAAATCTAAGCCATACCACAGATTACCATCTTTTTAGCTTCCCACTTTTTTCTTTTTTTATTTCTGTTTTTTAAAGATTTATTTATTTATGTAATTTGTACATATGAGTGCTCTATTTGCATATGTGCTTGAATGACAGAAGAGAACATCAGATTCTATTATAGATGGCTGTGAGACACCATGTGGTTGCTGGAAATTAAACTCAGCTCCTCTGGACCTCAGTACTGTTAACTACTTAGCCATTTCTTGAGCTCTCTACTTTTCTTTTTGAACATTTTTCTTTATGTTGAGTGAGAATTCTGGTTACTTGTGATCCCCGTGTCCTTCTAAAATGTGCAGGGTTAGGCCTGTGTCTTATAAGTCAGTTCTGAGGTTGTGTTCTATGGCTGAGAGTAACCAGGGATGGCTGATGTTAGCTGGGATTCCCATTCCATGTCCCATGTGGCTAGTTATAGCAGTCTAACTGCCTGAGACTTACCTTCCTCATAGGCTAAATGACTTGCTTTGTCATGGCTGCAGATACTACATCAGACTTTATCATTTGGGAGAATATTAAAACTATCAAGTTAATAATGAAAAAATAATAAAACAAAACAACCCCCAAACCAAAAAAACTGCTTCTTCAAGCCTCTAATCCTAGCTACTGGGGAGGCTGAAAGTTCAAGGCCTGCCTGGTTAGTGAGACTGTGTCTCAAAATAAAAAGTCAGGGCTGCAGAAATGGCTCATCTAGTAAAACACTTGCTGAAAAAGTTGTGACCCTGAGTTTGATTCCCAGCCCATATAGAGAGAAGGCTGGGTAAGTTGTGGAGCTGAGTTTGATCCCAGCCCATATAGAGAGAAGGCTGGGTAAGTTGTGGACCTGAGTTTGATCCCAGCCCATATAGAGAGAAGGTTGATGTAGTGGAGCACTCTTGTAATTGCAGCGTTGGGGAGGCAAGGGCAGAAATATTCTTGGAGCTTGCTGACCAGCCAGCTTGGCTGAATTAGAAACTCCTGGATCAGTGATAGATACTATCTCAAAAAGATAAGGTGGCGAGGGACTTGGGTAGACACCTGATGTCAAACCTCTGGCCTCAGTATGTGTGCACATATATACATGCATAGATACAGACACAAAAGTAAAGAAAGGGTGGAGGTGATTTGCTGCTGGAGAGAAGACTCAGTTGTTGTTAATTGCTCTTGGAGAGGACCCAGATTTGGTTCTCAGCACCCACTGGCTCAAAACCATCTGTAACTCCTCCAGTACCAGGGGATCCAGTGCCCTCTTGATCTCATGGGCACCAAGCACACATGTGGACATACATGCAAGCAAAATAACTTTTACAATTAAAAGGCAGGGATAGGGGGTAATGAAGAGATGGTTAGTGATAGAGTGCTTGTGGAGAATATACAAGACTATTCAATCCTAGTTGCCATTCTAAAATCAGAGGATCTGTGCGTGAATAATTAAATGCAAAATACTCCCATCTCTAGGACTATATTATTGATTTATAATATTAGTAAATACTAGTTTTTAAATGACAGTGTGATACTTAAATAAGCTTATTATTGCTGTGCTGGGGTATACTTTAGTGTTAGTGTTTGGGTAGCTTTAGTGAGAACCCTACATTTGCCGCTAACACTAAAAACAAAACAAAATAACAGAACAAAATTGATTTGACCTTTTGTGTGCAGGTGCCCTTCCTTGCTTTCCTAAAAATGAGTGTTGTACCCTGCTCATGTGTTGTTTTTTTTAAATGGTTCTTTTTTAAAAAAAGTTTTTTAAAAATGGTCTATTTTTATTTTATGTACATTGTTGTTTGACTGTGTGTATATCTATGTGAGGGTGTCAGATCCTTTGGAACAGGAGTTATGCACAGTTGTGAGCTCCCGTTTGGGTGTTAGGGATTGATTCTAGGTCCTCTGGAAGTGCTATTAATCACGGAGTCATCTCTTCAGCCCCTTCATGGGGTTTTAATTGTGTTGGGGAGTTGTAGAAAACAGAAACGATAGCTATGTTCCCAGAAAATGGATTTAAAAAATTTTTGAAATTTAAGGGTTTTACCTAAATAGAAAGAAAAAGTCATCCTTGGAAATGTGAAACTTTGAATTTTGATTTTGATGGGCAATTTTTTGGTTAGAATTAAAAAGCTTAAAATAGTTTTAGCCAGACTTTAAAACTGGGCTGTTCATGGACCTGGCAATTAGAAACACTCTTATCTTTGTTTTTTGTTTTGATTTGTTTGTTGTTATTGTTGGCTTTTGTGTGTGTGTATCAGTGTTTTTTCCAAAAAAAATTGTGAAACTGTTTACCTGTACTTGCCAACACTGCTTGTGTGCTCTAGGTAATTGTTCCTATTTCCTTTTAGGCAGGAAGTTACGTTCGTGATGATGCTGTCCCCAACTTGATTCAGTTGATAACCAATAGTGTAGAGATGCATGCTTACACCGTCCAGCGCTTGTACAAAGCAATTCTTGGTGATTATTCTCAAGTAAGTACTTGATTCTCTCTTATTTCTTGGGGAAAAATACTTTTTTTTCTTCATGTCACTAATACTGTGACATATGCTTTGAACTTCACAATTAGATGACATATAATTTAAATACTTTTTGAGTCTGTACAGTAGGTCAGTCACTAAAGTTTCTTGACTCTGCAAGCATGAGGATCTGAGTTTTATGCCTTGTTTTTATTTGTTTTTATTTTTTATTTTATTTTATTTTATTTTTTATTATTTATTAATTACTTTTGAGTCAAGATCTCACTGTGTATCTTTGGCTAGCCTGGATCTCACTGTGTAGAACAGGCTGTGCTCAAATTTATAGAGACTTGCCTGCCTCTTCCTTCTGGGCACTGGGACTCATAAAGGGTGTTTGTCATCACTCCCTGCCTCTGTACCAGCTCTTCTTTTAAAGACATGTGTGGCATAGGCTTGTATAATCCTAGTGCTAGTGAGAAGGAGACAGGAGAATCCCTGGGGCTTTCTGGACAGCTGGTCTAGCTTGCTTGATGAAATATGCTGGGTCAGTGTGAGGTCCTATCTCAGAAACAAATAAAAACTGTGGCTAAGCTGGCAGGCATTGCTAAGTGGTTAAGGCCCTGTCTGTATATGCAGACATCTTGAAAATTGTGGTCGGGGTCACCAGAACCAACATGAAGGACCTAAAAGTGGTATAGATGAACAACAGAAGAGACATATAAGTGCTTGGGTATGCCCTTTTACCTGTGATTCTAGTGCTCAGAAGGTCCTAAGATCCCCAGAACAGGCTGAAACAAGCCTGGTAACCATATTTGTCAGCATTGTGATCAGAAGAGCGAACCTGCCTCAATGAAAATGGTAGAGATGAAGTCAAGATATCAACCTCAGGCCTCTACTCACACACATGCACATGCACATATATCCACACACATGTGTTCACATGCCTACATGCATTAAAAAAAAAGTGGACAGCATCTAGGAGCAACAGAAGTTGATTTTGGGCACATGCACTTTCACACATGTTCATGTACACATGCTTAAACCAATATATATATACAAACACACTAACATACATGTATACCTGTATATGTATAAAGACACGCAAATACACAGACATGCACAGCAAAGCATTTTGGGGAGACTGAAGTCCTTGACTTTCTTTTGGCAGCAACCCTTGGTACAAGTGGCTGCGTGGTGTATAGGTGAATACGGCGATCTTCTTGTGTCTGGCCAATGTGAAGAAGAAGAGCCTATTCAGGTATCTCTTGCTGCTCTTGGCTAAGGAGGGAACTGAATTGTGATTTTGATAATGGGGTCATGTTTAATGGGGAGATGGAATTGATTCCTTGGAAGCCTACTACAGAAATAGTATCAGGACTGTGTTTAGATATGTGCCACTTAGAAGATACAATATCTTGGATTATTGTGTGAATTTTTAAAAATAATTTATTTATTTAATAGTTCTACATCATTCTGCCTGCATGTGTACCTCCACGCCAGAAGAGGACACAGGATTACATGTATAGATGGTTCTGAGCCACAATGTGGGTGCTGGGAATTGAACTCAAGACCTTTGGAAGAAAAGCCAGTGCTCTTAACCTCTGAGTCATCTCTCCAGCTCCCTATTGTGTGAATTTAAATCCATTTTAGTGGGATGGGGGATGTAGTTGGGTTATAGAGTGCTGGATTAGTCCTGGGTTCAGTCCTCACTGCCCTATACAAAACCATGACCACCAGTGTCTCACTCCTCCATAGCAAGTGGGGCTCTGTTGTTCTCCCTTTCTCTTTGGGGAGCTAGTTATGAGGCTTGTGCTCATGTTTCCTTTTGCTCATTGAAAGATTGGCTTTGAGAAGGTTTTGACAACTACCTTGAATTCTTGTTCTTTCTTCTGCCAGTTAAAACATAATCTGTTCTTAATTGCCAGTGGTCATTTAAAACCTGCTTTGACCAGTGCAGTAACTTAGCACAGGCTGCATGAGAGGTAGCACCCTCCAACTCACCTGATTCCCATGCTTTACAGCTTATTGGCTGCATGATGTACCTTCTTTTTCCCAGGTGACTGAAGATGAAGTGCTGGATATTTTAGAAAGTGTCCTGATCTCTAATATGTCCACCTCTGTGACGAGAGGTTATGCTCTCACTGCCATTATGAAGCTCTCTACTCGATTTACCTGTACTGTAAAGTAAGTATTAAGGCGAGGCAGAGTGAAAGGGTTGTTCTGTAATGGTGTGTGTGTGTGTCCGTGCCTGTAGAGGCCCAAGGTTGGTTTGAGTGCCTCCCACTATTGTTCTCCACCTTAGTTTTTGAGATATGGTCTCTTACTTAACTGGAAGCTTGCTTATTGACAAGTTTGCCAGAAATCTTCAAGAATCTGTCCCTCAGTGTCACCTCTATAGCTCCAGGACTACAGGTGTTACAGGATTACTGGCACACTTGGATTTTTTAAAGATATGGGTGCTAGAGAGCTAATCTGAGGTCCTAATGCTTGCGTGGGAATCATTTTACCCACTGAGCCATCTTCCTAGCCCCTTATTTTGTAGCTCATATTAATAGAGTATTTATTTGCCTAACATATACAAGACCTAGGGTTGATTGTAAGCACTGTATAAATAGGGTCTAGATCAGGTATTTATGTTCATCCTTGATTTATATTTCTAATATCAGGCCAAGTTAGCTTACATGAGACTCTAAGAAATTTAAAAGCTTATCTTGGAAAAATTCAAGAACAGACAAAAACAGGACTAGAGAGATGGCTTAGCAGTTAAGAGCACTTGCTACCCTTGCAGAGGACTAAGTTCAATTCCCACTACCCACATAGTGGTTAACAGCCATCTCCAACACCCTCTCCTAGGCTCTTTAGGCACTGCACATACATGGTGAACACGTATACACAGAGACAAAGTACTCATACACATACAATTTAAAAAAATAGAAAGGAATAGAGAAAACTAGAGACATTAGTAAAAAGAGTTTTCTTTTACTTAGTACCACATACTCAAAATGATCAGTTCATAGTTAATCATTTTATGTGTATACTTTGTTCTCTCATTGCCTTACCCTACTGTGGATTATTTTGCAGTTAAAATTGTAGTTTTACAACACAGTTTCTATTGTGGTTTATTGGTTTTTGTTGTTGCTGTTGTTTTCCCAAGATAGGGTTTCTCCCTGTAGCCTTGGTTGTCCAGGAACTTGCTCTGTAGACTGGACTGGCTTCAAACTCAGATCTGCTTGCCTCTGCCTCCAAAGTGCTGGGATTAAAGGTGTGTACTATGATGCCTGTCTTGATTTATTATATTCTGAAATATTGGCATTGGAATAAAATCATATAAAATAAAAATGTGTGTGTGTGAGAGAGATTAAATCTTTAAGTTTTACTTGGTGCTATTTCAAGCAAAAGTTGAGTCAGTTTTCCAGACAGTTAGTTTTCCTTGACTTTTTATTTCATTTTCAGTGTAAGGCTTCATGATAAGTATAAATTTTGTAGTGTTTAAATTGCTAATTGGACGGATTGTGGTGAACATTCTGATGGTAAAACCTTCATTTTTAAAGTTACTAAGGAAGAACACTGGTTTTTGTGGCAAAATGATGAGCACTTTTGTTTGCAAACACCCCCCTTTTCCCCAGCGCTGGGCATTGAACTTAGGGCCTCACACATGCTGTGCTGTACCACAAAACTGTTCCCAAACCTCTAGTAAGTTTAAGGACGTGTAATAAATGCTTAGAAATCTATGATTACAATTAGAATAAGATAAGGGAATGATATTTTGTTCTTGAAACACTAAAGAAACATAGATAACCCAAAATTTAACCAAAAACTTCTGTTTTTAATATTTTTACTGCTTCATTATAAATTTTGTGTTTTGAATGTTTTATTTTATCCCACAGCCGAATTAAGAAAGTGGTTTCCATCTATGGAAGCAGCATCGATGTCGAGCTCCAGCAGAGGGCAGTAGAGTACAACGCACTTTTTAAGAAATATGATCACATGAGGTGAGCAAAAGAGACCAAGCAGTGCGTGTACCTCTACCACCTGAGGAATTTGTCCACGTTGTCCATGAAGGAGGCTCTTGCTTGTGCAGCATTCACTGAGTTTATAACCCTCTTTAGTTCGCATTGCTTGGCTGCTTTTGTTTTGTCCATTTTCTCTTCTGTATAACCTCCAAAGAAATAAATGTGTTGAGCCAGATGTGGTGGGGCATGCCTTCAACCCCAGCACTTAGGAGGCAGAGACAGGTGGATCTTAGTAAGAGAAATAATTTTATTCAAATTCCAATACTTCTAACATTTTGGTGCTTTTTTTCCTTCTTTCTGTTATGTAATATCGAATTCATGATTGAAGGCTGCTAATACCTGTTGATCCTAGTCTCAACTCTTAAGTAGTATGTTTGGGGATTTAGATGGACATTTTGTTTATTCAAGGTTTCTTCCCTGCTCTTAATCCAGTTGAGAATTTAGTCATATATGTATTCTTATAATTCATCTTCTGTTTTTATTTAGTGTGTGTGTTGGGTGGGGAGGGAGCTGCTTCTTCCTATAAAGCTTCAAAATTCATCCTTAATAGTGATTGTTTTATGTGGGGAGTCTAGGTTAACTGCCTAGAAGGTAACAACTTCAGATTCTTCTAGGTCTGCCCTACTTGAAAGAATGCCTGTCATGGAAAAAGTGACCACAAATGGCCCTTCTGAGATTGTGCAGACAAATGGAGAGACAGAACCAGCTCCACTAGAGACTAAACCACCACCCTCTGGGCCACAGCCCACCAGCCAGGTAGCCTTTACTTGCTTGTCTGGGACTCCTGGTGATAACTTGAGTTTCTGTAGCTTACTTCTCAGCTGATATCCTTTAGTGTTTTTTGATTATTTGATATTTGCCTTCCTTAATGTAAATATTGAAAAAAGTTTATATTAAATATATTTCAGATGAATAACTTATGAATAAATGAAGGTGTTATTGTTGTTGTTATTATTATTTAGGCCAATGATTTACTGGATTTGTTGGGAGGAAACGATATAACACCTGTTATTCCAACTGCCCCTACGAGCAAACCGGCATCTGCTGGTGGAGAACTTCTTGACCTGCTGGGAGACATCACCCTAACAGGTAAGGTCAGACTGGAGCTTAGACAGCAATAGACATCTTGGGGGAAGTGATACTGGATGCACTTTCCAGAACAAGTCAGCTGGAAGAGTCTGAGAAGCAAGGCTAGATTCTGCAACATCTGAGATGTAAGCTGCTGTGTAATGCTCTGAAGACAACCCAGACGGATTTCTGAAAGGCAAATTTAATTTTGGAAGGATGGGTTGTTCATAGTATTTTAAGATAGGAAGAACTTCCGTTTTTGTACTTATAAAGAATGTATCTCCAGCCACTTCTGTTTTTAGTTGGTGCCTCAAAGCAGTCTCCAGGTGTCTTTCTGTTCATGGTTAGCTTTCAACAGCTAACAGTGGACATTTATGGTGATATGTTAGCTTACTACCTATCATTCTCCCTCCCTTCTTTTATTAAAGCAACATAAGGAGAAAGGCACCCACAATTAGCATAGTCTTTTTTGTCTTTATTCATTTGCAATAGCCATTTGTAAGTGGTGTGTCTCAAGAGTATCATTGAGGTGAAATTGTGTAAAATGCTGCTGAAAAGTTGGTGTCTTTAAAAGTACAAAGGAACTGGCAGCCTATACGCCCTGAGTAGACAACAGCCAGAGGTTCAGAGTATGGAACAGCTCTTCTTCCTCACACCATCTAAATGACGTCCCTAAACATAGCAGGCTCCCAGAGCTCTCCTATATATCTTGTTTTGTGTGTATGTGTGGGCGGGGGGTGCGGGGGGGAGAGAGGGAGACTCACTGTTGCCTTGACTTCCTAACTTTCCCGGAACTTGTATGGTAAGGCCAAGGTAGCCTCACAGATATCTGCTTGCTTCTGCCTCCTAAGTGCTGGGATTAAAGGTGTGCACCAGCATGCCTTGAGCACAATTTATATCTTTTTTTAATAATTTATTTAATTTTTATGTGCATTAGGGTAAAGTTGTCAAGATATTACAGACAGTTTTGAGCTGCCATGTGGGTGCTGGGAATTGAACCTGGGTCCTTTGGAAGTGCAGTCAGCGCTCTTAACTACTGAGCCATCTCTCCAGCCCCACAATTTATATCTTAGCACAGTATAAAAAATGCAGCATGTTCATGCCTTTAGAGTCATTTACAAATAGTCAGTTTCAGGGTTGGAGATGCAGTTAGTGGGCAGAATGACTGTCTAGAATTCATGAAGCTCTGGGTTTTATCCCTAGCACTGGGTAAGCAAGTTGTGGAAGTGCATGTCTACAATCCCAGCACTCAGGAGGTAAAGACAGGAGAATTAGAAATTCAGGGTTATTCTTGGTTATATATCGAGTTTGAGGGCAGCCTGTGTCTGTGGAGAGGGAGGGGCCGGGGAGTAGAGCAAAAGACCCCTCCAGACCCTCAGATGTCAAAACTCTACTGGTAACTGAAGCGCACCATTAGTTCAAGGTCTTTACACTTTTCACTTAATTTAAAACTTTTACTTTTATTTCTTTTTTGGGTATTTGGGAGACACGATTTTGCAATGTAGCCCAAGCTAAGCTTGAACTAGACTCTTCCTGCTTTGGCTTTTTGAGTGATAGGATTGCTGTCTAGTATTTTATCAAAACAACAACACAGTATTAGCTGAGTATTGTAGTTCATACCTGTACTCCCAGTATTCAGATCTTGAGTTCAAGACCATCCTGGGCTACATGGTAAGACTTTATATTAAGAAAACAAAGCCAACCAAGCAAGCAGCTCCAGCCTCATACGGTGGGATTGAGTCACCTTCAAAATTCCCTTTTTAGAAAAAAAGAAAAACAAAGGACGCCTTGTTGTTCGTTCTTTTCTTTAAATTGCTTGTTCATAATATGTCAGACCACTTTTTATTCAGGTCATCTTTTTGTTTGTTTGGTTTTTTGAGATAGGTTTTCTCTCTCTAGCCCTGGCTGTCCTGGACTCACATTGTAGTACAGCCTGTCCCTCTGCCTCCCTGAGTTCTGGGATTAAAGGTGTGTGCTACCACTCCCAGCTGAGTGAGGTCATTTTTTTCATTGAGATATTTGTAACTTTGATACTTACCCATTTGTTGTTATATAGTAGACTTTTTTTCCTGGCATATGGTCTGTTAATGGTAAGTTTTGATGAACAGAAGTTAAAGTATTTGAACTTTTGGTTCTTCTTGTTTGATCTGTGCTGTTTGTATGTTGTTTGGGAATCCCTTCTTTAACTGAGTTCATATTAACTACAGTATTTCCCCCGAGATTGACTTCCTGTTGAAATTTGTTTTAGGTGCTCCAGCTGCTGCTCCTACCCCTGCCTCAGTGCCACAGATCTCCCAGCCCCCCTTCTTGTTGGATGGGCTTTCTTCACAGACTCTCTTCAATGACATTGCTCCAGGTACAGGGACCATCCACACTCATCCAGCGCTAAGTGGTAGTTATTGAGCAAAGGGGGAGTAGTTCTGCTATTGTGAGATGACTCCAGTGTGACTGCTCTTCCTGTATTTCCCAAGGCATCCCCTCCATCACAGCGTATAGTAAGAATGGCTTGAAGATAGAATTCACCTTTGAACGGTCAAACACCAATCCCAGCGTAACAGTGATAACGATACAGGCCTCTAACAGCACAGAGCTAGACATGACGGACTTTGTTTTCCAGGCTGCAGTACCAAAGGTATCACAGTGTCTTCTCTGCCTCTTCTTTTGATTAAAAATTAGCTTTGTTTCATGCAGTTGGTGAAAAATATATTTAATGTTTAGAGATTAAAATTTCGATTTAACTTATGTCAGCAGTGTTACAACACATTGCGGTTCATTGAAGCGTGTGATTTTAGTCAATGCTTTTATTTTGTTATACTCTTTTAATTTTTTTTAATATATTTGGGTGAGTCTCTGTAAATGTATGCTTTTTGTCTCTCTGTGTGTTGTCTGTCCATCGAGGTCAGAAAAGGGTATTTGATCCCCTGGTGGTAGAACCATAGCTCCATGTGTGTGTATGTATGTATGTATGTATGTATGTATGTGTGTTTGTGTGTCTGTGTCTTTTTGTATGTGTGGTGGCATAGCATTTGGAAGGATCAGATAGGAGGATTGCCATAAATTCAGTGCCAGTCTTGTCTAAGTATTGAATTTTAGGCTAACCACTGCTACATGCATAAGAAGACCTCTTTTTTTTTCCTTCTTTTCTTCCTTTCTTTTTTTCTTTTTCTTTCTTTCCTTTTTTTTTTTTTTTAAAGTAAACCAAAGGGCTGGAGAGATGGCTCAGTGGTTAAGAGCACTGTCTGTTCTTCTAAAGATCCTGAGTTCAATTCCCAGCAACCACATGGTGGCTTAGAACTATCTGTAATGAGATCTGGTGTCCTCTTCTGGCCTGCAGGCACACATGTAGGCAGAACATTGTATACATAATAAATAAATAAATTTTTCTTTCTTTCTTTCTTTCTTTTTTTTAAGATTTATTTATTTATTATGTATGCAATGTTCTGTCTGCACACCAGAAGAGAGACCATATCTCTCTGGAGATGGCTGTGAGCCACCATGTGGTTGCTGGGAATTGAACTCAGGACCTTTGGAAGAGCAGCCAGTGTTCTTAACCTCTGAGCCATCTCTCCAGCCCTTCTTTTTTTTTTTTAAGTAAACAAAAAACTAGGATTAGAGAGAACTAAATTTTACAGTGTGGTAAGTTAATTCTTGAGTATTGGCCTAGGTTTAGTAATATAGTTCTAAATATTTGAAAACACAAAATTTAACATAGAATTGAATGTTAATTAAGATAAGAGACTATTTGGTAGCTAGTCACTAGATTAGAATTTTAAAAAATTTTAAAACTGTATAGATATTTTAAACTTTTAAAGTTACTTTTTACTTATTTTATATGTGTCTGTATATGCATTCATGTGTGTGAGTGGGTAAACATGTCCTAATGTGTGTGGAGAGGTTGGAAGAAAACATTCAGGAGGTGGTTTATTTTCTACCATGTGGGTTCTGGGGGCTGAACTGTAGTTATTGGGGTTGGTGGCAAGCTATTTCTCCAGCCTCAGAAGATTTCGTGCCTTGATACTTGAGTGAGAGATGAATTTCTTCCTCATTAACCTTCAGTTACTATTGATACAATGACTGTTTTGTTAATTAAAGTGTTTAAAAATAACTAATTAATTAATGGTTAATTTTAGGAATATTTACATTTGTTTTTGAATGCTAAAAATTAATGATGTTTAGAATGAGCAGAGTATAAAAATTTTCTCTGAAAGACAGTGATTCAGGCTGTAGACAATACATACATAAGGGAATGAGTATTGTTCCAATGTTAAAAACAGATATTAGGCTGTTGTTTCCCAATATTCTGTGGCATGGGGAAGACTTAATCAAACGTGGGCCCTTGTACATATTAGGCAAGTGCTCTTCTACTGATCTATATCCCCAGCTTTAAGGTGTCAAGCTCAAATTGCACTTTAATTTCAGAGATTAATACACGAAAACTATGTAGTTTTAGACTGGCTTAGACTAAGCCAATCTTTACTAACTTAGCTAAAGATGATCGTAGACTGATTTAATCTTTCTGTGATATGTGCAACATGGCATTCATACAATATACATTTGGAAACTGACAATGCTTTATTGTTGTTACTGTTTTTTTTAAAATCTTTACTCAATAATTTTTATAGCCAGGATATAGGGTTTATGTGTTTTTAAAGTTATGTGATATAGGTATAAATCATTAATAAATCCTAGAGCTGCTCTGTTTTGATCTTAGTACTAGTTGTTTTATATGAATTGGTCAATTCCTGTTTCTATTTCTTCATTTGCAAAGAGAGTGATGATAATGGTAGTTTCTTCCTAGTGTCACTTTGAAGAGTGAACGAATTTCTCATGTTGGATCCAACTGGAAGCACTTTTCTTGTGTTCAGTGGTCAGGAAATGTCAGCTGTTATAACTTAGGGTTTTAGAGTAATTACATTATGTTGGCCTGGCAGCATCACCTTTGAGTGGCCTTGTTTTGGGTTGTAAACTGGGCATTACATTTTGTTAATGTATCTCGAGTATCAAAATGCCATATTTCATAGAGTGTACTAAAATGTCTCTGAAATTGAAGTGCAATTTGAGCTTGTTATATTAAAGCTGAGGATGTAGCTCAGTCGTGGAGCATTTGCCTAATATGCACAAGGTTTTAAGATTGATTACTTCTTCCCCATGCCATAGAAAAGTAAGCTTGCTAGCTTATCATAGTTTAATGGGCAGCTTCTTTCTTTCTTGATGCTATATAAAATAACTATTTAGATCATAGTTGATAGTATCTTAAATCTAATGAAAGTTATTAGTAACTCCACTTTTGCCTTATATAATTCATTTTGGCAGTAGAATTATAAGTGAGACCCAAGATAATAAACCTCTGCTTTGAGTTTGACTTTTTCCTTTTCTAATATTTGAGCTTATGAAAAAGCTCCTCTGTCTCTCAGGAAAGGGTTTTTAGAGTATGGCTTACCTATCTTGCTTAAATCACTTTGTTGTTTCATCTCTGTAAAGAGATAAAACCCTATTAACACTCAACAAATTATGATATTTGGCTTATCTTGGTCCTTTGCTCTTTGGGCTGGTTCTGCAAGTACTTTTTCTTTAGGGCCTTGTTTCCGAGTGGAGCAATGCTGAATGATCCACTTACATGTTAGTGGCTGCCTTTTTCAAGCCTTTTCTTTACTTCTCTTGTAGGGCAGGTGTGGCATACCTTGGCATGTTCCACATTCTTCAGGCTTTAGAAAACAAAAGTTCAAGTCCCTGAGGCCTAGCCATCTGATGACACTATAGTTAGTGACCAGTTGGTTTTTTATACTTGGAAAGCATTTCTTTCAGGTCCTTTTTGGCTTTTTTCAGGCCACAGGCATCCAGCCTTTACTTGCATAGTTGATCAGTTACTACTAAGCAGAGTTTTCAGAACAAGAATTGGTTACCTTTTGAAAAGTGAGAGTCTAGAACTCTCTTCTGCTAGAAATTTGAAAGTGGCACCTCTTAAGTTTTCATAACCAGAGACCTAACACATTGGTTGAGTGACTGTACTATGGGTGGGTGTCTGAAAAATAAGCACTGGGCAAAACTTGGAGAAACCCATGGCATGACCTATCTGCTGGTGTTTAACTTCGTGCTTGCTGACTTCTTTGACCTAACACTGTTGCTTTTTCTGAAGAGTGCCCTTTGTCCCTCTGTAGACATTCCAGCTGCAGCTTCTGTCTCCCAGCAGCAGCGTTGTCCCAGCATTTAATACAGGGACCATCACACAAGTCATCAAAGTTCTGAACCCACAGAAGGTGAGTAGTGCATTTGAAACAGATCTCTTTATAAGGTTAAACTCATTTTCTACAATGAACCTTTGCTTGTTTCTCTGTTCTATTTGATTGTTTGTTTCTGACTCATAGTTAGAGAAGACATCTAGGAAAATGCCTGGTCTAACTTCCTTGTTCTTTTGTAGAGATAAACCAAGCCCAGGGACATCAAATGGATTAGTGACATTAAAATGCAACTAAAAATTCTCTATTGTGAGGATTAAAGGTATAGTTTTGAGGATTTAACAAAAGTTTAAATCAGAGGTAAAATCATTTGTTGAATCAAAACCCGTTTTTTCCTGCTGTAATTACTAAATGTGGTTTGAAAACTGGAAGCATTTTAAGTGAAGCAGTTAAATAAAAGATAGCATTAGAAACCAATTTAGCAATAGTTTTGCTATATCTTTTAAAGAAATTTTACGTAATAATTAACTGTCTAATTTTCAGACAGTTTTTGAAAAGTTTCATTTTTTTTCCCTTGAAAACTCTCTGGTCATTACTTTGCCTTTTCTTTTTTGATCATGTCATTAGTACAAATAAGCACATGTTATTTTCATCAGCTGATACATGGAACAAAATGTCTTTGCTACTTAAAATAAAATATACTTAGGATTACTCCTGTTACCCGTGCACCCATTTTTTTCCCTTTCTGCTTTGGGAGTAGAAATATTGATGCTGGTGTTTGCCACAGCCTTTGGTAAGCCAGGCAGCAGGTGACCCAAATGTAGATCACGTGGCAGCGTGTTCCCTCGTTTTCTAGAGACTTGGATAAAGAGTTAAATCTTTTTGCTACCTTCTCAAGTCATTCCCAATGTTAAGGACTACCTGGTACTCTAGACATGCATGTTCTCTTCTTCATGGCCTTGATGTTGACTCCTATGCTCCAATTTAGAGTGATAGGTATTTTGATATTGGCTGTTTTTCTGTGTGCCACTTGACAGCTGTGTTTTGCCGTACCTTATTTACCTTTAGGATTAAATATATTTGTGGAGCTAGGCATGGTGGTGTGTGCCTGTAGTCCTCAATACCTGGGAGGTTGAAATTAGAGGATCACTTGAGCCCAAGGGAGCTAGCCTGGTCATTGTAGTGGAACCCTGTTTCCGAGAAATAGTCTGTTTATAGACTGGAGAGACAGGGAGATTTTATTTCGGTGAATTAATTGATGGTTTTCTTTCCCTTTTAGCAACAGCTGCGAATGCGGATCAAGCTCACGTATAATCACAAGGGCTCAGCAATGCAAGATCTAGCAGAAGTGAACAATTTTCCCCCTCAGTCCTGGCAATGAGGGTGCAGCTCATTCTCATTCTTATCCCACTCAATCAAAGGAATTCTGGGAAGGAGGTTGTGATTGCTGGCAAGTCCCCCCCAACTGTACCATGGGCACAAGGAGCTGAGAGAACTGTTGAGGAGGGTTTTCCTCAAGTTACTGCTGACCTTGAAGCATCGGTAAAGACTCATGTCCTCTCCTCCGCTGTTGAGGCTGGCTGCTTCTGGAGGCTACTTTGCACTCTCCCTCCTTTTCTCCTTTTTCCGCACTTCACCCCTCCTACAATTGCAGCCAGAGTCAACATTCTCTGGACCACTAAGGCAATCAGCAGCTGGTCTGGAGGAGAGGACTAGAAATTCATGGCAAGAAAACACTCATTCTGTCTCTGCAGCAAAGAGTGGCCCCTTCTTTCTACTGTTGTGTCTCTGTGGACTGGGCAAGGTGGGGTGTTTATTCCTCACTAGCTGGTTACCATCGAAAGGCACTTTTTACATCAGGCATTTGAAATGGAATTATAACAATGGACATAAGGGAGCCCTGTCCTTTTCTGCTGGTTCTCCCAATGTTTGAACGAGGCATTAGGCTCCTGGCAGCCTTTTCTGCGCATTGCTGTAAACACACAGACACACATGTATGTATGTTTGTTATAAAAAAACAAAACAAAACTGGTTAGACCTTGAGAGGTTGTTTGTAAACACTGGACAGATGCAGTTCAAAGAGCTTTTGTTGAAATTTGGCATGAAGGATATGGTGCTCTATTTGTAATAGAAACTTCCAAGGCTCTTCCAGCTCCCCTTTCTCTCCGTTCTTTAGCTGTAGTCATGAGTTCTCTCTCCATGATTTTCAAAATCAGTTCCCCTTAAAGTGCAAAGTGGACACTTTCTAAAAGATACATGAATAGTTATTAATGATCTTAATCCCACCAGTGTTTCTCCCAAGCCTGTCACTTGCTTGTGTGAGCAGTGGCAAATGGGTCTAAAGAGGAGTTCAGTCTTAAGGAGCAGACTCTCACAGAACACCACGGCCCATAGGAAGAGCAGTACCAGACTCAGTCTGGAGCACACTGGAGTCAGCTTATCCATTGCTCCAAACCTCCCTTTTAATTTCTTGAGCCTGGTTTGGTCCTTGGCATTCCGTTTGAATTCCTTCTTCTAACTGGAACATTTGTGTTGTATCTGTAACACTGGCACTGAAATAAAGACCACACGGTTAAAGAAATCTTTCCTACATTGTACTTTATGGTGTTGAAATGAAGCCTTGTAGCTTCCTTGCCCCCTATATGAGAGCAAGCCTTGTGTCACCATAGGGTAGGAATATCCTTTCCTGACTATGAGCAATTGGTCTCTTGAAAGAAACCAATCTCATGGATGTCTGCATTAAAGATTTGAGGTTTTTAACAGTAAGAGTGCCGAGTGCTTCTTAGAAAAGACCCTGATGTTACCAAGCCTTTATGTTGACTTGCTGGAATGAGGTAAAGGTGACTGTCTGTGGTACACGTTGAATGTACTGTGTACTTTCAGGTATTCAGGCACCATGTCTAATATACTGCAGGAGAAAGAAAAAGTGGGGCCCCCTTTGCTTTTAAAGCCTTTGCAACTGTTACTCTATTGTGCAGTAAAATGACACTTTGGCTTCAGTTTTAAACCTTGATACAATCTCCTTTTCTCCCTGCTCCATTTCACCAAGCCTTTACTTAAATCTTCAGTGTCTTGTCATACCTAGCTCTGTATCAGATGCTAGACTATTCCTAACATGACAAGCTGGAGTTGAACTAAAGGCTCCAAAAGGGAAAGTTTCTGGTCTTAGTCTTTTAAGAGCAAGATTTACTGAAACTCAACTGGGTAAATGGACAGTTGAGTTCCAAACAGGATATTTCTCCTGTGTTCAGCAAAGTAAGTGTGGACGCGTGCATACTTCAGACAGCTGCTCTGCCTATGCAGTGAAAGCCTTTAGAGTTTCCTGCAGATGGATTTCATTGGTTGGATATTTAATGCTGTGAAAAATGATAGGATTAATGTTGTATTGGTGGATTTCTTGAATAGAATTTGTCTTAACATTCCTTTTTGTGTGGAGGCTTTATTTTCTCCCTTACATTGTAGCTAACCAGCTCAGGTTTTTAGTTGCTTTTTGTTGTTGTTGTTGAATTGAGTTGAATCTGAAGAAATCTGCTCAAGACCAAGTGCTAGCCGGTGGAGCTGGAATACCTCCACTGCTGACAGAGCATCTGCCTGGGTGATAAGTTTTGAGGTAGCATTTGCGATCATCCATGGCTTCATCGAGAAGGAATAAAAATATCATGGCCTTAACACAAAGGGTGCTGTGTAGATACAAATTCATTTGGGAGACGGCCTGAGCACCACACTGACGGACTAGCAGCCAGATAACTGCCTAGGATACTGATGGTTGGGAAGACTGCTCCAAGTGATTGGATCTTTGAAAGCTTCAGCGTGCCTTCTTAGCTTCTAGGATCAGCATTAGTTATCTTCTCACTTGGCCTTGCAGCTTAAAGGAGAAATCTCTTCATCTCTGTGAATGCTTGCACATTTCAGTCATTCCTTTCCCACATGTAACCCTTCAAGAGGAAACAGATTTGGATGATTTGACAACCTCAGAGCTATTATGAAGAAAGTGATTTCTGTGACTTCTGAATAAGCCCAGGGTGATAAGCAGTGAGCCCTACTTACTGACAATTTCATACGCACTTGTACCTCATCATCATTGCCTTCTTTGAGGAGTAGTCTTATGTCATCCTTTCCCACCCCAGGGTCATCCTAAGGGAGAATTCCTCTAAGTAATCTCAGAAAACTGTAGACGCTTCTCCCACAATGCTTTGGTGCTGTTATCTTGATGGTTTAGGGAGTCACGGAAGTTTTCTGCTGTGTCTATATCATCTGTTAACTTCGAGGTCTTTTTTTTTTTCATTTAAAGCAACATTCCTCAGTGTAACAGTGCAGATATTCCTTAAAAACAAAGGCTTTTAACCTTTGTTTGTCTCCCTCATATATGAAAATAGACTTTTAAAACTGTCAGCACTGTTAGTTTCTTCTATATAATAATGTGCTTTCCATTTCTATGTTCTTTTTGAAAAAGTTGGAAGTTAGGGAATACTGCTTTTGTAGTTCAACTTCATTATCCTCTACATTGGAATATATACTTAGGCCATGAGAACTAGGGGAAGAAGGAGTTTGAATGTGTATTTTTTTCCTATTGAATGTATTTTAACTACAGTGTCCTAAACTGAGAAAGAACAACAACAACAACAAAAAATGCATATTCACAAACTTTGTGGTTGGGAGGGCTGTGTATACTGATGTATTTGTCAGTGTGGGTGTGGGGGAAGATCACTGAAGATTGCACAGGAAGTTCTGAAGGTTAAAATACTTCTGACCAGCTTGGGCTCGGGAGGGTGGGGCTGTTCATGCAACTGAAATTGGAAACCTTTTTCAAGCAATAGCAGTGAGTGGGTCTCATGGACAAGGTTCCATTCCCAGAACTTGGAACTCTTGGACAGAAGAAAATGCTGAAGTGGCTTGAAGCAGTTTGAGCAGTTGCTTCTTGATGCTGGCTTCAAGATGGATCATTGGAGACTTTTTCCCCCTAAGAACCTGCATTTGCGCTTTGTGTGTTTTGTTTTTATTTTTATTCGGGGACCTCAGAGGAAAGGGCTTCTGAACTCTTTCCTTTGTGAACTCCCACTGTGTTCCTGTAAAGTCCTTTTTCTTTTACTATGTTGTAAGTTACATTTTCATTAAGTCCCATCACATCTTCTTTACTGTAAAATTATTAAAAGGCTGTTTCCAAGTGGGACAGCTAATGAAGTTCTAATTATTGCAGACATATTTTTGAGATGTAAAAAAATTTAAAATGATATGATAAGTCTTGAAGGCGAGTGAGGAATAAAATGGATGTAAACATTTACATGGGATGCATTCGAATTCTGCTGTGTGTATTGTCTTTTGGTTGAAACAAATTATGAACAGTGACTAATAATAAAAAGTCAATACTCAATGATTTAAAATTTGCTGCCTTGCTTCTTACATGTGAATTAGAAGTCTTGGGTGAATTCTTATTCCAAAGCTTTGAGCTGGACCGAACCTTTTAATGTTCCTTTGTGCGGAAATCTCACTGAGAGAAGAAACAACATTTTAAAACCTTGTAAATGTTATAGGCAGCAAAAGTCTAAAAGAGCAAATGGTCATTTAAGTGGAATGCAATTGCTATCAAGTTTGTTTTCTTCACAAAGCTAAGAAGCTACTAAGATGAAATATGTGTTAAGGACACTCATGTTTAAAAGTAAGGTTTTGTGCTTGCTTTGTTTCCTTGGTTTTGGTAGGTTGTTTTGTTGATTCCATAGAGAAAAGCCTAACTACCCAAATGATTTACATCTCATGGCTTATTTTGCATAACACACGAATTCCTTTTTTATGTGTGTGTATAGGCAGGTGTTGCTCTAAAGGTGATAGTGTTGTGTTCCTCTGGAGCCATTCACCTTTTCATTTGAGGCAGGGTCATTCACTGGGATCTGGGGTTCACCCATTAGACAGGGTTGGTTGGCTAGCAAGGCCACCAGTCTACACATCCCTAGTGCTGGGATTACATTAGTGCTATCTTCTGGGAATTCAGTTCCTCATGGTTGCATGGCACATTATCTTCCTAAACTTCATATGTTTTTTGCTGAAGGTTGAACACTTTTGGCTTTCTGTGAATTCTCATATCCCTCAAATTCCCTTAATTGAGAAATGAGAAGATATGACAGTTTGTAGCTTGAAGAGGAGAACGGTGTAATCCTTGGCAGATTATCTCCTTTATGCAGCAGTGCCTTTTGGCACTGGTTGATAACACTATAAACTTCGTCTTCTACATGCTGTGGTTAAAATTTCTGTATTTAAATTCATCTGATGTAAATATAAATAGGTGAAAATAGAAAAGCTATAGTTTAGCCAGTAAACAGATGCTGGACATTTACTTAACAGCTCAATGATTGTGTACAGGCTTAAACATTAATCCAGAAGTACAAAATTAATTTTAATCACCTGAATGCCGTTTTATTCCACGTGTCCCCCAGTTCAGCTGTCTCTATGTGAAGAATGGAAATGCTCAATGGCTGGAGGTGCAGTTCAGTGGTAGAATGCTTGTCCAGCTCGTATGAAGCCCTGGGTTCACTTTAGAAGGACAAGACATGTTCAAGAAAAAATTCTCCCAAACTTTGAAGTCAGGTAAACATTGTTTGGAACCAGAATACAGAACGCCTACAGTATCCTGTGGTAGCATAACAATGGATTTGGGCCTAAAGGGGACTTTGTGATCAGCAGAAGAACTGGAACTAGAAATCAGTAAGTACATAGGAAGGCCCAAACACCTCTACCAAAATCTGCTATTGGCTTGCTTTCTCCACGGTGTGCTGAAGAGGCAGTGTGAGTAGAGCCTCAATAGAAAGAAAATGGAGAGGAGGGATTCCAATGATTGTTTGCCTTGGCCTGATGTGTAGTGAGGAGCCTGCAGTGAGGGCAGATTTTCCCCTTTCCTTCCTTCCTTCCTTCCTTCCTTCCTTCCTTCCTTCCTTCCTTCCTTCCTTCCTTCCTTCCTTCCTTCCTTCCTTCCTTCCTTTTTCTTTCCTTTCTGTCTTTCTCTTCTATGTTTTTTTTTTTGTGTGTACACATAAACACATTTTCACACACTCATACATAAATCCCAGAGGATTTTATTTTGAGGAATAGTTTCAGCTGTTACATAACACTTGGCATACATAATGCATGTTGCCTTGAATTGGGGTTGAGCACCTGTTGTGACCTTTGTAACAGTATGCTATGTTAACAGCAGTACATAATTTGAAAAGGAAACAGCAGCTGATTATTGCTGATGAGCTGGATCTGAAGTTATGGGGACCTTTAGCTGCATATAAAAACTGTTTCCCTGAGGCATTTGGGCCAGTGTCCTTGTGGTATTTCTTTTGTAAGTCTGAAGTAGTAAATACTTAGCTTTTAGCATATAGAATTATTTTGAATAGATGGTGTAGGCTACTATCCAGATAGGGAGCATTGCTGCTCCCTAGTATGATCTTATTGCTGGACTTGGGACAGGATCAAATGTCACAAGATCTGTCAAAGGTAATCTGTAGTACCTTAAGAAACAGGCTTTTGGAAACATCTCCAATTACTTTTCCTCTGCCCTTGGCCATCTACTTCTGTCTTCATATTAGTGTCTGTTCCGTGTATACCAGTGTTTGCTGAGAAATTATCCCATAGAAGTCCAATTAAATCAGGTAGGCGCCTTGAAATAATTTCAAAGTAGAAGGAAAACTCCGGGGAAGTAGCTTATCCTTCTATTAGACCTGGCAGAGAGAAACCCTGCTTACTGTATTAAAAGAAAACCAAGAAATGGAGATTGGGACTGTAATAGATGAAAATAATGAGTATGAGGCAGAATCTTTGAAGCAAAATTTTATTGCGACATAAAAATTAATTCCAAATTAAAAAACACCTTAAGACAGGTCCTGTTAGATGCTCTTGCTTTAGGCAAACAAAATACTCCAGGCAGGTAGCTGGACTAGGCAAACTGAAGCGCAGTGGGTAATAGATGCCACCTTTGCCGATTACTGCAGAAGGAAGTTGTTTTGCTTCGCCCCAACCCCCAGACAAGGTTTCTCTGTGTAGCCCTGGCTGTCCTGGACTCATTTCGTAGACCAGGCTGGCCTCGAACTCACAGAAATCTGCCTCCCTCTGCCTCCCTGAGCGGCTGTTTTGCTTTTTATTCCTTACAAGTTAACTGAAAATTCAACACATTAGAGAGGAAGCCCTGAAAATGAAGAGGCCTAGAAGGCTGCTTACACAACGTAGGAGCAGGTGAAATCTAGATTTTCAGGCTACTATTAATCTCTAATAGGAGTTAGGTGTTTTGTTCACTACACCTAAATAACTTGCCAGGCAGATGTTAACTTAGTTCACCACTGAATAACCAATGCAAGGGGCTGGACAGATGACTCAGTGGTTCGGAGCACTGGCTGCTCTCACCGAGGACACAGGTTCCACTCTCAACACCCACCAGACAATTTACAGCCAGCCATCTGTGACCCCAGCCCCGGAGGATCTGAGGCATGCAAATGCTGCGTGGACCTAATGCCCATAACATAAGAGTCGATGGAAGCTGGGCATGGTGGTGCACGTTTGCAATCAGCACTTGGGAAGTGGAGAATCGGAAGTTTAAGGCCAGCTTTGTCTATATAGTGAGTTCGGGTCAGCCTGGGCTTCATGTAATTCGGTCTCAAACCCTTCCCCCTCAAACAAAAAAAAAGATCAAGAAATTTGTACAAGTGTAGATCTAGTAATGAGTACCACTGAGATTTGGAATTAGGCAGACTCATAATTTGGCCAAATGGCCACACAAATACTATTACTTCAGGAACTAAAAGAAAAGTCAACCCTTAAAACATTTTCTGCTGAATAAAGCCTTGAAAACTAAGGCGGCTTACACACCATATTACTATTTGAGGTCGAGAAAAAAAAATTCTGACACTTTGGTTACAGGAAAGGACACAGTGTGGCTGGAAAGCTAAGTGACTTCTGTGTAATTGAGGTTGTTTGCTGAAGAAGGTCGCAAGCTATCCTAAGAGAGTGAGCATGCATAACAGTTCTTTCACCGCCAGCGCAAGCCAGGGGACTCGCACATTTGGGAGCAAGAAAACGTGTAGAAATTCCAGCGCCTCCCCTGGTAGAGAGCTGCGTTCTGTCTATTTTAACAGGTGCAGGCCTCCCTGTCCCTTCCTCTGGCCTCTTCTTGGAGGAACCAGAAATCGGCAAATTGCTCTCCCTGCACCCAAGTCCTCGGAGCCCAGGGTGGCGGAGGCTCACCCTGCAGTGGCGCTAGGATTCCACAATTCTGCGGCCTCTCCCGGCCCGCGGCTACGCAGGTCCAGCGGGGCCAGGGGCGGGGCCGCGGGGGGCGGGGCGTCAGGGTTAGGGGCGGGGTCTTGGCGGAGGGGCGAGGCCTCCTGCTGCTCGCGCGCGCCTCCGAGGCTTGCGCGCTGTCGCGCCGGCCGGGCGTCTCAGTGAAGCCTTGGCCGCCAATGGGGGAGGTGGAGCCCGGGCCCGCGGGCCCGCTGGAGCCCCCGGAGCCACCTGAAGCGGCGGCCACTCGCCGGCCCGGAGGGATCCGGGTCCTAAAGGTGAGGCGGCAGGGGGCGGGAGGAAGCCGGAGGGCCGTGGCCGCCTTCGCCGGGCTGCCCGAGGCGGCGAGCGCCCCCCGCCCTGCATCCCTGGGCCTCCTGCACCCGGCCGGGGCGCCGCGGGCCTGCTGTGGGCCTCCGGGCCGCGCCCCCGCCCGGGCCTCGGCCGCCTGGGTCCCCGGCGCTGTCCATCCCTGGCCGCCGCCCGGCAGGCCCACGCCTTCGGGCCGTCGTCGCCTTGTTGGGCCTAGCCCGGGGCCCTGGGACGGGTCCCGGGGGTCCCGGAGGGCGGGCTGCGCCTGGCGGGAGGCAGGCGGGCGAGCACGCAGGGCTCGGCGGACACCTGAAGACATCACCCCAGCCGGAGGATGGCGGCGGGTATTGGCCAGGCGCCGCGGTGTGCGCGGGCTGCGCTGGCTGGAGCGGCCACACTGCCCTCTGGACTGGCTACCCGAGTTCCGAACCGGCGTCTGGCCCCAAGGCGCGACACCCCGAGCTTCCCGCTCGGGGACAGTCCCGGAGGATCCGCTGCCTGGGGAGCCGCTGGGCGTGTTGCGGGGATGTCGAGAGGAGGAGCAGAACCCGAAGGGGCACTCCTGCTTGGCTGATAGTCGGGGAGAAGGCAATGGGGAAGCCGTTATGCAACAGGCAGCTAAGCGGGGCTTTTGGGTAGAATCAGGGGAGTGGGAGGATAGGAAAACAGAAGTAGGGAAAGGGGGAGTGGAGCCTTGAAGGTGAGTGATGACAAGAAGTTTCTATGCAGGAAGAATGCAGAAGGTGAGGTGAGGTGAGGTCAGCCAAGATGGTTAAAGGGTGGCTAACTGGGAGGAGTTCTCAACTAACCTATGAAATAGTGCAGAGAAATTTTTCTGTAGGTTCACTGTATAAACGAAGTGGAATGGAATTCCTCTAGAGTTCTAGAGGAGCAATCGGCAGGATTTAAAACTTGTCAATGCAGAAGGGGAAGAAAATTGAGATGTAATGTGTCTCAAACAGTCTGCCAAACATCGAAAATACATATAGTTAAAAGGAAACATTAAGTAATTAAATGACATTGTTGTTGAGTAATATTTCCGTTTATTAAGTTTACTGGTAGAGTAGCACAAAGATGGGAACATCAGAAAAGTAGAGTTGATTCACTTAGTGAATTCATGAAACCAGTACTCGGTAAAATGTAAATCTTATTTTCTGTCACCTCCCAGTCTTAACGCATGGACTTAAAGATCTTTCAGTAGATTACCTTAGACTACTTCATAACTGCTTACCCACATTGGAATTTACTCAGGCGTAAATCAGAGGATAATTACTCTAGGTCTTCTGGATATTTAAAATTGTAGCAAATAGCAAACTGTAAATTGTAGGTGGATTCAATAAAAACAAAAATTCTGCCTGCTTTACTTATGAGGAAATAGTTCTGAGAAATAGGTAATGACTTTTGGTATGTAAAAGAGCAGCAATTCTTTAACACATTTTTTTTTTTTTTTTTGGTAACTTTGTTTGGTCATGTTGAAGTGGTAAATTGCATGAAAGAGAAATGAGAATCTTTATTGAAGACAACCTTTTCCTGGTTCCTGAAGGTCCTATTTTGGGATCATTAGAAGATTCCAATGATTGGTCAGTTTTTATTCTGGGTTGATACTAAGCTCTTGACATGAGAACCTGTCTGGAAGGCCTTCCTGGTCCTTGCTTTCCTGCAAGTGGTTAATACTCTAATCATGGTAAATAAGCGGAATGGTCATGGAAAATAGGTCTTTTGTGTTCCATATACAGAAGTTCTCTTGAGTTGCTACTGGATCACTTTCTCAAGCGAAAAAGAATACATAGGTGAGCAGAAGATTGCTGAGCCTTGAAGAGAATACCATGTTTGCCCACATGTTTTTCTCTGAAGATATTTGTAAAGACTTCTCTAGCCTAGAGCTGTGGCTCTGGGTCATGTATGCAGCTCCATGGTAGAGGGTATACTTCCATTGTAAGCCTCTGGTTTTATACCTCAGCCGTAGCATCAAAATACTAATAGAAAAAAAGGTAGAAGGTATACTTCCAGCGTACAAGGCTCTGATTTTATTCCTTTATACTTACACCCACATCAGGAACATTATTCTCAAGTCTCCATGAAAGGGTTTTCATAAAAAGCCTGCCATAATTGAGCCAGCATAACTGACCCAGACTACATCAAGGTCCATCTGTCTTGTACAGGACACTGAAACATTTTATTCAAAATACACTCCTAAACCAGGGCTTTGGCCTCTTCCCTGCGGTCTCATCTGTTCAGAAGGCTGACATAAGATGGTCAATTAAGCCTCAGGGTTCAAGGCTAGCCTGAGCAACGTAGAGTGTATCTTAAAGTTCTAAAATTAATAAATTACTAAACCAGGCTCAAAAGGTTTTTAGATGTTTCTTATGATTTTGAGATGATAGTTTTGTTCAGTCAATCAGGAAATGATAAGGAAGTTTGTGAATATTATTTGTTTTTTTTCTTTAAGAATAGTTTCATATTTTTTAAATCAATTTTGTGGGGTTATTTTTTGGTTTTGTTTTGTTTTTTCAAGGCAGGATTTCTCTGTCTGTAGTTTTGGCTGTCCTGGAACTCACTCCGTAGACCAGACTGTTCTCAAACTTCCTGAGTGCTGGGATTAAAGTCGTTCTCCACCACCACTAAGCTAAAATACATACTTTAAATTGTGTGCATTGGTATGGAGGCCAGAGGTGGATGTCAAGTGTTTTTCTTTTTCTTACTGTGTGAACAGGGTTTTTCTTACTGAACCATTTCTCCTAGACTGGCTATCCAGTAAGCCTTTGGGTCTCTACCTTCCAGTGTTGGGGTTACCTGTGTTTGCTGTCACATCCTGATTTTACTTTTGTGTAGGAAATTAAACTCAGACCTCCAACCCCCATGCTTGCATCCTAAGCCATTACTGACTGAGCTACCTGCTCAGCTCTGAATTTTTGTTTTTCAAGTATTTTCTTGAAACAGGGGCCTACAATGTAGCCCTGGATGGTCTGGAACTTGCTTATGTGGTCCGGGTTGGTCTGGAACTTGCAGCAGCCCTGTCTTCGTTTCTGAGTGCTGTATCGGTTCTATACAACTAGTACCACATGTTTAAGGAAGTGGAATGTTCTTCCTCTCCCCATTCTCATACTTTTTTTGGTCCCTTAGAAATACTCCATAATGTGATATTGTTTTAAAGCCCTTACTATTTTGAAGCTTGAATGCAGAAACATCTCCTACCTTAAGGTATTCTATATTCTGATGGAATTTCCCAAGGATGAAGATTGGCCAATATAGACCATATGAGAATTAGAATTAAAATGTATGTGTATTGGAGGTTTACTACCTTTGAGCTGATTGTAGCTTTCATATATTATCTTTACTTTTAGAATTAGGAGTGTTTAATTCAAGTAGTGGCTACTCAGTTCATAGCCTACATTAAAATGTTTGGCTTTGTAGATTTAATATTTTGAATTTTTTTGTGTATGGATTTATAATATTGGATGAGTGTTTTGCCTGCCTATATGTACATGCACCACGCGCATACTAGTACCTGTGAAAGTCAGAAGAGGGCTTTAGGTCCCCTAGTTTATGGGTGGTTATGAGCCACCGTGTAGGTGCTGGGAGCTGAACCTGGGTCCTCTGCAAGAGCAACAGGGTCTTTTACCTGCTATCTCTCCAACCCTGACTTTTAAATTGTAAGTCTGTACTCATGTTTGATATGGTGTATGATAAGTTTGTGATAACAGCATTTATAAAAGTAAAGTGTCCTCAGATGAGCAGCTTCAAGCGAGTTGAAGGCTGCCCAGAGAATAGTGTCACGGCAGCCCTGACTGCTAAGAGGTTCTTCCAGCAACTCTCATGTGTTAGGCAGCAGAGCAAGACATTCCTGAGAAGAAGGAAGCACTGGGTAATTTAGCAGTGGCTAATAATAGCCCAACAGTCTGTCTTCGTTATTGTTGCTGTACATCTTTGCTTTGCTTGTTCTCAAGGTCTTTAAAAGGCTATTTGTGAGGTGCAGGTGAACCATATCTACTAGGGTTCTCTAACTCCTCAGTAGTTTTACGTAAAAAAATCTAGAGTATAGACAGATCTTGAGATGACCAACAAATACATGTGTTTTGATAACATAAAGTTCTGTGAGAAATGTATAGTCTTAGAGGAATACCTGTGCATAGTTACAGATAATTGCTAAAAATCTCCTGGAAGATGCTTGGTGCGGTGGCGCACATAGTAATCCCTGCCTTGGGAGATGGAGTCCACAGGATAGAGCTAAAGCTGGCCTTACCTACGGAGTGGTTTTGAGGCAATGTGGGTTACATGAGCCCCCATCTCAAATAATTTTTGGGATAAGATTCATAATACTTCTGGATCTTTCTGGACTTTTCTAAGACCATGAAGTTCATTATTTGATCTGTTAATGTTATTGTTATTTTTGCAGCAGGGTCTTATTTTGTAGGTCTTCCTGCCTCAGCCTCCTGAGTTCTGGGACTACAGGTATGCCCATCATTCTTGCCTTTTACAAAGCCTTTTGGTAGTGTATAGAATGTGTCTGCTTTCTCTTCATTCTCTACGTTAGTATGGGATGCAAAGCTTGTTTTTATCCATGTTACTCTACCACATAGAATTCTGGCCAGAGGGACCTGTTAGTCTTTATCAGAGATTAGAAAGTAAGGATTATTTAAAATTAGCTGCTAGCTAACTATTGAGTGGTTACAACTTCTTAATGGTGCAAACATGATGGCTCTTGTGTGTTTGAGATGAGTACTTGAAAGCCCTTTGTTGATTCTGAGATTCAGCCTGGATTCAGGTTGGAAGAAAAGTGCATTTGGTGGGAAAAGAGTTTTCATTTCCACTGGTGTCAGGGCTTTATTCTCTATGATTTTGAATAGTTCTAAGTTCTTGAGGAGCTGCAGAAAGATCTGCTTAGGGATGAAAGTGTCACTCAGTTGTAGAGTGCTTACCTAGTATGTCAAGGCTTGTGTTCAAGCCATAGGACTATTTTTCAAAAGCCAATTTTCCCTTTATCCTAAATTTAAAAAGCAAGGGCTTTCATTCCTTTGTTTTAAAATCATACTATGGCATGCCTCCTTACTTACCCTTGTTTTTACTGTTTACTTATTTTGATGTGGCCACATTGGTTTTGAACTTGATCCTCTTACCTCTCACTCTCTAGTGTCCAGCACCTGGGATTACAGGCATGTGCTTCTCTGCCTGGCTCACTTTATAGTTATTCTCAAGTATCTACTCTCAGCCAAACTATTCTTTTCCTTATATGTATTTCTGTTTTCTAATGAGTAATACTAGTGAAAGTAAAGTTTTTGTTTACTTTAACTTTGGTAAAGATTATTTGCTGGACTACAAAAATTGAGACTTTTTAAAGTTTGTTCAATTCCTTGCCGTAACTAATTAGTGACACTAAAGTGCACACTGGGTGTCAATTCCTGTGGTGTCACCTGGGCTTTGCATCTGTGTCTGTGACACTCTGCTAACTCTGTCAAGGGTCTTTGTGAAGAGAGTGAGAAGAGGCGATTACAGTTGATTGTTAACATGTGTTTAGTAGAAATATTGTTCAATTGAGAGGAGAATCATTGATGCTTGATTGGGTGGGAGCTATGGAAGGTCGAAAGAGAACCTGACATTAAAGTAGAGCTTTGGAGAGTAAGGGTGCAGATAAGGTGAGAAGACAGTTTAGACATGCCACAGAGTGGAGGAACGGTAAGTGTGCTCAGGGACACAGATGGTTAGGGAGGACTGAAGCACAGCAAAGGCAGTGGAAATCTTTTTCTGTTGACTGGAAATGGTTCATTGTGAAAACAGGCAAATGGTGACTTTTGGAAATTATTTGTTTCATTTTTGTCTGTGTTTGAAACAGTCTGAGTATGTAGCCCAGGCCAGCTTGGAGCTCACTTAGGCCAGAGTTGTCACTACACTCTAGGCACTCTCCTTGCTCTTCTGCTTGACCGCCAGTTATAAGTGTGCCCCACTTTGACTGCCTGGACGTTTTGTTTGTTGTTTTGTTTTTGCTTTTTCAAGACAGGGTTTCTCTGTGTGTAGCCCTGGCTGTCCTGGACTCAGGCTGTAGACCAGGCTGGTCTTGAACTAACTTACAGAGATTTGCCTGCCTCTGCTTCTTGAGTCCTGGGATTAAAGGGGTGTGCCACTACCACCCAGCCTGGCTGGGCCTTTTTTATATTGGCTCTTAACAGTTGTTTTGCTTTAAGATAGCTTGACTTTATAGTACAAATGTGAATTTCACATACTGTGGTTATAAAATGCCAGCAGTAATTATTTTGAAGCATGCCAGGAATAGGACAGATACTGTATTATAAGATTGTATGTAGTGCTTTATGTGTTTGTTTGGGCTGTGAGGTCTGAGAAACATTCTGTATTGCCAGATTAAAATGGCAATCAACTGACTTCTTTGTGTAAAAAGCTTAGTTTATATATATCAGATTCCATCAGAAATGTGATCTGATAATTATTACTTTCATTTTTGTCATAAAAAACCCATTAGAAATAAATAAAAACATCACACACCAAAATTAAGCAGACCCAAAGACTGTATAACTTAATGAACTTACATACAGTTAGAATTGGCATTTAGAACAGAAACTTGAAACTTTACATTAGATTTGACGTTTTTAGTACTGAATGTATTTTATGTACTTATTCACCACCAAGACCCAAAATAATTTATGACAGAATTAGAACTAGAAAAACATTTAGCTTTATATATATAAACTTGTATCCATTACCAGCATTTGCTCTTTATATTCAGCTTTTCTTGTTCTCTTTTCCCCATGTTATACTGTAACATGTATGTTTGTTGGCACATACACAGATATGATTGACTATTATTTAGAATAATGATGTGTGTTACATTTGCATTGCTGGGACAGGTAGCTGAGAAACGCAACTTAAATGGGGAGAAGTTTATTTTGGCTTATGGTTTGAGTGGGTCTCAAGCCGCCAGTATGAGGAAGGCAGACAAATCTATGCCTACTATGTGTTGAATCGGGAAGTGGAAAGCACCTTAGAAGGAAGGGTTGGCATATAACCTTCAAAGATCCATCCCATTGAGCTGCCTCTGCCAGCTCAGTCCCTACTCCCTAAAGATTCCCCAACTTGGAATAACACAGCTGGGGAGCAGAGTGTAAATGTGAGTGTGTGTGTGTGTGTGTATTTGAGACAGGGTCTCACTATTTAGTGCTGGTTTGCCTGGAAATTTGCAGGTCAGACTGGCTTTGAACTCAAAAAGAGCTGCTGGCATTTCCCTTTGAATTCTGGGAATAATGGTGTGTGTCCCTTTGGCTAGCAAGGAACAAGCCTTTGAAAGTTTGTCTTGGGATAGTTCAGATTCAGCCCATAACAGATCTGAACTAAATAAGTCAAAATGTTAAAAATTTGTCCAAGGCGGGTAGTGTATCTACATTTTGTTAGCACTTTCCTGAAAACAAAAAGAAAGGGTCAAATGAGATGATAGATCAAGGCCTAAAGGAGGCTTTATTAGGGTTCTCTAAAGGAACAGAGCTGATAAAACTGATATTCAAAGGAAATTATCACACTGATGTATTACAGGATGTAGTGCAAATAGTTCAACAATAGCTGTCTCACAGTAAAAGGCTTGAGACTCTGCTTGTTTTTGAGCCCATGAGGCTTGATGCCTCAGCAGTCCCAACCTGGTGCCCAAGTCTGGGAAGATTCCTGAAGAGCTGCTGATTTTCAGTCTGTGTTGGAATCCTGAAGAAGTTGGATATAATACCAGTTCCAGTAACAGGATAGATGAATTTGCCAGCAAAGTGAAGGCAGGCAGGCAAAAGCAAAGCTTCCTTCTTCCATGTCCTTTTATGTCAGCTGCCACCAGGTGTGGCCCAGATTTAGGGTGGGTGTTCCTGCTTCAGTGATCTGTTAAAGAAGATCCCTCATGGGTGCCCTGCAACGTGGGTTCCAGTTGATTCTAGATGTTGTCAAGATTAGCCACCACAGAGGGGCTGCTTGGCAGTTATAAGAATAAGGACCAAACGTATATAATTCAGACAGATGTTCTTGTTAATGATTTCTTTCTCTTGGTATTTTTTTAGAGAAATATGAAACACAATGGGAGCAGAAATTGTTTGAATAGAAGAAGTAGGTTTGGGTCTCGAGAAAGAGACTGGCTGCGAGAAGATGTGAAGAGAGGCTGTGTTTACCTTTATGGAGCAGACACAACCACTGCCAATACAACCACCACCTCCTCCTCTGCGTCCTCCTCCTCTTCTGACTTACATCTTGTCCTTTGTACAGTAGAGACACCAGCGTCAGAAATATGTGCTGGAGAGGGGAGAGAAAGTCTCTATCTACAGCTTCATGGAGACCTGGTCAGGTGAGGTCTGGAGGTTTTCTTGTTGTTCTGTTTTGAATCAGGTGTGTCCTCTGTGTCTCAGCATGGTCTCAAACGCAAATTCTTCTGCTTCAGCCTTTTAAGTGGTAGGATTATAGGCATGCACTATTATACTGACTGAGGTTCTAACAGTGCTTCTACTGTAACATTGGTAACATGCATTTCTGATCAGAAGTGGGCTTTAGGATGATAATCACACTCTGTAACTGATGGTGACTTTGGAGTCAATGGGTCTGGAAAAGATTTGTCTTTGGAATACTTAATGATTTTAAAAATTAATGTTTTGTATGTAGTATATCTCCATATTTACATGTTTGTAGAGGCCAGGGTTTGATGTCCAGTTTAGGGGTGTGTGTGTGTGCATGCATGTGAACTGCCTGGCTGCTGGGAACTTAACTCAGTTCTTCTGCCCCAGCAGCAAGTCCTCTTACCGGCTAAGCCATCTCTCTAGCTCTGGTATTTTGAGATAGTCTCTCAATCTGGAGCTCACCAACTGCTAGACTGCGTGGTCAGTGAGCCCAGGGTACCTGCCATTCTGGGCCAGATAGTGTTAGAGTTACAAGCATGCATCAGTCATCACACTTGGCCTGTGTGTGGTTGCGGGGGTCCACACTTAGGTCCTCATGCTTACATGGCAGATACGTTACTAACTGAGCATCTTCCCAGTCTCTTACTTTGATTCTCAGTCTACACACTATAATGAAGGAACATTTGATAGTTCTTCTATTTGGAATACATTGTATGTTCTATATACAAATTTAAGCATTTTAAAAGTTAACCTTTTGGGGAAGTGTAAATAGAATAAAATTGAAGTATACCAAAGGGTACAGAGTGAGAAGTCCTTCTCTATTTGCCATTCCCCAGCCATCCAGGCCTTTTCATGAAGACAGTTGTTTCTTATGCATCCAGGCATAAACATGCTCATGCCTCCACATCCACATTTTAAAAACAACGATGCACAACCCATTGTTGACTTACTATCTCCAAGAGACATTTCTATATTCATATTTCTATACTATTCAGTGACTACATGACTGTTCCCCTTTGTGGGTCGCCATAACTTCGGCTAATCTTGCTAATCTCTCATGGATATTAGCCTGCTGCCAGCGTTTTAGCACAGCAGACAGTGCCACAGCTGAATTCCTCTGTACCTGCCATCTCACACAGAACGGTAAACCCCTAGAAGTGCAGTATCCTTGGTCAAAGGAATATGACCGTTTGTAACCTTGATAACTATTTGCAACTTCTTTTTAGAGGTTATAGTTCCATCTAAAATATAAAAATAGGGGGCTGGAGAAATGGTTCAGCAGTTAAGAGCATGCTGCTCTTCCAGAGACTCTAGGTTTAGTTCTTAGCATCCACATGGTATTTCTCCAATGTCTGTCTCAGGGGATCCAACACCCTCTCTGGCCTCCTTGAACATCAGATATGCCTGTGGTGCACAGACATACGTGTAAGGAGAACATCCATAGATGAAAATAAATCCTTAAATATTTTTAAATTAGAAAAGCTCCCTGAAATAAAATATAAAAATATACCCATTTTTTTTTCTTTACTTTCTCTGAAACACATTAGCATTAAGTTTTCTATGTAAGTGTAGACAGATACTCTTGCATGAGCTGAAACTGCTTATAAAGGATCCCAAATGCTTGGGATTATTGGTGTGTACCACTATACCAGGTTCAAATAGGAGTTTTGCTATTCTTTTGTTTTAACATTGATTTCTCTTAATGAGTGACATTGAGCATATTGGTATAGGCTTAAAAGTAATTTGTGATTTAAATTTTTTATATAAATATAAAGACAATAGTCTTTGTCTTAGAGTTTCTGTTACTGTGAAGAGACACCGTGATCACAGCATTAAAAAAAAAAAAAAACCAAACATTTAATTGGATCTGGCTTACAGTGCAGAGGTTTAGTTCATCATTGTCATGGCAGGAAGTAGAGCAGTGCACAGGGAGACAGAGTGCTGCAGAGGGAGCTAAGAATTCTACTGATGGGCAGTAGAACCACTGGGCCTGGCTTGAGCCTCTGAGACCTCAAAGCCCACCCCCAGTGAAGGCCACACCGTCTAGTAATGCTGGGGGAAGCATTTCATTCAGACCACCACAGTCTTACAGTAGTTATATACTGTGCATCTCAACTCTAATTCAACATCAACAAGTGAAAGTGCATTAGTTCCTGAAGTGCTTGACTATGTTCCTGTCCTTTTTAGTAGTAAACAGAAATAGAATTCCAGGCTGTGGGTTCAGCATTATTGAAGTTGCTTCGAGAAGTGAAACTGCTCTCTCCTTAGAGGTGAGGTAATAGTAGTGACACCTTCAGCTGAGCTGAAAGCCGAGGCCTCTTTACAAGTGCCAATTGGGGTTTTCCGGGGTGTTCTTTTTAAGATCTGGATGGAATCCTGAAAAAGTAGATTAGCATGTGAATGTTTTCCCTGTTCCCAAGTTAACTTCATTTCCTAAATCCTTTTGTATAACAAAAGGATCATCTGGGTGATCCGTAGGCTCTTCTAAATCTTAACACGATTCTGATCTAATTTTATCAGGTGGAAAGCCTTGACCTAGATTATAGCTGGTAGTGATTGCTGGTACTCACTTATTTAAGCAGATGTCTTACTCATTTACTAGTATTTGCATTAGAAGATGCCAGGAATATGAAGAAATGCACTTCATTACTTCGTTCCCACTAGTTGTGCAATTAGTTATGAATTCAAATGTGATATAGTTTATTAACACATGAGAATGTAAACTGTAATTAAAGTGGAATGTTTATCTCTTGTTAGTCTGTAGCTTTGATAATTAATAGTTGTTGAGTTTCAGACCTGGGGCAAGTGGCTGAGGTGCATATTTAACATTCCAAAGTGGACCTGGCCTCCGGGTTCTACCAGCATCCCTCAGTTGCTACCTGTTACAAGGCATGGCTGACATACCCAGCCCTTTACCCTGAACTTTTTAGCCCAGGGGCTGGGCTTCCTCTCCCTCAGAGGCTCTTCACTGTATAATCCAGATATTTTGGTTCCCTCCCTCTCTGCATTTTTCTCTCCCTGCATGTGCACAGGCTCTTTCTCTCTTTTTCTTCCCCTTTCTTCCCCATGGCTATTTCCCTGGCTTTGTTCCTTGGGACCAGTGAACATGCCCAAAAGCTACATCTAATAAACCTGCCTTTAATTTATGCTTTAATCTGACTTGAACTGGCTCATTTCGTCATTGGAGAAAACCTATTACCTCGGTGCTGAGAACCTGGGAGAAGATGAGCCTCCAGCCTGGTGGGACCACTTCTCTCACTCTGCTTGAGATAGACTTTGGACTTAGGGTTAAGTCACAATTTCTCAGCTGCAGCCTTAGAGAGGTACTGGGTGCCTCTTCTGGGTCCAGGACCTCCCAGATCCCCTGCCAAGTTGTGGTTGCAGCAGGGTAAGCTCATTCCAAAACAAAGATCAGGTGGTGATGTACTTTTAAAAAAAAACTCTTCTATTTACATTTCTTATATCTCTTTCTCCCTATTCCACCCCCATCCCGTCCAACACCCCAACACCAGGTAGGAGAGAAAGGGTTAGTGAGAGAGGGTTCCCATTTCTCTTAGCTGCTTCCTGCTGGTTAGGGTCATTGGGTTCCTTGCAGCCAGTCCAGTCCTTGTTTCAGGAGATCTCTATCTTCTTGTCTCACTGCATCAACAGCAACAGGAGCCAGAGGGGGAAGCAGCAGCAGCAACCTTGTCATTTCTCAGAGATAGTCCACATTCTCTGGGCTCTGGCATTTATTCTCTCTTCAGAGTCCTCAAATTTTAACTATCTGCAGCTGGCAAAGAGCTCCTCTCAGAGCCCGCACAAAGCAAATAGTCTGCTGCTGTGGACCATCTGATGAATCAGTTCCACATCCTACACCTGGTATTAAAACAAAAAATATATTTATATCCACAACAATCAGTTAAAAAAAAAACATGATTCAGCATATAAAGGCACTTGTTGCCAAGCCCGACAAGTTGGGTCCCTGGGACTCATATAGTAGACATGCACACCATGGTGTGTGTATGTCTCCACACACCTATTAGATATTAAAAACATATTTTTTCATTTTGAGAGCAAAGCTGGGTGTGTTGACACGTACCTGTTATGCCTGTGCTTGGGAGGTGGAGGCAGGAAGATAAGAGTTCCTGGTCATCTCCCAACTATACATGGAGTTGGAGGCCAGCCTGGACTACCTGAGACCTCATTTCCAAAATACAGTAGTAGCGGGGGCGGAGAGATGGCTCAGCAGTTAAGAACACCGGCTGTTCTTCCACAAGTCCTGAGTTCAGTTCCCAGCAACCTCATGTCATCTTACAACCATCTATAATGGGATACAATGCCCTCTTCTGACCTGTAGGCATTCATGCAGACAGAGCCCTCATATACATTAAAAAAATAAACAAATACATAAATCTTTAAAAATATATGTACAATAGTAGCTTAGGTTGGATTATGGAGTAAAAAAGTATGGTTCATATCCTGTCTTTGACAGTTTACTATGCAAGTACATAATGTTCTGTGCCTTATGGACTTGTAGAATGGAGAAGATTTTTACCATGAGGATTAAATTAAATTACTTTTCTGATATGAAAAGTAATGAAATACTTGTAAATAGCACTAATTAAACTGTCCACCCCTACAAACCTTGTTAAAATACAAATTCTGACTGGGCAGTGACACATACCTTTAATCCCAGCATTTGGGAGACAGATTTCTATCAGGTGGAGGTCAGTTTGGTCTACAGAATGAGTTCCAGGTCAGCCAAGGGTACACAGAGAAACCCTGTCTTGAAAAACCAAAAATAAATGAATAAATAAGTAAATAAATAAAAACTTAAAAATAAATAAAATACACATGCTGATTCAGAAGATCTATGATAGCCTGAGATCATACTTGTGGTTTCATTGGTTGGTTTTTGTTAGATTGGATTTTGCTATGTAGCCCATTGTGGCCTTGAGCTCTCAGCAGTTCTCCCATGTCAGCCTTGCTTTTGAATGCTGGGATTACAGGCATTCGTTACCACACCTGACCTATGAGATGGAAGCCCTACCAAGCTTCTATGTGATGCGCAGTACTTTTAAGTGTCAGTGAAGTAAAGTGCTTAAGTCTGAGACCACTTAATAAGTAGACATACATTCTACCTCATCCAGGGCCATATGTATGCTAAGCATGCGCTCAGCCAATGAGCTGTTTTTCTAGCCCAGTGCTTGGTAAATACTGTCTATGTGGTGTCGTGCCAGCCAAACCACTGGTCATTCTGGCTAGTTCCTGGAAAAATGCTTTTGGGTTTTTTTCTAAATAATTTCCTTTCTTTTAAAATTTATTTATTTATTTATTTTACTTTTTTCTTTTTCCAGTTAAGGGCTTGTGTGGTGGTTTGAATAAGAATGGCCTCCACAGGCCCATATATTCAAATGCTTATTCACCGTGGTGGCCCTATTTGAAAAGATTAGAAGGATTAGGAGATGTGGCCTTGTGTGAAGAAGTGTGTCCCCTGGGTTGGGTTTTGAGATTTTAAAAGCCCCTGCCAAGCCTAGAGTCTTTGCCTATGGATTAGAATGTAGCTCCAGCACCTCCCTGCATGCCATCATGTTACCCATCATGTTGATAATGGACTAAACCTCTAAGACTGGAAGCCAGCCCCAATTTAGTACTTCCTGTTATAAGCGTTGCCTTAGTTATGGTGTCTCTTAACAGCAATAGAACAGTGACTAAGGCAGCTGTGACTCAGTGTTCTAGATGGGTTACAAACTTAGGGAATTTTAGCACTTGAAGGGACTGTTAAGAGCTCATCTACTAGTGAAGGATTAGGGGTACACACCCAATAGCACCGCTTACGTATTGTGTGTTGGGGCAGTTTTTTGGTTGTGTCAACTGCTGTGAAGTTATACCAGCATTTAGGGGGCAAGAAAAAGAAAAGCTTAATATCTCAGATGTATGGCACAGTGGATTATCCTGTTTCCAAAGCCAGGAACTTTCCACTGGGAGTCACTGAGACTATTTATTTCCTTTTGTTTTGTAAATGTGGAAGAGGCTTATAGATTTGGGGCTGGATGTATGTTCCTGTAGTTGGCTGATTACAAAGTTGTATTTGGAAAAAAGTGTTTCCCTCTCAGTCTATTCTTTACCTTGTACTATTTGGCCTTGTCTTTTTCTGTTGAGGTGTTTAAGCAGCAAATGACTCATCAGCAAAGCTTATTGTAATCATTCCCTTCAGTCTGAGAAGTTGTAATGAGATCATACATAATAAAAACAGATTGCCCTTTGACTCACTGTCATATTCTACATTTATTCTTAGTGATCAAGTGACTAAGATGTCAAGGGTTTGATAGCTGCCTTTTAAAGGTAAACTCTGAGAGCTGATAGGATACTTGTAACAGAAGATAAAACTGGAGGGATTTTGGCTCCTGAGTGCTAATCTTTCTGTCACTGCTGAGTGGCTTCTTATAAGTCATCAAAACTCTGTTTTAGATGGATAGGTACATTTTAGACACAAATATATCTGTATCTGTACACATATGTTTTCCTTTTTCCCCCACCTTAGTGCAGTGCTGAGTATCAAATTTAGAGATTTGTACATGTAAGCTCTCTACTACTGAGGTAAATTCTCAACCCTCTATACCATATTTTGAGGTAGAGTGTTATTTTCAGTTTCTGGATATATATCAGGTTGTTACTAAAGAAGAAAAGATTTGTCTTTGCTTCACATTTCAGCACTGTTTTTGAGATGGTGCCTCATGTAGCCCAGGATGGCCTTGAACTTGCTATGTAGCCAAGAATGACCTTGATCAGGAGTTTCAGCTATCATCAGCTACCTCCTGCCTTTACATCCCATGTGCTATGATTGCAGGCATGTGTTGCCACGCCTGCCTTTTAGTACTCTTTTTAAGACTTTAAAAGAAAAATATGTTGGGCTGGAGAGATAGGTTGGTCATTCCTGTACTGTGAATAGGAACCAAGTCAAGTACAAGCATGAGGACCCGAGTTAGGTCCCCAGAACCCATGTAACAGGGCTGGGCGTGGTTGTGCCCCTCCTGTTCTGGGTGCTAGAGATAGGGAGACAGGCTGAGCTCTAGCGCTCCACCTAGTAAAAAAGGTGCGTAGTACTGGAGGAACAAGGTACAAGGTTGTCCCCTGGCCACCACACACATGCATACATGTGCACATGTAGCCACATACATGCACCTGCACACTTGAATGTACACTATGTTGTATAAACATTACAAAATCAATATAAATAATTTTTATTTTAAAACTCTTTAGGGTTTTGGTATTTATAAAATCAGTATGTATTTTACAGTGGATAGCAGATGATAGTTTAGTTGTTGGTTTTTCTCTTTCAATGTTTGTTCTGACACCATCAGGCTAACTGCAGTGTTCTTTATATACCAGGGTTAATGCTGACTTGAGAAATTAAGGGCTTGGTTCGTGTTTGGTGGGCAGTGAAGGAGGGACAGTATGTGAAAATTTTACTGACATTAAAAAATTTTACACTTTAGGGCTAGAGAGATGGCTCAGAGGTTAAGAGCACTGGCTGTTCTTCCAAAGGTCCCGAGTTCAATTCTCAGCAACCACATGGTGCCTCATAACCATCTATCATAAAATATGGTGCCCTCTTCTGGCATGCAGACACACGTGCAGACAGAACACTATAAATAATAAATAAATCTTTCAAAAAATTTACACTTTAAAAAAATCAAACTTTTTCACAGTGAGTAAACAGTCAGCATATGTTTTATCTAAGAGTTTCGCTAGTTTTTTTTCTGTGGAGGAAACAACACTTATATTTAAAAGAAGAAGAAAGAGCTAGAGAGATCCATTAGATCCTGAGGACCCACGTGGGGGAAGGAGAAAACTGACTCCTGAAAGTTGTCTTCCGACCTCCACTTGCACCCTCTACCTCATACATAGGCTTAAGCTAAATAAATGTAATAAAAATTAAAAGTGAAAAAGAAAACCAAAGGGTGCGGTGTGCCATGTGCTTACCTGGGGATGCATACAAGGTCAAGATACACTCTCCATATGTGTGAAACTGTCAAAAATGAAAGAGAGAGAAAAGGTCCTGTGGTTCCTTCAGAATGGAGCAGCTCTGTGGAGTCCCTAGGCCACCTGCATGTCTGGATAACTAGATACAAATTAGAAGTTCCCAGGAGCTGCTCAAGGTCAGTGGGTCCCTGGTAGCCTCAGCAGGAGGGAGGAAAGGGCTGCAGGAGGGTTAGAGTTTGGATATAAAGGATGCAAGTCAGAGCAGCAGCTGAAGAAAATAGGCCAAGATCTTGGAGGATCCCCTCTACAGAACTTTTATTGGGGCTTAGTACCCAAGGCTGATTGACTTAATCAGTGTCCACATGACTGACCCAGCAGTCTTCAGCCCCTTTGGTTCACCGGCCCAGATCAGGTTAGCCTAGAATCCCAGTTCTTTAATGACATGGTCGGTTGTTCTGGTCACAGGGTCCCATCCTGAGTCACTTTTTTTTCTGAGCATAAATAACCTAAGGGGCCCGTGAATAACAAAGACCTGTAGAGGGATTTTTAATCCAGCCGCATGCCCACTCTGCTGCATTCTGTCAAGGTCTTTAGTGTGATGTTTTACTTATGTGGAATTTCAGTATGTGTTTTTGTTTCCCACTGCTAACTAGAATTGTGTATTTGTTTGCTGTGTTTGAAACGGCTTCTCCCTGTGTATTCCAGGCTTTCTTGGAACCCATGATTCTCCTGCCTCTACCTGGATTGTAAGGATTGTGCTGGGATTGTAGATGGGATTACAGTTTGCAACAACCTGTCTGGGTAGAACTCATTCTGGATGAGGGAGTGAGCAGTGCTGGGGACTAAACCCAGAGCCTTATTCCTGCAAGGCAAGGCTCTGCCACTGAGCCACATTAAAAATAATAATTATTTATTTTTATGTACATTTAGTGTTTGTGTGGGGGAGTCGGATCTACTAGAATTTGAGTTATAGACCGAACAGTTGTGAGCTGCCAAGTGGGTGCTGGGAATTGAACCAGGGTTCTCTGGAAGAGCAGTCAGTGCTCTTAACTGCTGAGTCATCTCTCCAAGCCCCTTGAGCCACATTTTTAACCCTAACTAGAACTCTTAGACAGTGCTTACTGGAATATACCCTCCTGTTACATAAGGCTTAACTAGAGCACTGTTTAGAATGACTAAATACACAAATATTATTGGCTGAGGTAGATAATATGCTGTCATGACATTCATTGCCTGCTTTAGTAGTTGGTTATCCTGAGAACTTAAAATTGTATGCATGTTCAGATCTACAGGGATCAGCAGTTTCACTGTTATTTCAGAGAAATTATATAAATGGTTCAAATGCAGATTATAACTTTTTAAAAACAACTCCCACAAATCTATTTTGCAGCATATAATTTCTTTTTGATTTGTGAAAGATTTAACATACAGCTAGTTATCAGTCTGTTAAACTTTTAAAACCTTGGAACAGAAAACTGAGCTGTAAGCATATTACCTTCTCTCCTTCCTCCATATTCTCTGCTCATTAAAGCGAATGAATCTAATGAGTGAGTGCATTTAGTCTCATTTTACTTGTTTTTGCACTTCCTGAGATATCATTTATTAACTAATTTATATTACCTTAATGAACAGATGGGGAGGTTCTCTTAATTTTTCATGCAACCTGAAAAGTAGAAATAATATATACAGAGGTTTTCCCAATCAGCAAAGCCTTTCTTAAGCCTGGTAATTTGATCATGCAAAATCCATTTCTCTCTCTTTTCTGGGGAAAATAGGAAAATTGAACCAGTGTGAGTTCGCTTTAAAGTCTAGCGATGGAGTGAGCAAGATGGCGCACTGGTGGAGCCACTTGCTCCACAAGCTGCCGCCCACATTTGCTTCCTGGGTCTAGTGGTGGAAGGAGACAGCCAGACTCCACCTGAAAAAAACGTGCACCCCTCCCCCCCCAAAAGAATTAATTATGAATATGAGATCATCGTATAAAGTTTTGGTATTGATATACAATAACTGTAAATACCAGTGGGAATAGAGTAAAAATTAAATTTGCATTCTATTTGGAAGATGTTTTAATTGAAGTTGTAAAAGAATGATACTGGTCATATGGCCCAAGTTTATTTCTGTGGACGCCTCTTACACCAGTGATAAATGATGCTTTCACTATTGAGCATCTTGACATATTAAGATTCTCCATTGTATTTGGTCCAGGTCTAACAGTGTGAATTCTCGCTGGGCCTGGTCTCATTCAGGGGTCAATATTGAGCAAGTCTGAACCTTTTGACAGGATGTAGTAATTCTTCTTAAACACAGTTAGTGTTGTATGTGTTCAAACTTCTTTGCATCAGAGTGTACATGTGTAGATCAGAGGAAACTTTCAGGAGTTAATTCTCTCCTTCCATCTGTGGGTCCTGGCAAATGCCTTTAACTGTTAGGCAATGTTGCTGATCCTATAAATTCTTCTTAAAATGTGTCTTTATCTTATTGATCTCTGGAATTTACTGTCTAGCCAATCTAGTCAAATTGATGAGCTCTAGGCTCAGTGGGATGTGGTATTTCAAAACCAAACTAAACCAAACAAACCAAAGCAAGGTGCATTGAAAATAGGAGGAGAAGGTGTATGTATATATATATATATATATACATATATACATATATATATACACATATATATATGTGTGTGTGTGTGTGTGTGTGTGTATGTGTGTGTGTATGTGTGTGTGTGTGCTTAATGTTGATCCCTGTCTGGTTTCTGAGAGCACGTGGTGTGCGCACACACACACCTCTCAATAACAACATAAAATCCATCTTTTAAAGAAAAACTCTATATTATATTGGGAAAATGCCTACCATTGGCACAGACCTTGGTGAGTTTTGAATTTTTTTTTTGGCTAAGGGTTAATTGATGCTTTTAGTCTAAAAAGTTTCTTTTCTCTTTCTGTTAAATTTATTTGGTCATGGTGGCCTACACTTAAAATTCCAGCAGTTGGGATTTTTAAATGTAGACAGCAGGCACACTGCAAGTTTGAGATGAATCTGGGCTACACAGTACTAGGTGAGCCAGTGCTACATAGCAAGGCCTTGTCTCAGAAACTATACTATGAAAATGAAATAGCAATAGCAATATAAAGGTTCAGTACTTCCTGTCTTTATGGGCTGTATGTTCTCTGCTATCCCCCTTTTCAATAGTAGTAGTAGTTTATTCTGAGCTCATCTTCCAGTTCCTGGGAACAGAAGATCATTTTGAGCTGGACATGGTAGAACATAATTAGAATTCCAATACTTTGGCGACTGAGGCACAACTGTTGGGAGTTCTAGGCCAGCATGGTGTATTACAGCAAACACAACAAAAAACTAAGCTGAGCAGGAGGAAAACAAGACCAGGTGTTGGTTTATTTTTGTGCTTTGTGCAGCAGTTTTTGCATTTTTCTTTTTGGTTCTTATTTTGAGCAGGTGTTTGTATGCAGCTTTTATAACGATTTCTGTTTTCATTACTTTTTTTAATTTTACTTAGATCTTGTTGCCTCTGCATTTTATAGTTATTCGAGTATAAAAGACTAACCTTCTTTATATCTTTTGTCCATTCAGAGAAGTATATTTTATTTCTTCTTTATTGGTTATATTTTTATTTTTTTGAGTCAATGTTTTACCTTGTAGCCTTGGCCGTCTTAGAACTTTTTGTGTAGACCAGTCTCCTTGAACTCAAAGACATCTATCTGCCTGCCTCTGCCTCCTGAGGGCTGGGACTAAAGATGTGCACCACCATACCTGTCCCTTTTAGTTAGGGTTTCTATTGCTGTGATGAGATATCATGACCATAGCAACTCTGATGAGGAAAACATGTAATTTAGGCCGGCTTACAGTTCACAGGTTAGTATATTGTCATCATGGTGAGGAGCATGGTAGACACAGGCAGACATGGTGCTGGAGAGGTAGCTGACAGTTCTACATCTGGATCGACGGGCAACAGGAAGTATGAGTGAGCCACTGGGCCTGGCTTTAGCTTCTGAAATCCCAAGGCCCACTTCCGGTGACACATACCTCTGACAAGGCCGCTCCTCCTATTAGTGCTACTCCCTGAGCCAGTGGACGCCATTTTCATTCAGACCACCATGCTAGGTTTCATATATTTTTTAATCAATGTAAGTCCTAAATGTTTTTTTAAAGACCCTTTGAAGGTACATAGACTCTGATATAGTGATTATTTATTGGTTGTTTCAAGTAGAAGAGAGGATCTGTTTTTATTCCAATTAAAATGTGATGTCAGTCTTAATTTTTTTTACTTTTATTTATTTGTATGTGTGGTGTGGACATATGTACGCTAGTGTGGGCATGTGGAGGTCACAGGACAACTTGTGGGAGTTGATTCTCTCCTACTCTGTGAGTCCTAGGGATCACACTCAGGTGATCAAGTTTGGTGGCAGGTGCCTTGTCTTTACCCATTGAACCATCTCACTGACCTCAGTCCTAAATTGTTTTTGAATTACAGTGGTCAGTATGTTAGGGGACATGCAAGATATTTTGCTTAGCATTTTGCATGTTTTATCATTCTTGTAGTAAGAAAGCAGGTAGTCTTAGTAGCAACCCTATGAATTTGATTTTCATTCATATTATACTGATAAGGAATTTAATACATGAAGGTTAAATAAACAGGGGCAGGCAGTTGGTAAATGGAAAAACTGAGTCTTTAGCCCAGGCATTTTGACTTTTCGAGCCTGTACCTTCATCTACTATGTCTCTTACTGTTTGGTTTTTGATAAAAAGTATTATCAGATCTGTCTGCTATTGAGACTGCTAAAATCCCTAAACTCCACAACTTTTTTATTTTCAAAGTATCTTAAACATGACTTAAAGTGCAGACTCACCATGAGCTTTAGATTTTAGTCTGGGTCTTGAGTAAAATGTTTTGGTTTTATTGAGGGGTGAGGGTTAGAGTTATTGTGCCATTCATTCCTAGCTGTTTTAAAAATACTTTCTGTAAAGCCAATTGGAGACACATGGTGCCTGGAGCAGAGTAGGAAACATAGTCTACATGTGTGTTTTTATGTAGCTTATTTGAAATTAGTTATGGATGAGTATAACTCTTTATATTACACATTTTTTGTTGTTTCTGTCTTTTAAGTTTAGATCAGAAATGTTCGGAGGGCCCCAGGAACCCCTGAGAGTTTCCTTGCCCGCCTTTTTTTTTTAAGTCAGTATCTCATAGCTCAGGCTGATCTCAAACTCTTAATCCTTCTGTCTCACCATAGTGCTGGGATTTCAAGGCACATCCCAGCAAACTTGCCTTTGAGATTCTTTCAAGAGGTATGTGAGGTTGAAGCCACTCTGTAAGATAGTATTTATTTTTCTTTTTGTTTGCAGTCCCTTGTAGGATGCAGGGATGCTTTCCAGAACCTACATGGCAGACTACATTGACAGACTGAGTGTAGAAGGAGATAGGAATTTCACCTGTTTTCTGTTAAACCATCTGTTAAAATTTTTTAAAAAATAACTGGGCATGGTAACATGTATATAATCCTAGCATGTGGAGGTAATGGCAGGAGAATCAGGAATTTAAAGTCATCCTCAGCAACATACAGAGTTCCAGACCAGCCTGGCTTACACGAGATCCTTTCTTTAAAAAACTGAAAAGAAAAATTCACAAAAATGAAAAGCAGTGAGTGTCACCCCTTTTAGTAAACTTTATTTTTTAAAAACATATTTTAAGTAATTTGTGGTACTTTACAATGGGTATAATTGGTTTAATTAAATATATATTTGGAAGTTCTTAATTTAAATTTTTAGTTCAGTTTGTTTGAGTGAATCCAGTGTATGTAAAGAGAAACTTTTTGTGGTACTCACGATGTCAAAAGGAATCCTAAGACTCATTATGTTGAAAAGTACTTGTTTAGATTAGTTGTGTGATGTTAAAACAGATCTTGGGCTAGGCAGATAGCTCAGTGAGGAAAAGTGCTTGCTCCACAAACTTGAATATCTGGATTTCAATTCCCATCACCCACATGAAAAGCTGGGCGTGTCTGCCTGTGCTAGAACCCCAGCATTTGAACTTAGAAGCAAGTGGATCCGAAGAGCTTGCTGGACAGCCAGTATAGCCCAGACACAAGTCATGAGACTGTCTCAAGGGAATAGGGGAGATCAATATAGGAAGATGGTTGACATCTTTCACTGGCCTCTGCATCTGCACCACATGCACACACGCACAGAGAGTCTTGTTCTAGGAATAAAAATCAAGAGCTGAGAAAAAGAAGCCTTTTTGTTACTGAACATGCCTTATGTTTTGAACTGTGTGGGCAGGAGACTGGAGCCCGCCGAGCGGCCGCTGCGGATTGTTTATGACTACTTGTCCGGGCTCGGATTTGAAGACCCCGTGCGCATACAGGCGGAGGCCACAAACCCTGACCTCAGCTGCATGATTCGATTTTATGGTGGTAAGAATTTATCAGCAGCTTCGTGAATGTTAACTACTTTTATATTGTATTGATTATTTGTATCTTTACTTTCTGTTTGCTGAAAGTATTTGATATCAAGTTATTTTTAAGTCAGTTAAATTAATCTAAACACAAACAAGAACAAGAACAGATCAGGGACTAAAGGAAGCTTTCATTATTTACTTTTTTATTTATTGGGTTTTCGAGACAGGTCTTGAACTTACAGGGATCCACCTGCCTCTCCTCTCAGTGTGGGCATTACAGGCCTGTGCCATCGCACCTGGTTTAAAGGAAGCTTTTAAAAATTAGCAAAATATCAGCAAAAAATATATTTTCCCATTAAATGTTTACTCTTTTGCCCCAAACTTACTACAGTTATTTTTTATCTTTGCCAAGTTATGCTTTATTTATATTTCTTAAGAATTATTTTTGTTAGCCAGGAGGTGGTAGCTTTCATATACTTTTAATCCCAGCACTCAGGAGGCAGCAAATTTCTGAGTTTGAGGCCAGTGTAGTCTACACAGTGAGTTTCAGGACAGCTAGGACTACATAGAGAAACCTTATCTTGCAAAACCAAACCAACCAACCAACCAAACAAACAAAAAACATTCTGTGTGTGTGTGTGTTGCATGCACACATATTTGCGGTGCCCTTAGAGACCAGAAAAGGTGTTAGATGGGTGATTTTATTTTCTACAAACTGAAAAATGGTATATATTCCTTTCAGTTAATTGAGAAAAAAAGGAAGGTACAAAAAGTATGTGTGGAGTAGGAGAGCAATTCATTTAGGTCCATCTTCTTGAGAGCTGTGAGAGTGAGTGAGTGATTAAATGCCAGAGAGAGAAATACAAATAAAATCCTTTGGTGGTTTGTGGGGGAGAATGTTGATAGTTTGAAGTAAAATCTGAGAAAAAGTAGGACCCTTTGAACTCATCTGTTGCTATAAAACTTGCTTTTAAAAACCCAGGAGATATCTGCAGAGATGGCTCAGAGGCTAAGAGCACATGCTGCTCTTACAGCGGGCCTTACCTTGGTTTGAAACACATGTGGAAAGCGGTTGGGTCAAAACCAGCCACCAAGTAACTCTAGCTCCTAGGAATCTGTCACCCTCTTCCGGCCTCTGTGGGCCCAGCACTCAAATGTACATACCCACATACACATTATGGAATTAATACAACAAATATTAAAGTCCTGGGGTGAAATATTAGTGTTCCTTATTCGACTGTGATTGAACTGGGTTCTTTATGCAGTCAGTGTTTTCACTTCAGAATGAAGGCTGAGCTTAACACGCCTTGGGATTTCTTTTATTTCCAAGGATATAGCACAGTTATTGGCTCTGATGCCACCAATTTTCTAATACCACTTGATAAATTATCATATGACCAGAATCTTAATATTCCTTTAAAAGAATGGTTCCTGTATAAACTATAAGAGTAAGTTTGTGTTTGATAGTGGTTATGGCAGGTGCTAGACAGGCAACCTTAAAAAGTGAACTCTACCAGTTTAGATAAGATAGTATAATTTGAAAAGCAAAATATGTCCACTAAAAGGAATTTTAAAAGTTATTTTTTTAAATAGGCAATATATGCATCCGGTGCCCCAACCAAAAGGTAACAAACAAGAAGGTAGGTAGAGAAGAAGGTAGGTAGACAGGAAGGTAGGTGGACAGGAAGATAGGTAGAGGTAGACAGTAGGTGAATTATCTGTTGGTGAGGTAACAAATTGCTTCAGAGTATGGTAATGTCAAATGTATATTTTGTAGTTTTTATAGGTTGGAAATAAAGGAGCAGTTTTAGCTGGATGGCTCAGGTTTGAGTCTCATAAGACAGTTATCTGAGGCTTGAAGATCCCCATCTTCCCTCCTTTTGTTCTTATTTTTATTTTACATGTATGTTCATGCACCTACCATCTGCATGCCTGGTGCTCTTGGAGTCTTGTAGAGGCAGTAGGATCCCCTGGGACTGGTATTAAAGATGGTTGTGAGTTATCTAAACAACAAGTACTCTTAATTGCTGAGTTCTCTCTCCAACCTAATTCACTTAAAATCTCTTTGTTTTACATTTATGTTTGTATGAATGTGTATACTTGTGTACATATGCTCATATTCATGATTTTCATGGGGAGGTCAAAGGGCAACTTGTGAGTGTCAATTCTCTCCTTCCACCATCTAGATCCTATGGTTGGCCAGGCTTGGAAGCAGGCAGTTTACCCTCAGAGCTGTCTCCCTAGCCTTGAGGACTCACTTTTATTATGGCTTAAAAGCTGTTGGTTAGAGGCGTTGGTTCCTTACCATTGGTAGACACCTTAGTTCCTTGTTATGTAGACTTTCCATGGACTGCTTAACTATGTCTACCCAGGATAAAAAATGAACCCCGCATATACCATGTACACACACATGCAGGCTTCAGTATCTTTTTTTTGACAAGTTAACATCATTTTTTACCATTTTCTGTTTACTGAGGCTGGAGAGATGGCTCCTCTCTTAAGAATGCATACTGCTCACGTAAAGGACACATGTTAGGTTCCCAGTGCCCATGTCAGGCAAATGCAAACCACCTGTTACTCCAGCTTCAGGGCATCAGACACCCTCCTCTAGCCTCTGGGTACCTATACTCACTTGCTCATACACGCAGGCACACACATATAATTAAAAATAAAAAGAATTTGAAATCTTAAAAAACAAAAAACAAACAAAAACCTGAGTCATTAACCACATCCTACATTACAGAAGGGGAAGGGAATTAGGTTCTCATTTTTAAAGGTAAGGGTGTCAGAGAATCTACAACATATCAAGATTATCACTAAAAGAATACTTCCTTCTTTTCTCAGTCCCTGAATCCAGAGATATTAGCGTTAACAGAAAAAAAAATGCTTCAAGTATTCTCTGTGAGCATAGTGCTACATAGTCAGTTTAAATATTTCATGTGTAAAGTTGTTGTGTTCTGCATACTACATACGATACAGTCACTGAGGCCAAGGTCATGTGGGGCCTAAGTTCAAACCAGTTAGCCTTCTTGTGTTCCCTAGCTACAAAGGATAGCCAGTACAAGGGCTATGGAAAAGAGCTGTGGATGAGGCTCAGTCAGTGGTAGAGTGCTTGCTTAGTTTATATACAGCCTTGGATTCTCTCCCAAGTGCTGTGGGGATTAGCGGTGGCAGCCATGGGAATATATTTTTCACTGAAGTTGAGTGTCTATCATGATCAGTCATGATGATTTGAAGTACATTAATTTACTCCTTTATTTCTATGAGAAGAAATGGAGTCTCAAGGATGTGATTTGCTCTAGGTTGTAGTTGTAGGTGAGTAGCTCAGAGTGCCCTTCTTCACCATGGTATCTGCCTACATTGTTTAAAATACTTTAGTGTAAAGAATATAAATGTAAATGAGAAACCACACACAAGAATCCTGTATTAGTTACTGTTCTTGTTGTGATGGTAAGATACTTGTCAGAAGGAAGTCAGGACTACAGTGACCCTGCCACTTTGAACATTTGACTTAAGGAAGAAGTTTATTTTGGGTCACAGTTTGAGGGGAGGTTTTGGCAGCAGGAGTACATTGGGAGGCAAGTGGTTACATTGCATCCACAGTCAGGAAGCAGACAGGATGCTGGCCTCAGCTCTGTGACCAGCCCATGGGCAGGGTACCCATAGTTAGGGTGAGTCTTCCTCTTCCACTAAACCTTTCTGGGAACCCTTCATAGACACATTCAGAGCTATGTTTCTATGGCAGGTCTAAGTCTAGTCAAGTTGATGATTAACTAACGTAAATCTCACAGTATGTTTTCATTTTAAGTTCAAAAACAAGCTGGGCAAGTTACCATATACCTGTAGTCTCAGCCTTGGCTAGTAGAGGGGGAAGGATCAGCAGTTGAAGTGTGTTCTCGGCTACATTCTAAGTTTAAGAGCAGCCTTAAACTTAGCCTTAATTAGCTTACATTCTAAGCCTTAAGAGCAGTGGCACATGTGACTTTGTCTCAGAAAACAAAACAACCGTCAACAACAGCAAACCGTCAAAAACACCCAAGAGTTGACACACATAAATCTCAGCCATATTGTTTGGAGGTGTGAGAGCGTAAGGCAGTAGTTTGTATATTTAGGTCCTGAGTTGCAGAGTGTGGATTGCGTGTGGCGATTGCCCAGATCTACTTGATTCACCAGCCCATCTCAGTTAGCTGTGCATATTTGACTGTGTTTTCTTCATGATAGGAAGTGGAATTCATGAGTGCCACTTCTATACCTTGTTCTGTTCCTCAGTGCTGTCTTTCTTTTCTGAGGGCCTGGATGACAATCGTCAGAACAATATTTGAAGTCAAATGTTACCAGTGTCAGGGCCACTGTCATGCTGAGTTTCTGAATAGCAGTATTGATCTCTGGCTACCAAGAATGCCAACCTGGGCAGAGTCAGATGTTAAGTTTGAGCCATTATGTCCTGTTGTAGTAGTTTAACCTGCATTATGTAGGGTGTATGCATTATAAATGACAACTGTAAAGAGAACAGGAGGTGACAGTTAGGGAAAGGGAAGAGGCTGACTTCCAGCATATAAGAGGAGGACATGAGTCATATAAATAGAACTTTTGAGTCACTACAGGCATACATTTTAAATTTTGACTAAATATTCCTAAATTACACAAATAATATGTTACCAGTAAGCACTTTGTTCAGTAGAACTTGAGGGCACTTGTTTTTCTACATCTTTTTCAATATCAAGTAACATTGTTAAAAACTAATCTTTTTGTGGCACACACCTGTAATCCCAGCACTCTGGGAGGAAGAGGCAGGCCGATCTCTTTGAGTTCGAGGCCAGCTTAGTCTACAAAGTGACTCCAGGACAGCCAGGACTACCGAGAGAAACCCTTTGTTGAAAAAAACAAAACAAGAAAAAAAATTAATTTTTTCCCAAATTCCCAAAACCCATACTGCCTCAGGTTAATTTGCATATCTGAAACTTGTTTGTTAAATATAGGTATGCTGGGGCTGGAAAGCTTGCCCCATGCTTAAACCAGCAGATACTGCTCTTAGAGAGGACCTGAATTCCAGCACCCACAAAGGTACTCACAGCTGCCTCTAACTCCAGGTCCAGGGAGGCTGATGCCTCTGGCCTGTGCAGCTATTTTTATTCATGTGCTGCACATCCACACACACACACAATTAAAAAATAAAAAATAAATCTTAAAAGTGTAGAAATATTCTATAGGAAAACATCCCACTACACTAATACGTTACTTTTATAGTCTGTGTTTTTTGCTCTTATTTTATATGCATATTATATATTTATAATTACTGTGTTCATGTTTTACCTTTTAGAAAATTTTGTTTAATTATACAAGTAAAATACAAGTATATCATTATCTATATTTAATTTTTTTACATTTACTTCCAAGCTCATTAACGACTTCAATAGTTAATAGACAATAGTTCCTATTGTCAGTTTAGTATGTATCTCTTCTCTTCATTTTAAGTGTTGATGAACACCTTGTTGGGAATGTCTGGCTAATAGTAGAAGCTTAGAAGATATAGATCTGAGAGGACCAGACTCCCTAAGGAGTGGAAATTAGAATGTAGGCAGAGGGATTGGCTTAAGTGGAAGTGGCCATCAGTAAGTCTGGTGTTAACAATTTTTTTGAGAAATGCAGTTTTGAGTCTTTGAAGTATTTGACCTATTTCTTCATATTACATATGCAGACATGCTTGAGTAAGTGAGCAAAGTGGTACCTGAGGGCACCAGGTCAATCATGTGGTAATCTCTGAAGAACTCTGTTTACTATTTGTACCCTTTTTTATTTCTGCTGCTTTCCTTGGTTATTTATTTTGATTTTGATTGACTACTTGTGAGTATAATTGTATATGTGTTAGGCACATGTTTTCCATAGCACAAATGTGAAGTAAGAGGGCAATTTGTAGGAGCTGGTTCTGTCCTTCCATTGTGGGTTTTGGACATTGAATTCAGGCACTTTGGCCAGCTGAGCCCCACTCATTTCTATGTTTGGTACTTGTCTCTCTGTCAGTGCCTCTACATCTTGGTCTCAGTGTTTTGTTTCGATCACTGTATCTCAGTCACATGAACACGGTGGAAAGGAAGGTACTTGAACAAAGAGAAGCTGGTATGTGCTCTTATTCTGCTTTCATTATGGGAACAGTCAACTGAAATACCACCCATAAGCTTTTCTTGCAAGAGCCAGAGAGGTAGAAGATGATATATAGAATTAGAGAACTCTTGTATTACATTCTAAAGTGGATTGATGTCAATGATGACTGTCATTTATTCTGTGCATCTTTTGTACCCCCATTATGCTCAGTACTTCATGTTATTTTACTTCTTTATGAGAATGCCGTGGAAGGTGGGTTAATAAAATCCAAGACAATACAGGACAATACAGTCTACCTTTGAGGAAAGTAAGCTTACTGGAACAGGTAATTGAAGGGAGTGGCATAGATTGCATTCAGGCTATAGTGTGTCTGAACGCAAAGTCCACGATCTAGACACCTTGCAAGAAAGGTGGCTGTTTGGAGAAGGGTGACATCTGAGGTAAAGTCTGATTTCTGCTATGTAATTGCAGTGGTGGGGTGTTATTTTAGGACCTAGATCTTTTTTTTTTAAACCCATATTGCTTCGTTCCTCATATCTATAAATAGACACACTGAATGTTGGCACATACGTTTTCCTTTTCCAGTATTATGTTACTTTAATGGTACATTCTGAAGTACTGTTTTCTTTTTAGAAAAACCATGCCAGATGGATCATCTGGATCGAATCCTACTGTCTGGCATCTATAATGTACGAAAAGGAAAAACCCAGCTGCACAAATGGGCTGAACGCCTAGTTGTTCTGTGTGGTACCTGCCTTATTGTTTCCTCAGTGAAGGATTGTCAAACTGGAAAGATGCACATTTTGCCTCTGGTTGGGGGAAAGGTAAGATTTACAAATTTTAAATATCTTGGCCATTAAGGAATGTTAAGGATAGGCTGGAGAGATTGTCCAGTTGGTAAAGGAAGATCTGGAGGACCTCAATTTGATCCTCAAAACCCTTGTTTAAGAAAGACATGAACAAACAATAACAACAACACAAAACCAAGTGTAGTGGTACATGTACTCTTAGTTATGAAGAAGCAATGACAGCAGATCCCTGGGCTTATTGCCCTGCCAACCTAGCCCATTTGTCAACTCCTGGGGAATCAGAGACCCTGTTTGAACAGACCAGGTGTGCTGCTCCCAAGCAGTTCTTTGGCCTCCACATGCATCCATGTGCATGCACATATGAACACACACACACACACACACACACACAGCAGCCTAGGCTGTAGCTCAGTGACACAGTGCTTGTCTAGCACTTGTGAGTCTCTGGGTTTAATCCTCGGCATTTGAAAAAATAAAGGAAAGGAAAGAAAATATCCTGCCTGATTTTCATAGAAGCCAATAGGAATATTAGAAAAGATTGTATCAGAGGCTCTTGGGAGGTTCCAGAGCTCTCTAATGCCCCAGTGCTGTTGCAGAACTGTCTGCTCCATACCCAGAGACTCAGTGCTATAGCTGATAACCCCAAGATGCTGTTAGCAGGATGTTACGTAGAAGCTGCCTCTGGAAACGAGAAGCAGCTGCCGAGATAAATTCTTTGAGGTTTCTTCTTTTTGCCCATTAGTTTAAAACAGAGAGTTGGGTGGTCGTGAGCTTCAATTATGCAGCTAGGGAAGTGTGACATATCTGTATCTGTCCTAGAAAAGGTCATTTGCTAGTTAGACCAAAGTGACAGGTGTCCATAGGTAGGTTAGTATTTATAGGATGATAGATTCAGTGTTTTGAGGCTTGACTAGCATAACTAGTGTGAACTGAAGAGGATTCACAGTCAAAATGACCTTTGAAAGTCATGTTTTGAAGTCAGTTGCTCTAGATACATATCAATATAGACATAATACATGTATTGAAAAGACAGATAACATGGGATGGAGAGATGGCTCAGAATGCAAAAGTGCTTGCTCCCAAGTCCTGGAAAACAACAGGAAAAGTTATGTTAATGAACATATCCATAAACTCATCAAGAAATAAACTCATTTCAGACTGAGGTGAAAATAAGTGGGCATACTGAAAATAAGTATGCTTAGGATTTTGTGAGACCGAATAGAACAACAAAAATTCAGAAATCAGAATCCTGGGGAGGATTCAGTGAAAACCTTGGGAATGGAAATATGATTTAAATATAATTTAAAAATAATGGGCTGGAGACATAGCTCAGCATTGGCTGTTCTCATCGAGGACCCAGGTTCAATTCCAGTGGCATCCACATGGCAGCATACATCTCTCTGTAACTCCAGTTCCAGGGAGTCCCACATTCTCTTGTGGGCCCAAGACATGTGCAGTCACACACAGACACATTAATAAAAATGAAAACTGAAAATCTAAAAACTTTTGTTTTTACATTAGAATACTTCACTCAAGGTTTAGAGAATCATACATTGTCAAATACTGAGGAAGTTTTATGAATTACTGATAAGAAATAGAAATTTGCTGGGTAGAGTGGCACACACCTGGAATCCCAGCATGCAGAGAGGCAGAGGCAGGCGGATCTCTGTGAGTTTGAGGCCAGCCTGGTCTACAAAGTGAGTCCAAGGACAGTCAAGGCTACTGACAGAGAAACCCTGTCTCGAAAAACAAAACAAATTAAACATTTCTATTTAATTATGTTAATTTGGTATTGTGTAAATAGGTATTGTAGTTTTATATTTGTGCAGCTTTAGAAATTATTAACTATTAATGGTCAGATGGTCCTTTTATCATTTTGTAGTGGGGCTTACTGCCACAAAGCTTTTTCCATTAGTCTGTATTTATTTTTTTGTTTGTTTGAGACAGGGTCTCACTATATATCCCTGGCAGGTCTGGAACTCCCAGAGATCTGTCTTCCTCTGCCTCCCAGAGCTGGGATTAAAGGTGTGTGCCACCCCACCTAGCGGAGTTTTTGTTTGGTTTTGTTTTGTTTTTTTAAATTGGAAGGGTGAGTTGTACAGAGGTATAATTTAATCTATCTAAAATGAAAATTCACTTAATTTTTTAAAAAGTATTTTTCCCTTTTATTTTATGTTATGTGTGTGAGTGTTTTGCCTGTGTGTGTATGTGCACCATTTGTGTACCTGGTGCCCTTCCAGGCTATAGAAGGTATCGGATCTCAGGGGACTGGCGTTACAGATGGCTGTGAACCACCCAACATGCTAGGATCAGAACTCTGGTCCCCTGCAAGATAGCAAGTGCTCTTAATTACTGAGCCATCTCTCCAGTTCCTCATAGTAAAAAACTTAAATGAATATTCTAGGATATTATTTCCTTATTTATTGTTTTTCGAGACAGGGTTTCTACTGTGTACCCCTGGCAGTCCTGGAAGTTACTCTGTAGGTTGGCCTTGAACTCACAGAGCTACATCTGCCTCTGCCTCCCTAGTGTTGGAATTAAAGGCATGCACCCCCATTACCCGGAAGTTATTCTAAAATATTATCTGTTCATTTCATTGAAATTCTTTGTTTTGACGCCAATTTCTATAGTGGCACTGATTTCTTAACAATGAACAATGATTATGTTGTGAATACCATAATTGAATGTTGCAAAAATTCTGTAGTTTTAATGAATCTGTACAGTGTGCTTTTTTTTTCTCAAAGTATTTTGTGTTTTTGCCTCTTAGTCTATCTTTAGTAAGCACTAGAATGTATGATTTGCAAGTATAACTTGTAAGTCAATTTGTGGCTGGTCTGCCAAGATTCAGAAGCAGTGTCATCCAAAGACAGAAGTGGGTCTATGGTGGTGGAAAGAGTGTCTCCTTAGCAAGTCTGTAAGTTGAGCTGTCGCAGTTTACGGAAAAGTCCCCTTCTTTTTTGAGACAACGATGTGTAGGTAGCCCAGAATGATCTAGAATTCTCTTTGTATCTGCCTCCTAGGTGCTGGGATTACATTGTGTACCCCCACATCCAGCCTTTGTTGTGGTTTGATTTTCCTCTCCATAATGGCTGTTGACGTTGATCGTTATTTCATACTCTTGTTGGTTTTTTGTATATATTCTTTGGAGAGATGTCTGCCAGAATCTTTGCCATTTTAAAAAGTGTGTCTTGTTACTGCTTTTTGACCATCATTTCTGTTTAGTAGTTTTGATTTTCTTCTCCTCTTCTTCAGATAGAAGAAGTGAAGCGCCGGCAACACTCCCTTGCTTTCAGCTCAGCTGGAGCCCAAGCCCAGACATATCATGTCAGCTTTGAGACTTTGGCTGAGTACCAGAGATGGCAACGGCAGGCATCTAAGGTTGGAAACTTGGATAGGAGATGAGGATGTAGCAATAAGTACCCTCACCATCACACTTGGTTTTTCTTAGGCATTTCACCGAGTCATTACTTATTTATACTTGCAGTCAAAATGTTTTCACGTACGTTTCCCTCTGTACCATCTTTGTGAGGGGAGTTTTAGATGGAATTAAGGCAGTGAATGGAGACATGGATTTGCACTGTTTCCCCCTCTGCCGCATTGGTCACCGATTGACATATCTGTTTCATGGCTTATAGCCTACTGCTTCATGTCTGTATACTTTTAGAACAGCCTTGAAGAAGCACTGAAAGGTGACCTTATTGATGGGACATGACCTGTGATGGAGTCACAAATCCCTCTTCTGGTATGTTGGGGATGGCTGATGTTGCAGCATAGCTGCTTAGCCAGTAAAGATGCAGCAAGTCCAGAACTGCCGCCCTTTGTTTTCTTGGCGGCAGTGTGCAGAAGAGGCTCCACAGTGTAGTGGCATGTCTCAGGACATAAGTAACTTTCATCATTTTTTTAAGCACATTATAGCCATATTTATTAGTGTGGTATTACAGGTTTTAAAGATGATTCAGGTTTTTTTTTTCTTCTGTGTGTATCAGTTATAAAATCTGTTCTTTGTAAAACTGGTTCCACTTATGAGTAACTTCCATTCTTCTTCCTCTTTAAAGAGAAGTTACTGTGTCTTGGCCATCTTTGGCATACTCAACAATGTGCTGTATGTTTTCAGTAGAAGAAAATACTTTGCAGAGATGTGAGGCTACAAAAGGAATTTTGTCCCACATGGTTTCTTACTAAAACTTGCCTATTTTGAGTCATCTATCATTGCTCCTGATATGAAATGCTAAATTTTAATCCCCTGTGGTGACATAAGCAGCTTTTTCCTTTTCCTTTCTTCCTTCCTTTTGATTAAAGACAGGATCGCACTTACATTGTATTGGCTGGTCTGAAACTTATTCTGTAGCCTAGGCTCACCAAACTTTTAGTGATCCTCCTGCTTCAGGATCCCAATTGCTAGATTTATAAGCATGGTTCTACTATGGGTTTTTGTTTTCAACTTTTTCTTGTTTTTGATAGGCTGGCCTTAATCTCCCTATGTAGCCAAGGCTGGCTTTGATTTACTAATCTTCCTGTTTCTGCCTCCCCAGTGCTAGAATTACAGGCCTTTTGTTTTGTTTGTTTTGTTTTGTTTTTTAAAGCAGTTTATAGTTTTAGGAAAAAGTAAAAATTAACTGGTTTCTATAAATGAACAATAGCATCTCTACTTTTTTCTCCTTTCTTAGTTTATAGTCAGTACTCTTTGTGTAGATGCCACTCTAGCCTGTGTTGCATGAAAGCACCCAATAGCTCAGGAGGCTTTTCTTCTGCTCTTTTTAGGTGGTGTCTCAGCGGGTCAGCACTGTGGACCTCTCGTGTTACAGCCTCGAGGAGGTTCCTGAGCATCTCTTCTATAGTCAAGATGTCACCTACCTCAACCTGCGACATAACTTCATGCAATTAGAAAGACCAGGGGGCCTCGGCACACTCCACAAGTATGTAGAGAAGAGGTTTCCAGACTACCATGTTGAAAATGAAATGTGGTTCACACTTTAAGTGGACAAGTTGACTGGATTAATCCATTCCTCATTTCTATAACAAAGTAACCAGAGGCTGGTAGTGTATAAAGATAAAAGATTTAAATGTAAGATCATATAGTCCCTTTGCTTCAGGATATCGTGGTGGATGGTGGGGGCCCGCATAAGAGGGAGAAGTGGGATGGCAAAAGATAGGAAACCAGGGATATTCAGTGGTCAGTGCTTGCTTTTTTTAATAACAACCCATTCTTTTGGGAACTAACTCACTGTGTAATCTTTTCCCAGGACAGAATGTTCAGTGACATAACTACTTCCTCTTCCTCTTTTCTGTTTGTTATTTTAGTGAGGTTGGGGATTGAACCCAGGACCCTCTGAATGCTAGACAAGTGTTCTGCCACTGAGCTGTACCCTAAGCCTCACCTCTTACTGGTCTGTCGTTTTCAGTCTGGCCACACTGGCACCATGCTTCTAGCATATGAACCTTTGAGGGGTGAATTAATTGGCACATTCCATCATATTTTCTAAAGTTTTACTGAAGCACAATTTTTATTCACACAATCTCTCTCCCCATTATTCTCCCTATAAAACATAAGGTTGATGAAATGTTCTGTTTCAAAGACTATAATGAATTGCCATTGATTTTTATAATCTTTTGGTGGTTTGTTTTTCTTTTGTCTTGAGACAGGATCTCACTGTGTAGTTCTGACTGGCCTGGAACTGAGTTAATTTGTAGCCCAAGCTGACCTTGAACTCATAGAGATCCACCTGCCCCAGCCTTCTGAGTGCTGACATTAAAGACATGTGCCATTATGCCAGGCTTGGGATAATCTTTTTATTAATAGTAAAACATATTCTGCATTGATGATAAAGCAAGATTTGCAGCCATGGTAGATCGAGAGCTTTCATAAATGCCAGTTTTTTAATCAAAAGTTTTGAATTGAAATGGCTTTAAGCTGATCAGTCTTTATCTTTTCTTTGTGTCTGCTCCCAAGTCTTTTGTCATCCCTGAAACCTTTCTCTTCCAATAATGGAAACATTTCATCCCTACAAGACTATGATGTTTTTTTTGTTTGTTTGTTTTGTTTTTTTCTTTTATCTTTTTTGTTAGAATATACTTTGCCTTCCTATTCTCCCCACATTCCACCTCATATTTTTACCTAAAACAGCATGAGAGACCAGCCTGGGCTACAATTAAGTGAGATGGCGTCTCAAGAAATTACACAAAACACAAAAAGTGGATGCCCATGAATAATAACAAGATGTGATTGTGGGCTTTTCCTGGGGAAGGGAAAACATTGAAAAGCAAAGCAAACTGTTTTGTTGTTGTTGTTGTTTCTTTGTTTTTATTTTTCTAGACAGAGTTTATCTGTGTAGCCTGGGCTGTCCCAGACTTTAGACTAGGCTGGACTTGAACTCAGAGATCTGCCTGCCTCTGCCTCCTGGAGGCATCAAAGTGTGCGCCAACACACCCAGCTAAAGCAAAGTGTTTTACATTACATGGTGAAGAAAAATAATGTGCTTTAAAATGACATGTTTTACATCCTCATATTAGTAACATAATTCTTGTAATACTAGTATAATCTTCAGAAAAACACTGGTATTTAAAATCTAATCTTTTACAGATACAAGTATATATTTAGTAATGATACAGGTATTTGACTCATATTTGTATAGTAAATTAAGATAAGCTATAATATTAAGGAAGTTAGTCTTTAGAATTTTTTTTCTGAGTTGCTCTGAAGCTAGAATTGATCTAGTTACAGAGCTTGGGCAGAGATTCTGAAGTCAAGGCACCTGGACAAAGAATAGGAAGTAATCAAGTCAAATCACCTGGAAGTCAGAAGTTGAGGTTTGGAAGAGGAGACTTAGATTTAGGTACCATGGGTTCCAATCTCAAGGGCAGGAGGACAGTGTCTTTGACTTTTATCTTATATCTTAAACTTGTATGATACAAAACATGATGTTTCATATATCCATTCTTTGGCCATACGATCTCAAGGCAAGATAATATGGAAACTTTTATTTTGTGAACAAATGGTACCAACACAGGATTCATGTAGATCAGATGAATTTACCATACAAAGCTGTCACACATGTTTTCAAGCTCATCTGATCTATATATTTCAAGTGACATTTGAGCCAGTATAATTTCAGTATAAAAAGAGTTGCTTATGCTGGGTGTGGTGGCCCTTGCCTTTAATCCCAGCACTCAGGAGGCAGAGGCAGGTAGACCTCTGTGAGTTCAAGGCCAGCCTGGTCTACAAAGGAAGTCTAGGACAGCCAGGGATACACAGAGCAACCCTGTCTTGAAAAACCAAAAAAAAAAAAAAAAAAAAAAAAAAAAAAGGGGGTTGCTTATAATGTGCTGTGTATTTGTTAGCTACTGTGATATCTGAATAGATTAAGTTTTGTATATTACATGCTGACATTTAGTAAAGTAAGATTAAGTGTATCAAGTGTGACTTGATAGAAAGGGATTGTCGCAGCATGAACTTCCATGTACATTTCCTGCCTCATTAAGGGAACTCTCTTGACCAGGTTTCGTTGACAACATGGACTATGTTTTAACTACTTTACTGTCCTCTGTGTCCATAAAACATTCGTTAGCACATAAATGAAAACATGTTTTCAGAACAGATTATTTGGTGCATATTTAGCTGCAAATGGTGGCAAGATTTTGAGTTTGAGGCTGGTCTATGCTACATTGTAAGTTCTAGGCCATTCTGGGCTACATAGAAGGACCCTGTCTTCAACAGCAATAACCAAACAGTCAGTAAACAAAATAAATCATCAAAGTCCATTGATGTTCTCCCTATAAAGACATATGATGGGTATATTAGTTATTCATACCATCACAATATGGAAATATGGTCTGTATTGTGCTTTTGTTTTTAGATTTTCTCAACTGAAGGGCCTGAACTTGTCCCATAATAAGCTTGGAGTGTTTCCTGTGTTGCTGTGTGAGATTTCTACCCTGACTGAACTCAACCTTTCATGTAATGGATTTCATGACTTGCCAAGTCAGATTGGCAATCTGTTAAAGTAAGTGTTAGCTTTTCCTAGATTCTCCTTTCTTTTGCGGGGACCTCCTGATCTTAGGATACAGGAAACACTTTGAGCTTTCATGGAAATAAGTCATATCCTTACCAGGATTCTATTAACTAATGGCTCTTGACACCAGAGGTGACCATGCCACCAAGCAGTGACCCATTCCCTCCATTTCAGCAACAGAGACCCTGGGTCTTTAGTGTCTGAAAGCCCATCCTTAAGAGTTATGTCTAAGCCTCTGTTCACTCTCCATGGGCCAAGATTTGGGGGATTTTGTCATGTTTGGATTGTTAATGATTAGTGGCATGGCTTAATGGTGAGTTACAAGCCGTATTGTTGGCTCTGTCTGTCTGTCTGTGTGAGCTGTTCCGTAATGCAGGCTTGTTTGTTCTCCACAGTCTTCAGACCCTCTGCCTTGATGGCAACCTTCTCGCCACTCTACCCGATGAACTGGGAAGCCTGCAGCAGCTTACTTCTCTGGGAATTTCCTTCAACAATTTTAGTCAAATTCCTGTGGTTCTGGAGAAACTCACCATGTTAGATAAAGTGGTTATGGCAGGAAACTGTTTGGAAGTCTTAAACCTAGGGGTGCTGACCAGGATGAGCCATATTAAGCATGTGGATCTAAGGTGAGGCCATTCTGTATGAGAACTTCCTTAGCTTTGCTGTGATGGACCTTGATATCTTCTCCTCATAAGGACTTCTTTACTTCTTTAGAACATCAGGAATTTAGAACAGTATAAAAATAGATGTTCTCAGATCTGTAGTAAAACTTTGTTATTCACCTAGTAGCAGAGAGAGTGAGAATCCGGTGGGTCTGTCAATGACAGACTTAACTTGCTGATGACTGTCTGACTTATCCTTTCAACAGCGTTTAATGAGAATTTCCATTTTCTTGAACCTTTATCTGTACTGGATTTCAGTATTTTATTTTTATTTTTTTTATTGTCAGTAGAAGGTACAGCATTGTTTCATTGTTTTAATGAGCATTTGGTTATTTATGAGTGATGCTGAACACTGTTTTGTATGTAGGCTAGTGGTTTCCAGTTTTCTATAAATTTAATCATTTTTCTGTTGAATCACTTTTTCCCCTTGGTAACATTATGTTGTCGTTGAAATGTTAAAGGCTTCAAAACTAAAAACCTTCTTAGGACTTGTGTTTTGTAGTGACAAGCTCTTCCTAAAGGAAGGTGTTGAACGATGTGTGCTAGGTGTCCTCTTATTTCAGAACGCTGAGAGCGAGCCCTGTAAAGACATAGACAGGGATTTAGCAGTGCACAGGAGAAGGAGAACGGCTAGTTTGTGACAGTCATGTAGGTGTAGAGAAAGAACCAGAAACATTTTGTGAAGTTTGCACTTGGTGTACATTCAGGTTGTTTTCTGCTTAGTGCATATGAGTCTTAGCCTTAGAGAAAAAGAGGTACAGCCACGGGGAAAGGGAAGTTATTCCTGTTACTTAGCTTCTCATTTGCCCCCGAGCATGCCCATTCCCCACCTGGCCTTACTAGGTCGGATGTTGGTGTTTATTTCTTCATGGTTAGTGACTTTTTCCCTCTCAAATTTGTGTATGTATTTATCACTTCTAACTCAGCTGGGTCTTGAGGGTTTTTTTTTGTTTTGTTTTGTTTTTTCCTATAAATCAACTTTGGTTGTGTCCTGTAGTACTTTGAAAAATGAAGCAGGTAGTGAAATTCTCAAGTTCAGTATAGAGAGGAAAGGGTCACACCTCGCCTATGTTTCTATACACACAATAGAAATTCTTTTCAATTATTTTCCTATTTCTGAATATTAAGGATGAACCAGTTGAAAACGGTGATTACTGAAAATCTGGAGGGAAATAAACACATCACTCAAATGGATTTGCGGGACAATCAGTTGACTGATTTGGACCTTAGCTCCTTATGTGGCTTGGAGCAGCTGCATTGTGAGCGGAACCAGCTGAGGGAACTGGCACTCAGTGGTTTCTCCCTTCGAACCCTCTACGCCAATTGGAACAGTGAGTTTTCTATCCCACCTCTTGTTCTCGCTCTTTCAGCTGTAGTCTGAGCCTTCTGAGGAGAGTGGCGTCTGTGGTCCTTCGCAGCCACTCTGCAGAATGGAGTTGTGTCCCTGTGCTTTCTCTTTTAATTTTGCCAGTAGCCCTGAAGCAGTGGATATATACATAAAGAGACATGGCAGGGTACTTTGAGAGTCATTGTGTGAGCACAGTAAGAGGCATTTTGCAAAATCATAGGGGTCGGGTAGGTGGATAAGCATGTTCAAACCAGAGCATCTGTTATGAAGTAGGCGTTGGTGTACTTACAGCCAAGGGCCTAAATCTGTCCTAGTCCTCCCTTTTGCATAGTCTGTAAAGAATGGTGTCTTAGTTAGGGTTTCTATTGCTGCAACAACACCATGAAAAAAAGTTGAGGAGGAAAGCAAGTTTGGAAGGAAAGCGTTTATTTGGCTTACATTTCCACATTGTGATTCATCAGTGAAGGAAGGTAGGACAGGAACTCAAAACAGGGGTGGAGTATGGAAGCAGAGGCAGACTCAGAGGCTGTGGAAGAACGCTGCTCACTGGCTTTCTTCTTGTGGCTGGCTCAGCCTGCTTATCAACCCAGAGCCCTCCCAAATTGATCACTAATTGAGAAAATGCCTTACAACTGGATCTCATGGAAGCATTTCTTCAACAGAGACTCTTTTCTTTCTGATGACTCTGTGTCAAGTTAACACAAAACCAGACAGTATAAATCGTTTTTATACTTTTTAAAAGTTGGGTTAAACAATTACAATAATATTTGTGACATGAAATTTAAGCTTTTATATTCATAAATCAAATTTTATTGGTATACACCGACAGGTTTACACATCAGTGTTTTTATATTACTGTGTCATAATTATAGGAGTAGGGCACTGTTATGGTCCACAAACCCTAAAGTGTTTCTTTTAGCCTTTTAAAGAAAAAGTTGGGACTGGAGAGATGGCCTAGTGGTTAAGAGCACTGTCTGTTCTTCCAGAGGTCCTGAGTTCAATTCCCAGCAACCACATGGTGGCTCACAACCATCTATAATGAGATCTGTTGCCCTCTTCTGGTATGATGGAGGACATGCAGACAGAACATTGCATACGTAAATAAATAAATTAATTTTAAAAAGTTAAAAAGTTTCCCAGTCTCTAATGGTTCTAGTGTGAGAAGACCCTGTTCCAGTAGTGTAGTGAGCACAAATGCTAGAATCAGACATGTGTGTGTTCTCCACAGTGTAACAGTTGGCACAGTAGCAGTAAATTAACAAGGGTTTGTGGTTTCAATGACAGAAATCTGTTATATCTGTTATAAAACCTGCGTACCTCGGTAGCCTGGCTGAGGTGTTCTTCTATTCTAGTCTTAATTACTAATACCAACTCTTACGTCATACAGTAGACAGTATATATGTCTTTATACACAAATGTGGTTTATAGAATGAATAGAAGTTAAAGAGGCTGCAGAAGAGTCTAAGAGGTTTCAGAGAGCCAGTATTGATAAGATAATGAACCAGACAAGTGCCAGGAGAGAGCTGTTGTAGAGTTTGGTTTGAGAGCAAAGCTACAGAGTTCAGTTCCAAGGTGAACGGCTGAACAGAACCATGGTCTGAGAGTTGGGAATAGATTAAGATCAAGAAACAGCATGTTAGGCAGGTCCAGGTCCAGAGAGGCAAACAGACCAAACAGGTAGTTATAGACCACATGAAGAGCAGGAGATTGAGCTGAGCCTGAAGCTCAGGAATAGTAGGGTAGGCCTTTGTCTGCCTGCCTGTCTGTCTGTCTCTTTCTCTCTCTGTTCAGGTATCAGATGGTAGGTTGGTGTGTGTTCTCTCTCTCTCTCTCTCTCTCTTTCTCTCTCTCTCTCACTCACACACACACACAGAACACACGCACTCACTCTTTATGGAGTCCAGGTAAGGGAGTCATACTCTTTTCTTGGCCTGGGATGTCCAGTAAGTTATTGGGCTTGATTTTCCTCATGTGATTTTAATATGTCCCTGTGCCACTACAGTCCCAGCTAACACTTGGTCACCTGGAAGAAGTCATTTATCAGTTTGTGCTGCCTGAGTGGTACCTGACATCTGGGTCACCGTGGGGCTGAGCCATCCTCTCTCAAAATGGAGTCAAAGTTGCTGTGCCAGCCTGAAAAACCACTGTTCAGATAACGTGGAGTGACTTAGAGCAGCGCTTAGCTTCGCCTCAGCAATTAGAGGTGGTCTGGGGAATGTTTTTCAGTGTAAAAGACCGTGTGTGTGTGTGTGTGTGTGTAGAAACTACTGTCTGTCTGTTTCAGACAGAGGCCGTTTTTATGGAGAGCTTTGCCAGTTAGGCTTGTTATGTGTTTTATTTTGGTTTTCGGTGTTTTAAAGCAGTTTCACTGGACCGCTCCTGTAGCCCCAGACTTAACCTCCCAAGTACTATTTTTGTAGGTGTGCTATAGCATGGTTGGCAGTTTTCTATGTTTAAGGAAGGGAAGGAAAGGAAAGGGAAAATGTTTAATTTCACCAATTGCCAGAAATAAAGATTTAAATAATACTTTATAGTCATCAAATTCAAAAGATAAAGTGCTAAGTGTAAACAGAGACTAGACTCAGTATCTTCTGGAATCGTCAGCCATAGCCAGTGACTTATGAAACTACCTTGGAAGAAGGTGGCCATATCAGAGAAGTGGCACAGCTACATGAACAGTGATTTTCTGCTGGCGTTTATCACAGGGCTGCTTACACATAGAGTTACTGTCACAGTGTTGTGGCATGGCAAAGCATAGGACTTTAGCAGGAAAATGAGTAAATCAGCAATGATGTATTTACACAATAGGTTTTAGACAGTGTGGAAATGAAGCTTTTTGTATTGGTGCAGATAAGTCTTGGAAACAGCTTTTGACTAGAAAGGAAAACCTCATGATCATAGTGTATTGTGTAAGTTATGCCAAAACTTCAACACAGAAACAGCATTCTTAGGCTAAAACCATGCCCCAAATGATAAAAATTCAGGGTGCTGTTTGATTCTTGGTGTTAAAGCAAAGCCTATAAGGTAGATATCTGAATGCTAAGAGCTAGCTGATGATAGTGGAAAAGGCTAACTGGTTTTTTCCTTTGCTTTTCTGTTATAGAGACTTCACTCATGGTTTAGATTAATTTCTTGAGTCAGAAGGTCCAGTTGCTGAGCAGGGCTACAAGATGGCTCTGTGCATTAAAGGAGCTTAATGTAACCAAGCCTGATGACCTGAGGTCTATCCCTTGGAAAGAGAGAACTAGCTTCCATACATTGCCCTCTGGCATCCACATGACACCTGCCTATAGACACAGGCATACATGCATGCAGAGATAAATAAGTGTAATAATAATAAGAAAAAAAATGCCTGTTGCATATAAAACTAGGTGTTGTGGTCCTTACCTGTAATCTGCCAGGACTTAGGAGGATGAGGCAGGAAGATCAAAAGTTTCAGGGTAGCCTGAGCTATAAAGTCAAATACTATTTTAGTCTAGCTCTTCCTTAGGAAAACTAAAGCAATAATAACAACAACCAGATGTACTGTGTTGACTGCCACTGTCTGTGCATTGATGTTATGACAGCTAATTAGTACAGCCACTTTGGAAATGGTCAGGGCAGCCACTAGAGCTAATCATGCCTGGTATACCCAAGGTTCCTCTCTTGGCTCATAATCACCTTCTGTGTGTGGATTAGTTCTCATGTATATGGACAAGATATTCATAGTCACTCTAAATTGGAGAAGCCATAAATGTCCAGCAATCCTCCACTGAGTAGTCATGGTGTATTTGCCAGTCAGCTGACAGCGTCCTTATGTTCAACCACATAGAAACCATGTGTGGACAAAGAGGAGCTGTCTTCAGCAACTTTTATCTCCCGTGGCATGGCAGGCCTGGCGGCTCCCTCTAGTGTTAAAACTCTCACACAGGTCTTTGGAAGTAGGGCTCTTAGCCCTACATGTGTTGCCTAGGAAGCCAGGATTCCTCAGTATGTAGCAGCAGTTGGCATTGTAGCTTTGAGACAGACCTAAATATCAGGAATCCTTATCCCCTGATAGCAGCCACTGTTACAGTTCCCAGATCTGGGGTGTCTGGAGACTTGGCAGCTCTCTGGTATTCTTCCAGCAACCAAGGCCTGCAGTTGTTGTCTTCTGCCTCTTTATAGCCTCTGTTGTTGTTCCAATTCAGATCTCTACCCTCTCTGTGCTTCCTGTGCCACTCTTGTCCCTGGCCTGGGTCCTCCCTCAGCTGCCTCTTTTTGGTCAGTGTCACAGTAAACAGATCTGTTGCCCTTTTGTTACTGCTGCTGCTGCTGGCTGCCAGGCTTGCGGCTCTCCTTAGCTTCTTCTTCAGCTCTCAAGAAGCCACAGCTTTGCTGCCGTCCCAGCTTGGCATGCTCCACTGTCATGTTGTGCTGCCTCAGCCACCACTGTTGCCCTCCTATCTCCGCAGCTGCCTTCTTTGTATCAGCACAGCCTCCTCTGGTAAAGGAGACAAGGAAAGATAATTTGAGAGAAGTCTTGTGTTAGGGCTAAATACTGTGTCTACAAGTCGGCTCATCAAGTGCTCTTGCTTTTAGCCAGAGAATGGTGCTTACAGCAATCACAGCAAACCTCTCATGCAAAGTAAGGTTTGTATTTACACCACTCTCAACTGTCCCTCTGCGAGGCCACTAGGGTTAAGTGTCCCTTTCTGGCCTAGGTAGGAATGGTCACAGAGTCATTTGGGATTCCTCAAGGCTTGAACCAGTCCTGGTTTGAGGCACTCACTTCAGGATCCCCTTCAGGAGCTGCAGCAAATAACAGTACTGTTGTCATGTACTGTCCTCAGGGCTTCTGTGGTATGTTGATAGAGGGCAGTGCTGGCCCAAAGCCCTTCATTTGGCTGATAGTTATTTTGCTTAACACTGTCAAGGGCAGCAAGGGAGAGTCCAGTTTCTGCCAGTTAAGACACCAAATTGCATGCTGGGTGTAGTAGCACACACCTTTAAATCCAGCACTAGGGAAGGCAGAGGCAGGCAGATCTCTGTTAGTTGGAGGCCAGCCTGGTCTACAAAGCAAGTCTAGGATGACCAAGGTTACACAGAGAAACCCTGTCCCAAAAAACAAAACAAAAACAGAAACAAAAAAGGCACCAGATTGCCTTACCTTCCAACACCTTTGCCTATTTACAGGAAAATGAACATCAGAGGGAATGTTTACTGTGAGAACTTAAATAGCATCATTAATACTAGTAGTGATTTTTGCCAGATTTTATAACATTTTAACAAAGTTCAAAACCTGTCCAGTGCCCTAGGGAGGAATGCATTTCTCAGGTCTGTTTCATATTCATAAAAAAGAACATTCAAAAAGATATAGCCATATGCAATAGTATGAACAAATGTCATAAACACAATGTGGAGTGAATGAAGTCAGACCAAAGCATATACCAGAAAGAGAGAAGAGGATCAGGCCATCCACAGCTACATAGCAAGTTCAAGAACAGCCTGGGCTACCTAAGACCTTGTCTCAAAATGAAACAAACACAGCCAAGTATATGTATCCCCGGGATTACAAGTTTATGCAGTGCTAAGGCTGGAACCCAGTTCCTCCTGCATACTATGTAAGCACTCTGCCAACTGAGCTACATCCCCAGACAGCGTACCCTTTAACCCCAGTACTTGGTGAGGTAAGGTGGGATTATGAGTTCAAGACCACCTGGGCTACCCATAGAGCTCCTGTGGGGTGGGCCATCGAGGAAATTTTCAGTTTTATAAATGGCAAGTGTTGTCTAGTAGAGGAGATGAAATGCTCTGGGAGTTGGTAATACCTTGTTTGATGATGTGAGCATTGGTTCTATTAGTGTGTTCCAGTTCACTTATCCATATACTTAAGATTGTTTCTCCATCTGCATATTCTTCAGTTAAAAGTGAAATTATTTTTACTAAAATTCCAGATATTGGTGCTGGAGAGATGGCTCTGTGGTTAAGAGCTCTCAGTGCTCTTGGAGAGGACCCGAGTTAGGTTCCTAGCACCCATATTAGGTTTCCACACAGTTGCCTGTTAAATCCAGCTCCAGGGGATCCAATACCTATGCCCTCTGAAGGCCCCTGCACTATATGTTCATAACACACGTACACATAATTAAAAATATATCCTTTTAATATCCAGGTGTTAATTTTTCAAGTTACAAACTCAGTGTACTGTTAACATTAGCGTCTGCCTGCTGTAGTGTAAGTGCATAAGACCCACAGTTAGTAGTTGCATGTGTTTTCAAAGACAGACGAAACAGTGGTCAGAGTGAGTTGCCGTAGTTTTTATCTATAGTCATCTCCACAGAGACAATTTTGCTTTGTTTACCAGTTCTTCCTTTTAAGAAAAAAAAAATGTGTATGTATGTGTAGGAATGTGCAGTTGCTGGAGGAGTCCGGCAGCATCAGATCTCCCGGAAGCGGGAGTTAATAGGCTGTTATGAGCCACCTGCTGTAGTACTGGAACCTGAACTTGGGCCTCTGGAAGAGCAGTAGGCGCTCTTAACCATGAGCCATCTCTCCAGCCCTGTCCAGAAGTTCTTGCTTCTCCTCTTCCTCCTCCTCCTTCTCTTCTTCCTCTTCCTCTTCTTTCTTCTTCCGTCTTCTGAGAACATTGTTAACATGTTGCTTGTTTTCTCACAGGGCTGACAGCAGTGAATGTCTACCCAGTACCCAGCCTGCTCACTTCTTTGGAACTCTCCCGGTGAGTATGTCCGTAAGGGTGGCACTTGTCTTGATTTGGGGGGAGGGAGTAGAGAAAGAGGGAGAGAGAACTATTGTGTGGCTAAAGGAAGGAGCTTCTGGGAGAGTAAGGGACTTAGAGCTCTTCTGTCTGAATAAACAAAGTGTTATGTAATCCCACAGCCCTTATGCTATGTGCAACCACCATCTTCACTTTTTTTTGTCTAAATTTCTCACAAGAGCTCCATTTCCTTACTTCACATTTTCTTATCCTGACAGCAGCTCACTTTATGCCTCCTTTAATTCACTTTTTTCTCTATTGACACTTGCTCTCTCTTTTTAAAACATCTTTCAGACTGGCCAGTACAGTCTCTTTTTAATGCTGTCGTAGTCATTGCTTTGGTTCTGTTTTCTCTTACGGCAGTCACCTGCCACGTCTGCTTTGGATACTGCGCTGTTATGGATGCAGCACCACTGATTCCAGTGATGTCAGTCACTGCAAAGTGCTGGCATCAACCAGTTTTCTAGAACTCTTCTCAGGTCAGGCTCATCTGTCCAGTTTTTCACTAGTTAATCTTGCTGTACATATCCCTAGCCCGAAACCTGTGCAAAATTAAACTCATCTCCCACTGCACCAGTCTTGTTTCCCATGTCTGTACACACTTGGCACTGTCATCTCCCTGGTTTTCCAGGCCTGAAGCCTGAAAGTAGCTTTCATTCTTTATCTGCTCCTTCCCATATGTAATCTCCTCCAAGTCATTGCCATTTTTGCCCCCTTAGCACTTCTGGAATTTCTCCCTCTCCTTCAGCTGAATGACCACTCACTTAGGCTTATATTGTTTCTGATTCTTCTTTTTATTGGCAGAATCATCTTAACTGGGCTCCATTTACCAGTAATCTGTTTAAAGCACAAAGCTGATGTCATCTGTACACTGCTTATAAACCCTTGAGGTATCCCTTATACCTGTAGGATCAAGTAAGAACTTTCCAGACATGGTTTAGACCTGATTCTAGCCTAACTTCTCATCTGTATCCCATCACTTCATGCTCCAGCATTATCAGATTGCTTGGCATTCCCTCATGCATCACACTCCTTCTTGCCTTATCTTTGTACTCTGACTCATGTTGGCATCGTTGCTAGAGTATCTTCATGTAAGGTCGCAGTATAACGTTCTCTGGAATCTAACTCAGATGCCATGTTTCTTAGCAAAGTTGCCTTGGTCTATTTCAGGAAAAGTGTTCTCTTCACTAAGCTTTCAGAGCAAAGTCTGTTTCTCTTACATAGCTCTCACTGCATTCTGACACATAATTGATATGTTGAGATCTAGAAAGAGTAGGTCACATCTGACAGTAGAAGTCTTTATGATGAAGAGATGTATTAAATGCTTCAAGTTCATGTTTCCAGTGGTTTGAAACTTTGCCCTACTACTGATTGCCTCCTGCCTCTAGTTTCTCACTGTTATTCCTTCTAGTTTTCTTAGAATTTGTTTCTTTTCTCTGTGTCATTACCCATGGAATTTCTGATCATCTTTGATGCTACTTCCTCCAGATTGCCTCTCATCTTGTTTCACTACATCCTGCTGCTTTTGTTCCAAGCCTTCTCTAAACATGTGATGTAACACAGTTGGTACATATTGCTGTGTACATTTGAGTAATTGTCTCTTTTACGCTTCTTTAACAATATTTTCTGAGTGACAACTGTATTTCTGGCAGTATCTAAGAGACTTCCTTGGAAATAGTGTCGCTGTCCTAAGGTGCTTATATGTGACTTAAACACACATTGGAGTCTAGTGAAATGAGTTCTGTTTGTGTGTTATTTGGATTTTCATAGCTATGACAAAAATACCTGAAATAAGCAATTTAAAAGAAGAAAATTTTATTTTTAGCTTGCAGTTTCAGATCCATGGCTACTTAATTCATGTTACTTTGGGTTCCCTGTGAGGAAATATTGTATTATGGTGGCAGCTCATGGTGGTGTACCTCCTGACAACTGAGAAGCAGAGGGGGAGAGGCCAGATCTCCTTTGAGCTTTCTTCCTTTTTTCCTTCCTTTTTCCTTCCTTCATTCCTTCCTTCTTTTAATTTCTCCTTCCTTTCTTTCTTCCTTCCTCCCTCTCTCCTTTTCCTTCCCCCTTTAGTCTTTCCTCTGTTTGTTTTTTAAGACAGTCTCCATATTTAACCTATGATGTTCATGCTTGCCTCAGCCACCCAAGTGCTAGGATTATATATGAACCATCACCCTGCTTAGTTCTACTAATTAATTTTTAAAAATTAACTATTATGTGTAAGGATGTTTTGCCTGTTTGTATGTCTCTAATACCACATGTATGCCTGGTGCCCTTGGAAGACAGAAGAGGGTTTCAGATTCTCTGGGATTGGATGTGAGATGGTTGTGAGCCGCTGTGTGTGTGCTGGGATTTGAACCTCAGTCCTCTGGAAGAACAACCAATGCTCTTATCCACTGACCCATCTCTCCAGTCCTACCTACCAATTTATAATAGCACCACAGGCTCTAGAACACACTGCAATAACTTGTGTTTGGGGAAAACATTTAATATTGAAGCCATAGTAACTTTTTGTGTTACAAAATGATTCTTATTCTTTTCAGAAACCTGCTAGAGTGTGTCCCTGACTGGGCCTGTGAAGCAAAAAAGCTAGAAATACTAGATATGAGCTACAATCTTCTTACAGAGGTTCCTGTGAGGTGTGTATGTATACATGCCTATGTGATATGTGTGTTTAAGTGTTTCTAAATTTGGGTTGTCTTTCATTTGTTGGTGACTGTTGAGGAAGGACCTTCTGAGTAGGAGGTATTATAAGGGATGTACTGTAAGGGATATAGTGATGACTAAAGCATGGTCTTAGCCTACAAGAAGCTTAGTAAGATTGTGTGACATACACATAGATAACTGCTAACATGTGCTGAAAGTTTCTGGCATGGTTAGTGTCATGATGGTATGAATATAACTGTTCTATAGGGTGAGTTGTGATGATCTGGAAATTTCCTGAGAACTTCAGTTTTATGATCTTACCTAATCCTTTAAGCTAAGAATGGTTAGGTAACCTGTCCATGGTAGCTCTTCACCAGGAGAGCTAGCGTTTGAATCTTACCCTGGAGGCGTATTCTTAATCATGACACTTTCAAATTGTTTTAGAAATTCAGAAGAACTCTAAATAATTAGAGAGTACTTTGTGGTAAAATGGCATTTGAATTGACCTTTATGAGATGGTAAGATTTACCTAACTTGAGGAAGGAGAGATTGGTACTTGATGGGTAGGGTGAGGAGATTGCATTATATATTCCAGATACTTAAATGTAAAATATATGCTCGTGAAATCTTTGAAATTAACTAGAGGCTTTATAGCACAGTAGGCCTGCACCAAGCCTTTGGAGTAAGACAATATCACCATTTCTTTGAGAAGTTTGGCAGATCACTAAATCTTTGGCAAGCCACTAATTCTTTTTGGATTTCATTGTTAATGGCCTGGTCATAGCACATTTTAAACTCTTAATCATTTTTATTATAATAAAGTTTTCACTGTGGAATTATATTAATAAGCATACTGAGTAGTATTGATAAATTCTGTGTAGACAAGTCAAAATAGGTTTATTCTAGAAACTGCTTGACTAGTTGTTGTCACCCTTCCTAATGCTGTGACCGTCTAACACAATTCCTCATGTTGTGGTGACTCCCAACCACAAAATTATTTTTGTTGGTCCTTTATAGCTGTAATGTTGTTACTGTTATGAATTATAATGTAAATGCCTATGTTTTCCAGTGGTCTTAGGTGACCCCTGTGGAATGGTTGACCCTCAGGTTTAGTATCACTGGTTTAGACTCTGTGCTGCTTGTGTTCAAGATCTCGCTTCTCGGCTGCCAGGTGGCGTGTGTGACAGCTTTCGAGGCTCGGTCACCTGTCAGTGGTTGTGTATTCTAAAAGCAGGTTTCTGCTAGTTGAGCAATTTTAATTCACTGACCCGTCGCTTACAAAGGATTTAAGTGAGCTTTTGTTTCTTTCTGTTCTTTCTCCTTAGAATTCTGAGTAGTCTGACTCTTCGGAAATTGATGTTGGGACACAACCATATCCATGTCCTTCCAGTACTGGTGGAGCACATTCCCCTCGAGGTGCTCGACATCCAGCATAACACTCTCTCCAGGCTGCCAGACACTCTCTTCTCCAAGGCCTTAAAGTGAGTGCTGCAGAGGAGCAGTCAGCCTCCATGAGCTGCACTGACCTGTTCCTGTCCATGCTTATAGTTCTCTAGCTCTGGGCAGAGACTTAGTTGCAATTTTTATGATGGAAAATATAGCAGTGTTTTGTAGTAAACTTGAAAGTTGAAGTAACTATCCAATACTTAATTATTTATGTGGTAAATGATTTCAGGCAGGTTGGGAACACTCAGGCTTTCACTGTGTCCAGAGAGAAATAGCAATCAAATGGAGTCTTTGATAAAATTCAGCTTTTGTATTGAGAAAAAAAAAGTACATATTACTAAAGTCAGTTTTATTCTAGCTTTATCAAGTAATCTTTGAGTTATAGTCTCCTGACTGCCAGAACACGTCTTACCTGTTTTGAAAAATATGCATTTAAAGATAATATCCTTATTGTTTGCTTCTTATTGTAAATTAGTGAGTAGATGTTATGTCTTCCTATTTTAAAATTTATAGTCAGGTTTACCTAAATGTCATCTTTAAAGAAAAAGATATTTTTGTTGTTGTTGTTGTTTTTGTGGTGCTAGGGATTATATTCAATAATTAAGTTATTATTACTCATACTGAGTAAGTGCTCTGAAATTTTGTGATCCTAGCCCAATAAAATTGGTTTTTAATGGTAGTCTTTTACTCTTTTACAATGTGAAGAAGGGTGTTTAGAGATGGAGAAACAAAGGTATGCAGTAGTAATTTGACTCAGAGTCACAGAAGACAAAAACCAAACCTCTAGCCCAGAGGTTTCTTATTTTCTATTTTCCAGCTTATGCATCTCTTAACCCATAATACTGGATATTCCCCAAACTAAAATCTTTAGGAAGTGAACATAACAACAACCAAAAAGGAAAAAAGAAAGAAATGAAACTGTTTGAGGAAAATTTTCCTCTGGGCAAATTCTTTTGAAAGGTTAAAGTTGTTAATTAACAAGCTATGCATAACACAGAATCAAGTTGGAAGTGACTGAAGATAATTAAGAAACCACCTACTTAATGCGGTGCTGGACCACATGATCCTCCACAAGCTTAAAAGCTCATTAGGGATGCTGATCACGAAGCACATACATTTAAGAACACACAAATTGAAATAGGGGAGAGCTTAGTTGGTGATGTGCTTTCCTCACTGGCATAAGGATCTGAGTTAAGTTACCCAGAACTCACATAGAACTGAAGGGCACGGCAGTGTTTATCATTCTGGCACAGACATGGTGGAGATATATGGATTCCTGGGTCTTGCTGGCCAGCTAGTCTAGCCTAATTGGTAAGCACTAGGACAACAAGAGACCCCGTCTCAGAGGAGATAGGCAGCCTTTTAAAAATTATTTTGTGTGTGTATGTGTACAAGTGTACTTACACAAGCACTATAGATACATGTGAAGGTCAGAGGACAACTTTCTGGAGTCAGTTCTCTCTTCTACCTCATGTATTCTGGGGCTCAAACTCAGGTTGTCACAGTTGGTAGAAAGAGCCTTTACCTGTTAAGCCATGTCACCATCCATGGGTAGCATCTTTTGAAGATGACGAACAAGATTTTCCTTTTGTTTATGCACACACAAAGATACACAAGTTTAATGATGCTTCCTTTCATTAAGGATATACTATGTATACAAATATTATATTTGAAAGATTATTAAAATTATAGCATGGTTTACTTTTTATTTTTACAAAGATTAAATTATGATACTGTAGATAAAAATATGGATTGCATTCTTTTTGCATAAGTGCAGTTTGAACTTGACCTTAGCCAAAATGCCAAGAAACAACACAATTCCTCTTTGATAAAACTTCTCTGGATCTTAAATAGGCAGTATATTTTTAAAAGCCACTAAAAAACATGTACTCCTTGATCCCATAAATTCTGTTTCTAGAACTGTATACTAGGGATATAATTGGATAAGAATCCAAGATTTTCCTTATAGTGTCTATAATAATATATGTACAGAAGTATAAATACTGTGTTGATACACTATCAGTATTGTGGGATTAAATAGATAATGACTTATTACAAAGAGACAAAATTTTTTGAAGGTTATCTTTATAGTTCAGATGTATATTGTGGTATTTAATAGTGTTCTTTCAGTGAGAATAGGTGGTTTTGCATGCAACGATTATAGAATGCTATAAAAATTTTCATGCATATGTTCATTCTTGCCACTTGGCTTTGAGTTGCATAGGTGCAGAGAAAACTTCGTGGGAGGTTATTCCAAAGTTACTCTTGACTTTGAGAGCTTGGAACAACATTCCCTGTTGTAAAGGGCATGACGGTAGAACTTAAGAAAGTAACAAACTTAAAGGGAATGATGTATGTTCCGCCAGTCTCAGATACTTGAATGCGTCTGCAAATAATCTGGAGTCTTTGCCTTCTGCGTGTGCTGGAGAGGAGAGTCTGAGTGTGCTGCAGCTGCTGTACCTGACCAACAACCTCCTAACAGATCAGTGCATACCTGTTTTGGTTGGGCACCCACACCTGCGAATTCTCCACCTTGCAAATAACCAGCTACAGACCTTTCCTGCAAGGTGAGTGAGTGAGAAGTGTCATCTTTTTACATTACATCATAGCTATCTGACCATGACACATCTGATTTCCTAGTACTGTGACCTCATTAGCTCAGCAGGAAAATCTTGTTTTAATTTGTTCATGATCAAGTGTGAATAGCCAAAGAAATTGAAGTTAAAATGTATTTAATTTTTAGTTTTAATTGCTTAATAATAATCTAAGAATATTACACTCAGAAAAGTACAAGGTTATGAAATGAAATTTAAATCTTTTAAGTTTTTTCTTATCAGCACTGTTATATAATATGTTGTCTGATAGTTTATTCATTATATGTATTTATATAAAATGCCTAATTTTGTCACATACTATGTCACATTTATTGCCTCTGTCCTCGAACCTACAGTCAGAGTTGGGAAATAGACAAGTGTCTAGGAGTAGTTCTCAATCTTTCTAACGCTATGACTCTTTAATATAGTTCCTCATGTTGAGGTGACACCCAGACATAAAGTTATTTTCATTGCTAATACGTAACTTTAATTTTACTAGTGTTATGAATCCTAATGTAATTTTGGAGATAAGAGGCATGCCAACGGGGCGGCTAGAACCTCTGGTCTAGGCAGTTTCTATGTAGCATAACAAATGTAAGACATTAAAGATCTGAGTTTGGGTACTGGAAAGATGGTTCAGTGGTTAAGAGTGCTTGCTACTCTTCGAGAAAACCCAAGTTCAATTCCTAGCACTCATGTGGGTGTTTTACAATCACCTGTAACTTTAGCTCCAGAAGATCCAATTCTTCTGGTCTCTGAGGGCACCTGCACATGTGTGGCATATACCCACAAGATACCTAAATAAACATAAATTTAAAAAAAGATACCAAACATAAATTTAAAAAAAGATACCAAGTTGCCAGTTGTACTGCGCAGAGCTTGGGAAAATGAGTTAGGTCTGGAGGAGAGAGGAATAATAGTTTGCAATCTGTACCTGCAAGAAGACATGAGAAGGTTCATCTAGTTAAAGTTTAAACAGTGTCCATGGAAAAACAAATATCTTCTTTTAAAAGATTTATTTATTTATTTATTTTATGTAGATGAGTACAGTATGTACACCTGTATGCCAGAAAAGGACATCAGCCCTGTGTATAAAAGGTTGTAAGCCACCGTGTGGTTGCTGGGAATTGAATTCAGAACCTCTGGAAGAACAGCCAGTGCTCTTAACCTCTGAGCCATCTCTCCAGCCACAAAATAAATATCTTTTAAAATGTGTTGATTTAAAAAAGGGGGGGGGGCTGGGAATGTAACTCAGTTGCTTGAGTTCTTGCCTAGTATGCACAAGCCCCATGTTCCGTCCCCCGTACTGCATAAAACAGGTATAGTGGCACACACCTATAATCTAGCATTCAGGATATGGAGGCAGGAGGATCAGAAATCAAGGCCATTTCAACTACATATAGAGTTCAGAACCAACATGGAATACGCAAGACCCTGTTCCCCATACCCACTCCCAAAATCCTATCACTAAAAAATACAACATTTTCTGGGGCTGGGAAGATGGCTCAGCAGTTAATAGCACTGGTTCTTCTTCTAAAGGTCCTGGGTTTAGTTCCCAGCATCCATACGGCAGCTCACCACTGGCTATAACTCTAGCTCCAGGGCTCCTGACATTTTCACACAGACACCTGTGCAGGCAAAAACACCAATGCACATAAAATAAATGAATCATTAAAATAACTTTTCTTTTTTGTTAAGTTTGTTAGATTGGCATATAAAGTAATGAGATTCATTATGACATCTTCATAATTATGTATCATTATACTTTGTGTCATTTCATTCTCTTACCTTATTGTCCTCAAAAAATATGTATATATAAATATGTAGCCCTGAATATTATGGAACTCAATATGTAGATCACAGATTTGCCTGCCTCTGCTCCCAAAGTGCTGAGATTAAAGGCATGGGAGACTATGTCTGGCTTTAATGTTATTTCTATTCTTTAATATAATATATCTTGAACAAATTCATATATGCCCCAATTCCTATGTAGTTACTCTCTCCACACTCTCCCTTTTCTTCCCACCCTTTGTGATTTCTTTTTCATTTTTTTTAAATACTATTGACTCATCTAGTCTTAGAAAGTAAGGCATGCTGTGATATATGTTTGACCTAACATGGCTCACATTAAAGCAAATTGACTCCTAGAGGCTATCAAGTGTCCGTAGCTCCTGGCATTTGATGGTGGTAGGATTTCCTGCTCACTTTCCCCTTTTAATGCTGGGGTTTTATCTAGCTTGAGCTTGTGTATCCTATTGTAGTTGCTGTGAGACTATATGCTTTGTCTAGAGAATACTGTTTCTTTGATGTTCCCACTCCCTCTGGTTCCTGCAGTCTTTCTGCTTTTCCTTTTGCAGAGTCCCCAAGCTTTAGGGATAGGCATATGATCTGTCTGTCCCGTTGAGGGTAGAACACTATACAATTTCTCTTTATTGTTATTTGTTTGTTTGTTTGTTTGTTTTTTGTTTTCAATACAGGGTTTCTCTGTGTAGCCTTGTCAGTTCAGGACTCATTTTTTACTCCAGACAGTTTGACTGTACTCAAACTCACAAAAATTTGCTCTCCCTGAGTGCTGGCATTACAGGCGTGCGCCTCTACACCCAGCTCCATTCTATAGTTTCTTATTCTAGACTTGGTGACCTTCTAGTAGGAATTGGCATGTTTGTACCATATGGGTCCTAGGGATCAAATTCAGGTAGTCAGTCTTGCTTTCTTTTATCCACTGACCATCAGCTCTGATTTTAGAATGTAGGCTCAGCTGTATAATCACTAAGTAGCTGATTTAGGATATGTTGTTTCTAGTCACAAGTCAGAAGAACCTAGGCTAGGAGTAGTGTAAAAGAATGGGGCCAGAGAGATGCCTCAGGGGTTAAGAGCAATGGGACCCAGGCTCAATTCCCAGAACCCACACGGCAGCACACAGCAATCTGTAACTCTACTTCCAGGGGATCTGGCACCCTCGAACAGACGCACATGCAGGCAAAACACCAATGCACATTAAAAAAAAATGTTTGGCAGTGTTGGCACAGACCTTTAATCTTAGCACTTGGGAGACAGATCTCCTTGAGTTTGAAGCCAGAAAGGAAGGAAAGAAGGAGGGAGGGAAGGAAGCAGGCAAGGAAGGAAGGAAGGGAAAGGAAGAAGAAAAAGAAGGAAGGAAAGAAAGAAGAAAAAAAGAATGAAGTTTGCCCTCAGGAACACATTTTAAAAAGAAATTAGAGAATAATTATATCACTTTTAGTTTTAAAAGACACATGTCATGATGGAGTCCAAGTGGACTCAAACTCATGATACTGTGTGACCCTCTATTTATAGGCATTTGTCACTTTCTAAATTTGAAATTTTGAACTCTCCCTAAATTTGAAAATTTGTTTCATGCCTTTAACATGAATCCAGCCATTTGTTAAATAGTATTCATTATATGATTATTTATAGTAGTTGGATTAAAAGATTTTGAGGGAGCTTTCGTGAGATAGTCCAGTTGGTAAACTGCTTACTGTGCAAACTTACGTTCAGATCACCAGAACCCACATAAAAAGGCAGCTATTTTGGTACATAGCTGTGGTCTGAGCACTGGGGAAATAGAGACAGGAGGTCCTCTGGTGCTTGCAGGTCGGGCTAGTCCAGCCAATCAGTGAGCTTCAGGTTTAGTGGAGACACTGCCTCAGAACAAAAGCACCCAGTACAAGAAGATACCCAATGTGCACTCCTGGCTTTTGTTTACCCACACAGGTGTGTACATACCCGCATGTGCATGTAAAGCTGGGCACACACACACACACACACACACATTTTTCTATTTGTCTTCATTTTTTAGCTTCTGTGAATGTACATATATTATCACATAATACAAAAGAAAATAATTTTCTGAGCTTACTTATTAAATGTGTGAGTTTTCTTCTACATGTGTGTACGTGTGTGTCTTGTGAGGAGGTGCACTTGAAAAGTATGCATTTTCCAGCTAGTAGAAAGGTAAGAAGGAAAAGTCATATAAAGTACTTATGTAAGGGGGGCTGAAGAGATGGCTCAGTAGTTGAGGGCAGAGGACCTGGGTTTGGTTTCAAGCACAACTGCAGCCGTCTACAACTCCAGTTCCAGAAGATTTCATGCCGTCTTCTAGCTTCTGTGTGCACCTGGCTCCTGTGTAGTGCACATGCAGGCAAACACAAATACTTTAAAAAATAATACATAAAATCTAAGTTCCATTTTGAGAAATCTGGTGTGAAGTTTAATGAAATAAACTTTTTTCAGATTGCTAGTACTATTTATTTTCCAAACTTTACACATTTATTGTTTCCAGAGAAATACATTAATGGAGACAAGATATTTTGCTTAACAAAATTTTGCTTAACGTGAAAAGCTTTGTATTAGAGTGGTGTAGATCATTGCCTTGTCCTGAGCAGACTGCTGTGTGTACAAGAACTTGGTGGTTAGTGGTGGGAAGTTGCCACCAAGAACTGTAAAACTGAAAGGCGTCTTCGTTCAGCTTCTTTACTTTATGGCTGACACAATCAGGGCTCGTCAACCTTCCTTTACATAGGATTCTGCAGCCTTGTTAGTGCGCAGCAAGGACAGCACTTCACTCTCAACAATAGGCCAGCACTTTTTCAGACAAGATGCTTATGCTGCTTCTATAAGAAAAGGGCAGTGTCAGACTTGAAACACTGAGTGCTGAGTAGCGGATCATGCTGACAGGTAGCAGGCTTGGTCATGATGGTGAGCTGTGGCCCAGTTGATGTCTGATTGTCCCTTCTCTCAAGGTTCTCTGTAGTGAACAAGTTGCCTTTACTTTGTAGCTGCTATAAAAAAGCGCCACTTGGCAGCTGCTCTTTTCTGATGCAGCACGATGTTTTGATGTTTCTTTTTTTTCAGCAAACTAAATAAATTGGAGCAATTGGAAGAACTGAACCTAAGTGGAAACAAGCTTAAAGCCATTCCCACAACAATAGCAAACTGCAAAAGGCTGCACACCCTTGTCGCACATGCCAACAACATCAGCATTTTTCCAGAGATACTGCAGCTGCCTCAGATTCAGGTACTTGCATGAGCTAGCCTGACCTCCTCACTGCAGAATGGCAAGGGTGAGAGAGAGGTGCCTTTTTTGTAAGAAGGAAGTAAGGAGTGTGAATGAGACTGCTTCCCTTCTCAAGACTTTCTCTTGAGCTAATTTCCTTTCCCTGACAGTAAGATTCATTGAGAGACTGAACTGTATAACTGGTACAATTACTGGGTACAGTCCTCTACCTTCTTAGACCCTCCCCCAGATGGCCAAGCCAAAACCTAACCCTATACTAGGTTCCTTCCCAAACCTTCTTCCCTGCATACACCAAGGATTCCATTGTTAACATTCTGTATTGCTGCAAGGAGAATCAACCAACTTTAATCACAGGTGTGCTCTAGATGTCTTTGGCTAAAGAATATTTACAAAACTACTACTTAAACAGCATCGTTATAGCTTTTGATAGCTTTGCAAAGCTAATGTGTACTGCCCATGAATATGGCTGAATCCTCTTTTCTTCAGAGATAAAGACTGAGTGGTGTTCTCTTTTCACATGCTCAGTTTAAAATTTGAGTATATTTAATTTATTCTTGGAAAGAAAGTTCCCATTTGAAGCTATAAGATTGAATGTTTGCAAGTAGACATTGTATTATAATGTATTCTCTTTTGATTTCTCTATTTCTTCTCAGTTTGTAGACCTGAGTTGTAATGACTTGACAGAAATACTAATTCCAGAGGCTCTGCCTGCTACTTTACAAGACCTTGATCTGACAGGAAATACAAATCTGGTTCTGGAACACAAGACTTTGGACATGTTTAGGTAGGAAAAGAATCTGAAATTGAGTCTATATTTTTGAGCCATCAGTGGGTCATTTTTGGATTGTGGAAACCTCAGTTAATTAAAGGAGTAGAATGGGTTAGGCCAGAACACTCCAAGGTTCTCTGCTTTGCTGAGCTCCACACTAAATCATTTTACATGGTGGGCACAGATGTGTCTGGTGGCAGAGGCCACTTTATAACATCTAAGCAACAATACATATGAATTGTTTGAAGATCTCTTGTCATTGCTTAAAAAAGTAAAAGTCTAGAGATCTTTGTGATATGTTAGTTGAAACTGTATTTAGCTTTTATTTCCCCTACCACTTTCTATTCTCTTATGTCAAAGCCACAGATTCATCATCCCACTTTGATTTTAGTCTCTCTGGAAATGGATCATAGTCTGTCAAACAATTATTTTCTAATAATAGTTGTTATAATAGTTCTTATAAAATACAGAAGAGAATATGACTTAATTTTCTCTTTTCACCTCCTATAGCCATATCACAACCCTGAAAATTGATCAGAAACCTCTGCCAACCACAGAGTCTACACTTACATCAACCTTCTGGAGCCATGGACTGGCTGAGATGGCAGGGCAGAGAAATAAGTGAGTATATTGGCTCCAGACTGGAGAAAGAGGAGATGGTACATGGCATCCTGGGCCTGCTCTGCTCACAGATAGACCGTGCTGTCCTGTCTTTTTCCCAACATAAGTCTCAGAACTTCAGCACAAGATAATACCCTTCTAAAACCATGATAAAGAAAGCGGAAACATGGACAAGCAGTCCATAAAGCACTAAAATCTCTTAATGTTTACTTATGGAATTTTCCTTTCCTATTTGTGAAGTTTATCGCCAGGCCCAGTCATATAAATAGCACTGATTGTCCAGTTGCCCCAATCGGCAATGGTCCTCAGCTCCTGTAGACTTTTCTCAGAACGGTCCAATCAAAGCCCATATTCTATACTAAGTTTTTTCTTTGTACCTTCTGTCTATACACTGTTCTATGGTGAATATTCTTCCTTGGGGCAAGGAGAATAAACCCAAATTTATCGGCAGGTGTGCTCTGGTGGTCTTTGGCTAAAGGACTTTGACAAAATGAGTTTTTAACCACAGTGACAAAAAACATTGTATCTTTCCAGCTTTTGAAAGCATTGCAAAGTTAATGTGCACTGCCTGTGAGTGTGGCTGATGCTCTTTCCTAGGGGCGCTGTCTGTGAGAGCTGCTGCCTGACTGATGTAGACTTAGCATGACGGCTCTCCATCTTCAGTTAATACTTTTTAAAAAGAAACTCTCTGAAGAATAGTCTTTGCCAGTAACCTTCTCTGGTGATTGTTTCTCATTTTGTTCAGACTCTGTGTGTCTGCTCTGGCTATGGATAACTTTGCAGAGGGGGTGGGAGCTGTGTATGGAATGTTTGATGGGGACCGGAATGAGGAGCTCCCTCGTCTGCTGCAGTGTACAATGGCAGATGTACTTTTGGAAGAAGTCCAGCACTCAACAAATGACACAGTTTTCATGGCCAATACCTTCTTGGTATCTCACAGGTAAGCAGGTGGGTTGAATAATTCCTAACTCCACTTTGCTCCTACAAAGTAAATCTTAGAAGTTGAAGGCCATTGCTTTAGATACAGGATCAAAGAGAGAGGCTGCTACTTCTCTTGATACCAGCAGAGTGTGGTGGTCATTCTTCTTTAAAGAATCCATGGATTCATCTGCCCACACTTGCTAAGGATATAGGAAGGCTAGCTAAAGGTCATGTGCCTGACTGTGTGTGAACATTTAGGGGAAGAAGGCTGTGTGCTTTCCTAAGATTCTTCATGGTTAGCTGATGACCTACAGAAAGCCAACAAGCACTCATCAGATTTATGTTAGAATACTTATTATTTGGATTTATCCAGCTCCTGTTTCTCATTAACGTTTAAGCCACCTACAAGCAAAACCCTCACATTCCAACTCCTGAGACTCTCTTAATAGCAGAGAGTGTCTTGCACCTCGGGTAGGTATCCTAAAGCATGCAGTGTGCTGAGATTGTAAACTTGAATAGTCAGGACTGGAACCTTGTAGCTGGAGCTGGTTTTATCTCTTGTGTTAAAAAGCAGATTATTGGAAAAGGAGTTTTTTAGTAGAATTGACCTACAGATTGGCAGACTAACAGTTTGGAAAAGGGAACTCTGAAGTTTGTATCTGCCAGGGACCAACTACTGTACCATACAGTTTTCATCCTTATCTTTCAAAACAAGCCAAATAGGTAGGAATTTTATCAGTTTGATTTCTCAGAGAAAGAACTTGCTAGGCTTCTACAGTCAATAAAAATGAAAAGGAAGTTTGAAACTAGATTTTTCTGGTGGTGTCTGCTGTGTGTTCACATTGCCTCCAGTGTGCTGGACACATGGATGCTGGATGTGGAGAAAATGCAAGGAGACTCATGGCCCCTCTCAAGGAACTTATAACCCCAGTGCTTCTCAGACTGTTACTCCAGGGCCAGCGTTCTCAACATTCTTACTAGAGACTTGTTAGACATGCAGAGCCAGCCTCTCGCCCCAAACGGTAAGCTCTGTGGTTGGCGTGAGGCCCAACACTCTGCTCTGTGATCAGCCTTGCATATGCGTGTGATGCTGCAGAAGAGACATCTCTAATCAGATACAGAAACAGTGGAGAAAGATGTCGCTATGTGCCTCATAAGCCCCCCTTTAAAGTCTTTGTTAGCTAAAAGTGCTAGGCTAGACTTTTTACCACCACCATCATAGGAAGAGTCTGCCCTGGGTGGATGAGTGTGTGTGGTTCACCATGGGTGTCAAAGATTACCTCTTCTATAAAATTAGTTGCCATGTCATCATTTTTTTTTCTTTCTACACAGGAAATTAGGAATGGCTGGCCAGAAGCTGGGTTCCTCAGCTCTCCTATGCTACATTCGACCTGACACTGCTGACCCAACAAGTAGTTTTAGCTTGACTGTAGCCAACGTTGGCACATGCCAAGCAGTCCTGTGCCGAGGTGGGAAGCCAGTACCCCTTTCTAAAGTCTTCAGCCTGGAGCATGACCCCGAGGAGGCGCAGAGGGTGAAGGGTCAGAAAGCCATAATAACAGAGGTACAGCTGCTCTCTGCCAGTCACGTCCCTCCCCACATCTAGTGAAAGCTGTTAGAATAGAGGAATTTCTTTCTCTTAGGAGTTGTAAATTGTGTCCATCCCCTGATAAAAGTTCAGTTCATTATGGCTTCAGTATCGGTATTTAAAAAATACTTTTGTAGGCTGGTGAGCTGATGCCTTGAATCCCAGCACTTGGGAAGGGAGAGAGAGGTACATCTCCAAGTTCAAGGCTAGCCTGGTCTACATAGGGAGTTATAGACAGCCAGGATTACACAGTGAGACCATGTCTCAGAATAAAATAAAACAAAATCTAATGAGCAGTTACTGACTAGCCAAATGCAAAAATGAAATGGTAGTTCGTGATTCTTGAGTGAGAAGTTGGCAGATGAGGTAAAGGTTATGGTTCCCTCAGCGAATCCCCAGCTCAGCAAGAAGACCTGCTGAGATGCAGTCTCAGTATCGTTCTTGTGATTACTGCACTCAGTTCACTGCACTTGTGTTTTGTTTATGATGAAGTGTTAGGCAGCTAGTTGTAGTTCCTCTTTTAGAAACTAGCATATCCTTTTGCTTTTGCAACTAGTTATATATGAACATTATTTACTGCAAAAAATTATTTCTTGTGCCTATTTTAAATCGGATTGGTATTTTGTTTATGGTTAGGTTTAAGGGTTTGTGTGTGTGTATTTTAGAAAGAAGTCTTTTATTAGATATGTGCTCAACAAATATTTCTCAGTATGTGGCTTATCTTTCCATTCTTCACACAGCGCCTTTTAGCACAGCAGTCCTCAATCTTTGGACTGTGAACCCTTCCAGGGATCAAATGACCCTTTCACAGGGGTCACCTAAGACCATCAGAAAACACAAATATGTATATTACAATTCATAACGGTAGCAAAATTATAGTATGAAGCAGCAACGAAAATAATTTTATGGTTGAGGGTCACCACAACATGAGGAACTGTATTAAAGGGCCATGGCATTAGGAAGGTTGAGAACCACTGCTTTAGCAAAAAAGGGATTTTAATTTTATTTATTTATTAATTATTATGTGTGTATGCATGTTGTGAATAGGGGGGAGGGCACACAGCCACAGCCTGCATTTGGAGGGTAGAGGACTAGTTTCTGGAGTCAGTTCTCTCCTTTCACTGTTGCGTAAGTTCTAGGAATCAAACTTAGATCTCCAGGCTTGCACAGCAAGTGCCTTTACTTGCTAAGCTATCTTGAAGACCTGAGTAGTGTTTTGTTTGTTTATATGTTTGATGTTTTGTTTTGTTTCAAGACAGCTTGACTGTCCTTGAACTCACTATGTAGACAAGGCTGGCTGTGAACTCACAAGAAATCTGCCTGCCTCTGCCTCTTGAATGCTGTCATCAAAGGCATGTGCCACTACACCCAGCTAGACCTGAGTAGGTTGTTTTGTTTTTTCAAGGGTTTCTCGGTATCGCCCTGGCTTTCCTGGAACTCACTTTGTTGACCAGGCTATCTTTGAACTCAAGAAATCCACCTGCCTCTGCCTGCTGAGTGTTAGGATTACTGGCGTGCACTACCACTACATGCCTGTCCTGCGTAGTTTTAGTGGCTGAAATTCTGCCTGTTTTTTTGTTTGTTTGTTTTATGGTGTTTTTATCTAAAACTCAAGGTTACTCATGTTTTTGTCTATTTTATCTTCTGGAAGTTGTATAGCTTTCAGTGTTACATTTGAATCTACGATCTATTTTGAATTAATTTTCGAAAAGCACAAATGCTTGATTGCTTTTGTAATTAATTTTGTTGAGTCTTTTAAAAAGTTAATTTTTAATTTAATTTTCTTGAGAATTTCATACATGAGTATTACACATTATTTTTACTCCTCTTTCTTTCCTCTGTTTTCTCTATTCCCCTTCAAATTCATGACCTCTTCAATTACTGTTTTATACACACATACTGATAAGTCTATTTGATGTTGCTCATGTGTGTATGTATATGTGTGTATATTTCTCTGTCTGTCTCTCTGTGTTAAGGGATGACCACTTAGGCTTGGCTAACCTCTCTGGGAGCTTGTACCTGAGAAGGACCGAATCTTTTCTCATTAGCCTTAATTGCCTGCAGTGCTTCATCTTATGGTAGGGCCTTTGTGAGATTATCCCCATCCACGTTGGCATGCCACTTAGAGTTGTCATCATGCAGGTCTTATTTAGGGAGCCATATTTTTAAGATTTCATAAATTCATTGTCCTTGTCATAGATAGAAGACCTTACCTCACAGCAGATGTCCTGGTCCTCTGGCTTTTACAGTTTTTCTGTTCCCTATGATATTGGTTGTGTGTATGATATGTGAATATTGGTGCACATGTCCATCCGTGGTATGTAGTTGGTGGTCAGAGGACAACATTTGGGAGTCTATATTCCACTGTAGGTTCTGGAGGCCAATTCAGGTAATCAGATGTGTGTAGCAAGTACTTTTACCCACTGAACCATTTTCCCCAGCTCTGAGTCCTGATGTGTTTTGTTTTGCTTTATATTTGAGACAAGGTCTCTATGTAGCCCTGGCTGTCCTGGACCTCTCTATGTAGAATAGGCTAGCTTTGAACTCACAGAAATCTGTGTCTGCCTCTGCTTCTTGAGTGTTAGGATTAAAGGCAGGAGCCACTAGGGCCTGTGATGAGTTTTCTTTTGTTTGTGTCTGTGTCCAGTTATTCTAGAACCTTTTTTTTTTTTTTTTAATTAAGAAAGGAGGAAAGGGCTGGAGAGATGACTCTATCATGAGGACTACAATTTGGATCCCAGCACCCACAAAGACTTGTTAACTTCAACTCCAAGGAATCTAATACCCTCTCCTGGCTTTAGCAGGCATCTGCACATACATATACATATGGATCCATTCATTCTTGTCTCAGTCTCAACAGACAACTTGAGACTCAGACTCCCCTTTTCAGGCTTGGTGACCTTGGGATGTGTTAATACTTAAGCATCTAAGATTCTCAACACACTTGACATTTATTTAGTTTTATTTGTCTTTAATGAGTGATCTTTTTTAGTGACCATCGGAGTTGGGGTATCAAAAAGAAAAAAAAGCAATGAGTAACTTGTGACAGTTTCTGTTTATAGTTTCTCAAACATAACTTATTTATTTATTTTTCCATTTTTCAAGACAGGGTTTCTCTGTGTAGCCTTGATTGTTCTGGACTCGCTGTGTAGACCATGCTTCAAACTCACAGAATTTTTCCTGCCTCTGCCTCCTTGAGTGCTGGGATTACAGGTGTGTGCTACCACACCCAGCTCAAACACAACTTTTTATTAAAGATACACTGAAGCCTGCCCTTCATGTTAGAACAAGCATCTTTTGAGGTGATATTGCCTGTTAGTCAGTCACTTAATTTTAATTAGATTTAACTTTAGTTCTTTCAGCTCTTTGGTATAATAATGGTATGTCATTTTGATTACATTTCTATACATTTAGAAACCCTGTCTTGCCTACAGATTGGGAAAGAATCGTTACCAATCCTACTTCTGACAGAGGGCTAATATCCAGTATATATAAAGAACTCAAGAAGTTAAAAAGCAAGAAACCAAGTAATCCAATTAAAAAA
>CM053744.1:45394954-45421799 GCA_028658305.1 Pachyuromys duprasi
AAAAAAAAAAACCTGTCTTGAAAAACCAAGAAACAAAACACCAACAAGCCCTTATTTATTTCGTGAGTTCACGTGCACTGCTCCCAGGACAAAAATATGACATAAATTTGATCTTGCTCTGCGTCCTGTGGTGGTTTGAGTTAGAATGGCCCACGGGTTCATATGTTTGAGTGCTTTGTCATCAGTGAGTGGTACTATGGAGAAGGATTAGGAGGTGTGGCCTTGTTGAAGAAAGTGTGTTCTTGCTGGATGGCATGTATTATTGGGGGTGGGCTTTGAAGTTTCAAAAGCCCATGCCAGATGCTGTTTTCTTCCTAAATACTGTGATTTGGAAAAAGAGTTGCATATCACTATTGCTTTTTTCTCAGATTTGTGTTTTTCTCAACCTCTAGGACAACAAGGTGAATGGCGTAACCTGCTGTACCCGAATGCTGGGATGTACATATCTCTATCCATGGATCCTCCCCAAGCCTCACATATCTTCCACTCCACTTACCATTCAAGATGAATTGCTGATTTTGGGAAACAAAACACTATGGGAATACTTGTCATACCTAGAAGCTGTCAATGCTGTGCGTCATGTACAAGACCCATTAGCTGCTGCTAAGAAGCTGTGCACATTAGCACAGAGCTATGGTTGTCAGGACAATGTGGGGGCAATGGTGGTTTATTTGAACATTGGTGAGGAAGGCTGTACCTGTGAAATGAATGGGCTCACCCTTCCAGGCCCTGTGGGATTTACTTCAACTTCCACCATCAAGGATGCCCCCAAGCCAACCACGCCTTCCTCTAGTAGTGGGATTGCCTCAGAGTTCAGCAGTGAGATGTCCACCTCAGAGGTGAGCAGTGAAGTAGGCTCCACTGCTTCTGATGAGCATAACACTGTGGGTCTGGAGGCCAGTTTGCTTCCAAGGCCAGAAAGGCGCTGTAGTCTGCACCCAATGCCCACTTCAGGAGTTTTCCAGCGCCAGCCTTCTTGTGCTACTTTTTCTAGCAACCAGTCTGACAATGGACTGGACAGTGATGATGACCAGCCTGTTGAAGGAGTCATAAGCAATGGCAGCAGGGTCGAAGTAGAGGTAGATATCCACTGCTGCAGAGGAAGAGAGCCTGAGAGCTCCCCTACTCTCCCAAAGAACTCTTCCACCCCTTGTTCAGAGGAACATGCTAGAGGATTGTTTTTTGGGATCCGAAGACAGAACAGTGTGAATAGTGGTATACTTCTGCCAGTGAACAAAGATAAGATGGAGTTACAGAAGTCTCCCTCCACTTCCTGTCTATATGGAAAGAAACTCTCCAATGGCTCTATTGTGCCGCTAGAAGACAGCCTGAACCTCATTGAGGTGGCCACAGAAGCACCCAAAAGGAAAACTGGCTATTTTGCTGCCCCCACTCAGCTGGAACCAGAGGATCAGTTTGTTGTTCCTCGTGACCTGGAAGAAGAAGTGAAGGAGCAGATGAAGCAGCATCAGGAGAGCAGGCCTGAGCCCGAGCCCAGTGAAGAGGACCGGACAGAGCCCGGGGAAGAATTTGATACAGCACTGTGATTCTGTCCCAAGTGGGCACAGCATAAGGGAGGGCTATGTGGTACTGGGGAAGGGAACTTCAGGAGATGTTTGCCTCAGTGTTTCTAACCCGTAGATGTGTGGAGTAGAATTTGGAGCCAAAAAGTTGAGCACTAGCAGGGTGTGGCTCCAGGTGAGCTAGTACCATTATCAGTGTTAAGCTTGGAACTGAGCCTTCGTTGGGCTCCCGGAGCTGTGGGACGCAGCAGGGTCAGTCTGTGTCAGTCCTGCCACCTGCCATTAACCCTCTCTCTCCCAGGGTCACTTGAGAATTCGCCTGCCTGGGCAGGAAAGGGACTATTTCTGTGGAGGAAGTAACAGAAGGTTGATTCCCTTTACTAATTGCTGCTGATGGATCTCTGTGACAAGAGAAATCACCTTATCTCTCAAACTAACTAGTGGGGTGTGATGTGACTAGTCACATGGCTTTTTATTCTCTACGAGAATACAGCCTATCAAATGATGTTTATTGGAGATACAGAACCAATCAAGCAGGTAATTTATGTATGTAATGTTATGTAACGAGAGCACTTTTCATTGACTGTGAACCTTTTATTTTTGAATCTGCACTCGAGCCAATCTTCTTAGAGGCAGCCCAGCTCCTTTGTCCATAGGTAAAGGTAATTGAGCATTGGAGCCTCTTTTAAGGGTACTTGGAAAGGTCCTGGAAATTGAGCTGTTGGATATCAGACTATGAAAGCTCCCGAGAACCTTGGGGTGGGAGGATTTTATTCTGTGGAGGAAGATGGAAAAGGAGTGAGAACTAAGACTTCTTTCCCCAAGTCAAAAAGAGAGTCTGTCCTGGATAAGCTGACTCTACTAGGAACTAGAGTCACAAGGCAGGTACTTGTGGGTTGGCTTCTTTTCCTAAACGTGGTAGAGTTGGCAGGCGGCCTCTTGACAGGCAGGCTGACACCCTGAATTACAGCAGGTGAGTGCAACAGGAACATATGGGCAGACATATCTTACCAGTGAGACTCGCTCCCTCCATCTCCTCCTCTCTCCCTCCTCCCCATGCCTCTCTTTCTCTCAGGAGCAGGGTATTTCCTAGAATGTTGGTAGTGAGCTGAATGCTAAACCTGTAGTGTTTGACACTGTGCCCTTCCGAATACTGCTGATTCTTCTGACATGGTCCAAAGAACTGGGCTCAACACCAGGGTAAGAAAGACTATTCACCTGAGAAACTGAAATTACAGAAATTACGGAAAACCTGTAGTTTCTTTTCACATTCCACATAACCCTAGCAAATTATAGCTCCTTGTATATTTCTGTTGCTTTTTTCATTAGATTTACTTAGGAAACTAATTCTTATTTATTGATACAAATTTTGGCATTGCTTGATTTTTACTCAGTGGAATATGTGCTTTAAAGTTTTAGAATATTGCACAACTAAAACAAATAGATTGGAACGATTTTTAATTTGCTTTATAGAAACAAGTTGTTAAATATAAGATTGAAAGTGTGTATTTTTTTCCTTTGTGTTTAAGGAGGAAGTTTTTGTTTAAAGCAATACTAAAAACCAGATTCTGTCTTGAGAGGTCCCATGCTCATGTGCACGTCAGTGGGTTACACTGGGAGTGGGGGGGGGGGGAGGATGCTGTATCACTCCATTTGCTGCCTAATGTCCAACCCTCAAGAATTTGAAGTTGAGCCCCCAAGTTATCATCAGGAACACTTAACTTTCTTCTGTCAAACTACTGTCAGTTACTGGAAAATGTTAGAACTCAGGTCTGTGGTTTGAGGTGGAGACATAGTAGCTTACACAGAGTTTAGGTGTGTTAGATGAGAAACTGTGTGCCACCTTATTTTTCCACCTTATTTTTATATGGGGAAAATGAAAAGGAAAAGGGAGAATGAAGGAAAAATACAAGGTGCCAGTGATGTAGGGCAGCCTCCTCCTCAGCAGAACCTTTGACCTGTAGAAAGGTGTGATGTCGAGAAATGAGTTATTTTGGAAAAAATGGCACTTCAGTAGTATAGTCCTAGAAAGATTGTCTTTTTCTATGTGAACTGTTTTCTTATCTGTTTGTTTACCACCCATTCTCTAAGTCACCTCAAAATTCAGTTCTGAAATGACTTCGACAAAAGTAAACATACTTACCTTTTGGTTAGTGGAACTTTGGGGTTCTGGTATCCTTTGCAGTAGTAGAGTTTTCAGGATTCCTTAGGTTGTGTTGAAAAACCTTAATGTAGGCCAAACCAAAACCATTGGTTCTGTTTTAGTAATTGCCTCATGTCCTGTCATTACTCTGTATCAAAAAAACAGAGGGTTAAAAGGCCATAGCCCATTTCCTAAAACATAATGCACACTTCTTGTAGATGTGAGGTGACTTTGGTGATGTTGTTATCTGAACAGGCTGTCAGGTGAGTATGATCCCTTCCCTTTACCCAGAGGGTATGTTCTCTAGGTAGCCAGAGGACAGGTTACTTCTTACATAGAGAACCTACCCTCTGTATGAGTCTTGAGACTCTGCCTACATCTCCCATTTCATTAATTTAAAAGAATTTCTGAGGCCAAGTGAATCCTCACTTGGGAGATAGAAGCAGGAGGGTCAGGAATTCAAGGTCATTTTGGCTATAGAGAGAGTTCAAATTCAGTCTGATATACATGAGTCCTTGCCTCAAAAACAAGAGTTCCTAAAGGAAGAACACTCTGGGCTGTAGGTGCCGTTCTGGAGGCTCGCTGATAAAGAGAAATGTTTGTGGCCCCCAGCCAAGGTTTTAACCCAGTGGACAGATACTGAAAATTCCAATGTTGATAGGAAATAAAGTTCTGGTGCCGCTATGGAGTCCAGTCACTGAACATACCACTCCTGACATAAGCGAGGCTTGATCATACTACTGTGGAGTATACGCGTGCAATAATCAGTGACCTCATTCCCTGGTGTACAGAGGAGCCACCTGAGCAGCGTGTAATCTCTGGGTGCTATTACAGTGCGTGCAATGAGTGCTGCTTCTAGACGATTAGATTGGGCTGATCTTCCGAATATCAAACAGTGCTCTTCTTTCTGTGTAGACTTTCAGCAAAAGCAGGTACTTGGAAACCACAGGCTCACCTTCTCTATCTATTCAATAATTATTAATGAAGAGACCTCCATAAGGGAGCACTTGGCTGTTACCGATAAATAGACCAATTACTAAAGAATCCGTCTCCAAGCCATCCGGTGATGTCTGCAGCATCACTGTAGAACTGTCTTGTGTCACTTTTTACTTCCCTCTGGGTGGAGCCTTCCAGACTCCCCAAGGTGAGCTACTCATTCTCTCCAGGCAGGGACTTGGCCCTGTGCTTGGGTAAGCACTCCCTAGACTGAGAGAAGCAGCGGCGTCACATCTGCTCTGTTCCTTCATTTGGTGATCAGCCAGTGCCAAGCAGCATTAGCTCCCTGTATCTGAATCTCACGCACCTCTCCCAGATGCTATGGGGTTTTTCTCACTGTTGCCAGTGGATGTCATCCAAACAGTGGGCTCATATCTTATGGTTTTTGTGCAATCATTGTCGTTATTGTAGTCCTAAAACTCATTATAGTGTATTTTTGATATTTTTGAGATGTGTTAAATTTTTTAATTCAATAATATGAGCCAGAGCATGTTGCAGCAAATCTATTGTTTGTAAAAAATAATAATAATAACAATAAATAAAATAAAATAGAATATCTTTTCCATGCCTTTGCTTTATAAATATTCTATAATTAGATGCATTATCAAGTTCTTTACTAAAAGTATGTTTAGGACTTTAAGGGGAAAAGAACATATGCAAAACCTATTTTATGACATTGAGTTAAGGCAATGAATAAAATGTTTTATTCTTGAACACTTCATGCAGGTATACAAGGAAATATGTCTGTCCCCCATTTTTTCCCTCCAGCTTACCCCATCTCAACGTCATTTTGTTATAACATCCTACTGAGTCCATTTAGTGTTGCCTATACATGCATGAGTGTGGGGCTGTCCACTGGAACGTGGGAAACCTCCAAAATTATTCTCCCCCCTATATGAAAATGTCGTATTTTTCTACTAGCAGCTTTGTGTCCCTATAACAAAGTGTGTATGTGTGTGTGTGTGTACAGTTTGTGAAGAGAAAGATTTTCGCTCACATTTTGAGAGCTTCCTTGGAGGTTCTAGCAGGAGACTTAAGTTTTCAGAGAGATCAATGGGACAGTGGAAAAGGAAGGGGACAACGCTCAGCCAGATAGACCTACTCAACCCTAGTCATTAGTGTGGGCCATGTTTAAGCCAGACAGACCTACTCAACCCTAGTCATTAGTGTGGGCCATGTTTAAGCCAGATTGACCTACTCAGCCCTAGTCATTAGTGTGGGTCATGTTTAAGCCAGATTGACCTCATTTTCTAGTGCAGTTTTGAAAGTTAAAAGGTAGAGCTGCTCACATCAGATAGCAACCAGGAACTTCCTAGGAGTCCTGTTTGCCACAAGCATACTCCACAGCATGCTCCCAGTGACCTAAGAACCTCTCAGTAGACCCACCTCCCAAGAGCACCAGCCATTTGTAGACCAAAGCTTCAGAGACGGTGGAGCCCTAGAGAACACAACAGACTACACCCAAGCCATAGCACCTGTTTGCTGCAAAACACAACCCACTCATTAAAGAGTCTTCTTTATGTTTGAAGAAATGCCACCTAAGCATGGTAGCACATGTTTGTAACTCCAGCACTTAGGAGGTTGAGGCAGGAGGCTCAGGAGTTCAAAGCCAGCCATGACTTTATAATGAGTTTGGGGCCAGACTGAGCTACATGAGGCACTCTCAAAAAGCTCTATAGCCAGCATAGTTGTTAAGTGGGGGTACTAGCTGAGGAAACTGGTATATGAGCCGCTACAGCTCCTTAAGTAACAGCTGATGGTAACACAAGAGTCAGCTAACTGGCCCTGGTTGGCATCCTTCCCATAAGATTAGGGTGGGGCATTAGGACTTCAGACATGATGAGTGTTAGCTTACAAGATAATTGCCATCCAGTTAAGCCTCTAACTTGATGCTACCTCTGTTCTCACTGAGCTCTTGTGGACTTCAAACAAGATCAGCTACCTTTCAATCTAAGTAATGGTCATGTTAAAGTCATCTTTCAGGCTTCCTCTTCATCTGGCATCATCATTTTAAAAACTTTGTTTCTCAGGAGCATACACTCTTTCAATGTGTGTGTCCACTTCTTGACAGCTCAGAGGAGGATATTGGGTCCCCTGGAGCTTGTTATAGGGGGTTGTAAACCACCCGATTGGATGCTGGGAAAAGTAGCAAGTGCTCTTAACTGCTAAGCTGTCCCTCTAGCCTGTGTCCAAGTCTTACCCCTGCTCCTTAGAGGTTTTGTGATGGTAGGAAAGTCAATCTGTTGAAAGCTTTTTTGTCATTAAAAAGGAACAACAGCATCTGTCATCAGTGCTGGAACGATAAATAGGAAGTGCTTCTTTACCACTGTGTGATAATGTCACGCACTGAATCACTGGTGAGGAACAACCCTTGCCCTTCTTGGACCTTGTCTCCTTTTCTGTAGCCTTCCCTACATAAAACAAATCTCAAGTTTGCTAGAGTTTCCAACACTGAACTCTGGACTTGCGGTAGTGTGATTAGTCACTGACAGGCTCCAATCAGAAGAGGGCACAGGGCTGCAGTCACATAGGCCAGTGCAAGATGCAAGGTGGGCACACCAGGAGATAATGAGAACAGTATGTTGGGGTGTTCGTCTTTTGTTGAAGGGTACTTAATTGATTTTGGCTATTGTTAAAGTTTCTTTGCTACTCATCAGATCTTAGTGTGGGACACTAGTAAATACTCCGGCCAAAGGTGACAAGTGAAGCAGACATATTAACCAGAGAATAGTTTCCTGTGGTCATTTCTCTCTGAACTTCATTACTTTCATAAGATTTTTTAATCTTATGTTTGCCTGCCTGTATACATGTGCATAACCTGTGTGCTTGGTGCCCTCAGAGGGCAGAAGGGGGCACTGGATCTTGGGAACTAGTTACAGATGGTTGTGAACTGCCATGTGGGTCCTGGGAACTGAACTGGGGTCCTCTGCAGGAGCCGTCTCTCCAGACCCTTCTGCATGAGGTTTCCTTTTGAACCTTTATCTTGAACAGGCCCCATGAGAATTACCCCTGTGTGTATGTGTGTGTGTGTGCGCGCAAATGCCACAGTGTGCACAGGGAGGTCAGAGAACAACCTGAGGGAGATCATTCTCTCTTCCTGTCATGTGGGTCCCAGGGACCAGGCTCAGGTCATCAGGCTTGGCAGCAGGCGAAACTAAAGTTAATGCCAATGGGCTATCCCCGCTCCCCAACCCCCCTCCCCACACACAAACCTACTTGGAATAGCTAGTGGAAAACATTTTTTTCTCTGGTCTGTGAGGCAGGAATCCTAAAGAAGATCAAAAGCATCTCCTGAGTTAGGAGCCCAACCCCCATCTCCAGAGAACTGCCATGATACCCTCCAACAGCAGAGAAGCTCCCTCAGGGAGGCAGAAACAATTACTATTTGAACCCACTCCGGCAACTGTCAAGTACAGTGCTACGCTGCTGCCCTTAAAAACAAACAAGACACCAGGTTTAAAATTCCATTCGTGAGTGTTTGCCTGCTTGTATGTAGGCACACGGCACTCCTGCAGTGCCCTTGGAGTCCAGAAGACAGAATTGGATCCCCCCATCCCACCCCCACCCCCACTTGGCCCCCAGCTGGAGTTGTGCACCACTGTGAGACAGATCGGTGCTAGGAAGGGAACCTGAGTCCTGCAAGAGCAGCGAGTGCCCAGCTAAACTCGCCCTGAGACTGCCTCTTCATGTTCTCCACTGTAGCTATTTACAGCATGAGGGAGGATTTCTAAGGCACACGCTGATGTGTTCCCAGCTCTCAGAATTTCTCTGGCTGGACTGCTACTTAACACTATCGCCTTACAACATGGCCAGAGCCCTACCAAGAGGCTGTACCCAGGCTTGCCGCAACAAATATGGTCCCCCACCCCTAAGCTTTCATGGGGAGGGCCAATAGATGGACTGATCTCCTTTTACAACTTAACTCTGCTTAGGTGCCTGGGGCAGCATGGGAAAATCAGGGTTGTCTACCCTTGTGCATACAGGGGAAGAACAAAGGAGGGTTCCGGATCTCCTTAGAGTGTCTCAGACCACACGTATTCTGGGACATCACGGTAATTTCTGTGCTCTTCCTGGCTGTCTTTGGAGTGCTTCTGTTCTCGGTAGCCCCGTAGGGCCAGCACCACGCTCGCAGCGTACAAAATCACCAGAAGACAAGCGAAGGTGGCTGCTGCCCCATCAGTGCCTGCCAGCTGGCAATTCATCCAAGTGAGACCCCTGCGGGCGTAGAGCCTCTCTCTGGTTTTGCAAGTGTCTGTGGAATTGATGCGCAGCGCTGTGTGCAGGTAAAAGCCAATGCCGATGCAGTAGCCCACCGCGGCCAGAAGGCTGAAGGCTGCCTCCAGCAGCAGCCACCTCCCGGGCAGCCTCTTCAGACTCTTGGCTCCCTGCAGTAGAACGCCCATAGTGAGAACGCCCAGCCCCAGCGAGACAGCCAAGCCACCGTAGATCAGGGGCGACCGCAGGATCGTGTACTGCTGGTCCAGCTGCCGAACCTGCTCCAGCTCCGTGCCCTCAAAAGGTGAGTAGTAGTTATTCCCGAAGCCGCTGCCGCTGGCAAAGCTGGCGCTGAACCCGGCCAGGACAAAGTAGGAGGCCACGACGCACATGAGAACCATGCCGTTCAAAGTCACCTCCACTATCTGCACCACACCTAGGGGAAGAGAGTCTGGTTTAAGGCTGGATCACGCAACCAGGTCAAGCTAGGGAGCTCCCGGATCTGAAGATGACCAGTATGATTCAACCTTATCAACATTCTTGGTTTTGTGTTTAAAAAAAAAAAAAAAAGTCCTAGCGTTATGGTGGGAGCCAGGACCTGTGAACGTTAGGCGAGTGCTCCACGGGCTGGGCGTACAACCTTAGCCCTGTTCTTCTGTTTCTAAATTGTTCTTTAAAAAAATCATTGCCGGGTAGGTCGGTGGACCCACGGCTCAGAGCACTTGTTACTCTTGCGGGTTGGGCTCCTAGCACCCATGTGGCAGCTCGCAATCTCTGTAAATCTTGTTCCAGGGAATCCAGTGCCCTCTTCTGACCTCAGCAGGCGCCAGGTATGCAAACAGAGCACACGCAAGACCCTTATTTACATAAAATAAAAATAAATATTCTTATAAAAAATCAAATGTTAATCTGAAAATTTTGGAGACTTAAACAATTTTTTTTTTAACACAGGGTCTTGCTTTGTAGCCCAGGTTGGCCTTGAACTACCTATCAACCTGCCTCAGCCATCCAAGTATTCAGATGACTGCAACTGGCTTAGGGTACTTAAAAAAGATAAACATGTGCCATGTGGCCTGCCATTGTATCCTTAGGCATTTATTTACCCTAAAGAAACAAAAGGTTACTTGGTAATTTGAAGAGGAGAGCCTTGAGTTGGAGGCCAGCCTGGGCTACATAATGAGAGTCAACCTCAAAATTAAAAACAGAAACATGTCCATGAGCCTTCCCAGTGGTAGCTTTATTTGTTACAGCTAAATGCTGGGAGAATTTACCCTTGAGTCATGAATGGGTCAGGTGGCACACCCTTTCCAGGGAATGCCCTGCCCTGCCCAACAATAAAAAGGAATGGACAGGCAGCAACCTGGGTGAGTTTCAAGGTAATTATGAGTGGGGGGAAAAAGTTCTGGTCTCAAAAAGTTCCATAATGTGTGGTTCTATCTGAGGAGCAGTTTCAGCTGGACGGCGTTCTGGAGTGTGGTACACAGGTGGTGACTGGGGACAGGGGTAAGTAGGGTGAGAGAGGACGAAGGGGGCGGGTGTGGCTATAAAGAGGTGTCAGCAGGGATAGAGTGTTTCTGTATTCAGAGTCATGCACAGGTGAGTGCGTACAGCAGATGGGATCTGCATAGGCCCTGAAGACCGCCATTTTCTGGATCTCATACCCTCACTTCAGACACTACAACTGCAGAAAGCTACTGAAGAGTGCAAAAGATCAAGCTGTCCTGCTGCTGTGGGGTTACTTGTCCCATTGTGAACTGTAAAAACCTATGACTTGTTTGGTGTGGCTCAGCCCTAACACACACTTTCTGTACATGGGATTTAATAAAGCTAACCCTATGTCAAGAGGTTTAAACAGAAAGGAGGGACTTTGAGAGAAGGGTATTTAAGACAGCATGGGGAAGAAGGAGCTCTTTGGGTTTTAGCTTTTGGCTTTTTCCTCCTGGGCTGTCAGCTGAGCTAGCAAGCTTTCTGCCTTGGGCTTTTGGCTTTTTGACTTTTTCCTTTGGGGCATGAGCTCAGTGGGAAGGTCAGCTGGGTGCTTTCTCTGCCTCTCTGAGCTAGCAGGTTTTCACCTCAGCATCTGGCTCCTGAATCTTCATTGATAAAAGCTGAACAATTTGGTATTGTCATTCTTTATAACAACATACTACCCTGGTGACTTCTTGTGAAATTTCAAATGGAAAGTTTGAAAAAGAAATCAATGTCATGAGGTCTAAACTGAGAAATTTCAATCATGTTCTCCATCTCCCCACTCCTAAAGTACAGTCTTGTCGGGTAATCCAGATGGCCTCAAACTTTTACCCAGACACCACCACTGCAAGAATTTTCATAAGTTTCTAATATGCTCCTTTGGCTTCCTCTGTCTCTTTCTCTGTGTACACGTTTGTGTGTGTGTGTGTGGGGGGGGTAGGTGTGTGTGTGCATGTGTCTCCAGTACATGTAAAGGTCAGAGCACAACCTCAGGTGTCATTCATTGCTCAGGTGTTTTCTACCTTTTGTCTAGGACAGGAACCTCACGGAAAAGGCTTGACTAACTGACTACTGTTAGTAACTCTGGTTCCAAGGACCCACCAGTCTCTGCCTCCCATCTCACCAGCCCTGGGGTCACAGGCGTTCACCACCGAACCTGGGTTTTGACACACATTCTGGGAATCTGGGCTCAGGTCATCATGATTGTGAGTCACTTTACCCACTGAGCCATCTGCTCGGCCCACTTTCCAGAATTTCTTTATGCAAATTAAACATCCAAATCTAAGTTGCACCTTCTCTCTCTCTTTTTCCCACGAATATAAACATAGCATACACACCACCAAGCATCTTGCTGGTTTCATTTACTGAATGCCTGTGATAGCTCTAGGCTGGTGTGCGGAGTGGTCCCAGCATTTCGGTTGTATGGACGGAACCAGTTTGCCTAGCCAGGTTTCTTAGAAGTCTGAAAGATCTGCAGATTGCACAGGGCAGTGAGAGCTGACAGGTGGGTTGAGACTGAACACCTCTTGTTGACGATCCCATCATTGGCTCCTGATAGGAGCTTCAGGCTGCCCTTCCGGAAGTTTGATTATCATCCTCTTGGGGTACAGACATGACAATTTTGAGAGACAAAGAGGAATGCAAATGAACCCTGAATCTGCACACTAGATTCCAGTCTAAGCCTTAGACGTGTTCTCTGATGAATGAAGTTAAGGCTCCCAGCCTCACCCCTCCTTCCTCCCCTGCAGACCTGTGGGAAGATCAAGAGAGAACAGTCTGCCCTCCCTAGTTGCAGCTTCTGTGCCTCATTCTACTGAGGACTGAAATGTATCTGACCATGGAACAAAGACAGGCCTTCTCTCCCTAAACATACATTCCAGCAACTGTTCACATAGCATTTATATTATGTTAGAAATAGGTAATCCAGAGGTGGAGTATACAGGAGTTATGTCTATGGATATGTTATACACGAATGCCACGCCATTTTATACAAGAGACCAGAGCACTGTCAGATTTTAGTATCAGAGGGGACCCTGGGGCCAATCCCTGTGGACACTAATACATAACTAAAATCCCTTGAAAATCTTAAGTGGGTGGTGAGGCTTCTCTGTAATGTTCTAAAATGGGAGGGGAATAGTATGAAATGTGAGAAGAAATGGAGAGGATTTTGAATTTTCCCAGAGATTAGCACAACTATCCACTACACTAGCGGCACCATGTTTATCATTAAGGTGGTCAAGGGACAGCAGCCAGTGCCACACTCCTCAGCCGCGGCCAGCTGCGCTTATCTTCTGAAAGCCCACGTGAATTCCTGACAAGCCGGGGACACAGCAGCGTGGGGATCTGAGAGCTGAGAAACTGCATGGCTCTAATTTAAAATTCAACATTAGATTCTAACTGCCCACTCTTCAGCTGGGCTCTGTAAGTACAGCAAACGATGAACCAGCTCAGATGCCACTGGGGGAGGGGGTGTAATTGTCCCTCACATGCCACATCTTTTCCCTACCCTGATTTTCCTTCCATTAGCATAAAGAAACAGAAACACTGTATAGATATCTACGAGAGATAGGAAATATAAGCCCCCCTTTCCTTCCGGTACACACAGCACACATCCCTCGGCTGACATGGAAAAAAAAATCCAGGTTTGATGTCTCCTGTTAGGTCCAATGATACTGGTTTTGTTGAGGGAAGGAGGTTGTTCTTCTTGGCACCAGCTGGCCTGGCCTGCCTTAGCTAAGCTACTCACAGTAAACAGCCACAAGTGTCTTTAAGGATGCTGCTAACGCACAAAGGTAAACATCAGAAAAAAGACAAAAGGGCAAACCCTAATTTATCTCCAGTCGGGAAGGGTGGGGTCTCCAGAAGGATGGTGGAGGTCTGCAGAAGCAGACTCGGAAGCCTACTGGATCTTTGCTGTACACAGCTCCTTTCAGGGCCAGGGCGCTTTTGTGGTTGACCATTTAACACCCAATTCTGTATCTACTTCTGTCTTTGCACTGTACATAACTGTCCCGAGGGGGGGAAAAATTCACGGTGAGCAAGTCGGTTTGATCTTTTTATTTTGTGAAAATAAAATGAGTATGTGCGCTTAACATATCTATAGAATGAAAAATACCCCCTCCCTTTCTTTGAGCAGATCTCCTCATAGTGTTCAAGAGAACTTCTAGCCATGCATGACAGAGGTACACAATTCTGTCCCTCAGCCCAAAGTCTTCTAAGTCAACCAGTGGAGTCTAAATGAATAATGTATTGTGAACATAAAGAAAACTGCCGCCCCCAGATTAAAAGTTTTCTCTGGAATGTTTGGATTCACATCAAGCAAAGAACATGTTTACTCATCCCAGAATACACCGTAATGTTCCCAAGCTATAATTCAACAGGTTGTGGAGTCCATGAAGCTGTCTGGCCAAAAGTGACATTCTTCTGTTGGGAAAGGGACTTTGCATTCTTTTCTCCTGAATACCAGCTGTGGAGTTGGAGTCTTCATACAATGGCACATTTACGAGAGGTACAGATGCTTATTGAGTGCTTGGGGCCACTCTACCCTTACAGTAGAATGGTTTCTTTGCAACTCAGTGAGTTTTATCTGATTCTCCTTTTCTTACCCCACGCCCTTACACTTAAGTCTTTTTTTTTTTTTTCTGGGGAAGTGTCCCCCCAGAATCCACAGAGTGCAGGAGCCAGATGCTCAATTTGGAGATGCCCAGGGCATCTGCTCAAGAGAGGCAAGTTTAGAAGAGACCGTTCAGGCTGGGCTGCCTCCTGTCCATGCAGTCTTTTTGTGAACTCTAAAGATAGGTTTCCAATTCGCTTGTCTCTGCCCTGATCATGAAGTGTGCTTTGCCTTTCTCCTGTGGGTCCTGGCCTGTGCGAGCTCCTTCATTCTTGTTGTTTACCTGGTTTGGAGACAGGGTCTTGCTATGTAGCCCAGGCTAGCCTTGACTCGAGATCCTCCTGCCCCAGCCTTACAAGTACCAGGATTATGGGATTGCAGACTGGTACCACCAAGCCTGGCCCCAGCATTTGGGGTTTTTGACATACTTTTTGTTAGTTCCACATCCACAGAAGATTCCAGAAGCCAGAGCTTGTTGTCTCAGAGAACACTGCTCCAGGCAACCAGGAGCTAAACCCAGCACACCTACACTGGCTTGGTGTTTTGGAAGCACTGGTGAGCTCCACATCAAAGAATTCTTGTGAAAGATTGTGGTTGAAAGTGACTTCTGTCACATCTATTTGGCAGGACATTCTAGAAGTCTAAAACTCTAGCATTTCCGTGGGCTTCTCCTTCAGCCTCCTGACTTTTCGGTAACCCCTAAAGGCCAGGACGGCTCCCACGGCAAAGACCCCAATGCCCACGGCTGCGAAGACTCCTGCTCCTATGTCTCCCCCATGCATACTGCAGCTGAAGCCACTGTAACCTTTGCTCTGGTACAGGGCCTCCCTCTCCTTACATACAGCTGAGCTGTAGGCAGCAGAGAGGTGTTGGAGGAAGAAGTACAAGGCTGGGATGTAGGCCCCGGCGATGAGCGCATCCATCAAACCCTCCATCACCAGCCACAGTGGACAGTGCCACGGGACCCGCAGGACACCCCCCAGGAGAAGGAGACAGGAGAAGGTCATGAGGGCTCCACTGTAAGCCATTGCTGCAGTGACTGTGGGTAGCTTGAGCTGGTAGAACTGGACATCCAGCTGCTGGGCTTTCTCCCCGTCAGCACCGCTGAAGCCGCTATAAGCTCCTCCGTACTGGTAGTAGTAAACCCCCCCCAGGCTGGTGATGCCCGTGTAGCCCCCTGTGGAATTGTACGAGACAGAGCTGCAGGCCAAGATCAGCAAGTTCAGCAGAACCTCCAGCATCTGGCAGCAGGCTGCAAGAAAAGGGCATTACTGTTTCGAGGTGCTGGCTTTTCACTAGGGGCTCCTTCAGCTCAAGCTCCAGCCTCCCCAGACAGCTCAGCCCGCTGCTTCCCTGTCTGCCCACGGTGGGCGGCGAAGGCTGCACCGTTAGTGTTAGGTGGCAGCAGGGACCCGTGCTCTCTATCGACCGGAAAGCATGACGCTTTAAAAGCTAAGCAGGGATGGCTGTCAGCAAAGAGCTCTCGTTGTAAGCACCAGAGCCCCGTGATCTCCAGCACCCATGTGAAATAACAGGCGTGATGGCACATGATTGCAATCCCAGCACTTGGGAGGCAGAGGCAGGAAGGTCAGGACTTCTTGGCCAGCCTTGACTACATACTAAATTTGAGACTAGCCTGGACTACATAAGATTTATCCCTCTATGGACACACATTTTTTTCCTATCTCAGTAAATCTAAATATTAATTCCAAATATATATTTAATATCTCAGTAAACACAAATCTATCTTATAGGGCTATTTTAAAATGTTTTAAACATATTTTTGTATCTCAGTAAACCGTACAGATGTATTTTTAATGTTTATTATTATGTGTGCAGAGTGTACGTGCATGTGTGTACAGGTGGTCTGCTCCTCCCCACCCCCCAAATATAGCCAGAACATGTCCCATGGAGCTGAAGCACCTGGTGTGTTGCTGGGATCCAAACTTTAGTCCTCATTACAAGTGCTGGTAACCCTGGAGCCATCTCTCCAGCCCTATTTCAGAAGGTTAAAAAGATGTATAGAGATTACTGTAAGAGTTTAAGATTTTTTTTTTTTGAAGCGGTTTCAGCATGTAGCATAGGCTAGCCTGGAACTCTTGATCCTTCCATCTGAGCTTCTCAAGGGTTGACGGGTTACAGGTGTGTGTGGCACCATTGCCAGCATCATAATGAATTTAATGACTTCAAAGGGACATCCGGATTTCTCCAGTGCATTGCTATGTGACTGTGTGTGTGTGTGTGTGCGTGTGTGTGTATGTATATATATATAAATTTTGTGAGCCACACACACCTTTAATCCCAGTACTTGGGAGGCAGAGGCAGGTAGATTTCTATGAGTTCTAGGCCAACCTGGTCTATAGAGCGAGTTCCAGGACAGCCAGGGCTACACAGAGAAACCCCGTCTCGAAAGACAAGAACAAAACAAAACAACAACAAAAAATTGTGGTACTAGGGATGGAAACCCAGGGCCTTAAGTATACTTTAACCCCTGCCAGAGAAAATGTTCTGGTGGAACAATGGAAGGGCTGGAGGCCTCATGGAGCTCCTCCCTCCTCTGTCAGGCTTAGTAGGCCCACGGAAGGCTGAGCAAGGCTACGCAGATGAAGTGGCACTCGTAACAAAGGCTGGACGCTTAAAGGCCTTCCTGATACTGGTTCCCTCCCACATGCGCAGTTCAACCTCGGGCCAGGTCCCCAGAACCCCTTTTGAGTTAACCCTATTCGAATCAGCTGCACTTTAAAATCCGTTCATAATCTCAGTTCCAACCAGCACTCTAGTAAGGCACTGATTATTAAAAAGGAGCAACTGAAAATATGAATTAGGAAAAGACCCCTCAAAAGTGTCCTTCCTGACCCCTTTCAGAGACCACAAGGTAAGCACCGGCAGAAGGACGTGGTCCCTGTCCTTCTCTGGGCGGGGGTGATGGTTGAGGGCGACTGCCAACTTTGAGCTGACAAGAACCTGGGAGGTTAGGAGAGTGAGCTTCTGATGCTGTCTGTGGAGTGTCCAGAGAGGTTAAAAGCATACCCCTCCACCCCGTCCCCTTCAGGTGGGCAGTGCCGAAGCTGGAAGCTCTGGTGGATCAACAAGGAAAAGGGCGGCCACTGTTCCTCCTGTCCCCTCTCCTGCCTTGCTCCCTGGCCACCAGGAAGTGAGCTGATCTTCCTGTCTTTATGAGCTGAACCCTCTTAGACTCTGACCCCTGATCTCCACTCCCTGAAGTTGTTTTGCTTAGTTATTTTTTAAATTACAGCCACACTTCCTCTTGCATGCATGTATACAAAGCTATGTAGCACAGGCTACGGCTGGATCAACTTCCTCTTATGCCAGGGTCCCCTTGAAACGCAAACCCCAAATACTCTCAGTGATCACACCTGGAGGTTCCGAGCCAAACACCAGCGTGCTTGACGCTTGAAATCCCAGCTCTAAAGGCTGGAGGGATCTTCTATAGGTAATATGCTTGCTGCATGTTTGTGAGTGTGCAGCATCCAAGATGCCGTCATGTCAGCACTGGGGAGGTGGGGATGAGTGATTTCAAGGGCTCACTGGTCAGCCAGCCTAACCTATTTGCATGTCTCAGGCCAATGAGGGAGCCTGCTTCAAAACACAAGGTGGACTTCCCTTGAAGAATGACCCTTGAGTTGTCCTCTGGTCATGAATGTGCACACATTCATACACGTTGGGGTGGGGGGCAGCAGTGGGGGAGGAAAGAAGTGAGGGAGGAGAACAGTTTTAACTGGGAGAAAAATGAAATTCTTGTTTTATCTCAGTTTCCATTTTTGAGAAAGCTTCTTTCTATGTAGTGCAGGCTCCTCTGAAACCAGTGACCCTCCCATCTCAGCCTCCCAAGTGCTAGAATTTCAACTGTGTCCCACCATGCCGGCCTGTCTGTTTTGTTTAACGACAGTCTCTCTATGTTGCTCTAAATCAAGACTCAAATGATCCTCCCACCTCTGCCTTCTAAGTAGCTGAGCTGGGACTGCAACTGTGTGCCTCCATGCCTGACTGAAAAAAATTAAACTTTCAGAGATACTTCATAATAATGGCCAGAAGCTACAAACCACCGTGATTCAAGGACTAAGCTTCTCAAGGACAAGAGGGGGTGGGAGGCGAGAAGTGTTCTATATGCAAATGAGCTGAGATTCACTTCTTTTAAGCATGCAACTAGCTCTATACCCACAGAGGACTGGGGGGAGGGGGAGAGGAATCAAGGGAAGCCACATGCACAGGAGTCACAAATGCACCTGCTTTCTAGCTGATCCCTAAAGATGTTTCTATCTGAGATATCTTTCTGGCAAAAGAGAGGTTGGGGCTCATCTCTTTCTGTTGGTCTCACTATCCCACTGAACTTTCTAGGGTAAACCACAGATCAGACTTCAGGGGCTCCCCAGAGGAATATTGGGTGCCTTGTTTGCTGGGAGGGAGAGGCGGCGAGGAATGACACAATTTCACTGACAAACAAAAAGCCACAAGGGACCCACTCTAATGTGGACTTAAAAGCCATCAGGTGACCTGCATTCAGGCTCCTCTTTCCTGCTCTAGCTGGTCCTGCTGCAGACGGCTGCGTCTCTCCACACAGTGACCCTCTGTGCACCTGCGTGGGAGTGCTGAACACCACAGAACCATCTCCAAGCTCTCCAATCCAGGGCTCCCGTACCTAAACTGCCAGAATGAAAGCCAAATAGTCAGAAGCAATCAAGGCTAAATCTAGGTATGTTTTGGTCAGAAGCCCAGATCCTGCCCTGCGCTTTCTTCTTGGTAAAGCAATCTTGAAAGAAAAAAAAGAAGAAAGAGAGAGAAAGAGAGAAAGAGAGAGAGAGAGAGAAAAGAGAGAAAGAAAGAAAAAGAGAAAAACCTCTAGAGAGAAACCTGTTAGCCAGCCTCAGGCTTGTTACAGTTATTTACAGCATCAAGAGAAGAAAATTCCACAAGGAAATGCTTTGACACCTTAGGCTGGGCCTCCAAGCCTTCCCTAATGGCCGTGTGTGACCTGGCTGAATGTCTGTGCCTCTCTTAGCCCCAGGAGCTGTTAAGACGATTAAGGGCGCGGCCCGCACTAGCATACAGGATTCTTCATGATCTTGTAATTGCTTCTGCCTCCTTCTCATCACCCTATGACACATCCTCAGCTGTGGATCCATTACCCAAACCCCCCTCCCCCATAGGCTGGGATGTTTCCTCTCTTAGTCACGGGCAGACTCAGGAGACTAACCACAAGCACCATGCATCATCAGGTTCGGGTTCACCCTGACAAACCAGATTTTCTTCCTCGCTAGCAAGGCCAGGGCCTGGGCTGAGATGAGAACCTGGGTGGCCAGCTTTTAGCTGGTGGCTAAAAGCAAAATCACTATGCTGATTTTGTTGTGTTTAAGTTGAGGCAGAGTCTCCTATAGCTCAAGCTCATCGCTGAACTCCTGACCCCTCTACTTCTACTGGCCACGTGCCACCGTGCCTGACTTTTATTTATTATTATTTTTAACTTTGTGGGATGTGTGTGGAAGTCAGAGAACAACTTGGCAGAGTTGGTTTTCTCCTCCCCTCCCCTTTGAGACAGGGTTTCTCTGTGTAGACTTGGTTGTCCTGGACTCGATTTGTAGACCAGACTGGCCTCAAAGTCACAGAGAACCACCTGCTTCTGCCTCTCTGAGTGCTGGGATTACAGACATGCAGTACCATTGTGCCTGACTGTTTTTCTCCTTTAACCAAGTAAGTACCAAGGATTAAACTCGGGTCATCAGGCTTGGGAGCAGTCACCTTTACCCCTTAGCCATCACACTGGTCTCTGACTTTTGTTTTTAATGAAGGAGAAAATATTAATGTACTTGGTGTGTGGAAGGGTTAAGTATTTTTATGACATTTTTGTTTTTCTCTGTGTATGAATAAGGTTTTGTTTGTCATTTGAGATGGGGTCTTGCTATATTGCCCAAGCTGGTCGAGAACACATAGCAATCCTGCCTCAACTGGGATTACAGGCATGTACATCACCATGCTAGGCTGTGAAGTTGGTCTTAATGTGAAATATATTCTTACTGTGCATCTCAATCCATGAAGATTAAAAGCCAGTGATGGTTGAGGCATCAGCTCTCTGAGGAGACCATTCGTTCCTGTCTGCTTGGTTTGAAGAGCAACTCAAACCAAGTTATCTGCTGGGGTGATGTTCCCTCTATGGACTCAGCACACCGTGCTAGAGGTGCCTCTGTCCACCACAGGCAGCTAGCTCACAGCACACAGAAAGTACCAAGTCCCGCCAGGGGACTGAGAGATGGAAGTGTGGTTGACCGATGCTCAGAGCCAAGCACATTGGATAAACTTGGGGAACCTCAGTACAGAGTTCAAACCTTCCTGCATTCTTTTTTTTTTTTTTTTTTTTTTTTAGCAAGAACTCCATGTACACATGAAAATAAGAATACAAACCCAAGAGGATAATTGGAGTTTTCAATGTACCAACTCACACCCCTCCAATCCCCATCTTGCCTCACCTCAAGCCATTCGCAATATAAATGGTCAGATGGGGTGCCCCAAGGCTCACCTCTCCCCGTGCACAAGTATCTGCATTTGTGGCATTCTAGGAGCCCCTCAGCTTCGGACTGGTAACATTCCTCTTCCTGCCATGCAAGCCCCGAGTGTGTAGGCGCGTATCTTTCCGAGGGAAGCTCACTGCAACCAAGAAGCACACACATATTAGGGGTGGGCCTGACTCAACAGTTTGTTCAGTGCTAAGACCTCATTTATTGTTTAGTTTTTAAAAAATTCCACAGTGTGCAGCCCAAGCTTGCCTCCCTCAGCTTCCCAAGTGCTAGGTCACCGGGGTGTGATGTCATGCCCGTTGGTGTTAGAACTCTCAACTTAATAATGGGCTTGGGCTTGGCCTTGAACCCATGTTCCTCTTACCTCCACCTTCCAAGTGCTAGGATTAGAGTCGCGTACCACCATATCCAGCCAGGTTACTTGAGATCTTTCAGTCATCTCTCCCTCGGCTACCCACCCCGGCACTTTCTGTTTCCTTCTTTTTCTTCCATTTGTCTAACAAGATTCAACAGGAGGAAGCCATCTCATCTCCAGGTTGAAATGTTTAAACCTTTCATCATCACATGGGAGACTCTTGCACCATGCACACTCACTTCCTTCTTTCCAAATCCCAGCTTTTCCCAAGGGGGCTACACTGGGCTGCAGTTGGCAGGTTTCTGATACCATTCTCCTGCCCCAGTTTCTGAACCCTGACAGTAAACTACTGCATGCCAGGCCCTGCATCCCCTCCTTCCAATAAATCCTGACTTGGAGAGCAGAGAGAAGCTGCCCTTTGGCCTCAAACCTCTAAATAAGCAATGAGCAAATGCATTTCTTTCATTCACTTTGGGGTGAGGTGGGGTAACCAGAAAGGAAACCTACAAATGCACTCTCCCCGCCCCCCCCCACATTGTGGTTGCAGTTCAAGATGGGTGCAGTGAGGGAAAAAAGCCCTGGTGTCAAAGATTGAAAGAGCAGACTGAATCTGGGTGCAGCTTTTGAAGCGCTAGTTGGTTTTAGATAATGTAAGGTAAACTCATGAGAGCGGCTTTCCCTGCTATGTGGGTACAGCCTCCGGGTCTGACAGCGGAGGTCAGGCATCAGCAGCAAGAGCTGTCTCCAGGGAAAAGAAAGCACACAGTTTTGACAGCTGCTCAGACCACCTTGCACAAGAGACTGGGGCGAGATGATGATGGGCAAGACCACGCCTTGACTGGGACTGCTTAAACATGCGTGCACAGACACAGACACACGAACACGACTAGTCTAGTCTCATCCAGGACCAATTTCTTTGTTTTGGCCACCAGGGACACCTCTTTTATTCCATTGACTCACTCTGCAGAGCCCAGTTCAGCATACGCGGACTTGGACGGCGGGCTAACTCTCTAGCAGCTGCCCAGGCAACCCATAGTCCTCCTTTCCATCCCCATTTAGCGGCCTGCTGCGCATATGGCCTTGGCAGGTGGAGTCCAGCTATTAACCCGGGCTAACTTTATTCCGCCCCCGACACCTGGAAACTGGTCTTTGAAAGGTATGGAGGGCTAACCTGGGAACAGGACGTAGAGGTCTGTGGCCTCAGCATAATCACCCCACACTGGAGTGGAGCCTTCGGCTAGCCCCACCCACCGAGCAACCTAAACCATTCCGCTTTCCCCTCCTTCCCCTGGTGCCAGGGCTTTCCGTTTCTCATTTGGTAATCAAGTTCAAACTCAGGGTTGGGGGACATCGTACCGTCACCCCCGAGCGCCGGCTAGGACAGGGAGCCGAGGAGGCGCGGTCCGCGTCCCCAGCAGGTGCACCCCTCACCTCTCCAACCCGCGGCGCCCGAGGCCCTGCTTCCGCGGCGGTTCCGGGGCCCCCCACGGTGCGGGCCCCGGGGTCGGGGCTGAGTCCCAAGTGGGCACCCAGGGCTCGGGCCGCGCATGGCTTTGGCGGGACTTGTCCCAGGCTCTTTGTTCAGCTGCGCCGTGGCCCGCGTCCCAGTGTCTGTCCCGGCGCGGGTCTCGGTCCGTCCTCCGGTCCCGGCCAGCCCGACGGTCCCCGTTTCCTTTCACGTCACCGTTCCTCTCCCTGTGCCTGTCCCCACCTCGGTCCCGGGACCGCTCGACGTGGCGGTGTCGGTCCGGGTGCGAACGCCGCTCCGGGTCTCTCTCTCTTGGACGGGGCCGGGACTTGCGAGTCCCCGAAGTATCTTCCATGGTCCGGTTCCTGTCCCCGCCCGGAAACGACCCGAGGGCAACAACCAACCACAAGTTTCCCAGGCAGGTGGCTAAACTCAAGGCTGGGGCGGCTCACCTGTGCGCACGCGCACTTGCCTTCGGGCTGCCCCCAGAGGTCGCACCTGCCCCTAGCCGCCAGGGGGCGGTCGTGGCGCCAGCAGAGGGGATGGAGATTAGGGGTAGGGGGTGGGAGGCGGGTTCTTGTCCAAAGAGCCGTCAGTTCGAGGTGTTACGGGATTAACAAAGGTAAGTAGCCCTGAGACCAGGGGAAGGGATGCAGCCAAATCAGTTCAGCCTTCAAACACTATCTCTTACGTAAAGATACCAGGATGTCAGACCTGTCATCTACGTATTTACTTTCCTTGTGCTGGCTTTTAATCCCTGAACTTTGCTTGTCTAGGTGAGTGTGCTACCACTAAGCTATATCCCCAGGCTCAAACTAAGATTATTAAACCCACTAAGACAGTTCCATGCCCCTGGGCATGGATCTGGGCCTTCTAATAGAGAGCTCAACACTGGGAGGAGTTGGTAACGTTGCTGCTCTAAACTTGGGTGGGGTGACGCCACCCCCAGCTGCTGTGACATATTAGCCCAAAGGAAGCCAGCAGTGGTGATTTCCTGTCGATCAACTTACACAGCTTCTTAGGCTTGCTTCCCCAGAGAGTACCCATCTATTAGATTATCCATCTTTCTTCTCAGCCATGCATCCACCCATCCATCCATACATCCACCTATCCAGCTAGACACATATCCACCCATCCAGCCTCTCATCCACGTTTCCTCTCCCTTCTCCAAGAAGTTATGTTTCCAGTTCATCTGTTAGAGTAGCCTCACATTTATAAAACACTTAAAAAGAAAAAAAAAACGAAAGAACTATTCTATTCATAATTGTCAGCCTTTAATTTTGCCAAATAAGGACATTTAAAAAATCCAGAAAAAGGGACCAGGTGTGGTGGTGCACACCTTTGATCCCAGCACTTGGGAGGCAGAAGCAGGTGGATCTCTGTGAGGTTTGAGGCCAGCCTGGTCTACAAAGTGAGTCCAGAACAGCCAGTGCTACATTTAGAAACCCAGTCTCGAAAAGCTAACAAAACAAAACCAAAAATAAGCAAAACCAACCAACCAAAAACAAAAAACCAAAAGAAACCAAGCAGAAAACTGGCCTGGTAGTACTGTCAGCGAGTGTGCAGGAGGACCCGACTCAGCAGGTGCAGGGCTGTCCAAGGGAAGTACCCCTGGACAGAGCTAGGATTCCAGTGTGTGCAGAGACTGGACAAGAACATGGAAAGACAGCGCTAGAAAATTAATAGGAGGGCTCTGCTCTGTGTAAACTGAGGCACCAGTGACTCAGGGAGTAATTTTTCGATTGTGTTTTGAGGGTAATGGGGTTCTGAGGAAGTGCCTGCTTGGAGACCTACTCTGACACCTGTCTTCCCACAGATGTGAGTCTGTCGGGGGAGATTTACATCCCCCGTCTCTCCAGCACCTTCCCACAGTTGTGAGTCTGGTGATATCCCCTGTGTCTCCAGCCCTCATCATGGTGCCTGGGATTGAACACATGCTCCAGCCGGGCAGAGCGATGTCCCCTGGTGTGGGTTCTAAGGAAGGGTCATGGCAGCAGGCAGAGTCTTTCCTGAGCTTTATGTATAGGGCTGTCTTGGCATTTCATTTCTCATGGCAGCTGGAAGTATGAGCCCTCTGGGGTTTCCATCTATGAAGAATGGGTGTTGGGGGCAGCTGGAAGCCTTTGTGATCCCCCAAAGAGATCTCTGGCTCATCCGGGAAGCCTCTCTGCTTTGAGAATGTTAAGGACTGGCCTCTTGGACACTTCTGCAGAGGCTCCCAAGTTCTACCAATGTCACCCGGAGGCCACAAGATGCAGAGCTGGAGCCTCATGAGCTCCGGCTGATCGCCCTTCCTCACCTCTGCAGCCATCCATGGCTCTATCACCATCGTGCGGAACATTCATCTCTGAAATCTCTTTTTCTCCTGTTCAGGTATTTTTAAATATATTTTATTGGAGTTCCTTTCTCCCCTTTCCACTCCAATCCCTTCCAACGCTCCAACACCAGATAGGAGAGAGAAAAGGTTAATGGGGAGTGGGGGCGTAGTTCCTGCTGGTTAGAGTTGTTGGGTTCCCAGGGAGAAGTTCAATCTTTGTTTCAGGAGATCTCCAAATACTTCTCCTCAAACCGCATCAATAGCAACCAGGAGCAGCAGGGGACAGCACCTGCAGCCTCCTTCTCTGGAGCTCTCTGTCTCTCTCCTGGCTCTTTAGTCCCCCTAGCATTTATTCTGGCATTCTCCTGGCATTTATTCCCTCTCCAGAGTCCTCAGATTTGAACTATCTGCAGCTGGCACAGAGCTCCTCTCAGAGCCCGCCTGAGGCAAAGAGCCTGCTGCTGTGGACCATCTGAAGAAACAACATATCCCACACCTGGGATTAAAACAAAAACATGTTTACATAACACAACTGACTATTTAAAGACACCAAAACGCTCACCACACCAGCCCCCAACTCAAGAGTTTAAAACCTGAGCCTTATATCACCAGTTGAGCACACCTGTAATTCCAGCTCGTGGTCCCTGTTACACATTGGGAAGGGTCAGAGTGGGCTATACTTCATGCTTTTCAAGGTGATGGGGTTCTGAGGAAGTGCTTGCTTGGAGACCCACTTGACTCGTCTCCTCACAGGTGTGAGTCCGGTGACACCCCCTGTCTCTTCAGCCCTCACCACTGTAGGTAAAAGTGTAATATTAAAAAGAAAACCTTTTTGCCGGGCGGTGGTGGTGCATGCCTTTAGTCCCAGCACTCAGAGAGGCAGAGGCAGGTGGATGTCTGTGAATTTGAGGCCAGCCTGGTCTGCAAAGAGATTCCAGGACAGTCAAGGTTACACAGAGAAACCCTGTCTTGAAAAAAAAAAAAAAACCAACTAAAAATAAAAAAGCAAAAAAAAAAAAAAAGATAAAACAAACAGTCCTAGTGTGTGGAAGTTTTCGTGGACTGTCAGCCACACAGGCAAAGAAGGAATAGAGTTGAGAGTGAAGGTCCAATATACGTCTAAGGGGTTTCTTCACTCTTAGTTTATGATACTTTATTGTGGAAGAGAAGGTTATGAACCAATGTGCCGCCTCCTTTGTCTTGATTAAAATTATAGCCCCAGGGCTGAAGAGGTGACCCCAGGGTTGAGAGCTCTGGCTGGTTTTCCAGAGGATCCAGGTTCAATCTCCTGCACTGGCATGTGGCCCACAACCACCTGTGACGCCAGTCCCCGGGGATTTGACACCTCTGTGGTCACCAGGCACTCGTGTGGCCACGTGGCACGCAAACATACATGCAGGCAACACACACACACACACACACACGCACACACACACGCACACACACACGCACACACACACACGAAGAATGAAATAGAATAAATAGCACCTCTGATTACCCCTCGATTTTCCAGGAGCTTCTGGCCAGATGTTAGGTGAAGGGCGGACAGTCACAGTCCAGCACGGGTGGGAACTCTTTTCTAAGAAAATTCTCTGAGGAGACACAGTGCTGAGGAGACACAGCGCTTAAGAGAAAAAAAGAAAGGACTTGCCATTGGTATGTTCAAGATGATTTTTTTTTAAGAAAGAAAAAAGAAAATAAAATCAAACTTCTGTTCACAATTTTATTTAATTCAATAGTCAGTTAGGGAACTGGGCACATGTAACAACAGGTCCTAAAAAACTATGAACCCCTGTTGCAGTGATGTACACCCCTAACCCTAGTTGAGGGGTACTCAAACTTTTTAAAGTGGGGGCCAGATCACGGTCACTCAGAGAGCTGGAGGGCCGGACTATATGAACTACTAATTCCTACCCACACTGCACATATCTTTTATAAATAAAATGAAGAACATTTATAAATAAACAGATCACATACCAGTATTTCAATGGGAACTGTGGGGCTTTTGGCTATATATATTATATATACACACACAGTGTATAAACACCCATTAGTCCCTGATGTGAACACTTACCCCTTGCAGGCTTTTCTAAGCAGACTAGCTCAGTCCCTGATAGTTCAGTTATATCTCCCTATATAACGCCCAAATTGATATGTTCAGAATCAGCATGTGAACACTGAAAAGGAAATGCAAAATGTATATAAAAATTTCAAT
>CM053744.1:45422299-45461821 GCA_028658305.1 Pachyuromys duprasi
GAGTGTAGGGGTGCATGCATTTCATTCAGGAGTAAATGTTTGCAATATGGGCTTGCATGTCAGGCTTGAGTCTGGAGGCTTCGTGGAGTCATCGGAAAACGGCTTTACAACTTTTAAAATTTATTTATTTTTGCTTTTATTACTTGTGTTGAGTGTGATGGTGCGCAGGCACCAATGTGCATGTGTGGAAGTCAGAGGACAACTTTTGGGTGGAGGGTCTCTCTGTCCCTGTGGGTCCCTGTGGGGGATCGAACTCAGGTCAGCAGATTTATGCAGCAACCGCGTGTATCCACTGAGCCTTCTCATTGGCCCCAGAGAGAACTGTCAACGAGGGAAGTGCCTCAAACTGTGATAGGAAAACAATTCCAGGATTATCTGGAGGGAGAGCAAGCCTAACCCGAACTCTGGCACTAGGGCATGGAGAATGTGGGCTTGGAGCTATCGGGGAAGGAGCGGGTGAGCAAGCAGCAGTATGAAATGTTGAAGAAAAACCTGATCCTGGGTCAGATACTCAGATGCTCAGATACACCACTCACAGGCTCAGTGAGTAGTGCCTCCAATTGCCTGAAACAGGCTAGGAGCGGTAAAGGGAAAATTTGCAATTCCGCATCCCTACCACTAGATGTCGGGCAGGTCTAAGTAAGGTATAGAACCTCCGCCATTTCCTTTCCTTCTCTGAGCCTTAGCGGTAAACAAGCAAGGAGATTGAATTCAGTCGCAGATGCTTTTAGGAAAGATAAGCAAAAGATGACCATGAACTATCAGTGCGAATTAAGATAATACATATCTAGGATAAGGGAATTCAGGGCCCGCGAGATGGCTCAGCAGGTAAAGTCACTTCCTGCCAAGCCTTAGGATCTGAGTTTAATTCCCAGGACCCACATGGTGGAAGGAGAGAACCGACTTCTGGAAGTTGTCCTCTGACCTCCACACGCACGCACGCACACACACACGCACACACACACTCTAAAATAAAAACGTAATAAACAATTAAGAAAACCTGCTCAGCGGGGCACAGTGACCCACACTTGTATTCCCAGTGACTCAGGGAGGCAGAGGCCGGCGGATTGCTCTGAGTTCCAAGACAGCCTGGTCCACAAAGTGAGTCCAGGACAGCCAGGGCTACCCAGAGAAACCCTGTCTTGAAAATACAAAACAAACTGCTTAAAGTAAACTTTGACACAGAGGGACAAAAACAACAACAAAAACCAATTTAATAATGTCACCCACTCCAGCAGTTGCGGTTGAACTCAGGTCATCAGGCATGGCAACAAGGGGCTTTACCCTTTCAGTGATCTCAACAATTCTTTTTTTTTTTTTTTTTTATGTATACAATGTTCTGTCTGCATGTATACCTGCATATCAGACGAAGACACCAGATCTTATTGTAGATGGCTATAAGCCACCATGTAGTTGCTGGGAACTGAACTCAGGACCTTTGGAAGAGCAGCCAGTGCTCTTAACCTCTGAGCCATTTCTCCAACCCTCTGGCCAACTCTTGTCTTAAGATTAATATTATGGGCTGGAGAAATAGCTGAGTAGGTAAACTGCTTTCCTTGCAAGCAGGAGGACACAAATTTGATTCCCCCCCCCCCCCCCAAAAAAAAACCCACATTAAAAAAGCCTGGAATGGTGCCACAGACTCTATAGAATGAGTACTGGGGAGGAGAGATAAGAAAATCCCTGGAGTTTTTATGGTTCACAAGATTGGTGAGCTTCAGCTGCGGTGAGAGACCCCGTCTCAAAACAAGGTAGAGAGAGCCGGAGGGAGACCTTCCGCATCGGCCTCCGGCTTGGCATGTCTGTAGACACACACATGCATACGAGCCATACACACTCAGCCACACACACAAATCAATATTCTGTCGTCGTTTTAGATCATCAACAACCTTACAATAGACATTTCCGAAAACAGAGAAAACTAGAGGAGAAATTAAAACCACCATAAAAGACCACTTGTCAATCTACCACTCCTTATTCTAGATATTAATTTTTTAAATTCTCAGTAACTGTGACTTGCTATGACCAAAGGGCTTCCAGCTGATGCAAGGTGAGAAATAATGGTTTATAATTTCCTAAAAAGAGCCCTCGGAGTGGTTTTCATGGGTTCTCATCTCTAGCTCTTTCAGTGCCCAGTGGCCGCTGGCCCTCCCTTACATCAGCCTCAGAGAGGGCAATGTTATCTTAGGATGTGGTGAACTTTGCAAAACCAAATTAATTTTTAAAAGCAAATCTATGCTTGGCAGTTCCTCCCGCTCATGGAGAAGGCAACCGCAGCACCAAGCAAACATGCAAATGCAGAGCGTTTCGAAACTCCCATGCTCAAGCCAGGGTCACTATGGCACAAGTGTAAGGACGGGCCGTCTGGCAAATCAGACCTGGGGACCCTTGCTTCTTCTGTGCGGAAACTCAGACTTCAGTCCTAGCGAAGGCCTGTCTTAGTTGGCTGCACCACAGCCTTAAACCAGGCAATATTAAAAGAACTTATTTGGCTCACAATTCCTGTGGCTCTAAAGTCCAGCAAGCCTGGAGCCAGCTCTGGTGAGCCTTTCCCTCTCCAGAAGCAGGAACACATGGCATAGAAGCGGAAGCGGAAATGAGCAGCCGTGGAAGGAGCAAGGCCTGTGAGGCAGCCTTATGTGCTCCTGTGAGAACGCGGAACTCCCTGAAAGTGGTGACTTTCTAGCCTCGCACTAGGCCTCGCCTCTTCATGGCTCCACCCACTCAGCCCCACCACACAGGAGACCAGCTTTCTAGCATGTGAGTCATTGGGGTACGCATTAAAACAACACCCCACCAGCAAAGTGCCTTTCCTGAGACTTTAAAAGATGTTATCTATCTATCTGTCTATCTATCTACATGTAACCTATCATTTACCTAGCTTGCTTTCTATCATCTATCATCTATATCTCTCTATTATTTATCATCTATTATCTTTATTATCTCTATCATCTCCCTATCATCTATGATCTAGCTATATCTCTGTCGATCTATTATCTATCTATTATATCTATCATCTATCTATCTATCTATCTATCTATCTATCTATCTATCTATCTATCTCTCTATCATATCTCTCTATCAATCCATCCATCTATGTACCTACCTGTCATCTCTGTGAATGTGCACACTGTGGCACAACTGTGGAGGTCAGAGGGCTACTTGTGGTGGTCAGTTCTTTCTTCCCATTATGTGATTCTCAAGGCTTGAACCCAGGCTGTCAGAGTTGGTGGTCAGTTCCTGTACCTGCTGAGCCATCTTGTCAGCCTGGGAATTTTCTTTTTAAAGACAAGAATCTAGAGATACTTTTTAAAGCTAAGAAATTACAGCTGTGCCTTACATCTTTGTCTCAGCAGTGGTATTTTAAGGTCATATTAGGTGAGCAGACATCTTCCTGTTTTATGGATAAGGAAACAGAGCCAGTTTGCTCAAGGTTAACAGACCCTAGAACTGGAGGGATTCTCTGGTTTCTTCCTATTTCATCAAACACTGCTGTTTGCCCCTGAGTGTGAGCTGAATTGTATCTTCGCAGACTTCTACACTGGAGCCTCACGTCAGAATGTGACTTTATTTGGAAATAGGTTGTAGCTCGTTGAGATGAGATCTTACTGAAGAACGGGCAGCCACAAATCTAATCTATATTACATGAGCTGATATTCCTTACAAAAAAGAGGAACTCCATGATAAGATGAAGGCAAAGGTCAAGATGATGCAGGTCCATACCAAAGATCATCAAAGATGCCCGTGGCAGAAGCTGGAGAGAGGTACAGAACAGGCCCTTCCTATTTCTCCAGAAGGAATCAAGGCTGACACCTTGACTTTGCACATCTCACAGGGGCCGGGGGATGATGTACTTATATTGTTTAAGCTGCCGAGTTTTGGGTGCTTTGTTGTGGTACTCCTAGGGAAGACAACCGCTAAAACCTCAGGAGTGAACAGGGAGAGGTCACGGTGGCCTTACTGAGGCTCTTCTCATCTCTTCATCCTTGGTTGATAATTTCATCAGAGTGGGCACACAAGAAAATCATTGCCTTTCCTGATGGAGGGGGCATGTAGTTTAGAACAGAGCATAGGAATGTGAGAAAAATTAGTAGTGATCTTAGAAATGAATGTGAAGAGGCCCATGTTAGTTATCCTGAGGGCCAGAGTGGGAAGCAGATCAACAGAATTAGTCAGAGTTTGACAGTCATAGTGAGCCTTGGTGAGCCCGTGTGCAATTGGTGGTCTTAGAAGCCATGCTCAGAAGCAGCTAGCTATTTGTCCTTGGCTGAATAAGAAATTTTGGCACATCCAAAAGAGTCATAGAGGGGAGAAAGAGTTAGGAAATTTTTGACAGAAGAGGTTTGAAGCAATCTCAAATCTGATGGGCAACATTTATATAATCAAATGTTAAAGAAGACCTAGACACATCGTGGTCAAGCCGTTGAAGACCAAAACTAATGAGAAAAATGTTTAGAAAAATCATTTTCTAAAGGAAAATGGCATATAAAGTGAAGGGAACAATAGTAAAACCAACAGTCTTCTCACTTGGAACAATGAAAGTCACAAGAAACTGGGCGCCATATTGGGAATACTAAAGAAAAAAAAGAAAGTCAAGCAGGAGCATAAATTCTACCTAGCAAAACTAGTTTTCAAAGATGAAAATAAATCCTTTTTAGATAAAGCCTCCCACCCATCCTCATTTCTTTTGGAAAGATCTGGCTATATAGCCCAGTCTGGCTTTGAACTCATGGTACTTCTGCCTCTGTAATTACAGGCAGGTACTAACATACCTAATGGTTAAGGTTTTTTTTTTTTTAATTTTTATTTTTTTGCTAGCAATTTTGCCTTACAAGAAACATCAAAGTAAACACTTCGGAAGGAAAGGATATTGTTAGTTGGGTGCACTTGTAGTCGGTTCCACCTACCTGGGAACAAGTTCAAGGCCACATTGGGAAACACAGTGAGACACTGTCTCATAAAGCAAATGGTTTGCCTTCTTCATATTTACTCTCTGACTTCTTGGACTCCACTTCCCCAAGACCAGGACATCATTGAGACCACTTATTGAAAAATGGAAGAACCACAGAGTCATGAGCTGAATATGAAATGTCTGCCACATGGTTAAAGTAGTGGGTATAGGACCTCCAGGCGATGGGACGTCTGTGAGAGGTTCTGGAAACTTCAGGAGATTGGAGGAAGTGGGTAAGGATTTTCAATTACCTTCCCCCTCTTTATTTCCCTCATCATGAGGTAAAGAACCTTTGCCACAACACTCTTGCTTACATAACATTCTGCTTACATAACATTCTGCTCAAATGCATGGGGCCAAGCAACCATGGACTGAGCCCTCTGAAACCACGAGCAAAATAAACTCTTTCCCCTTGAAGTTCTCTAGGTACCTTGGTCACAGCTACTCCAAAGTAACAAATATACATCACTCTAGAGGGGCTAAGTCACTGAATCATGGCTTGGAAAAAAGTCTCCCACGGTAGTACTGTCATGAACACTTTCTCCTGACTATGTGTGACTTAGAAGTAAGCACTAATTTCATTGATTCTAGACAGTGGAGATTGTTACATTAGCTAATGCTAACAGGCTTAAAAATAGGGATATGTTAGGTAGAGCAACTTCACATTTTAAATTTTTATTTGGCTACTCTTTGTGAATTTCATGATATACGATGTATTTTGATCATATTTACTTCCCTATACCATTAAAACTCCTTGCACTCCTCCAATATCCCCTCAAATGCCATATGCTCTTGTTTATTTTTTTTTTATTTATAACCTACTGAGTCCAGTTAATGTCGTCTATTTGTGTATGAATATAGGGCCATTCACTGGTGCACAGGCAATGCTGGACAGGCCTCAGCCCTGAAGAAAACTGTCTGTCTTTTCTCCAGGAGCATCAACGGCCAATGGCTCTCAGCTAGTGGTGGGGCCCTGCAAACCCTTCCTCCATCCACACTGGAATGTTGACTGGCTTGATCTTCTGTGCAGACAGCCACAGAGGCTGTGAGTTCATGAGTGCCACAGCCCTTATGACACACTTCCAGAAGACACATTTTCACAAGTCTTCCTCCACCCCTGGGGTCTTCAGCCCATCAGTTATGAAGAAAGCAGTTGTAAGACCTGGAAGACTAGAAGAATCTGGAGAAAGAGCTCAGTACTCATCAGAGGCCCTAGGGGTTTCGGGAGTTCCTCCTCTTCCTCCTCCTCCTTCACCAAAAATGCGGGGCATATGAAAATACATCAGTCAAATAACTTAGAGTGAGTTTTGTATGATTTGGAATTTTGGCTGCTCATTCCTTTTTTAGAATGTCATTTGGGTTTGTATTTTTTGCATGTGTCTGATTTGGGCATCTGAGAATGTTTAATTATTCTGGACTTAATTTTCCTTCTATGAATTTTTTTCTTCAGTAAAAATGAGCACACTGATAGAACTGACCTTAGAGGGTAGTTGTAAAAAAATCTAGATATAAAAATCTAGATATAAAATCTAGATATAAAATTTTGAATCTGAAAAAAAATATATATGTGATTTAATATACTTAAAATATTTTAAATTGAGGTTGTTAGTATCAGATGTCATTTCTGTTTCTTCTTGTCACTTTATATCTTGAGTCCCCCATGTTTTACACAGGAGGCTAAAGAAAGAAGATATTTTAAAAAATTAAATTGACCTAATGCAGTTAATGTTTATTTCTCAGTTATGAAAAGTTGAAAACAGTTGTACTAAAGATGAGGCAAAATCACGATAAAGGACAATTGCAGGCTAAAAAGTATCACAGCCATGATGGAAACTTTTCTCTTTTGTATGTGCATGTTCATACATGTACAGGTACATGTGTAGGTGTGTACCCCTGGAGGCCAGAGGACAAGTCCAGATGTCATTATTTGGGCCATCTACTCTTGTTATTGATATGGTCTATCTTGGCCTAGAAGCAGCAAAGGAGGCTGGCTGACTGGGCAGTGAATCCCGATACCTGCCTGTCTCTGCTTTTCCAATGCTGGCATCACCCTCCCTGCCTCCCACACCATCATGTCCAGTATTTTTTGTTTTTGTCTTTTTAAATCTGTGCTCTGGGGTTGAACTCAGGTCCTTATGCTTGCAATTTAAGTGTTTTACTGACTGAGCTATCTCTCCAGTTCTGTGCTGGAAATTTCTTCAGAGACTGAAGAAATTCAAATCCTTTCTCCAGGTGAAAGTTGCGATTCAATACCCAGAAGGCAAATTATGTGAGCTTGTCCAAAATACCACTCTTAATAAGGCTGTATATTTTGGTTGGCTTATTTGACACTTGTAAGTCAACATTGCAACATTATTATGTATTTGTTTTTTGATTTAAAAAATGATGGGTGATACCTTAGCATTTTAATCCTTTCTGGGAGATAAACACTTACCTCTTGAGTCAATAGAATTTTCTTGTACATGACACTCTCTAACATCATATAAAACAAGTTAAATAAATATGATCCTTGACCTCAGAAACGCACAAACACGAAATGAAACAGACTTCCACTCTCTTAGTACGCACTTTGGTAAAACCACAAGTTAAGAACAATGATCAAATATTTACAAGACCCCTAAGCATCACAGTTAATAATTTTCGTGTTGGGACTCACTGACGCGTATTGGCAGTTGAATAAATACAGTAGCAAAAATCAGTAACTTCTAAAAATAAAACATATGGCTTATTTTAGCAGGTGGATCACAAATCCAATTTCTTGAGAAAGCCCTGATATGTGTTTGTGCACACGTTCCTAGAACCATTACTTAATCTAGCGTTTTTAGAAGAGAGATAGGTCAACCCCAAGACAACTGGTAAACCCATTCCTTGGAATGGTAAACGCTCTGATATCAGGCAGCATTCTGCCATTGTCTGTGTGCACTCTGCCCAGGGAACTGTGTCCCAGAGAGCCCCTAATTATTTCCCATTTCATTCCCCAGGGCTTAGGGCTTGCCTCAGCCACTTGATGCTCATTTGCGGTGGGCGAGGTGGGGCAGGTGAGGGGAGTGGATCCATTGCTATGAGACATGCAATCAAGTGCAATAGTGAAGTCACCAAGGCGGACATTTCTCAATATTTGCTCTGGCAGAGGTAGGGAGATAGAGCTGGGTTTTTGTTCCAAGGGACTGAAAACTCTTGGATATCTAGGGGAGTGCATGGAGCCAGCTTGGGTCTGGAGGGCAGGAGGTCTCCTGGGCAGGATTTCTCCCATGCTAGTCCACTTGGCAAACTGAGATTCCTCCTTCGCGTTTCAGCTCAGGGGTAGATGAAGTTGCTTCTGGAGTTTCCGGGCCACCCTGAACTTCCTCTAGACCTCTGTACCAGATGACTATTGATCTACCAGCCTCTCACCTGCGTATGGGAGCACCTGCTGTGCACATCCGTTCCCAGCCTTCAGCAGAGCAGAGACAACTGAGGAACGGGGGGGGGGGGTGTCCACCTTCCATCTTCCATTTTATTTTATTTGAGACAGGATATGTCTATATAGCCTTGCCTGGCCTGGAACTTTGTAGAGCAGGTTGGTCTCAAACTCATGAGGATCATCTGACTGTACCTCTTGAGTGGAGAGGTTAAAGAAGTATGCCACCATTCCTGATTTACTTTTTTTTTTTTTTTTTGGATACAGTCTTGCTAAGCAGCCCTATTCTGGTCTCAAACTTGTATTTATTTTGCCTTAGTTTTCCCAGAGCTGAGACTTGCTTTCCTCAAAAAATTAGCATATATGAATTTTGCAGAATAACAGGTTTATATTATGAAATTGTCATGAATATTTACAATATGAATGTATTTTTACGGTGCTGGCTGTTGATTGAGGGCCTTGTGTGTACTATGCCCCCAACCCTATGCAATGTACTTTGATGATGTTCTTACTCTACTATACTGTGGTCCCATGTTTCTCCTTTCTCTTCCTAGATAGCTACCCTTCTACTTTCATGTATTTCTCCTTTTTTAAAATCTAGATTCCACACATGAGAGAAAGTATGAGGTACTTGTCTTCCTCAGTCTTTTGTATTTTACTTAGCATGATGTTCTGTCCATTTTCCTGAAAATAGCGTCATTCCATGCTCTATGGCTGAGTAGAACTCCACTGTAGATATGTTCCACGTTTTCTTTATTCACTTCTCTGTTGATGGACACTGAGGCTGATTGCATGGTCTGGCTATTGTGAATACAGCAAGCACAGATGTGCAGACATCTCTTTGGTGTGCTCTTCGGTGTGTTCCCCAGGAGTGGTATATCTAGGTCACAGCGTGATTCTATTTTTAGAATCTGTACTAATTTCCAAGTGGTTACATTAATTCACACTCCTAACAACAGTATATGAAGTTCACTTCCCCTTGCATATTTATATTCTCTGTCTCTTTCTCTCTTTCTATGTACCTGCCTGTCTGCTCGTCTCTTTCTCTGTGAGCACTTTTACTATTCAGCCAACGTTCTCAGCCCACTTATGGCTTTCTTGATGATGCCGGTATGACTGGAGTGAGAGGAAAGTCTTAGTGTAGTTGAGATTGGTGTTTTCCTGATTCTAGTTTCCTTTTGCCTCTTATTTATCAGGCAGACAACTGAATAGCCTAATTATATGGGGCCCAGAGGATTTCCAGTTATAAAAGTTAATGATTCTGGTTGCTTTATTGACTTAAGTATCAATTAATTAAACATGGGGCCTCATGATTTAATGCCTACGAGGCAGACCAACCCCTCTGCTTACAATACAGCTCTTAGAGGAGACTACCTTGGCCCTGGGTCTGTTACTCTGTATCTGTGTGGCCTTTGGCAAGTTATTTAACCCTCCAATGCCCTGGGTTTCCGCATTTTTCAAATATGCTTATAGTAGTACCCAACATATGGTGGGAATAAATGAAGTAACACATACTTATGTGAAGAGCATAGAGATGCTTAATCAGTATTTGTTGATTATTATTATTTCTAAATTTTTAGTTTGTTGTTAAAAGACAATGCTTCCTCCCGCCCTTTTTTCCAGTTGCTTCATTTTATCTTCTGATTAGTATAGAACAATATTACTTTCAATTTATAATAAATTCCCATTCTCATAAAACATTCAGCACCATTTAAAGAGTTAACACAAGCTCTTTGAACAGTGCCACGCACAGGTGCTGCACAAAGATTTACTGTATTATGTTATCAGCACTTATTTATTCAACTATATTTTTGAGCATCTGCTATATGCTAGACACCAAGGCTACATCGTGAAACAATGATAAGTATTCTGCTCTCATGGAGTTCACATTCTAACAGGGGTAAATAGAGAATAAATAGAATACATAAAATGAATACCACAACCATTCTCCCAGATGTTAAAACTCAGAAGCCAGGTGCGGTGTGTCACACTTACAGTCCTAGCATTTAGGAGGTTGAGGCTGAAGGACTGCAAGTTCAAGGCTAGCCTAGGTTCATTGCAAAACCTTGCTTCAGTTAAAAAATGTCTCAGGGCTGGGGACAGGTGTCACTTGGTTGGTAGAATGCTTACCCAGCACATATTATGCCCTGAGTTTGACCCCCAGTACTGCATAAAACTGGATCTGGCAGCACCCAGGTGGTGGAGGCAGGAGGATGAGAAATTTAAAGTCAGCTGGCTACGTAGTGAGCTCCAAGACAGCTCAGCCAGACACTGTCTAAAACAAACAAACTAAACAAAAAGAAAAACAAAACCAACCAAAAATCCTTATAATTGACATTCATTTCACGCTGAACAGCATTTTTTTTTTTTTTTGTACGAAAAACAAACCAAGACAACCAATGTGTTGCTAGTCTTGATGCTAGGCATAGTCTTGATGAGATACGGTCTCATCCTCCTGCCCTCATCTGGAGATGATGAATAGGCAGTAGGAATGCACTTTCCTCTGATAAAACCAATATTGTTTGGATAACAGGATCCCAGAGCTTTCCCTCTGGCTTTGTTTTGCTCATAGTCCTGAGGGAGGGAACTTGATGTCCCAGACTTGGGTAACTCACTGTGGTTTGGCCCCCATCAATGGTTCTCTCCCCTCCGAAGGTTCCAGCAGCGAGTCTGGGTAAAGATTATTACTTGCATAACCTCTGGCATTTGTTACCAGGCAGGGCAGGGAAAGAGTGTCCCTGAGGCCTCACTGGGGGAGGGCAGCAGCAAAGCTCTGGAACATTCCATGCTTCTTGGCCAAGCGTGTGCTTTAGGATTTACCGATCACAGAGACTGATCTGGGGCTTTCTGCATCGAGAGGTCAGGTCCAGCGCCTGCCATCTGGATGGCAGATTGTGTGTTACACCCTGCCACAGGACTGGCGATGCTTGAGGTTGCTGTGGCTTGAGCAGGTGCTGAGAAGCTGGCTCTTATGGATTTGGCTGGTGATCTGTGGGCATTCAGCAGGAAACAGATGGTGCAGGCAACCTAGGCAATTTGAAGACAGTTTATGAGACTCCCACATGCGAGTGTGTTCTGGCAGAATTTGTCTGTGACATCTTGTGCATCTGAGTGGTGACTGGGAATAATTACATGGACCTCACCTGAGTGTTCTCATGCTATCATAACGATCTTGGTCCAGTGCCAACAACAGGTTCAGATGGGTTGACCAACCAACATGGCTTCTGTACCTGTTGAGCACCCCAACAATTATGTGTCCCTTCTTTGGCAAAAAACACACTGGGTTTCTTTTATTTTTATTTTACTTTTATATTTTTTCATCTTATTGGATCTTTTTTCCCTTTTATTGAAAATAGCTTTTTTCTCATATCCTGATTATGGTTTGCCATCTCTCTACTCCTCCCAGGTTCTCCCCATCCCCCCTTCTGTCTCTCATTAGAAAACAAACAGGCTTCTAAGGGATAATAATAAATAATATAATATAACACGGGAAAACAAAATGTAATGCACTGGAATAGGACGAAATAAACAGAAGGAAAAGGACACAAGAGAAGGCACAAGAGACACAGGCACAGAGGCCTAGTAGTTCACAAAAACAGCAAACTGGAAGCCATAGTGCATACACAAAGGACCTATAGGGTAAAAGAAGAGAAAAAAATAAGTAAAATAAAAGAATAAGATAGACTTAAAAGAATAAGATAGACTTAAAAAAAATAGCCCTGGCACTACACTATGGGACAAGGAAGCTCCAGTGATGGGTTTGTTTCTTTTCTGTTGGCGTCTACTGCTGGGCGTAGACGAGTTTGTTTCTCCAGTGAGACTCCCTTGGCGAAAACTAACTTTACATTTACAGGCGGTTTCAGCTGGGTTAGGGATGGGGGTGTGTGAGTGACCGCTTCTCCTTTCGGCTCCGGGACCCCCGCTGGTGCAGATGCGGGCAGGCCCTGTGTCTTCTGCCTCAGTCTCTGTGAGTTACCCTGTGCATCGAGGCTGTTGATTTACAGGGCTTTGTTTTCTTGGTGTCCTCATCTCCTCTGCCTCTTACACCCTGTCACTTCTTCTCAGAGCCCCGAGCGGACGGATTTGATGGAGACACCCCTTTTTCAGGGCTGGGTTTGCTGAGGTCTCTCACTCTCTGCACATTGTCTGGCTGTGGGTGTCTGCATGAGTTGCCGTCTGCTGCAGGAGAAAGCTTCTCCGGTGACGGCTGAGCAAGGTTCTGATCTGCACTCTGGCCAGAGTGCACGCTGGCTTTCTTACATGGAAGCTCAGAGGACCAAGGAGAGTCTCGTAGATGAACTGGCCTCACAATGACCCCCCTGACTCTCCTTGGTCAACTCAGTCACAGTGAATTGATTTCCTGATAAATGCTCAGGATGAGAGAGGGCTGGACAGAGACAGCCACAGATAAACGAGTCCAGCCTCCAGACAAACGCCTGAGGGTAGAGGCATGGCTGCCCTGGTTATGCACAACACAAAACCAATAAGGTGGTGTTGTTTGCTAAACTCCCTGAGTGAGGTACCCAGAAGGCACCTCAGCCTGCAAACAGATGAAGATTTTATTTTGTTTTAAACTTTAGAACTCTGAAGTAGAGGGAATAGAATAACAAACTTTAAAGGCTGCATGGCCCTTCTGAAGCCCACCATCCCTTCACAGCATGAACAAAACACCAGATAAATCCTGACCATTTATTCCATCATTACTTTCCCTCTTTTTCACGTGCTAATTATTGCCAAATGGTGTGCATGTCCTGACAAAGCACCATGTAAGAAATGCAGGACAACGTGGAAGGGAGAACAAAGACTGAAGATTATAGTCCGCTGAGGAAGTTGAAAACTAGATATGCTCCCATGCAGCCAATACCCAAGTGACACTAATGATGAGTCTAGGTAGAAAGATAACAGTGTGGTTAGTGAGGAGATGGGAAAGGTGGTGGATGTTTTCTGCATGATCTTCAGAGTTAGTTTTTTTTTTTTTTGTATGTGTGTGGGTGCTTTGCTTGCACTGATAGCTGTGCACTACATGCATACATCGCTCAAGGAGGCCAGTGGAGAGCATCAGATGGCCTGGAGCGGGAGTTGCAGATGGTTGTGAGCCACCACGTGATTGCTGTGAATTGAACCCTGGTCTTTAGGGAGATCCCCTGGCACCCTGCGCCATCTCTCCAGCCCTCCCTCATTATTTTCTTTATGATTTCCCTGGTTATCTCTTGCTCTGCGATCTACTATTCTGCCTTCCATAGGGAGAAGAGACCTGTATCTTGGTCCACTTAGCCTCCTAATGAGGAGTAGGTTTCAGTGGTGAGATCTGGAGCTGGATTTGGAGGCTTGAAGTCCATCTCACACTGATGAGTTCTGGGACCTCACTTTGATTGAGGTGAAGGAGGAGAAGGAAAGCTGTGCTTTTGGGGACCAATGGGAGCTGACTCCGCCCCTGTTCGGCCACCAGTGCTCTTTTTGGGATAGCTGTCCAATCTGCACCAGCAGAGGAAGGAAAGGTATGGAAACAGATTTAGAAAATGAAGGCCTTGAGGTCACAGGTGACCATCAAAAAAGTTCACAGCCTTAGAAAAATGTCTTAAAAAAGATAGCCGTAAGAATACCAAAATGGAGAGAGTAAGGATATGGAATGTATGCCTAAAACAATAGATGACACATTTCAAAATGTTAATTATGGGCAGAAGGGATTGATGGTCATCGTCTCTAGGTGGTAGAATTCTTATTTAAAGAACGTTTAAAGGTTTATTTATTTTGTTTTATCTGTGTGAGAGTTTTGCCTGTATGTATGCGATTGTACCACATGCATGCCTGGTGCTCTTGGATGGCGTCAGATCCCCTGGAATGGAAATTACAGTTGGCTATGAGCCAACTATGTAGGTGCTGGAAACCGAATCTCTGTCCTCTGCAGCTACATCAAACAAATGCTCTTAACTGCTGAGCCATCTTTCTGAAATATGCCAGGTGGTAGAATTATTTAAAAAAATTTTTTTTGTAGCTGGGCACAGTGGCACACACCCATGATCCCAGCACTCAGAGAGGCAGAGGCAGGTGGATTGATGTTAGAGGGCAGCCTGGTCTACAAAATTAGTCCAGGACAGCCAAGGCTGCACAGAGAAACCCTGTCTCAAACAACAACAAGAGTTTTTATAAGCCAGGCATGGTGGCTCACACTTGTAAACCCAGACCTTGGGGGTTACAGGCAGAATGATCAGGGTCATCATAGACCACAGTGTGAGTTTGAGGGCCTCAAAGACAAAACAAAGAAAAACAAAAACTGCCACAAAAATAAACAACAGCAAAACTCAAACCAAATCTTTGACCCATTTCTTGTGGCACAAGCAATGGCTTACATTTAGAAAAGCCCACTGGAAGTCATTTGATTTTTATTTTATTTGTTTATTAATTAACTATTTGTTTAGTTTTGAGACACCCCAGGCTGTAGTTTTGATGTTGTTTTGTTTTGTTTTTTCCAATGGCAGGTCTTCACTGTGCCTGTTTGGTGTAATCTCTTGTGTCAAAGCTTTCTAGGCCTTGACTCAAGGTCCAGTTTATTCGGTGTCACAGAAACCTCCTATATAGCTCTGGGTCCTCTCTCGCACACACCCCTCCCCACCTGGTCTGCTTTCTATTGAGGGAAAACATTAGCTACCAGAGGCAGGTAGTACCAGAACTTGTTTGCTCTGCCTGTTTCCCTTCTGACCTCAGTGCTGATGTTGGCTCCCCAAGCACAGCTGAAGGTGTGTCCGTGGCATTGACCTGATGATGCAGCTGCCCTGGCCAGCTTCGAATGGCCCCTCTGCCCTGCAGTTTCTGCGTCAGCGCCAGTATTTGCAGGACCATTTTCCAAACCCTGTGCTGCCTGCTGCTCTTTGATCTGTAAACCTGAAGCCAAGCCAGCTGGCCTGAGAGCAGCTGTTCTGTGCTTTGCAAACCACATCCTAAGCCAAGGGCTCATCCAAAAAAAAGAAAAAGAAAAGAAAAGAAAGAAAGAAACTGAGCCAGGCGAGGGGCAGGCCCAGATGCCTCATAAAACACAGGAGGGGCAAGAACATGGGGGCAGCAGCCCCGTTAACTGACGGGGGCAAAACCAGCAGCCTTAATACTATCATGCCTGTCAATCATTTTGAGAAATGTTTTAGAAAACAACTCCCGAAGGTTTCCAAGCCCCTGAATAGGAAGGTTATTAACCTTTCTGAAAACAGGGCGTCAACATATCTAAAGAACGGTAAAATCAGGGCGTGGTGGCTCACACCTGTCATCCCAGAATCTGGAAGACAGAGACAGAGGGTGGCGAGTTGGAGGCCAGCCTGTGGTACGCGAGATGTTAAAAAACAAAGTGGAACTATTTAAAATCTAGCACTCCAGTATAGAATATTCTAGATTAGGACGTACCATAAACAGATTTGGGAATATACAGACATTTAGTACAAGGTAAAGCAAATTTTAAAATGAGTAAGGAGGGCCATGCCACCATACCTTTGATCCCACCACTTGGGAGTCAGGAGCAGGCAGATCTCTCTGAATTTAAGGGTAGCCTGATCTACATGGCAAGTTCCAGACTAGCCAGGGCAGCATAGTGAGGCTCTGCTTAAAAAAAAAAAAGTAAGAAGAGAGACATCCAGTTATGGAACTATTGAGAAGGATAACCTGGAAAGCCTTCAGTCCCTGAAAAGACAATACATCTCTGAGTTCCTAAAGATGAAAAGGGAACATCACAGGGCAATGTCAGACGCACCGAGAACTATAAGCAAAGGTGAGGTAACTCCATTGCCTGAGGAAGAGCTGCCCAGAAAACTGTGGGACAGCAGCCAAGCTGACAGCCTGTTTGTGTGTACAGGAAGGGGAGTTGGGCCAGAGCCTCAGAGGAACCTGGAAGTCTCTTCTTGGTGCTATCTATCCCAGGGAAAGCTGTCAGCCTCTGGAATGTGGTTTTGCTTCCAGAAGACCATCCCACAGATACGAGGAAGCATAAGCTTTACCAAGCTCTGACGTACAGGATGTTCTGTCTGCTTTATTTGCAATAGAAAATCTGCAAGTTTCCCCAGTGTCCAACAAGAATGGAACAAACAAGTACTGTGTGCGTAGCCATCAAAAGAGAGCTTTCTGGGTGTTGTGGTTCATCCCTGAAATTGCAGCATTTGTGAAGTTGGGATGGGAGGATTGGGTGGTCAAGGTCTGCTTGGGCTACCTAGGAAGACCTTGTCTCAAAAACAAAAAAGCAAAATTGATCTCTTTGCATGATAATAAGAAAATGCCCATACAACATATTAATATTAGAAATAGCCAAGCCATAGAATAGCTTTGTTCAAAAGGATAAAGTCAGGGAGCACTAAAAAAGGATGAGGAAAATTAATTTAAAATGCCTTTTAAAAATGACTTATTCATTTGATTTTTGTTTACGGGCATTTTGCCTGTATGTGTGAATTTGCATTCTGTGTGTGTCTGGTTCCCATGGAGGTCAGAAGAGGGTGTAGGGTGTTTGGAACTGGAGGTTTGAAGGGTCATGGGTCACCGTGTGGATGCTGGGAACTGAATCCAGGTTTTCTGGAAGGGTAGCAGTGCTCTTAACTGCTGAGCCATCTTGTCACCTCCAAGAAAATTATTTTAACATTTATTGTTCTTGACATTATTGTTATTGTGGGTGTTCAGCAGTTGGTTCTCTCCTTCCACAGTGGCATCTGAGGATGGAACCTGGATTGTCTGGCTTTGTGCCGCAAGTGATTTTTACCAGCTGAGCGATTTTGTAGGGCTTTGAAATTAGTTTTTGTCAATTTATTCGAAATGTCAAAGAATTTTTAAAATATGCAATCAGAATAAAATTAAGGAGGTGGTTGGCATTTTTAACACAGTCTTCACAATGCAATGTATATTTTTTATTTTATTTTATTATTTTATGTGCATTGGTATGAGGGTGTCAGATCCCCTGGAACTGGAGTTACAGACAGTTGTGAGCTGCCATGTAGGTGCTGGGAATTGAACCTGGGTCGTCCAGAAGAGCAGCCAGTGCTCTTAACCACTGAGCCATCACTCCAGCCCATGGTATCTATTTTATTTCAGTAATACATCTCATTTCAGACCAGTCACATTTCAAGAATTGAAAGTCAATTATGGCTATTGACTACTATATGAGACTGTGACACTATAAAAAACTGATATATATATATATATATTCATTGCATATATACATATATATGCACACACATATGTATTAGACAACCCCAAACCAACTATATACACATTGTATAAACATGGGGAACAAGTTTAAGAACACACAGGAAATGACCAAAGGTGTTTATCAGTGGAATGAGATTGTGGGAAGGGAAGGTAGCCAGGGTTCACTTCATGCTCTGTTTTACCTTTCTGTTTTGAGACTCATGTTACGGAGCTGGTCCGAGGCTTGAGCTGCTCTGACCTCAACTTCCTTGAGTGCTGGGGTTACTGGTGTGTATCACCACACTTAGTAGGATTCATTCATTTAGAAACATGCCTATTTGTATTATAGAAGTATACAGTAAACATTAGTGAAAAAGTAAAAGAAAAAAATCTGTCTTCTTTACTGCCGTATGTCAACCTAGAAACTGATCTCAAGGGTATAATAAAATATATATTAACATTTACATATAAGGATTTGCTTGGAAATTTTACCTGTAATAATAAAAACTAGACTTTATCTTATGTGAAACAATAGAAAATTAGTCAATAAATCCTGATATTTTCCTATACTGCGATTTTATAACATGGGAAATATTCATGACATAATTTAAAAATGCAACACACAGAAGCACTATGCATTAACAATGACTCAGTATCTCTACTTCAAGGTATTTACCCAAGAAATTAAAAACAGATACTCCTCTAAAAGGTGGTATACAAATAGTCACAGTACCATTCACAGCTGAAGGGCGGGGGGAGTTTAGTATACTCATTTTCTAGCTGTTATCTAGCCTGAGCAAAGAATGAAGAACTGAGAAATGGTTCAACATGGAGGGATTTGGGAAACGCATGCTAACGGCACACATGCAAAGCCACATGTTTCACTACTGTTCTTTAGAGATGTTAGAAGCAGGCAAATCCTTGTGGGTAGAGAGGTGAAAGATGAAGAGAATGAGGTTACTCAATGTCTCCGGGTTTCTTTTGGGTGTTAAAATGTCCTGGAATTAAGGCTGGCGACAGTTGTAGAAGACTATGATTGTGCTAAATAAAAAGCACTGAAATGTTAAAAAGAAGAAGAAGAAGAAGAAGAAGAAGCTGAACATGGTGATGCATGCCTTTAATCCCAGCTCTCAGGGAGACAGAAGCAGATGGATCACTGTGAATTTGAGGCCAGCCTGGTCAACAAAGCAACTCCAGGACAGCTAAGGATACACGGAGAAACCCTGTTTTGAAACCAAACAAGCAAGCAAACAAAAACAGTGAAAGAAACTAGGAATGGTCACATTTCTCTTGAATGCCAGGAGGCAGAGGCAGGAGGATCTTTGAGGGTTTGCGGCCAGCCTGGTCTACATAGTGAGTTCCAGAACAGCCAGGTCCACATAGTGAGACTCTGTCTCAAACAAACAAGAGTCAGACAGAAATAAATTATGTGATTTTATTTCCTCTCCCCAGGGCTGAGGTTCCTGGCTTTCTAGATGTGTGCTGAACACTCAAACTCAGGTCCTCATGCCTGCCAGTGACAAGGACTTTATCACCCAGGCCATATGCCAGCTACCCTTTCTCCTTTTCCGGCAGAGCAGCTCTGGTGATTGAATTGAGGGCTCAGGGCTTCTGGCGTTAAAGTTAGATTCTTTTTGAATGAGAGGATTAGATGGCTGCCTTTGCCTGGTGCCGCTGTTTCTTCTCTGGGAAGATGAGGATGTCTCTGCCTGTCTCACTGGAGGGGGGAGACCTCCAGTCTAGATGGCTAGACCCCATCTGGAAAGTCCAGGAAAAACGAAGATTGTTCAACACCTCTGAGGACACCCATCACTGCAAATCAGATGGCGTAGACTGAACCTGTGTCCCGACAAACAGGATCTGAGCCTGGGGAGTCACCGAGTCTTATCTTACTTAACTTCTGAATTGGCTGTATATTTCATAAATTAGTAGGGTGTTTAGGAGTCCTGCTGTGGTCTTTCTTGTTGACATTGGGACACTGGGTGTCTTTCTCAGTCACTTTCCACTTTTTTTTTTTTGATACAGGGAATTGAACCAACACAAACGCTGTACTGCTGAGCTGTACCGCTAGCCCTTCCTCTTTACTTTTTGAGACAGGGTGTCTCCCTGGGCCAGAGGCTCCACCAGCTGAGCTACACTGGCTGGCCACAACCTCCCAGGAAGCCTGCTGTCTCTATCCTCTCAGTGTTGGAAAGACAGGCACAGGCCTAGCTTTTATGTGGGTTCTGGGGATCTGAACTCAGGCCCCAATGCTTACAGACAGTCATCTCCGCAGCCTCCAAGTTGCTCTGTTTTGTGCGGTTTCCAGTTCACGCATTATTCTCTCAACCTTATAGGAAGTAAAGGAAAGAGATTTGTTCGCTTCTTTGTTTGAGAATTGGACCTATGCTTTGCTTCTTGGGTGAGGTGACTAAGATTGGTAGCTTCTCCAGGCACATAAATGACAGGGACCAACAGAAAGGCCAACGAGATTTTAATGAGCAGGACCTAGACTTTAGAGCGGCAAGGTGGGCGCATTAGGAAAGACTCTGTGGGGTGTCCTGAGCTTGGGCTTGCTGTAGCTTTTATTGGAGGTTATGGGGATGTGCGCCTTTGGGCACTGGAGGGTGATGTGAGCCTTGTGCATCTAAATCTCATTCCACCTTTTCAGCCCCATTGCAGAACATGGACATTGTAGACCTGTGCCCTGTGGCTGCGGAAGCCCTGCACATGCTCAGAGATGCTACTACACAAATCTCAGTCTAGCGCCTCTTGGCGACTGTGTTATGGCTGTTGTCTGAGCCAGTTGGAAGGGTAGGGATCATGCCTGGCCCAGTAATCAGATCATGCGCCTTAGCTTGGGGGGCGTTGGGACTACTGTTGTTGGTTCCTTTGTTATGGTGATCAGTTACAAGCTGTTTTGGGACTTTTTCCACAAAACACAACAACCCAGTACTTGGAAATTCTCCCCCTCCCATTCAGATCCTAAGTCAGCACACACTTGAACAGTTTCGTACACCTAATGAAGACAGAGCTGCAGAGAGTTTGGCTACCTTTGACTGATTATTAATTTGTTTTAACTGCCCAGTTTGTTCTAACTGGAGTCCAAAATTCTATAGTATGCTAAGTAAAGGGAATTAAGGCATAGGAAAAAGCAATGATAACGATGAGGACCATAAAAATACACTTGCCAAATAAGCTGGAGAGCGTGATTCTACCTGTGCTTTGAAAGTTATTAAATTATGTATGGGTATATCTCTGTATTTCTATTTATCTATTCATAGACTAACCTTTTGGGGAATTGATGGAACTCTTTTTTTGTTTGTTTTTACTTGGAGTGTTGTTGAACTTTTGTGGAAATTGTAGTTGTCCATAGCAAATTCCACATACAGTTGATGAATATTCAACCAAGCCCTTGTCATTGCCTATGTCCAGGAGTGAGAACAGAGTGTACAAAGAGGTGCTGGAGGGCCCTTGTTTTTAATGTATTTCTGTACTGTTAACATAGTTTTCATAACAAAAAGGACAATCAAGTTATTATCCTGACTACCCTCCAGAGTATTCTCAAACATCCCAGGAAGAGTTAATATAGAGGATTGCAGATGCTTGAGGTGAGGACAAATCCCAGATTGGATGGTGGCCCAGGGTGAGAAACAGGTGAGTGAGTGTGTGGGAGGTCCAGGGGAGGGCTTAGTTCTTCCTCTCAACCAATAGCATCAGGGCTTCAGGCCCAACGCCCATTGGCTGAAACTATTTCAAGGGTCAGGGTTGTACCTAGACTCATCATCACAGGACTTCTTGGTGGAGGAGTACTTGTGAGCTCCTAGCTTTGGCTGCTTGGAGGCTGCTTTGCCTGGTCGTGGAAGGTAATCCCCAAGGCACTCTGGTCTGTGGTGGTGGTTGCGGCGTTCCTGGCTTTCTTTCTGCTAGGGCTGAGATGGTTTTATTTCAACTGGCATCACTCTTCAGGTCTCTCTCTGGCACTGCTAAGCCGGTGATCCAGTAATTTTACAAAGTTCTTGAGACAACGGTCTTGCCAGGCTGCTCAGGCTGAGGTACTGGGAAGATGCTTCCTCAGGGGCTCTCTTTGTGAACACATGCTTTGATGAATACTTTCCTGTCTTCTTTTCTTGGTTTGGTTTAGGGCACAGGGATTAGAGCTGCAGATAGGAAATCTCACTTACACATGGCCAGAGAGATGGAGCAGTAGGAAAAACACTTGTTGCCCTTGAGGTGTGAGGACTTGTGATCCCAGAACCCACAGCGAGTTGAGGCAGAAATCCTGTCTTAGGCAAGATGGGTGGTGAGGACTGACATCGGAGATTGTCCTCTGACTTCCATACATTTGTAGTGGAACATGCTAGCCCTCACAGAAGCGTGGGTGTGCACATGTACACACCCAAACAAAATACAAGAGAAAATAAATCCCACCTGCACTAGATTAGTGTTCAATTAAATGCTTTCTGCTAATTTTGTAAGATGGGTTGTTACTTTATTTTTTCATCTCCACAAGACTTTTTTTTTTTTTTTTGAGACAGGGTTTCTCTGTGTATCCCTGGCTGTCCTGGAACTCACTCTGTAGACCAGGCTGGCCTTGAACTCACAGAGATCCTCTTGCCTCTGCCTCCCGAGTGCCGGGATTAGAAAGGCGAGTGCATCACTGCCTGCCCTTCCACAAGACATTCTTAAACCCTCCTATTCATAGCAAAGCTACCTTACAAGTGAAAGTATATAAAAGAGTTAGAAAGATGCACCTGTGATGTCACCCCTGCGTAGGTCCAAATGTAGCTCCCCAACCCAAAGTGTTCAGAGGGTCATGCTTCTTTTCCCTGTAGGCTTTGCAAGCCATGGACTCCTACGTGATTCAGACGAACGGCAATGACAGCCTGCCTTCAGTTCTGGACGTCCACGTCAATATTGGTGGGAGAAGCTCGGGGCAGGGAAAAATGAAAGGCAGGAAGGCCAGATGGAACGTGAGGCCCTCTGACATGTCCAACAAAACTTTTAATCCCATCCGGGCCATCGTGGACAACATGAAAGTGAAGCCAAATCCAAACAAAACCGTGATTTCTCTGTCAATTGGTGAGTTTGGGCCACTTGATGGAGGTGTGGCGTTGCCCACCCACCTCCCACCCTCTTGATCTGGCTGGAAGAGGTGAGAGGAGATGAGACCCGGCCATGGGGATGTAAACTCATGGTTGCTCTTTTGCGTTTCTCTTTCATGAACAGGGGACCCTACTGTGTTTGGAAATCTGCCTACAGACCCTGAAGTTACCCAAGCCATGAAAGATGCCCTGGACTCGGGGAAATACAACGGCTATGCCCCGTCCATCGGTGAGCCTGCCCAGAGCCCATCCTGGCAGCTTCAAAAGCCCTGTGGGGCTTCTTCTTGTTCTGTTCTGGGTTTGATCTTTGCTACATAACAGTCTGACCTCAAAGTAGTAATCCTTCTGCTTTAGACTTTCAAGAGCTGGGGTGATAGGCATGTGATATTATGCCTGATCTTTAATGTATTTTTTTTAATTAAATGTATTTATTTGTGTGTGTGAGAGAGAGAGAGACAGACAGACACACACACCTGGGGGGGGGGGAAGAACAGGGGGAGTGAAAGTGCCCTGGTGTGTGTGTATGTGACAGTCAGAGGACAACTGTGAGAAGGCTTTCTCCTTCCTTCATGTGCGTCCTGAAGAGCCTAAGATGAAACAGCCCTTTAGATTAGGGAAAGGGCCTAATGCTGCATTCTTAAACACAGCCATTAAAGTCTAATTTCTTTCCTGATTTTATCTGCTTGCTGACACCTCCTTATTAAATTCTCAAACAGAGTTATCCCTCAAACAGTTCTGCCCCTTTTTACCATGGAGGCAAGTCTGGCTGGTGCTCAGTCCTCTAGGCTCTGCATTTATTTACACATTGCCACCTGTAAATACTTCCTTTATTTCTTCGTGGTTTGATTTGTTTTCACTTTGGCCTTGATCTCATTGAAAATCATTTATTCTCAGCACTTGGGGAGGCAGAGGCAGGTGGCTGCCTGTGAATTTGAGGCCAGCCTGGTCTACAAAGTGAGTCCAGGACAGCCAAGGCTACACAGAGAAACCCTGTCTCAAAAAACGAAAGGAAACAAAAAAGTTTAAGAGGAAATGTAACAAAGAATGGCTGATACACTGAAGGCAGAGGTCACTCCTAAGAGCAAGATAAACTTTCCTATTTAGGGGAAGCTCCACCTGGCAAAAATGTCTCTCCTAAAAATTTTGGTAAAATAAGTCGACTCCATGGCTTAATTTTCATGTTGCGTATCTCCCACTGAGTATTATACACGTTGAACCATTCTTAATGCAGGATTTTTAAAAAGTCCAGTTTCATACTAACATCAGAATTAAAAGCTTTTTCAAGAGGAATCAGGGACATGGCTTTTTGGCAGATTAATTGTATATTAGAAAGCTGCATACAACAATCAAATTCAAGACTCAAAATTAGGTTACAAAAACATTATAATGAGGCTCAGTGAAATATCTTAGTAGGTAAAAAAAAAATGCTTGCTGCCAAATCTAATGATCTGAGTTCAATCCCTAGGACCCACAGAGTGGAAGGAGAGAACCGACCCCACAAAGCTGTCCTCCAACCTCCATACACATGCAAGCCCACACAGTACACAAATAATTAGTTTTATTATTCAGAGTATCAGGAAACCAATTAAGGTTGGAAACTGGAATCAACTTTTATCTGATAAGTCTTCAAAGGGTCTGCACATTGCACAGTAAAGGACTGCAGGTGGCGGTCATCTCTAGGAACCCATTTTTCCTCATTAATAAAGTAGGGAAGGTTGATCAATGTTGCTTGAAAGACCCATTAGTATTTCTGTTTGTTTCAGAACCCAAGACAGGGTTCTCTGTGTGGCTCTGGCTGTCCTGGAACTTGCTCTGTAGACCAGGCTGGCCTTGAACTCAGAGACCCACCTGCCTCTGCCTCCCAAGTGCTGGGATTAAGGTGTGCACCAGCACTGCCTGGAAGTATCATTTCGATTAAAAAAAATGAAATCAATTTCTGTTCTTGCTAGCTTGTCTTCTGGGAGGCAATTTTGTAAAACATTATAATAGGTTTGAAGCTTCTAATACTTCAAGCCTGCATGCCACATTGGGAATGTTCCAGAAAAAGAGAACCCTTGTACTGTAAGTATAGTACACTTATGTGGAGCATATGCGTTGAAAATTTTAAAAAATAGACCCCATATAAAGGGATTTAAGAATAATCTAAATCTTTTTTTAAGTCAGAATAAAACATATACTCATATTAGTCAAGCTTATGCAGAGAATTTTATGGTTTTGGAAGCTGCTGCTTCTTGTTGTTATACATTTGTACTTTTAATAAAACAGCGACATATAAAGTTCATTCCCTTCACATATGGTGACTGGGCTACACAGGATGAACTGGCCCAAAGCAAGGATGGGAGGCAAATGGAAACTGTGCTGAGGTTTGGGGCATGATTGTCAGACAAGGGATGAAAATCTCCAGCTTTCTCTCTGTCTTGTCTCAGGCTACCTATCCAGTCGGGAGGAGGTTGCATCCTATTACCACTGTCCTGAGGCCCCGCTGGAAGCTAAGGTGAGCTGGGGTCCCAGCTCAGAGGCCACCGAGGGCAAGCATACTCCTTGTTTCTGTCCTGCAGGGAGTGATGGTTTGAGGGGGGCTGAGAAGAATCACCCTTTGGCAAGTTGAGGACTTCGTACACAGTAGGGGCCACTGATCAGCAACTGTGATTAAAGTCACTACTGTGTAAGAGGCATCTCTGACCACTTTTGTGCTGTTGTCACAGAGTCTCAAGGGACCCTCAAGGTCATCCTAGATTTGGTTTTCTTCAAAATGTCATTGAGGAACAACTATTCACAAATAGTAAATCGTTTAACTTAAAAGAATTTATGGGTAGGATGTGTTTATGTATGTGTCTTCACTCACTCTAGGACACTGAGATGGAATGCTAGGGGTCTCATGGCATAAATGGGTGGCAGTGCCAGCCTTAGATGCTGTCCTCCTTATTGTCTGCTCCTCATCTAAGAGGTGTCTCTTGTTTGTGTTCAGAGAAAAGTCAGGCTTCAAATCTCTGATCAAAAGTAAATAAATAACCTGGTGAAAAACAGTCCAAGGTCCATCGAAGATCTCCCTTGAGATTTGATTGAATCATAGCCAGCTTGTTCTCTTTAAAATGATTTGCTTATTTTTTAAAAGTGGTTATCACTTTCAACAACATTTAGAGATAGATGGTTAATAGAGAGACAGACACATACATAGATGGTAGATAGATAAATAGATGGATAGATATAGAGAGATAGGATGACAGATAGATGGGTGATAGTTTGACCACAGATAGATAGATGACAGATAAATAGATAAACATGGATAGATAGGTGACAGATAGGTGGATGATTGGCAATAGATAAATAAATGATAGATATGTAGACAACAGATGGATAGATGAATAATAGATATAGATAGACAATAGATAAATAGATTACAGATAGACAGACAGACAGATAGATAGATAGATTTGGTTTGGGCTCAGCACAACCATTCCTGTTTCCTTGGGACTTATTAAGTACATTCATTATTGCTTCCAACTCACACACGTGACAAGCTCTCCCTGAAACTGCCCTTTGTTCTCTTTACAGGACGTCATTCTGACAAGTGGCTGCAGTCAGGCCATTGAGCTTTGTCTTGCCGTGTTAGCCAATCCTGGACAAAACATCCTCATTCCGAGACCTGGGTTTTCCCTCTATAGGACTTTGGCTGAATCCATGGGAATTGAAGTCAAGCTCTACAATCTACTGGTAATCTTCTTTCAATTTTTTAAACGTTTTTTAATGTTTACGTGCCTGCCAGAAGAGGATGTTAACTCCCCTGGAACAGGAGTTACAGATGGTTTTGAGCCATCACATGGGTGCTGGGACTTGAACCTGGGTCCTTTGTAAGAACAGCAAGTACTTTTTAACCCTGAGTCATCTCTCAGGTCCTAACTCTTAATTTTTGACTCAATTGCTCAGGGTCCTTTGTAAGAATAGCAAGTACTTTTAACCCCTGAGCTATCGATCTCCAGGTCCTAACTTTTAATTTTTGACTCATGTGCTCAGTTACTAACCTGTTAAAAAAAAAAAAAAGATCTTTGTCACACAGAGAATGGTCTACAGGTGGAAGGTTGGAGCCAAAGACAGATTTTATTCTTTAAAATTGTTTATATTGGTTCATTTTGTGTGTATGTTTGTGTGTGTGATTGGGGCAGTGCTTTTAGTGTGTGCATGCAGTGGCACATGTGTGGAAGTCAAGAACAAATTTCAGGAGTCAGTTCTCTGCTCCCACCTTGTGGGAGCCAGGGATGGAACTTAGAGCATGAGGCTTGCTGGCAAGCCCCTTTCCCAGATGAGCCATCTCACTGGCCCCTTATCTTACTCTTTACAGTGAGTATTCCCCCTAAACTGTTCAGAAACATCTTGGTCTTACCCATTCTTCTTTCTCAGCCTGAGAAGTCTTGGGAAATTGACCTAAAGCAACTGGAATCTCTGATTGATGAAAAGACAGCTTGTCTCGTTGTCAACAACCCATCAAACCCCTGCGGTTCAGTGTTCAGTAAGAGGCACCTTCAGAAGATTTTGGCAGGTAAGTGCTGAAGACACCCTTCCCCTATTCCCCCCCCCCAGACCCCTGCACAGGGGAGGAGGTGAGAGCAGACCCCTTTAGTTGTTCCCTGTGGCAGAGTGTGTCTGTCCTTAAGCCCTGAGTCTGGGCGACTCTACTAAATGATGTGTCATGGACCCCCAGGACTTGTCTAAAAGAAGGGGGGAATGAAGAATACAGGCTGCACATCCCTAATCCCCAAACAGCAATCATTCCATTTTGGTGCATTTTGTATTTCAGATTAGAAATGTTCAAATGGTAAGTCCATATAAATATTCCTATATTCTCCCCCCCCCCTTTAAAGCCACAAACAAACAAACAAACAAGCAAACACCCCCAAGAAAGAGAAACAATAAAGCACTCAGATCTGAAATATCCCTGGTCTGAGGCACTTTGGTTGATAGGTATTTCAGCTGTGTTTGCCTTTACCACGACCGTCCTGTGGAAGAGAGGGGCACGTGCAGGCTAGACATCCTGGAAGAACACGGAAGTGTTGAGTTCCTAAGAGGCTGATCAGAGCCACTAGCACGGAATGCAGGGCACAGAGGACTAGGTGTGGAGGAACTGGAAATGATTGCAGCATGATTTTTATTATTTCCAGTGGCTGAAAGGCAGTGCGTCCCCATCCTAGCCGATGAGATCTATGGTGACATGGTAAGCCTGGGTTGGGTTACATCACTATAGGAGTCTCAATACCACATTGTTTTCTGGGATGTGGAAAATTGGCTAAGGGAATAGTCGGAAGCCACTGGCCATTTTTGTACAACCTGCTCCATAAGTGCACAGACCATGACTCCTTAGCTTTTTGTTTATTTATTTATTTAATTCAAAGAGCTGGGAAATCCAGATGTTCTTGGAACTTACTTGAATGAAGTTGCCAAGGAGATGGGATATAAAGCTGTTTGTAGGTTTCTTGTTTATGTCTCCTATGGATGTATTTTTTAGGAGTTGTGGAGATGGGGGGGCAGTCCTGAAAATGTAGCTCAGTGGTTGGGTACATGCATGGCTAGCTGGCATGCTCAAGCCTGGGTCCTATTCCTGGCATCATAGATTTAAAAAAAAAACTGCAAGGGAAGAGGAAGGACTGTTGATGATACTGATGAGGAAGGATTATTCTAGACTTCTTTGGGAATATTACCCATGCTGTGCTGTGTGGCCTTTTTGTCCCTCCAAAGTCTAGAGTTCTGCAACATAGCTGGGCCTGGGAGGGTTAGATATTGGATTTTGGACCCACTATTTATTTTTAAATTTATAACTCCACCAGTCACCATTCCGCAGTGTGAGTTCCCAGCAGTTATACATGCTAGTGGGCTAGTGTCATTGTCTTCATTTTAGGCTTCCTTCAGTCCAGACCGCACACCAAGTTAATCGCCTTTGGATAAGTTTCCCAGAACCACGTGGAAGCCAGTCATGCCTGAGGGTGGGAAGGGGCCTGTCGATCCATTACCCTGTCTCTCAACATCTAAGAGAAGGGATGGGAGGAAGGCGTGGGGTCTAGAGAAAAGCATCCATGAGCACCTCTTGTCCTCAGGTGTTTTCAGATCACAAATACGAACCACTGGCCACCCTCAGCACCAATGTCCCCATTCTGTCCTGTGGTGGGCTGGCCAAGCGCTGGCTGGTTCCTGGCTGGAGGATGGGCTGGATCCTCATTCATGATCGAAGAGACATTTTTGGCAATGAGGTAAGGGCACTATGGCAAAATAGTGTGAATAATTTGGCATACGCATTTGGTTTGAATACTCCATGTTGCGGAGGCCGGGTTTCTTCCCCTTCCTGACTATGCTGTTTGTGGTGCCTGGAAATATGATGGACACAGACATAGATAGACATTCCTCATCCAGGCCTGGTTTTCTCGTATTTGGGTGTCTGGGTCTGTGAAGGCGCCCCCCCCCCCGCCCCACCCTCCTCTCCAGTTTTAAGGCTGTAAAAAGGCAAACAACCGTAGAAACGACAGCATGGTTATTCGTGTTTTATGGACCCCATTTTTATTTTATCCTTATGACACCCTGCAAGAGCATTTTACAGTCAAGAAAAACTGGGTGCAGAGAAGTTAATGTCATCTGCCCACAGTCACACATGGGTTTGTGACAGAGAAGAAAGGGCTTCGGACCCAGGTGGCAGAATGTGAGAGGACCACTGCGTGCCATCGTTCCTGAGATCAAAAACCCGACAGAAAGGTCAGAATAGTCACAGCACAGGGAGGCCTCAGAAAGGCTAAATGATTTGTTTCCTGGTGGGATCCTAGATTCGAGATGGGCTGGTGAAGCTGAGTCAGCGCATCCTGGGACCGTGCACCATCGTCCAAGGAGCGCTGAAGAGCATCCTTCAGCGAACCCCTCAAGAGTTCTACCATGACACTTTAAGCTTCCTGAAGGTAAAGGGCAGCTTGTAGCCTTTTATTTGAGGACTTTGGGAGTCAGAGAACACATCAGAGGAATTCGGAATGGTTGTCCCTCATTTCAGGGTGGGACTTCCAAATCAGAAGTGGCGTCAGAGTCATTCTCCATAGGCTCGCTCCTCTCACATCTGTAACGCACTCTGTTTTGCTAAGGACTTTAAGTGATGGGGTTTTGTTCTCTTTTACTTAAAATTTGACCCTTGATTTTTTTTTTCTCTCTCTTCTTGTAGTCCAATGCAGACCTCTGCTATGGGGCGTTGGCTGCCGTTCCTGGTCTCCAGCCAGTTCGCCCTTCTGGAGCCATGTACCTTATGGTAAATGTGTGTGTGTGTGTGTGTGTGTGTGTGTGTGTATGTGTGATAAAGCACAGGAGACTGGCTTGGCAGGATCATCATTATGGGTGGTCTTGCGGGATATGCCTCCATCCATAAAGATGAGTTAGGCACTAGTTCCCGTCATTTAAGAAATTGTCTTGTTATGAATTGTCCCAGCTCCTGTGTTCACAACACTCTCTCAAAAGCCCTAATACCTCAGTACAGTAACTCATCTCATGGATACAGGGCATGCTTTGCGGTTCGTGACTGAGAGTGATGTTGGTTCTTTCAGGTGTAGGGAGACCATATAGGATTTTTTTTTGTCTTCAATGTCATTTGAAGGCCCAGGGATGCTAACTGTCCTGCAATGGGTGGGATAGACCCCCCACAAAGTAAAAAAAAAAGAAAGAACCCCAGCCTAATGTTAACTGTACCTCTTTTGAGAAAAAAACGGCATTCCTTTTCCTATTTTCATTTTCCAACATCCAGAACCCTTCAATAAACTAAAATAGGAATGCAAACACGATCCTTCCTTTCTGTAGGAAGCTCCTGCACCCCCCAGTTGTTGGTGTTGTTAGTTATGGGCCGCAGAGTTCCCAGGCAGCTTTCAAGAACTCCCTGGCACCAGAAACTGCCCTGCGTTCCTCCATGTACACTCTGGCCTCTCTCTTTTATTTTTGGTTCAGGTTGGAATTGAGATGGAACATTTCCCAGAATTTGAGAACGACGTGGAGTTCACAGAGCGGTTAATTGCGGAACAGTCTGTCCACTGCCTCCCGGCAACGGTGGGTGCTGGTGCCTCCGGCCATTCCAACAGCGCCTGGAGACCACAGAGGTCTTCCTGAGCTGTGTTTTAGCCTATTATTTTCTCCCATACTAAGTGTTCTCATTTGATAAGATTCCAAAACTGATGTGTTTTACGGCTTCTACCTAAAATTAGTTTCTCCTCCATTCTTATCCCCTCTGTAACAGGAAGAAAAGTCAGAAACACTCATTGTGGTTGGGAGGAAAACTGTCTATTTTTAAGATGAATTAGCTCAGTTGCTGACTCAAGTTCACTCCCGTGGAGTGAAATAACACCCCTGTTGCAATGGTATTATCCTGCCTTGCAAACTAGAGGCCTGGCTATGCTAAGGTGAGCCAGCATCAGATCCTGTTGTCCTGGAGATAACACGTCCTTGTCTTTTGCAGTGCTTCGAGTATCCAAATTTCTTCCGAGTTGTCATCACAGTCCCTGAGGTGATGATGCTGGAGGCTTGTAGCCGGATCCAGGAGTTCTGTGAGCAGCACTACCACTGTGCTGAAGGCAGCCAGGAGGAGTGTGACAAATAGGCCCTCACTCATCCTTCCGAAGACAAGTTCCATCCAAGGAGGGCTGGACCAGGCTGCTCGTCCTCAGGGGCTCAGATGTCTCCTGCTGAGAGAGGGACCTCAAAAGCATCGCATCAAGAACTGAGGGTTATTCCTCCTCTCCCCAGTCACATCCAACACATACCCGGAACCCCAGATTCTCCCCTCATTGGGATCTGCTTGAGTGACTCATGAGTTCACTAGCTCCCACCCAGCCACACACCCGCCCACACCCACACACCATATAACTTCCTCATCCTGAGAGTAGGAGGTGAACAGTTTAGCAGAAAGAAGCTGGCACAGTAAAAGCGAGAGCTCAGGATGGGAGAAAGAGAAGCAGCCAGAGGATGGCTTCCATTTCCTCAGGCCGCCACGAAAAAAGTCCTCTCCAGTCAGGTCCGAAGTCACCTCTGCTGCTGCCCCACTTGGGGCATACCTCACTCTTTATGGTAGAGCTACACTGGAAAGGGGCTGAGGACATGTGAATCTGCTTAATTATATTCTAAACACATTAGGAAACTTCCGATTTAAAGGATCCCCAACAGATTTTTTTTTGTAAAGAATTATTTTGCGGTGCGAATAAATACCAGCTTCCTAAACTGATCAGCTTCCTAACTGATTAGACTCCCTTGTATCAGGTTTTCTTTAAACAGGAACACACCTCATTGTAGGATAAAAAAAAAAAAAAGGAAAGGGAGGATGAGTACAGGCCAGTGTCCTTCTCCTAGTCTCCTCATGGAACCATTGGCCACTTTCGCTGCCATGTGAATATTGATTTATTAATATTTGTTATATTATCTTTTCATATATTTTTAAAGAAGCATTTATATTTTAAGATCTTTTATTTTGTCAAGGGTATAAATTATTTTTTTCTTTTTTTTTAAAATAAATTTTATCACATATGCTTCTCTGTGATGTGTTTTCTCTGGCGAGGGGTTTCAGACTTAAGGCTCAGTACAGTCTATTACCCGCTATGGCTCTGTGTTGTTACTTTTCCTTGTTGCTGTGACAAGACACCCGACTAAAGCGACTTGGGAAGGAAGGGTTTTCCTCTGGCTCACAGTTCTAAGGGGGCACAGTCCATCATGGAAGAGAAGGCACGGTGAGAGAGGGATGCTTGTTGTGCTCATCTGGATTGCTTTCTTTAATTCATTTCAGGACCCCAGCCCATGGAATGATGCTGCCTACAGCTACGATGGGTGTTTCCATCTTAGTTAACCTACTATATAAAATCCCTCACAGGCATGTCCAGATGTTTCTCTCCTAGGCTATTCTAGATTGTAGTAACCAATACCAGCCATCCTGATATCATCTATTTGTTGGTAGATGTGCTGATTTCAGAAGTTTACTTAAGGACCAAATGTATATGTATGTGTAGGTAGGTATGTATGTGTGTATCTTCAGACTTTCAATATCTTGGCCTTGAGGCCTTTCGTACCAACCACCTACCCTTGCCTAGATCCCTTAGCCAGTCTGTGGGGAACAGAGTGGAACTAGCTTCGCTTGACCTGCAAATGAGGGGTTTCGGGTCTTTCAGCGCTTTGTCCGCAAATCCTCAAGTACAGCTGCAAACTAACAGTTTTTCCCCAATACCTCTCTCACAGAAGGGAGGGACAAATCTCACTAGGTTTGAATTAGACCATCACAGCCTGGAGGTAGCTCGCCAAGGCAGGCTTTCTTAATTAGAAGAGGAACTTAGGGTCTTGACCCTTCCTGTCACACCCAAAGAATTATCTTGACAAAAATAAGCATCAAACAACCCTCCCTTCCGACCTGTGTTTTAGTTCAGCTGGCCCCCCAGAAAATGCATGTCTTGATTTTCCCTATCAAATCCATAATGAGGGAATGTACAATGACAGAGATGATAAAGAACTTCGTTTCCTGTGTGCCACTCTGGTGGACATTGTCCAAAATTGTCTGGCTCCTCTTTTCCTGTCTCCTGCTTCCAAAGAAATAAACAGGAAAATAGATCTTTCAACAAGAGTCTGAGCTTTTCCTGCATGGATAATTCCAGCTGGCATTGCTAACAGGATTCTGCCCAGGTGTTGTAATTTCACAAAATAATCCAGATGAGCAGTCGGACATTGTGGTGGGAATGACTGGGCATGTATTTCAGTGGTCCAGTGCTTGGCCAGTAGGTACAAGACCCTGGGTTCATTCCTACCATTGCGTTGGCGGTGGAAGAAGGATGGGGTTGGGGGAAAGTTCTGGGGGTGGTGAGGGTTGTATGCACACTGGGCAGATTTCAAACGACACATACATACATCCCGTGCCTTATGCAAAGGTCCAGGACTCCCGCCACCCAATTTCTCCAGTGAGGAAATGAGTATTTACTGCTCTGAACCTGAAGGTTCTGAGCAGCTGTAAGCGGCTGTGTGGGCATAGGTAGGCACAGTTTCCCTTTGAAAAAACTGAATGACTTAACTTTACAGTTCTGAGCTCTATCTAGGTCCAGGGAGGGATGACATATCTGAAGTCCTGGATGGCTCTTAAAATCCTCCCTGGTCCCAAAGCTTAACATTCTGGGGAAAAACAAAAACAAAAACAAAAACAAAAAAACACTTTTCTGTATCAGTATCTTGAGTCTCTGAATTAAACAACCTGGATAAAAAGCTGGTGACAAAGGGCTGCAAGCTGTGAATTCAGCTCCCAAGCTAGGAGCACAACCTACCTGTTGACAGGCCCGAACCACAATTAGGCGGCCCAGTATTCCCTAGTTTTCAACTCAGGCTGGAAAACTCAAACAACTGCGCACGCGCAGATGAATGACACCCCCACACCTCCAACACACATCCCTGGGGCTGGGCTAAGGGCCACTAGAGGTACATGTGAGCAAACTTTGACAGTAGCTCTGTTTTCTCTGTTTTGTTTACACCTTCAATTTGAACTTGAGCTCCCCCCCCGCCCCCCCCCGGTGGCTGGTGTGAAGTTCTCTTCCTTCTGTGTGCCTTCAGTTTCCAAGAATTTGACAAATCATCTCTGGGTGACATAAACACCTGCTAAGCGTTCCCAGCTCTCGGCCATTCTGGGAGCTGTGAAGTGGCCCAGGTATGAAGTTCGCTGGTGTCAGAAAGTATGGCCCTTTGGACCATTAACGGATTGTAACCAACCTAGACATGCTTTGCGAACACATCTCGTGTAATCGTGCGAGGGTAGACGCCGGGCTCCGCTGCTGAGACGTGATCTGTATGTTCTCACCCAACAGATAAGCTCAGAGCTCGGATTCTCCCCCGGGAAGTGAGTTAACATCCAAGAGATACTGGCGTGTGGGACACATCTATGGGCAGGGATTGGACCAATTAATATTAAGATGGTCACAGAATCCAAAAGGAGTTGCAGAGTCACAGTGATCCTCATCCGAGTCACAATTACTCGTTTTTGCATAAAAGTACCTTAATTCTTCTCTCAATTGCATTCAAATGTGAATAGCAGCACTGTAACCAAAAATGGGAACAGCTCAAATGTCTACTGATGGGATTAGAATAAAATCATATACTAGAACAGCATTTAAAAAGTACGAAGGGCAACCGGAGAGATGGCTCAGGCGTTAAGAGCACGGGTTGCTCTTCCAGAGGGCCCTGGTTCAATTCCCAGCACTCCTAAGGCACCTATAACCACCTAGAATTCCAGAGGACCCACTGCCCTCTACCAGCATCCGTGGGCACTGCAGGCATATATGTGGCGCGCGAATCTGCAGGGAGGCGACAGCTCTTGCACACATAACTAAAAATTAAAATAAATCTCAAAAATGTCAACCTAAGAAGGAATACAAGTGTACAAATGATACACGCCTCAATGTTGTTGGATGTTGAAAATGTTAGGCCAGGTGAAAGATGTCAGTATTTTTATACTACATGCGTGATCCCGCTGATATCAAATACCTGACACAGGCAAATTCTAGTGCCTGAGGAACGATTGGCTGGCTGCCTGAGGCTGGGAGTGAGGGTCAGAGTAGGAAAGGGAGTATTTGCCAATGGGTACAGGGTTTGTACTGGGGTGAAAGGTATGTTCTGAATTGACCGTGGTTGCATAACCCTTAAGATACTAAATCAACTCTACCATTAGGTGAGCTACACGGCATAGGGGCAACGTCTCAATAATCCTTTTTAAAAGAGGCAGAAGGGGGTAAGATCTCAAGGCGGCCCATGCGAACATGTGTCGTGTTGGCGTTTAGAGGAAGTTGTTTTTGATCGGCTTTGTTTTGAGACAAGCTCTTCCCGTGTACGTCAGGCCAGCCTTCAACCTACCACCATCAGGATGCTGTGATTACAGATGTGCACAGTCATGCCCAGACAGAAATATTTAAGATTTTAAGAGAGAGAGAAAACCCTGCTAGAGTAGCAGTTTGTGCTTACCTGTTCACAGCGGAAACCAGTCTTCTCTCGAAGAGTATGTTATTTCAGACTCTAGCGTTATAAAATGGTAGACATTCTTTCTTCCTTAAAAAAAAATGCCTGTATTTTATGTGTGTGCGGGGAATGGGTATACATGCAGCGTGCAAGTCAGAGGACACGTGCAGGGGCTCTGCTGTTTCCATCCGCCATGTGAGACGCTGGGGTACAGCTGAGGATGTCAGGTGTGGCGGGAAGTGCTTTCGCCTGCTGAGCCATCTCCAAGGCCTGATCGCACGTATTTTTTTTTTTTAATTTTAAATTAGGGAGGCCACACTTACAGGTATCAGTTTGGGAAGAACTGGATGGGTGACCTTGTTATCACTGGTTTATCTCCGGGTACAAAGGGCTTATTTTTTTTCCTGACTCTGGCGTTTCATAATGGAAACAGGGCAAATGTCAATAGGGCTTCAGCATTGGGAAGCATTCTCTTTAGAAAGTTCTAGAAAAACAACTGGTATTTCTGTAGTGAGCGGAATTAGCAAGTTTGCTGTTTCCTGAAATGATCTTGAATTGAATTATTTACTATGAAACGTACATAAAACTATAAATGAGACTATAATCCATACTAATGTGGATCACCAGTTTAATGATTGCCAGTGTTGTACCATATTGGTCTCTTCTTATTTTTGTTGCTGAGATATTACAAAGAAAATCCTAGACATCACAATTCTCTACAAACACTTCACTAAATATCTAAAAGTATTATTTCTAGGTAGGCATGGTAGTTCATACCTGAAATCCCAGCACTTAGTAGGCTAAGGCAGGAAGATGGCTGTGAATTGAAGGCTAGCCCGTGCTACACAGTGAGTTCAGTAAGCCTGCAATACGTAGCAACATCTTAATCTAGACCACACACACACACACACACACACACACACACACACACTCTGAAGCTACTAAACTTAGTTTGTCCTTCCTTCTTCTGTGTGTGCATGTTTCTGTGTGTGCAGTGTGTACATGTGGGTTCCAGGGCAAAGCCTTGGGCATTGTTCCTCAGGCACTGTGCACCTTATTTTCCAAGACAGGGACCTGCAATCTGGCCTGGAACTCAGCACGTATTCGAGGCAGGCTAGAGACCCACCTGTTTCTGCCTCCCTGGTGCTGGGATTACTATACATGCCAGAGAGTCCTCTCTTCAGTCCACAACATTATTTCTTAGACACAAGTTCACCCTGTGCCAGGTGTTTCCAGCTGCGCTCAAAATGCAGAAAAATATCCGAGATGTAGAAGATATTAAAACTATAAAAACGTTTGCTCACTGGATCAGAGGCCAAAACTCAGTTCGTTTCTTAGTTTTTCTTCTTCTGCTCGCGTCTTAGACTTGTTGCAGGGGTGGTTGTGGTTCCTGTAGCCCACACTCTGGGGGTGTTTGCTTGCTGGCAGTGTCCTGTAACTGGTTCCTTCAAACTGCTTGCTTAACATGGGATGGGTCTGCGCTCTTCAGTATGGCCACCACTGGGGGGCAGTATAAAAAACTTTCAGTCTCTTTCTGACCTTGTGTTTCTAGTTTCTGTCCCTGCCCAAGTTCTGTTGTGATGTGTTCATTTTCGTCCTTGGATACATTTGATTGATCATTCTTCCCATGGTAAAAACGTAGATGGCTGCGGCAGACTTCCGGTGCTCCCTGCGTCTCCTCTGCTTCTTTCTCTGGATTAAAACTGCTGGTGTGACTGGGCAGATTCACTCTGTGTGTGAAGCTCGGCTTTGCCACACTGTCCAGGTAGAATGCATTTGAATGCCAAAGCCACATAAAGGGTGCTTCTGCTTACAGATCCTCGTGTGTGTGTGTGTGTGTGTGTGTGTGTGTGTTGCTGGGGATGGAACCCAGGGTCTCATGCACACGAGAGGGGCAAGTGTTCCATTACTGAGCTCCATCCCCAGCCAGAGATGGCCACTCTCTAGAAGAACCCTGACCAAGAAAGAAGCTAGAGTTAATGCGTCGGTCATGCAAGAAACAAAGGAGGCAACCAAACCCAGGAAAGAACAAAAAACAGTGTATTACTTGTCGGACCCAGAGTCTGGTCCGGTAGGAAGAGTGTGACTGTCAGGGAAGAGTGCAGCACTACGCAGGAAGAGGCCGGTGGGCTAAAGCTTCTGATCAGGGTGGATGCCATTACCGAAGCACTTTTCCTGAGGGAGTTCTAATTGGTGGGTAAAGCGAGCACTGGAGCATATTCAAGCAAGCTTAAACTCTAACTACTAAGCTGGAAATTAACCCCCAAAAGGTGATTTCTGATTTATTTTTCTTGTATTATCAACAATCTTGGTTTCTAAGTCAATGCAATGGAAATGTTTCCCAGACTCCCACATGAGCTTTGGTATTAGGCGGACCTTCCTGCTATTTGATTCTCTGGGCAGGAAGATGTGTGATTAGAAGTGTAGAGGACCAGCTTAACAGAAGCGTAGCTCAGTGGCTCATCATTTTAAAAAAGCACCTGAGCATTTTAGGGAACACACAGAAGTGAGTTGTCCTGAGAAATGAGAACAATGGTTTTCTGAGACAGGGTTTCTCTGTGTAGCCCTTGCTATCCCGGAACTCACTCTGTAGACCAGGCTGGCCTCCAACTCAAGAGAACTGTCTGCCTCTGCCTCCCCGGGTGCTGGGGTTAAAGGCGTGGGCCACCATGTGCACCTGGCAGAGTAACGGCTCTTAATTTCTGCAGCTTTGTGGTAAGTTTCGAATCAAGGAGCTCACAGGGTACGGTGGTGCACTCAGGAGGCAGATGGATTTCTGTGAGTTTGAGGCCAGCCTGGTCTCTGTAGTGAGACACTGTTTGAAAGAACAGCAGCAGCAGCAGCAGCAGCAGCAGCAACAACAACAACAACAACAAAAACAACAACAAAAATCAAGACAGTGTTCTTCTTTATAACATTTTTGGCTCTTATTTCCACTCGAAGTTTCAGATTCACTTTTCAATTTCTGCAAAGAAGCCAGGTGGGTTTGAGCAGGGTTCCAACCACTCAGCCTGGGAGCATTATCTTCCACACAATAAAGGCCTTCTGAACTCTGAGCTCGGGCTTATCTTTTTATTTGCTCTGATCCTTTACTTCTTCAATTCTCTAGACATGACAGTGCAGAAGTTTTGTACTGCACTTTAAACCCTTATTCCTGGGCCTGGAGAGATGACTCAGTTGTTAAGAGCACTGGCTGCCCCTCCGGAGGGCGCAGGTTGGGTCCTGAGCGCCCACATGGCAGATCACAACAGTCTGTACCCTCAGTCCTGGGACCTCACTCCGTCTTCTGGCCCCCTCAGGCTCGGTGTGCAAGAGGAACACAAATGTATGGGGGCAAAACACCCACACACAAAAGTAAAATAAATAAATAAATAAATAAATAAATAAATGAAACAAGTTTAACAAAAAAAATTCCTGAATGTGAGGCTGGCCCGGTCCCAGGACAGCCAGGATGACACAAAAATGAATAAGCAGAAAAACAAACTAATGTTCCTATGCATTTTAGTTTTGTGCAATCATAAATAAAAATATTTTTTGAGACACGCTCTTGCTATGTTGCTCAGATGGCTCCAACTTAAGGCTATCCTCCTGCCTCAGGCTCTGAATTGCTGGGATTACAGGTGTGGAACGTTGCTTGCATACTTGTATTCTGGATTATTATAAGCAATTCTTGGTATTCTATACACGTTTGTTTGTCTATACATGTGCCGTGGTAGAGGTCAGAATACACCTCTTGCCTCCCACCATGAGGGCCTGAGGGGTCAAACTCAGCTGTCAGGTTGGTGGCATTGAGCCATCTCACTTGAGTCTGTGTATTTTAGAAACAGAGTTGCTTTCTGCTTATTGCTCTGCTATCCTGTAACATGGATTCCTCAGGGTTTTCCCTAAGTCACACTCCAACAGAGACCAATGTTGGCTTTATCTCCAAGTTGTACATCTTCTATCCCTTGCCTGGCTGTCCCGGA
>CM053744.1:45462321-45477733 GCA_028658305.1 Pachyuromys duprasi
ATACAGAACGCTGAGAGGAGGCAGGGAGGTGGGAGAGATGTCTAGAGTAGGTGTTTAAGGGAGGAGGAGAGGCAAGCACCGGACTGGAGGGAGCGAACAGCGCGGACTTTGATTTTGTGGTCAGTGAGAGCTGGCTCAGTGGAAGGGAAGGGCTGAACCCAGACTCTAGTGGATTGGGGAGCAGAGGCTAATGAATATGGACACCACTTCAGGGTGGTGTGGCCAGGCAGTGAGGGGAGGGCTAGTGGAGAGACACGGAAACGGGACCCAGTTTTTGTTTGCTTTATTTTGTTTTTGTTTTCCCAAGAAGGGAGAGCATTGTGGACACTGAGCTACTGAGGAGGTTTTAGTTGAAGAGAATTTGAGTTTTAGATGGGAGGGAGTAAACTTGGAAAATGAACAGTTCTTCAGAAGATGGGAGGGGGTAGGACCAGCATCTCCGAGAGTGGGGCTGGCCTTGGAAGAGAGAAGGAAGGAAGGGATGCTCAAGTGCTTGGTGTGGGGGAGCTGAAGTGTTCGTTAGCCCACGGTTTTTCTTTGGGGAAGAAGGGAAGGTATAGAGTCAGAAGAGGGGTGTGGCAGTTTTGTAGAGCAGCGGAAGGGGTTCTGGCAACTCACGCTGAAGCAGACTGCTATAAACTGCACATAGGGTAGCTGTCTGGTATATGATTTTTCTCCAGCTGGCCCTTGCTGGCTGGGGCACGGAGGAAGGCAAGGAGAAAGCAGGGTGTGGGGCCATCCAGGCCTGTCCTGGCTGAAGACATTCAGCCCGGCCCTTTCTCAATACACTCTCCGGAGAGACACGAAGTTCTGAGAAAATGAAATCTTCCTTGGTCAGATGAGTTTGGGTGACTCTTTGTACGCGTATTCTTTTCTTAGTGTGCACGTGGAGGGAGTTGGGGCTCTCATATAGAGACTCCAGTTAAACAGCCCAGTCAAAATTTCAGGCTAATTATTTTCCAGAATGTTCTTGTTCATTCTCCCTCCTATCTATAAAACCCTCCTAGTTTGGTTCCCTCCCTGCAGCTCAGCCCCAGGGACAAGAACATAGGTCGTCACTGTATCTTGTACAGTGTTTGTCTTCCCTACAGCTACCCTCTCAGTCACATTGACTTGGGGTGGGACAAGGCTGACTTTCTGTTACGAGCTTGGATTTTATGAATCGGAGCTCTAAGCACCCTTGGCACCTACCCTTTCCTGTCATAAACTTAAAATGCAAACAGCAAACCAACGCTCTTATGCTTTTCTCAGGATGGTAAGCCAAGTCAGTGATCACCCCAGGGACTTAGGACTCGGCTTGGTAGAACCTAGGCAGAGGGAAGGCACAGTCAGTGTGCCTTGTTTATTTATTGCATGTGTAGGTGTGTGTGGTGTGTGTACAAGTGTGCATGTATGCCTGCAAGCATATGGCCTGGCTGTGCCTGTACATGTGTGCATGTGTGCATGTACTTGTGTGTTTGCAAGTACATGTTTGCATGTGTGCATGTGGATGCCAGTTATTGTCATCATTCTAAACCATTATTGATAATCAACATTTTCATAGTCTTTTTTTTCCAGTTTGAAATTGTTCTCACTTGTAGGTTTATCTCATTGTATTTAACTGATATTGGCTAGGGAATAGGTTAGGGCAGATGACAAGTGAAAGTAAAAGAGAGAGGGCCTGGGAAGACCCTAGAAAGGGTTGAGAGTAGAGGAGCAAGCATGCATTGTCAGTGGAGGTGATTTCACAGCCAAGGGGCTGGAAATGGGTTCTGGAAGGGAGCAAGAAACTTAGAAATGACAGTAGGCTGTGTCCTCCACGGGGCTACTGAATATGGCAGCTAGATGAGTTGGAGATATTCCATGGGTGGTGGTGGTGAAGAGTAGGAAAAAACATGTTTATAAAGTGTTGATGGGCCAGCAAGATGATTCAGTAAGTAAGGGAACTTGCTGCCAAGCCTGGCGGTCAGAGTTTGATCCCTAGCATCCACCTGGTGGGAGGAGAGAGCCAACTGACTCCCACAAGTTGCCTTCTGACCTCCACACGCATGCTGTGGCAAGTGTCCACCCACACCTCCTCATCTACCTGCCCACGCACCCATACACACACAAGTAAATAAGCACAGGGAAAAACAATGTTTTAGAAGTCAAACGCTAGAGGTTGGTGAGGGTGTCAATGAAGGCGGCTGACAGTGGAGAAAGAAACAGAGACACAGGAAAGGGAGCCCAGGGCCTGTGGTGCCCTGAGAGCCTGCTGGCATCCAGGACCGAGTCCCCTGTCCTCAACCTGTCTGCTACTCTCTCTACCAACCTGCTTCTTCCCATCTTGCTCAAGACTCTACATGACCGTGTTTTGCTCTCTAACCTTTCCTCTTCTGGTCGCAGCTGCCTGAATTAATAGGGCCGTGAGCTGCAGGTTAGGGCCCAAACCAGAGCTACCTGTGGGTGCTGGCCCGAGGCAGTCTGCCTGCTCTTCTGTCTTGAACTCCTTTCTCTTCACCTCCCACAGCACAGCTCTGCACTTTACATGAAGAAAAATTATCCTTTGGGAATTTGATACACATATACAACATGTTTGATCATAACTGTCTCCTACCCCCTGATTCCTCCTGGATTTCCCCTTCCAGCTTCATGTCTTTTTTTTTCTTTTCTTAATTTTGGTTTTTGAGATACGGTTTCTCTGCACAGCCCTGGCCGTCCTGGAACTCTCTCTGTGGATCAGGCTGGCCTCCAGTTCAGAGATCTGCCTGCCTCAGCTTCCCAAGTGCTGAGATTAAAGATGTGTGTCACCGTTCCTAGATTTATTTTTATTATTTTTTTTTTAGTGATTCATGAGGCCCAAAATTAATTATATCCAAATGTTTATAGGTGTGAATCTATCACATAGAACACGTTAATTTTGTTGGGAGCCTCAGTCCAGAAGAAAACAGACTTTCCCCTCCCCCAACCTATTCTATCACTCCGCTGAGATAACCAAGGAAGGAATCAAAGCCCTGGGTGTGACCTCTCCCTAGGCAGATCATGAAGGCTGGCAGCACATTCATTTGGATGGGGGTAAAGAGATCAAAGCTTTTTGGAGGGGGGTTTCTTGGTGGTTGCTTTGGACCGGATGACTCTTTCCTTTGGGAAGCTTCTTGGGTCACTGTCCTTCCTGTTATACCATCATGATACTGAGCTCATCATAGCCTCATAGACCCTGTTTGGCTTTGTTTATGCCGACACTGGCACTTGTCCGGGCATCTGTTCACAGGTCTCTGCACGGTGTGCTCCCCTATTTCAAGCGAGAGACTCTCCCTTCCGAGTTAATGACCATCTTGGACTTCTGTAACATAGCTCCCTCCTCCTTCCCTGACCTCATACTCTGCTCTCATGTGGACCCAAATATTGTTTATTTACATCTTCCCGAACTCATTCTCAATACCACCCCCAGCACATTTCGTGGCATTTGGTAGAGCCTGTTAGATGTATGGAATGAATAAATATGTGCTTGATAGAATGCCATATCCACACTGGGGCCATTGTAAGTACTCGTCCTCTAGAGGGCCAGAGATGTGTGTGAGAAGATCGTACGTTCCTGAGACCGCCTGCTGGCAGTAGGGCCAGCACCCTGGGCTTCCTGACTGACGCCTGTCAGAGGTTTATTGTTCACTGGCCTAAGTCACTCACATATACTCATTCAACAGACTTTGCTTTCTTAGTCTGTGAAAGCAATTCAATAGAATTACAATGATATACATACAGACATTATGCTTAGGATTAGGCATAACAAATCATATGTGAATTGTAAGCTATAACTTAAAAAAAATTACAGATTAACACCAGGTCAGATTTGGTACAAAAATCACCAGAAATTTATCCTACCTTTCTATAACCACTATTCACCAGTTAAAAAAAATAGTTTTAATTAAACTTTGTTAAAATGTTAGCAATTGCTGTCAGTACATTGAAAGTGAAACCACAGAGGAATTATAGATAAAAATAGTTAAATTGTAGTTGAGGTAACCTATTGCACTCTCTTATTTTTTTAAAATATTTATTTATTGTGTATATGGGTGTTTTGCCTGCATATATGTTTGTATACCACATGCTTGCCCTGGAGGCCAGAAGAAGGTTCTGGGTTCCTTGGAGTTTCAGAAAGTTGTGGGCCATCGTGGGGGTGCTAGGAATTGAACCCAGGTCCTCTGGAACAGCAGCCATCTCTCCAGCCCCATGTCCTAAGCTCTTGTGGGGTTTTGAGAGCTGCTTGGGTTTGGCATTAGAATACATGTTCTTCTTTGAAGCGGTATAGAAATCCACACCAACCAACCCTGCTAGCAAAGGCAGCTGGCTACTCAAGTCTCCCAGATAATGGGGCATTTGGTTGCTGCTCAGAAGAAGGGAGTGGGAAAATTCTGACCTGACACCGAGGAAGCTTTTGAAGTGAGAAACAATTACAAGCTAAAGGGAAATGCAAAATGGCAGAATCTGTCAGGTTTGGACCAAAGGAGTTATTAATTAAAAAAAAAAGTCAGAGCTCAGAAATTACAGACCTCTATGGATACTCTGTGTGTGTACATGTGCAGGTGCCCATGAACGACAGGAGTTGGATCCTCAAGTTGGAGTTATAGGAGATTTGAGCCACCCGGCACAGGCGGTGGGGGCTGAACTCAGATCCTCTCTAAGAACAGTATATTCTCTTAGCTTCAGCCACCTCTCCAGCCCTGCCTGTAGCTATCTCTCTTTGTTCTTGTCACCCAGCTGTAGTACTGGTGGCGAGACACAGTCTCAGCATGTCTTGGGGCCAGGAGGCAAGTTTTGTTGCTGCCTAACATGGGAGCACTTTGTGCCAGAAGTCCCTAGGCCCTGGAGAGCCAGCTGGCCAGCGAGGTGAGCATCCAGAATCGGACACTGAGAGGTGCGGATCCCACTAGACTCGAGGAAGCACCTGGCAGTGTGCATTTGTACCAGCTGGTACAGAAGCCCAGCTGATCTGGGGACATCTGCAAAGACTGGGAGAAACAACTTTCCTCATTAAGGAAGGAAACTACAAGAGACAGGAGGAGATAGATTCTAGAACTGAGGTCTTCTGGCTAAGGAATTAGAGTAAAATAATTATCTGTAGAGACCGCAGACTGATACACACAGTACTACAATGTGTGTACTGCATAAGAAAGGGCTGAGTTTCTGGTTGTCAGCTCTTGTCATTTGAATATACATCTCATATAGGCTTGCGAATTTCAACACTTGGTCCCCAGTTGATGGTGCTGTTTGGGAAAGTTACAGAAATCCCAGATGGTGGAGCCTTGCTGGAGGAAGTAAGTGCCTGGGGTGGGTTTTCAGGTTTTATAGCCTGGCCCAACTTCCTGTTGTTTCTCTCTGATTCCAGTGTGTGGATGAAATGTGATCTGCCATCCCCATACCCCTGCTACCCTACCTGTATCCTGCTGGGATTATAAAGCCCAAACAAACCCGATCTCCCCAAAGTTGCCTTCTGCCATGGTGTTCTATTGCAGCAATGGACAAGTAGCTAATACATCTGCCTCCCACCAATTCTTCAGACAACAGAGATTCAATTCACCGTCTGACTCCAAAAGTAGTAGTGATTTTTATATACATGTTAGATAATAGAAAAAGAAAAAAAACTCTACAAAGGTGACTATGTTCCTTGTCAGGACCCCATGAGAATAAGCATTGCCTACTGGCACTTAGAAGACATATGTGGGAATCCAAAACAGAAGCTGAGGTGATAGTTTTCATATTACTGGAGGTCAGTTTCACAGGTCAGAGTCAGGGAAACACCGAAGAGAGGTGCCATCCAGACCAGCCAGAGCTTGGCCTTGCGCTCTGGCCCTGTTGTGTGGGGATTTGCTTCCTGTTTCTGATATGGGGAGGTTTATGGACTTGCTCTACAGATACTGCTTGGTGAGTCTCACAGGCCTCCAGGCCGTGGTCTCTGAGGTATGCACAGGCAGGAGGGCCAAGGAGAGGAGAAAGCTGGTAGACTCAAAGGTTTCCTAAGTCTTTTCAAGGTAGAGATTGCTTCTTGGTGTTCAGGTTCAGCTGCAGTGTATAACCTGAGTATAGACACAGAGAGACTCTGCTGCTCGGGGCTGTGGAGGAGTGGGCACTCAGTTTGCTCATCTGGAGATACTTTAAGTCTTCCTGCCATTTAAGGGAGCCTGGAGCTGGAACCAGCTGGGGTAGACGGACCTCCTCAGCCTTCTCAGAAGACCTACCCCAACATGTGGGAGGAAGACATCAGATGCAGCGACAGGTTACCCTGCTCTTGTTGGGATCTGACCTGGAGGTATCCCAGCAGATCCATAGCCTCCCCACAGACATCTTGAAGCTGAGAAACCTTTTTATAAGGTAAAGACCAACGCCACGCCTGGGAGACATTGAGGGCGTCCCTGGCATTGGTGTGGAAGGCATGCTGACCCATGCCCTTGCCACGGGTGACGTTGTGAACCCAGGTTTGGAGATGTGGCAAAAATTTCAACCCCACAAATTTGTATAGTTTGGAAGTCTGGGCCAGGGGTGCCCGAACCAGGTCCTCGTACCTCAGGAGCAGAAAGCGTTGCTGCAGAGCTTCAGGCAAGGTTTGGATGGCCTTGACTATGTCCACCTGGCTTTTGCAGATGATCTGCATGGCATAGTAGGGCTGGTCTTCCTCCTTGATCATTTTCAAATGCTGCCTCAACACAATATGACTGTCAGTCATGAGCTCTGCTGTGGTGTGTTCCCGGGATCGGAATACAGCCCGGGGGTCTCGGACCAGGTGCACAATGTGCAGGTTGAGGGAAGGGTCTGTGAGCAGTGGGTAGAGGGCCTGCAGGTTGAAGAGACGCACCTCCTTGAGTGCCACATGGCTGTGGGAGCGGCAGGCCTTCTCCACCATATCGAAGGGCTGCTGACTGCAAAGCAGCTTGCAGTGTTTAGGTGAGCTGATCTGATCACTAGGGAAGAAGTCACAGATGGGTGATGAGCACAGCGCCCGGCTTTGCTCCCACTGGAAGAGGCTGGACTGTTTTCGGGGGCCCGGCTTCATGTAGGCATCAAAGACACTCATGTCACACAGGAAGACGGAACGCAGAAGGTCCCGCACAGCCATGTGCAGTCTCCAGGCTGTGCTGCTGGTGAAAGTCATCCACACGTGCCAGGCGGGCTCCATCAGGTAGAAGACATCCGGATGCTGCCCAAAAAGCTGTCCCACGAAAGAAGATCCTGACCGCCAGGAAGACAGGACCAGCACATGCACAGGCCTCCTGGGCTCCTCCTCCTGGAACAGGCTCTTGTGGCCAGACATGTGGAAGAAGAGGGCTACAACTACCATCTGGGAGCCCACGAACATCAGCAGCTTCACCTTCTTAGGCAGCGCCATCCTGCAGTAGTAAAAGACCTTTAGAGGGCAAGCAGAAGGGAAGAGACTGAGGTAGCCTTGCTTTGGCATCTACCTTCTGGCTTCTCCTGGGCCCATTCGGAAACTTCCTTTAATCGCTTGTCCAAAACTCTCTGCAGAGTAATTTTGGTGTGTGTGTGTATACGTATATATGTATATATATATTTATGTCTTTTGAAATTTTATGTACATTGATGTTTTGCCAGCATGTATGTCTGTGTGAGGACATCAGATCTTGGACTTACAGACAGTTGTGGACTGCCATGGGGGTGCTAGGAATTGAACCCAGGTCCTCTGGAAGAGCAGCCAGTGCTCTGATGAGCCACCTCTCCAGCACTTAGTTCCTTGTTCTTATTGGATCTCTATGTTCTGTGTTTTACAGTCTTTAAAAATTTACCTCCCAGTCTAGCTTATCCATTGAACCACCAAGAATATCCCTACTCAGCTATACTTCATCAACACTGCCCAGCCCACATCTTCTACACCCCTGACAGAGTGTGGCCTTGTAGGCAAAGCTGTTGGTCTGACCAAGTCCTGGTTGAATGCCTTATGGTTCTCCCCAAACGAAGGGGAGTGAGACACTTAGCCATGGGTTACCATCAGGCCACTCCTGACCCATTCCTTCATGGGAAGGAGAGTCCCACAAGACCATTCTTCGAACCTCCCCCATTTTGATGAGGCCTGGGACCATCCCACTGCAGTCTTCTGAAGGCTGGGGCTGCAGGCTATCACCTCTGGCTTTAGAGTTGTCTCCTTCATGGCACAACCACACATTGCATTTGGTATTGGGCTCCTTCTGACTTAGCCTCATCCCATGGGACTAAGAACATGGTGGAGATGATCCCAAACTGACTTCCTGTCTATGGAGGAGATAAATGATCTTAACCCGTATGAGATGGACCAGTGTCTCCTGACTAGTTGACTCCCCAGAGTGTGAACTAGCCTGGGGGCAGAGTGGGAGGGCTCTGGCAGTGAAACCTGTGGCTGTTTGATCTCAGGGCTTCAACTTGGGAAGTGCCTGGCTGCTTTGACAACTGAACTCACAGCCACTCAGCATGGTTTGGTAAGTTGTCCTGCACAACACCAGAGAATGTCAAGAATTCAGATGTTCATTACACAAAATAATAGTAGCAGAACGTGTTAGGAGGGTGTTCCAGTAGCTAGGTAGAGTCACTGTTTAAAGAACATGCTTTCATTTGTAATTTGCATAAAAACTCCTAAGACTGGTGGAATACTTGACCTCACGCTTTTCACAGTGAGGTCTGATTTCATATAAAAAAGACCCTCAGGTACGGCCCTTGGTAGTGGATGGCACAAATTGGACTTGGTGCGTTGTTTAAAAAAAAAAGACAGAAAAAAAGTAGGGGGCATAGAGGGAGGGGTAAGGGGGGTGAGGGTGAATCTTGAGAAAAGTTGGGGGAGGATCGTATGCATGTATGAAATTCTCAAAGAATCAATAAATTAAAAAACATATAAAGAAAAGTGTCTATTTCAGAGCAGAGAGAGGGAAGAAGAGAGAGGGAGAGAGAAAGAGAGCATACCCCTAAAGTCAGCAAAAGGGCTCAGCAGGTAAAAGTACTTGCTGATAAGCCGGAGCTTGATACCCACCCCATAGATGCAGGCACACATATACAACCACATACATATGTACATACACACACACACACACCCCTACAAATATAATTTTAAAAAACAATAAAAATATTCTGGCACTAAGTTCCATGCTGCTGTATCCCTCTTAGATAGATTTAAAAAATTATTTGTTTTTATTTTATGTGAGTGATTGCTTGCATATATGTACGTGTACACATGCATGTTACATGTAAGCTAGATGCATGTAGTGCCCTTAGAGTTAGAGTTACAGATGTTTGTGAGCCACCATGTGGGTGCTGGGAACTGATCCCTAGCCCTCTGTAAGAGCAGACATGCTCTTAACCAGTGAGGTACCTCTCTAGCCCCTCTTAGAGGCTTTAATGCTCTTTTCTGCATCATTCAGGACTGAATGACTTCTTGACATAAATAACTGAGACATACTAGCTATTCCACAGAGCATGAATGGAACAAGGTGCTAACTTCCATAAATCACCGTATTTCTACAGATCCTCCCTGGTAGCTTTAGTAAAGGAGGGAAGGGACTTTCTATCTTCTTTATGGGAGGTCTTATCAACAGTTACAAGACCTTCTCTGGGGGTTGTGCATGCCTATAACTTCATCTATGCAGGAGGCAGAAGTAGGACGGTTACAAGTTCGAGGTCTGCTTGAGCAACTTAGTAAGGTCCTCTCTCAATACACACACACACACACACACACATATATATATATATATACATACATACACACACACATATATATACACATACACACATATGTATATATATGAAAGGGGCTACACGTGTGGGTCAATGGTGGAGTATAGGGAGCAGAAGTCCTGAGTGAAGGTGTGAGGAGTGGGTGAAGCCTTTTGAATGAGTGTGTATTGTGGACATGAGCATGGCCATGTCAAGAACCCCAGCTCCTCTGCCCCTAGTATGAATGTTGACAGTTTGTGCAGAAAGCATCAGCTCTCTTCTGGGATGCTTACATCCTGAGACCCCCGACTAAGACGGACTAACTCTTTCTTTGTGTAGCATGTAATAAGCACGACGAGATTTTGGGTTATGCTGTAGTGCCCGCCACCAGGACGCACACAATCCCAGCTTTGGTCTGTTGTTTCTTCATTCCCACATCAACCCCGGTCAGGTGTCCAGGAGACTGAGCTGTGCGGGACATGGCAGTACAGCAGCTGCCTAGTAAGCGCAAGGCCCCCAGTGCGGATGAAAACTTAAATGTCGTTAGAGTCACTTTTATTTCAACCTCTAAAATAGATTTTACAAGTGTGCCAATTAGTTTTTCATTTTCAACTTCCCAGAACCTAAAACCCTCCAAGGAGACAGCCTGACCTGAGGAACTGCCCACATCAGGCTGCCTGCGGGCCTGTCTGTGGGGGACTGTCTTGACTGCTGTGGTAAGAGAATCCATCCTGAGTGTGAGTGTCATTCCTCTGTGATTTCCCTGCAAAAAGGGACTGTAATAAGCCCCTCCCTCGCCTAAACTGTTTTGCACAGGAAGTTTTGTCACAGTGACAGAAATAAAAGATAGAGCAAGAGTGGATAGTGTCTGTGCTCTTAACTCTAGAAGGTTCTCTTTGTTTTCCCTCTTACTGGCGTCTCTTTTCCAAGATGTTATGTTTTTTTTTTTGTTTGTTTGTTTGTTTTGTTCTAATTTTGAGATAGGCTGCCCTTGGTCTTACCATGTAGCCCAAGATGGCTCTAAATTCCTGGTGATTCTTCTGCCTCAGCCTCCTAAGAGCTGGCCTAAGCCTCAGCCTCAGCCTCCTAAGAGCTGGAATCACAAAAATGAGCCACTAAGCCCAGCTTTTTAAGTATTTGTTTTTCTTAGGATATTTTAACTATACAAAAGAATGAGCCTCATATCATTTCGTACACACACGATATGCTTGGGTAATATTCTGCCTCCGTACTCTCTCCTTTCCTGTATTACCTTCCCACTGACCCTCTCAGTCTAGCCATCTTTCTACCTTCACATCTTAAAAAAATTTTCAGAGTCCACTGAATTTAATTAGAATAGGAATAGTGGGTGAATATAATTAGATATGTTATATACATATATGAAATTGTCAAAGGGTAAAAAAAATAATAAACAAATGTCCTGACTCAAGTAGAGTGTTTTTAATAGGAAAATTTTACACAGGATTCAAATTGTTTTGAAAAGGCTTGTTCTCATGGACGTGATGTCCACAGAATAAGAACTGAAAATGTGGCTTTCTTAAGATTCTATGCAGGAATAGAATGCTGGCTGTAGCCTGGCCCATCAGAACCTGACTTGCCAAACAGCAAGGGGAGATCTTGCTGCAAGCAGTTGGGTCTTTCGGGGAAGTTAGGATATGCCTGGAGTGCACGGGTACATGACGTATCTTCAAATGGGTTACAGCGTTTTCCTAGGGGAGAGAAAACCTAAGAATCTTTTCAGCTGGCAACTCGGTGAATGTGTGCCTCTTTGTAAGAGCCGGCGTTGATCTTGTCATTGGTACATAGTGAAAACTCTGCCTCCAAACCTGCCTCGTTATTAGTTCTCCTCTATACAATGGTGTGCTCATTTTATGGTGTCATTTCAGTTGCTTTCTCTACGCACAGGAGGTTCAAACGTTTGTATAACCTTAATATTTTCCCTCTGAAAAAGCAAAACATAATAAGGTGTCCCTCCCTACCCAGAGCAGTTTTTTTTTTTTTTGCATGTCTTGGGTGACACAGAACACACAAAGCATTTCTTTGTTTCTTTTTGCCACACAGAATTCTATTGTATGGACACACAACAATTTATCTAACCAAGGGCTCCTGGGTTGTTTCCAGGCTCCCTTTAGCTCAAAAGCTTCAGTCACGAGCTTCTTGTCTACACACTTGTAAGATTAAATCCCCAGAAGTGTTGAGTCAAAAAGTGTGTGTGTGTGTGTGACTTAGCCAGCCATTGCCAAGCAGCTTTCATGCTGCCTGTGAACAAGGAGGGAGATATTGGAGAGCTGATTTGAAGAGAAGGAGGCAGCCACAGAGATGATTCTTGGAGTTTGTAACTTGCTTCCTCAAGAGGTAGGACATGCTTTGCCAGCTCTCTGGCTTCCCTTGGAAGTCCCCTTGAACGTTCTGGAAGTGTGTCATGACCCTTGCCAGACTTTGTGTGGCACTGGCTACCCCTTGCCTCACCCTAGCCCCCACCATCTCTCCCCCTCATTGTCAGCCCTGGTTTTCCTCTGGACACACCCAAAAGATCAGATGAGGATCAGTGCTCTTTTTTTATTTTTATTTTTATTCTTGTATATATGTGCCTATTTGTGTGAGGACCATAATAAAACTTTTGGCATCATTTCATTCTTCATGAATCTCTCTCTTTCTCTCTCTCACACATACTTTCTGACAATCAAACTCAGGTCTTCTGTGTTCTCAAGGTGAGTGCTTTGCTGTGGATCTGTCTCTCTAGCCCTCGTCTCTTCTTTGTGGGTAAAGTATTCCCATCACTTCTCCAGGCTCAGTGCTTAAGAGCACTTGCTGCCCAGGCATGGGGACATGCATTCATATCCCCACAGAAAAGCAAGGCATGGCCATCTGGGAGAAGAGAGACAAGAGAATGCCTTGGGCTTGCTGGCCCCAATGTCCAGAGAGAGGTCCTAATTTAAGGGACTACGGAGGAGGGTAACGGACACTTGACACCCTGCCCTGGTTTCTGCATGCGTGACTGAGGCTTGCTCACCTGAACTCACATGTTTGACTACAGCCCTCCCTCCATGCCCATGATGCCATTATGGAGGGCTGCAGTCAGTGAATGGTACTTCCTGTCTTGTCATTTAAGCCCCATGATTTAGGAGATGTCCAATTTCTAAAACTGAAGTCCAAGAGGGAGCAATTAGAAACCACGCCGTTATTGATTCATTATTGATTAGGTTTAAACCCAGTTGTTCCTGATTCACTACCCCAAGACAGAGAGCTCCTCTGAGAGACAATTTGAGTTGGAAAAATGCTGTAGAACAAAGATAGGAAGCAGTGGAGTGCTGGGAAGAGAAAAGTCAGAGGAGAACTCAACCTGTGGACATCCAGAGATGGGGTTAGAATTTTACAAGCCGGTCCTGAGCCTGCTTCAGCCCAAAGCTAACATCCCCTGGAACTAGGAAAGCAGGACTTTCCTTCTATCCCAGCCCCGGGCCAACTCTGTCCTGCAGGGATTGATGGCTTTTCCTTGTGTGCCAGCTGTCCCTGGCCAAAAGCCAGGCCTTTTCTGTATATTCTCTGTATATTCTTTTCCTTTTCTTTTTCAGGGTATTGGGGTGGGTGTTGGGAGGGACCTGGTACCCTGTTCTTGCTCTTCTATCACGGAGCTACATCTTTTGCATGAGCCCTGGCCAGAAAGAGCAAGCTTTTGTGAAGTTTGTACAGTTCCCTGGTCACAAGGCTCAGAACAGCACCTGCTGGGAGGGGGTGGGTGGGAGGGGCTACCCAGCCCACTAGAGAGCACTCTAGTGCACATCTCAGGCAACACATCTGCACTATAGAGGCAGGGGACACTTCTGGGCCTTGGTGCCCAGTGAGGTGCTGGTGATCTGGTATTTAAAGAGGCTGGCTGGAGAAAATATTCCAGTTCCAGCCTGAGTCACACTCTTCTGATGCTGGAATTCCTCTCTGCTGGAGGCATTTCCCTCCTGTCTCTCAGCCCTTCCCATCACACAGGCTGAAACCCAAATCCCCAGACCTTGAGCCTAGGGCCCTCCTCTGCCTGTCCTTTGATTTCCTGCTTCTCCTTCCCTTTTTAAAAAAATATATATTTATTTATTAGCCTGCAGGTTTGAAGAGGGTTCCAGATGACATTATAGATGGTTGTGAGCCATCATGTAGTTGCTGGGAATTGAACTCAGGACCTCTAGAAGAGCAACCAGTGCCCTTAACCTCTGAGCCACCTCTCCAGCCCTACTACTTCCTTTTTTACACCTCTAACTTCAGATTCAACTTTATATTTCCAAGACAAGGAAGGTTTCTCTGTGTAGCCTTGGCTGTCCTGGACTCACTTTGTAGACCAGGCTGGCCTCGAACTCACCGAGCTCCTCCTGTCTCTGCCTCCAAAAGTGCTGGGATTACAGGTGTGCACCACTGTGCCCAGTCATACATTCTTTATATATTCTCCCCAACTTGTCTTGTTCCTAAGGAGCCCAGAGACATTGGGACTGCTCCTCTTCCTGAAGAGACTACCCACAGGCCCCCCTTTCTCCCCTAGAGAATGCTATCCCCCTGCGTGCAGACTTCCCACTGAGCTGCTCTGTCTTATCTGGCTCACTGTGTACAACACTTCCACAACTGATTAGGACTCCTTAAGCCTCCGGAACCGATGAAGTCCATGGATAGTGGGACAGAACAAGGAAGGGTCACTATGTGAGAAAGCAGAAGACCCTTCGAGCTTTGTGTGGCATGGGGTTCTGTGTGGGCCACACTGGCCTCTGAACTGGTCACTTGGCTGAGAATGACCTTGGACTTCTGATCCTCCCATGACCCCGAGTGCTGAGATTAACAGGTCACAACGACGGGTGCCTAACATCAGCTTGGAAATTAGAAGGAAAGTCATGAAAATGTTCAGGTCTTGAGAAGCATCGCCAGAGAGATATCGGTGAGGAGGACCTACGTCAGGTGCAGGGGCCATGAGGGCACCAGGCTTGGGGCTTCCTCTGGCTTCCTGAGTTTGCCGAGGCCTGGATTACAGATCCTCCCCCACCAATCAGAAACACCTAAGCTTTTAGACACAAAATGGGAAATCCTGATCAAAACAAACAAACAACGCCCCTGGATATCAGTCTGGAGGCCAGCACTCTAAAGACTCCAATAACTCTAGATTCTCTAGGGAACCGAGGTCCCTGCAAGCAGAGGTTAGAGACACCGGAAGGAGCTTCGCACAAGGAATGGAGCTGAGCCGGGGCCACCGGCCTCGTTATAAATAGCCTATTCGCCCTGGAAGCTGTTGGGGTTAAATTCCTAGATAAAAGTGACCACAAAACAAACGTTGTTAAAGATGGTGGCTTATGCCAAATCCAAAGCAGGCCCTGAACTCACAGCAATCCTCCTGCTATGCCTCCCAAGGGCCAGGACCCCACATTTAACCACCACTCTCTACGAACAAACTCAGTCAGCACGAGTGAGAGAAGGACCTGGGTCCTTACCAGTGTTGTCCTGAGTGCCCATGGGCAGTGCTGGGCACAAATGTCTGAGGGAACCAATATCTGTGGGGGGAGTCTTGCCACTTGGGGTACCCTTGTTGAGTCAAGGGGAACTGACAAAATACTATTTTTACCGTATGTGTGTGCTGATATGTTCATGCTATGAATGCCATTATATTCCACATGAACAATAGACTTCTGGACCCCCATATCCATTTGAGGGGCAGTTATAAAATACAGTCCAACTAGACACAATTAGACCTTCCAAACAGCCACTTCCCCATTCTTAACATTCACGTTTTCCGTATGTA
>CM053744.1:45477833-45490811 GCA_028658305.1 Pachyuromys duprasi
CCAGACAGACTGGGGCTGCGTTACAGCATTCCTACCTGCCTGTGAGGCTCTTTTCTCATGCTTTCTGGATGGAGCTGGTGTGGGGTGGGGCTCTGTAAGCAGCTTGAGCTTCTTTTTCTGGAACATTCCCTTGGAGATTCAGAGAGCCGCTCCTCCTCCTTTCCCCTAGAGCTCTTCCTCCAGCCATCAAAACCCCCAGCTTAGATGTCAGGGGCAACCTGATACTCTCCAATCCTGTGGTTGGGAGAATGCCCTTCATGGCATCTGCTCCCCGAGGAACTCTCTTCTTACCTTATTAGTGGCTTAGGCTTTCCCAGGGCAACCGAGAGGCTCACCGCCCGCCCGCCAGGCCCGCACCGCACCGGTCTTTCTCTGACTCATGACCTTCCCTATCCCCCAACCCCCGCTCCCACCCTTACTCCCCACCCAGCTGGCTTTCTGCCCCTTAGCATTTTGCATACGGACTCATTTCACTTGCTCTCTCCCCTATGTCAACAACCCACCTTGCAAGACAGGCTTCAGGAGGAGGCACTGGCTCCCGGGAAGCTGCCTCACCGCAGCAGCTTGAATACCTTGAGGGTGGAGACTCTCTCTAGGTGGGCTAAGCCGAGGAGGCTGACGGAGGATGTTGAAAAGTCCAGTCTTCTAAGGCAGCCGGAAGGTCAGGTCCCTTTAACGCATCATGGAAAGAGAAGAGAGATCCCTGGAGCACCAGAAGATGAAGTTGGAAGGGGTGTTGGAAGGGGTGTTGCCAGACAGTTAGGTAGCCCTCTCCCTCCCGAGTTTTTGCTCTTATCTCTAAGGAGACTGTAAAAAGATTATTTTCCCTGCAGTGCACCTGTTTCTTCACTCCACCCGAGGGAGGTACACATTTCTTGGCTCCTGTGTCATATCCCAAATCTTCGCCCTCCTTGCAAGAGGTAACAAATACGTACTGGGCCAGGAGAATATGGATTTACTTTGTGTTTGGTTTGATTGAAGGGTAAAGAATTCTCCTTTACGACAAAAAAGCAAGTTCTTGAAAAGCATAGCTTCTTAAGGGCAGAGTCACATACCCACTCCGGGCCACTTTAGTCTCAAACAGCAGCTACACAGGGGAAAATGTAAAGTGCCAAGGGGTACAGAGTTCTGCCTGGGAAATCAATATAAAACGAGTATGCCCACCTTACCTATTGTTAATGTTTGGATTTGTGTACACAAAGCCCCTTGCCCAATTTTATGATACCAGTAAGGGTTTAAAAGTGTTAGTTATAAAGTCTCCAGAGATGGCTCAGTGGTTAGGAGCACATACTGCCCTCGCAGAGGATCCTAATTCAGTTCTAGCATTCACATGGGGTGTAATTCCAGCTCCCGGGGACTGAAGCCTCTGGAGTCTGTAGGCACTGGCACTCCTGCGCACATACTCCCCCTCTGCCCCCCCAATTATAAATAAAATAAATCTTGAAAAGGTGTTGGCTATTATTTAGTAATGTCTTTACCTCTTTTTAATCAGCTGCTGAGGTATTTTCCAGGCTTCACAAAAGAGCAGCCAGGCTGTATGGGAGTGAGTCACACCCAGCTCTGGCAGATTCCCATCAGCTGTGTCTCTGAAGGCCTTATCATTGTACAAAGGACAAGAACCTGTGGAGGCTCCCTGGTATTGATTTCAGTTGTGTCCCTTCCTTCCTTCCTGTTTCATCCCGGCACAGAGGAGACAGAGTTCTCCCCATCCCAGTGGGTGTTCAGAGATGAACGCTGAAGAACTAGAAATGGGCAGCTGTGTGCTGCTCTTGTTCTCAGTTTAGGAGGGGTCCTTGCTAAGTGTCAGAGGATTGGAGAATGCAGGATGTGTAAGGAAGGGGATACAGACCGCCAGCCATGCTGCTGGCCAGAGAGAATCGCTGTGTGCCTCACCCCCCAATGCATGTAGAAGTCTGTATAATGACCTGGCCAGGGTGCCCCCTTCCTGTTACCTCAGCACACAGACCTCTGTCCCTGCCTGTCTCTGTGTGTGTGTGTGTGTGTGTGTGTGTTTGTCCGTTTACCTCTCCCATGTATGTAGAAGTTTGTATAATTAACCAGCCATGATACCTCATGCCTGTCGCTCCAGCACACAGAGATTTCTGTCTGTCTACCTCCCCCCATGCAGGTGTAATTAACCAGCCACGCTTGTCACTCCAGCAGACAGATCTCTTTCTCTCCCTCTCTCCCTCTCTCTCTCTGTCTGTCTACCTTCCCCTCATGCATGTAGAAGCCTGTATAATTAGCCAGTCATGGTGCCTCCAGCCTGTTACCCCAGCAATCAGAGATTTGTACGTTTGTTCTGTCTGTCTGTCTCTGTGTATGTGTGTTTACGCCAAAAATGGGTGTCGAGTGTTTTCTTCTATTGTCCTCCACTTATTTATATTTTTGAAACAAGGTCTCTCACTGAACTCAGAACTCACAACTTTGCCTAGACTAGCTGGCCAGCAACTCCCAGGAGTCCCCTGTCTCCCTCGCCAGCACTGGCCTTACAAACTCTGCTCCTCAAAGCAAGCACTCTGCTAAGTCATCTCAGCCCTCTGGTTTTGCTTTAAGATAATTTAAGTTACAAAATACAGTTCAGTACAATTTGTTAATGGTACAATTTAACAAAGGCATCTCTTAATTAAAAACAAGAAAGCAGAAACCCAAACCCAGAGCCTTACTAAAGGGTGCTTCCATGTCCTTCTCCTCAAATGTCCCTGACTCAGGACTTGGGGCAGCTTCTTCCCTGGCAGTCAGTCTTTGGCTTATAGTTTGTCCCTTTACAAGATGCGGCTGGATTTTTCTCATTTTCACCTGTCTGCCGGGGGATCCCATGATACTTACTTTTGAGATTTTTCTCTTCATTCCCAAGTGCTGCGGCAAGCTTCACGGTGCCGTTTCATGCCTTGTTCTTCCTGCCCTGTGTGTGACTATACGGATGCTGTCTCATGGACCTTAAAGCTATTTACAATGATGACTCAAGAGGGCAGACATGTACCCTGGCGGAGGTTCCTTCACAGTTTCTTTCACATTATATCATAAACATTTAGCCATGTCAGCTAATTCTTATTTCTTCAAGATGGGGCCTCATTCTGCAGCCTAGGCTGGCTTGGAAATCACTATGTAGCCAAGGCTAGCCTGGAGTTTGTGATGACCTCTCTTGCCTTAGCCTTCCAAGCACCAAAATTACAGGCTGAAGCTGCTACAGCTGGCTATACAGGTGATGCTTTTTGGTTGATCTTTTTCATTAACACTAGGCAGATATCCACAGATTAATTTTTTTTAAAGCTAGCTGAGACTGCTTAGAGCTTCCTCATAAGAACATATGAGGAACCCCCTGAGTCGTGTTGATTTTTCTCTACCAGTGGTGTTATCTGTAGGGACGAGTCAGGGTTCTGCTGAGCATGTGGCCTGCTTTGGAAGTACAGGAAGCAGGTCCCCCACGGACGCATCTCCCTGTAGGATGTAGGCACTGGTTACAGTTCAGTCTCTTTGGAGGTTACAGGCCTTCTGATCAAGAGAATAGGTGGCTGCCTAGAGGCATCCCACCATTCACTGGGCCTCAGTTGATCACAGAGGGCAAGGGCTACAACATTGCCTGTTCGTTCTGATCTCGGTAGTGAAGCTCATCAGGCTTTGGTTGCTGAACCGCCAGAAGGACAGACAGCCTTTCCGATCTTGTGATTTTTAACTTTTGTGAAACAAGCGATTTTTTAGTAGTCCTTTCTTTGAAGACTCAGTTTTTCTAAGTGTTTGAAGCCTTAAAAAGTTAGTGAAACCACAAGCAATTATGATTGATCATATGCATGTTTTAAAAATTTATTCAGTTTACATTCCCATCGCAGCCCCTTCCTCCTCTCCTCCTGGCCCCACCCTCCCTCCAATGGGGCCAGGCAAGGCAGCCACGCCAGGGTAAAGTGATCAAAAAAATGAAATAGGCAACAGATTACATGTCAGAGATGTCCTTATTCCCCTTACTAAGGAACCCACATGAAGACTAAGCTGCCCATCAGCTACATATGCATAGGGGGCCTCGGTTGAGTCCACGCATGAATCTTGGTTGGTGCTTCGGTCTCTGTAAGCCCCCTTGTGCCCTGGTTAGTTGACTCTGTTGCTCTGTTGAATTTTCTGTCCCCTCCAGGTCCTGCTATCCTTCCCCTTTTCCACTAGACTCTCTGAGCTCTGCCTAGTGTTTGGCTTTGAGTCTCAGCATCTGTTTGATCCGCTGCTAGGCGGAGCCTCTCAGAGGACAGGTAGATAAGGCCCTGTTTACAAGCATAGCAGAGTATCATTAATAGTGTCAGGGGTTGGCTCGCTCCCTTGGGGTGGGTCTCAGGTTGGGCCAGGCATTGGGTGGACAATCCCTCAATATCTGCAGTCACTCTTTTTTTTTTTTTTTTGTAAATGTAACCCTGAGTAAATCATTATCTTAAGAGAACTCCCATTAGTTTAACAGACATTAGGTATTACTATCTTGAACTTTGAACTTTTTGTAATCTTCAACCATGAACATATGTCATCCTTAAAGTCTTATTGGCCATCAATGTTCTGTGACATAGGTTAACACTTTTTATATTTTGTTATCTTTTATGTTTCATTCTTAGGAGAAAATCTTATTTTATCGCTGTGTCATGAGTGACTGTCCTCCAAGCCAAGCAAGCGCCATCTGGGGCAGTTCAGCTGTAAAAGATCATCCAGCCAAGCTGGTGGGTGAGTCCCACCCTCAAGAAAGACATGTTATTCTTACCTGAGTATCCAATGCCTCCCTAATACCGGACAACTTTGAGAATGGCCTGGGGAGAGGCTTTTTGGGGTTTTTTGTTTGTTTGTTTGTTTGTTTTTGTTTTTGTTTTTGTTTTGACAGGGTTTCTCTGTATAGCCCTGGCTGTCCTGGAATTCACTCTGTAGATCAGGCTGGCCTTGAACTCAGAGATCCATTTGCCTCTGCCTCCTGAGTGCTGGGATTAAAGATGTGCTCCACCCCTGCCCTTTAAACTGGCTTTAAGGGCACAGTGGGTTTAATTATTTTATTATTATTTTCTTTAGTGCGTGTGATGTTTTGTCCGCACCTGTGTTCATGCACCACCTATGTACCCAATGCTCACAGAGGCCAGGGGAGAGCATTGGATCCCCTGGAACTAGAGTTACAGATGGTTTTGAGCCATCATGTGGGTCTGAGAACTGAAGTCAGGACCTCTGGAAAAGAGCAGCTAGTGCTCTTAACCACTAGCCACCTCTCTAGCCCCAAGGCCACACTCTTTATGTTCTTGAACTGTTTTTCAGTTCTCTTCCCTCTCTGTTAGAGGTGTGTGCATTTGTTCCTGTGTCCATGTTCATGTGTGTATGTATGTGTTCCTTAGGTTGTGGCATGCCCAGATAAAAGGCTGTGGAGGACTCTTTGAGGCAGTCAAAGACTCTGAAGGTAGTGTGTGTGAATCCTGGTTTTAAAGCCAGCTTCTTGATGAGTTTAAGCAGACATGACAGTTACTAATGTTAATATATATGCTGCCTCACAGCATTCCCCTGTGTGCAGGTAGAAGGTCAGAGGACGAGCTTGCCTGTTACCCCGTTTGAGACAGGGGTTCCCATTGCTTGCCTGCTCATATGCTGGGCAGCTGTTATGCAAGTGCCTAGGGATTCTTTTGCATCTGCCTCCTGTCTCACCCAAGTGCTGGGATTGCAGAGGCGTGCTGCTGTGTCCAGGTGGGTTCTGCTATTTTGAGCTTAGCTCTTCACACCTCAACAGTAAGTGTGAGCACACTTTACCCACTTCTGTGATGGGGGATGTGCAGTCAGGTACTAGGGCCTTAAGGGCCATAGCACCAAGAGACATTCAAGTGCTTGGGAGTCTATCTAAGGCTGCTCATGGGAAATCCCAAGAGGAAACACCCATGGACTGCTCTGCAATGAAAACACCAATGTGCACACTGCCTAACCACAGTAACTGCTACATCAATGCGTGAAATGTGCATCCGGTACTGCTGTGGTGGGTTGTGCTGGCTGATCTTTTTCTTTTTTTAATATTATTTTTATTATTAGTTACATTTTATTAACTCTGTGTCCCAGGTATATCCCACTCCCTCCCCATCCTACCTTCCCTCCCTCATCTCCTCCCTGCCCCTTTCCAAGTCCACTGATAGGGGAGGACCTCCTCCCCTTTCCTTTGACCCTGGTTTATCAGGTCTCTTCAGGACTGGCTGCAAAGCCCTCCTCTGTGGTCTAGCAAGGCTGCTCCTCCCTTGCAGGGTGGGGAGGTCAAAAAGCCCACCATTGAGTTCATGTCAGAAATAGTCCCTGTTCCCCTTACTAGGGTACCCACTTGGACACTGAGCTACCATGGGCTACATCCAAGCAGGGGTTCTAGGTTATATCCATACATGGTCCTTGGTTGGAGAAACAGTCTCATAAAAGACCCCTGTGCCCTGATCTATTTGGTCCTTGTGGAGCTCCTGTCCCAATTTCTTTCTTATCGAGAAAATCTGGTAAAAGGTAAGAGCCCTTTGTCTAGAAAATGCTGTCAAGAATGAAAGAAAAAGAAGGAGAAGGAGGAGAAAGAAGAAGAAAAAAAAGGAGGAGGAAGAGGTGGTAGTGGAGGAGGAGGAGAAGAAATAAGATATTTCTACAAAAGCCAGTATGTGCTTCAACTGCTTCTCAAAGCATGGCTTCAAGACAGTTGCCCCTCTGGGACCATTCCTTTCCAGAGCTGTGTGCTCTAGTCCTGTCCTTAGTCTTTAGTGTCTATTGTCCAAAGCCCCAACACAAATGGCGAGGAGATTTTGAGTCAGCCATGATCTAGCTTTGCGCTCTGCTTGGGGGTCAGTCCTCAGCAGTCTGCGGTGACTCTGGCCACGCCTTCCTTTCCCCAGACTGTTTCGCCTTGGGACTTGAGCCTGGGGTTTCTTTGTGGCTCTTCTTGACTGAATACAGTGTCACTAAAAGAACAAGTCTTTCCTTGCGTTCCTTTTATTCAATGGCTCCTGCATTCCTCATTCTTCTCAGTATTCGTCTGCAATGTGGATACCAGGTCTGGAATTGCTCAGGGATAGGGTGCTCTCTTACACTGGTCACAACTGAAGCCCAAGGCACTGGCTAAGTAACTGTGTTTAGAGAATGGACCCTGAAGGACTTCATCTTCTAAGTTTCGCTAACCTTCTGTGACTTTGAGCTTAGCATTGCAGCTTAGGAGGGGGATATTAGTTGCTAGAAACATTACTATTAAATGGACAATTGCTCTAAGCAGAACCTGATTTTTTTTTTTTTTTTTTTTGTAAAGGTGGGATCTGGCAGTGGATAGAAGTGTAGGAATTCCATGGCAGAGAGACAGCCCTAATCTGAAGTGTTTTTTTCCATAGCGGAAGAACAGGCTAGATTAAGGTAAATTAGAGTTAGGGGAAAAGAGAACGCACTGTTAAATTTCCTACTGGTTGTTGCTTTCTTGAGGCCCCTTGACAACGTACAGAGGATGATAAAGTAGGGGAGCAAAGAGCCAGGAGTTCCTAGTAAGGCCCCGGCATTATGATATGCCTTGATGGAATCAGAAGCTTGAATAGCTAGACAGCATCAAGCTGCTGGAATTCTACCTGCATTTGAAAACTAGACAGAGACAGCCGCAGATGAACTATGATTGCCTAATGGGGGTGGAATCTGAGAAGAGCATTAGTGTGTCTTCTGGTGGGCTGTAACCCATGAATTATACTAGTAGCCGAGGTCTGTATGTTCTACCCTTAAATAGCTGTTAAATGCCCCCCTTATGTTGGTAGCCACTGTTTTCGCTCTGGCTTTGAGGTCCAAAATATCTGTGGAGTGTCTGTTGTAGGCCAGGCTCTGCTTTGGGTACGGAAAACACCAGTGAGGGAAACAAACGCAGGAGAAGCTCTCTCTGTAGTGTTGCCACATATTGTTATATTTATCACCCACCCAATATATGTGCTGTAAGAGAAGACAGACTGTGGCTGTGATCTGGGGTCTGCTTTCATGGTTGGAACGTAGAGGAAAATAACGTTTGAGTGGAAAGAAAGTGAAGGCTAAAAAAAAAAATATCTGAAGAAAGACAGTAGATTAAGGAAATAGAAAATGCAAAGGCGCTCAGTCAGGGGTCAGGAAAATGCAGGATATGCATCATCTATCCATCCATCCATCCATCCATCCATCTATCTATTATCTATCTATTTCTATATTATTTATATCTATCTCTATATCTGTCTATCTATCTATCTATCAATCATCTACTATCTCTATATCTATCTCTATATCTATCTCTAGCTATCTCTATATCTATCTCTCTCTGTCTATCTATCTATCTCTCTATCTAGCTGGAGCATAGTGTGATCAAGTTTACAAAGTGGAGGGATTGCCCCAGATGGGAACATGTGGAGGGAAGGCTTTAGCACAGCTATAGACAGGCAGGTGATATGCTGGGCTTTGTGAAAATTTCTTCTCATTGTTTTATTTGTTCACTTGTCTGCTAGATCAGAGTATGGGACAGGGGTTAGGGAGATTTGAACAGAAGGCAAGGAAAAGCCAGGCGTGGTGGCACACTAGAGAGGTGGAGACAGTCAGGAGAGTCAAGAGTTCAAGGTCAACCACACTATATAGTTAGTATCTATGAAAATGGATTAGCAACTGTGTTAAGGAGATGCAGATAAGACTGACAAGTGACTTCAAAAGCCTTTTGGGGGTGTGGAGTCCTAATCTTAGCATGACAGTAGTAGTCACAGGAAGTGATCTCTCCAGCCTTGTGCAGTGGCTGCACTTGGGTAGAGTCAGATTTACACACGACTGGTTCTTTTTCAGAAGCATGCAGTGAGGTGATGGAAGAGCAGAGAACCAATGAGCCTTCACTGCAGTGACTGTAAGGGTGACTGCGGAACTGAAGCTGGATTAGAGGAGGAACAAATAGATGAGGGGTGTTACAGAACTAGCATGGAGGACAAGCTCTTGGATGTCAGGGATTTCAGACCTGATGGAGCTAGAACACTGTTCTCAACCTGTGGGTCACCACCCCTCCGGGGCTTGAACATCCCTTTCACAGGGGTGGCATATCAGATATTCTGTATATCAGATTTTATACTATAATTCATAACAATAGCAAAGTGACAGTTATGAAGTAGCAACAAAATCATTTCCTGGTTGGGGTTGCCGCAACATGAGGAACTGTATAAAAGGGTTCCAGCATTTGGAAAGTTGAAAACCACTGGTCTAGAAAGATCTATCACCTATAGTATACCAACTCCACTCAGAGCTGCCCCACAAGCAGGACTGGAGTGTGACAATAACCATGTGATCAAATCAGGGTAGGGAGCCTGGTTAACGTCATGTAAAGCAGGGCATCTTTAGAAAGGGGTCAGAATGGTTTGGGGCAGCTATGAGGAGTGAGGGGACAATTGCTCTGCTGTGAGGTGGGAAGAGGCAGCTGTCACTTCAGAAGAGAGAGAAGCATTGTCCTTAGCTAAGACCCAGGATTCCTTCAGACACAGTGTACTGCTCTCAACAGTGAGTTCCTGGAGGCTTCAAGGGACAGAGATAGTGGGAAGTGGAATCAGAAATGAGATACATAATGACATTTAAGATGGCAGGCAAAGGTCAGAGAATGATCCATATGTGAGCTCGAGTTTCTTATACGACCAGAATAAACTAGGAAGAAGGAAACAATGCTAATAGAAAGTATGGTCTCAGGGAAATAGAGGTGACCAAACAATAATACCTGTGGGAAAAGAGTCATAGTGTGCCTGCCAGGAGAGCTCCTGTCTTCACTCTTGCCTGTACCAATTTGGAAGCCAGGGGGAAGATGTGTTGTTGAGACGCTGGAAACTGGAATTCCATGTTCCAGAGACAGAACCATTTCTGTCACCATTTCTCTGGACAGATGATGAAAAGCATGTGAAGATAGCCTGACTAGGGGGACAAGAGTTGTGACAGAGGGAGGGAGGGCAGGTGATGATGAGGTAGGGCAGGGTGATTCTCCAGAGAGTTCTTGAGTGCTGGCTCATGACACAGTCATGCATTTAGGGTTGACTCAAGGGTGGCATTTGGTGCCATCTTCTTAAGGACCTTTCATCTCATGTTTAATGTTGTATGCTTGTGAGAGGGCTGCTCCATGCCTCAGCAAGATGGCCTCACTCATGCCCATGCAAGTCACCATGATTAAAGCCAGTGGTCGCAAAGAAGGGCATGAAAGTAGGAAAGTCCTTTTTCTGGAAAGAGAAGGTTCAGCAGATGAGGTGAGGGTAGAGGGTAACAGGACTGAACATGTAAATACATTACATACATGGATGAAATTGTCAATAAAATAAAAAAAAGAGAATGTGCAGCAGCTGGGTGTGGTGACATGTCTATAATCCTAACACTTGGTAGACAGAGACAGGAGGATCACTGTAGAGCTCAAAAAAGAAAAAAGAAAAAGAAAAATCACTGAAACAATCAGTCTTGTATCTAAGCTGCTTGCATTAGAATATGCCTGCTAGAATTAGAGGCATGAAAGGCAGATCCAAATTACCGTGGTTGTCATATCTGAGGCCACCCTTGATCAGCCAGTGGTGGCCAACCTCTTGACATTTCAGGAAGTCCACCCCAACACAGCAGAACCACAACCATATCCCTCCCAATGCATGGGAAATTACCAGTTATACACCACCAAAGTCATTGGTTGATCGTTACCTAGCACTATTGTAGCATCAGATAGCTAGCAGAGCTCTGACAGGAGCCTTAGCCCTGTGTCCCTGGCTCATCCCGGGAGGCGGAGCCTCCTCTCCTCCTCCACAAGTGTCCAGCACTCAGTATAGTGCCTGCCTTGCAGAAGGTGTTCAGCAAAAGCCTGCTAAAAGAATGAATGAGTGAACCTTTGTTCAACCCTGAGAAAGGAACTCACCATTTCATGTGTGCAACAGGTGCAATTTCCAGTGACCAAACAATGTAATCAAATGAATGTACCCGAAGAAAACCTGGTTCAATAAGATAGGTGAAGCAACCATCCCAGATAAAGTGCCCTTTCACCTCAAGTACAGAGCTTACGTTTCAAACACTGGGCACTTCATTTTACATTTTATTACACCGTGTGGATCGATGTAAAGATAGCCTAAATCCTATAACACCCTTTAAAGGACAGAGTGTAAATAAGTGGATATGACTCAGTCTAAATATCCTCACCACTATCTTTGGTACACACTACCAAACCATTGTGATTACTGACCTTTCCTAGATTATATCAAGAGGCTTGCATTTCTGAAAAGGGAAACATTATTTGCATTGATATAGAAAAAAATGAGAAAGAGAAAAGCATTATCTAGTAGAGGGGGTGGAGGCGGGTGAGTGTGCCAATTGTAGATGTGTTTGAGTGTGTCCTTAAGGGATTTCTGAGATTGTCCTGTACATGCTGTGAAATAAGAGGAATGAATGAACCATTGGATCAGCTTAGATGCCAGATTCAAGGCACGTACTATAAGAAGGAGTTTTGTCAAACATGTTTAACAATTTCTAGCAAATAATCAAGTTTAAAATACTACTGTGCAAATGCTGCATTCATTTCTTTTTAAACCAGTAAGAAAAATGCTGATGAACAAGTCATCCTGAGATTATCATGCTGAGTGTGTTTTCCTGAGAGTGTCAGCCTTCACTCTATAGAGAATCCATGAATTATTTTTCTCTGGGTATTTGGTCTTGCTTTCTTTTGTTTAGCTTGTTTCTTTTGTTTGATCTTTTTTTTTTTTGGAACTTCCCTGTCCAGTTCTGTCAAAAAAGTAAGCCAGGAGTACAAATGAATAGGACTCTAAGGGATTCCATGTAACCAAAATCCAATCCAACACTAGGGATAAGCTATGCTAAGCTTTGTTTCCAAGAACAGAGCTCACCTAAGTTGTGACAACATTTACCTTCTGAGTGTGGGACTATCATTTTACATAATCCACTAGCTGGGTCTCAACTGCCACATTAGTGTCACCATTTCTTTTATTTACATATAACTAAGGGTCAAGAAAGGTAACCAAGTTCTCATGTCCTATTAATAACAAACATTTATTTCTTTAGTTTTTCTTTTTTTTTATAACTATCTTGAATACTTTTATTTTTTTAATTTACAATTTTTACAATATAATGAATATTATCTATCCCGAATGAAGCCCCCTCCCTCAATGCCCCCCAGTCCCACTCTCCCTCCTTCTTCCCCCATCCCCTTCCCCTAGTTCACTGAAAGGGGAGTTCTCCTCTGCCATCTACCCTTAGCTTGTCAAGTCTCATCAGAACTGCCTGGATCCTCTTCCTCTGTGGCCTAGTAAGACCACATTGCCAGGGGCGAGTGATCAAAGAGCAGGCAAACGAGTTCATGACAGAGGCAGACCCTGCTCCCCTTACCCAGGGATCCACATGGAGACTGAGCTGCCAATTGGTTACATCTGAGCAGGGGGTCTAGGTCCTCTCCATGTATTGGTCTTTGGTTGGTGCTTCAGTCTCTGCAGGGCCCTCTGGGCTCAGATTTTTTAGCTTTGTGGGGCTCCTGTCTCCTCCTTGTCATTTTATCCACTCCCCTGCCCCCTTCTTCAATAAAACTCCCTGCACTCTGCCCAAAGTTTGGCTGTGAGTCTCAGCATCTGCCTCAATCTTCTGTTGGGTGGAGCCTTTCAGAGGACCCTCTACAGCAGGCTCCCATCCTGTTTCTTCTCTTCTGCCACTTCTGGTGTCTATTCTGTTCGCCATTCTGAATGAGATTTAAGCATCCTCTGTAGGGTCCTCCTTAGTGTTTAGTTTCTTTAGATCTGTAGATTTTAGTATGGCTATCCTATACTATATGGCTAATATTTGCTTATAAGTGAGTATTTACCATGTGTGTCTTTCTGTTTCTGGGTTACCTCACTCAGGATGATCTTTTCTAGTTCCATCAGTTTTCTTGCAAATTTCATGGTTTCCTTGTTTTTAATAGCTAAGTAGTATTCCATTGTGTAAATGTGTCATAATTTCTGTATCCATTCCTTCATTGAGGGGCATCTAGGAAGTTTCCAGATT
>CM053744.1:45491311-45518597 GCA_028658305.1 Pachyuromys duprasi
CATCAACAAGGCCTCCAGCAGTCAGAGTAACCGCTAACCACCAGCATCAACATGACCCCCCACCCCCACCCCGTGGCAGTTCGGACCAATGACACCAACATGGCCTCAGGGGGCAGCATGAATCCCAGACACCAGTGTGGCCCCCAGCCGTAGCTCGGACTACACACAGCATCACGGCCTCTGGCAGCAGCATGGACCACGGAGGTTTTTCAAGGAGGCCCAGTCCAGAGAATGAACCTTTCTCCATCTCGAACATCCTGCCCTTGCCTGCTTGAGCTGCAGGCTGCTGTCTCCACCCTGCTGACCCTACCTGACGAGGACTCGCTACCTGGTGTGCCACAGCGGCGCTCCCGCACCTCTTGCCTCTCTCTGCCGTGTGTCACCACCTGTTCCACCTCTTCACCTGTTCCTTCCCTCCTCTCCATCACACCTTTATTCACAGAAGCGGCATTGCTCCAGGGTGTTGGACAACTCTTTGCCCTTGGTGAAGGCTGCCCCTTGGGTATGACCATCCTGAGGCCCTTGGGCTGCAGCGAGCTCTCCTCCCTGAGTAGGGTGAGCAACGCAGCAGCGATGGCTCCAGGCTGTGTATCAGGTCTGCTGGCACAAGCCTCACAGGAAGCTGGGGGGCAGGGGAGGAGGGACAGGGCTAGGACCGAGGACCCACCCTACAAGCTGTTCAGTGGCCCTGTGAGTGTCGGTGGACACTGACATCTTGAATTGATCTTCAAATATATATATATATTTAAAAAAAACGCTTCTGATAAGGGCCAGGGTACGTTTACTATAGATATATCCATTCTCTCTGATGCCCGCCTTTGACTTCCTCGCCCATAGAGCAGAGTGCCAACTCGGGCTTGGGCTCTGGAGGTGGCAACAGAGGCTGTATCGGCTCCTTCATGACAGCTGCAGGTGAGAGTGAGGGAGGGCCCTCTTTGGTGGCGGTGCGCATCCCTTGGCTGGGTCTCCCGTCTGTGTGCTAGATCCATTTATAGACTTCTTCTTTTGAGGACTCCACACTGGTTTCCATTGGGTTGCACTAGTTTACACCCCCATCAGCAGTGGGACGGGAGGGCTCACAGCAGTTCCTTAAGGAGATGTGTGCTTAGCAGTCCTCCCAACAGCTCCTGCCGCATCCGGCATCTCTGCCCTGAGTGTTGACAGAACTAACACTCTCCCTCTGGCACCCGCTTGACCGTGACGTCCCCGGTTTTTGTCCCTCTGTTTTACTGTCTTTGCACACCGGGATGCTCAGGCCTTTACTCCTCTTGTTCTTGCTTTCTTACATTTACTCTACCTGAGAACACCATTTTTCTGGAAGATCAACCTTCGTACCCACATCGTCCTCCACCCCTGGTTACATGCTTTCTTCAGCACAGATGAGAACACTCGTTTTGAAGTCTCAGTCAGGCGTGCAAGGTCCGCCTGCAGATGGAGATGATATGAACTAGAGCATGGCTAAGCTAGGAGGGCGGGGAAGGAAGTGGAGCTGGCTGGCTTCCTCTCCAGCTGCTTCTAACTCCTTACAGACTAGACGTTCTTTCGGTCCTGTGCCATAAGCTGGGATCACGCGGAAGCGTGTAGCTGAAGCAAAACTCCGGGGTTCACCCACAAGCCAGGTCTCAGGTGCCAAAGGGTTAGGGTGGCAGCTGGACCCAGGGAAGGAGTGAGCGCTGGATGGGGTGACATTCAGGGACAGGAAGTTGAGTGACTATAACCACAGTATAACCTGCTGCGGCCAGCCTCTTTGAAGTTCTTCAACAAAGTGGGGTCCTATTAGCCCGGTTTTCCAGCTGTAGGGTCATTTTGTGATTTTTCTCAGGGGCTGGTCAGACAGTCCACCCCCTATGCTTGATTTCCCTGAGGGAAATGACACACCTTTGAGTCACTCAATGATGCGTTGAGGACTGTCTTGTGGATGAACCCCGAGGTTCTGTTTCATCTGTACACACCTGTGTGACCCCAGTTTAAGCCACTGACGGATTGTCTCCCAGACTCCCAGACTCCAGTCTATAAATCCCCAAAGAAATAAGGAAACAGAAATTGGTAAAAAGAAAAAAAAAGGCTTTATTTAGCGCCTTTACGGGTGTTATCTTACGGTTTCTAGAAAGGTACATGACAAAAGCTAAAAGCTGTGAGACAGCTTGACCAGTCCTTGTCAGGACAAGAGGGCCTAGACCACAGGTTGTGTCAATTTTCTGTTATAAAGACAGGTTTTTAGTTACATTCTTGTCAGTGGAAAATAGGGTTTTAAAGATTCTCCATTTTGTGCTTGTACTCTCTCGATTGACAACCAGATTCATGATCTACATAAAGAAATAAGCAAAAATCTCTCAAAATTTGACTGGCCAAAATGGCGAAGATGGTTCTGGTCCTTCCTCGACCCTCTAACGTTTTTTTCTGTTGGTTATCATGACTGTGCCCTGTGCCCTCTCATGTGGGCCATCCCTTCAGAACTTCCATCAGATAAACAGTTCTAGACTCATTGCTACTCAAAGATCTGACAGGAACATATAACTCAAGGGGGAATGAGGAAGCTGCCTGACTCCATTTTGAAGGTAGGAACCATTATGTTGTATTATTAAAAATAAGTTTTTTGTTGTTGTTGTTTACTGCAAGAGCTGAGTTGCCATTTTTTAAAAAGTTTTCTGACCTGCCCCAACCCATGACCATGACTTGTTTTTTGAGACCACCTTAATCCTCCCTAATCACATGGTGACTGCATGGTGTTTGCTGAGACTTTTCTGTACTTCTTTATTGCTTCTCTCATACCTCACCTCTTCTGTAAACCTGCTTTGCAGCTGCTTGTGATTTCACTCCTTAACAGAGGCCCAAGAGATGGACTCAGGGTTGCTCTTTTTCACCTGAGTTAGGAGGCAGTTTCTGGCGAGCTCTTGGGTGCATCCCAGTAAAAATCAAACTTGCTTTAAATTTGGCTTGGAATTGTGGTAGTGGGCTTATTCTCGCCTGGTGGAATTAACGCTTCATCATTTTTGAGACAGAGCCTCTCACCGACCCTGGCGCTTGCTGATGCTACTAGACTGGCTGGTCAGTAAGGCCCTGTCTCCATTGCCCCCTCCCCCTTCGCCAGTACTGTGGTTATAGGCACAAGGTGAAGGTGTGGCTTTTCATCTGGGTGCTGGTGATCCAAATGCCTGTCCATGCTTGAGTGACAAGCACTTTGCTGGCTGAGTCATCTTCCCAGTCTCTCCACTAATATACATATACATATACATATGTGTAGATATATATCTCTCTCTATCTCTCTCTCTATATCTTTTTACTTCTGTGTATGGGTGCTGTCTGAATGTGTGTGTAGGTGTCCTTGCAGGCCAGAAGAGGGAGTTGGAGTCCCTTGAACTAGAGGAATAGGCAGCTGTCAGCTGCTCAGCATGAGTCTTAGTAACTGAACTTGGGTCATCTCAAGGGCAACAAATGCCCTTAACCAGCAATCATCTCTCCAGTGCTTTATTCTTATTTTTTTTCTTTAAAGAAAAAAAAAACCCAGCTTTTCTGGAATACAATATTCTTACCATAAGGATTGGTATATTTGTGTCCCTATGTTTGAACATCTCTTTGAGGGCTGGTATCTTTTCTTTGGTGGTCAGCTTAACACTCTAGACTCCTCTGCGCCTGTTAAACACTGTCTTTGTAAGTCAAAAGGAGGTGATAGACTGACAGCTGAAGGAAGGAACACAAGAAACATTCTATGTAGAATGTTCTCCCTGCCAGGAAATCAGAATAGGACCATAGTTTTAGAAAACAGCTCACAGTTGGGAGAAGAGAGTGAAGCAGAGGTGCCCTGTCCTCTGGTAGGAAAAGCTGAGAAAGGTTGCACAGACGAAGGTAGGAGATTGTATTTTTCCCTGGGGAGCCCATAGTACAAACATGTGAGAGCAGCCTCAGTGAGCCTTGGAGTTGACAAGTGTCTCTTAAAAACAGTACCAGAGGCTGGTCCTGTGGACCCAGGGTTGATGGCGGGTTTTCACAGGAAACTGAAGTTGTCTCTTGTGGAATTTAGGAGGAACAATCATAATGTGGGCAGTATGAAGAGAAGAGGAAGTGGTCCCATAGTTTAGAGTGGGTAGGAGCTGGGGAGACGGAGCTTGATGAACCCCAGAGTTGCTAGAGAGCAGCTCGGCAAGAGCTGTTGGCATAGGAGGAGCACCATGGCTGTACCTTAGCTGAGGCCTTCCTCCGCCTCCTGGTTTCTTACAGGTGCGTCCGGTTGGAAGACACAAATCAAAAGCTGACTGGGGCAGGACCCAGAGAAGGGCAGAAAAGATGGGGTGAGATCAGAGCTTCAGGGAATGGTCTGCCTGGTCAGAGTCGGGAAGAGGATGAGGTAAGCAAGGTTGAACTGGGCTGCGTAGTGTTAAAGGTTAAGTGTTCTGTCATCGTGTGGCTTTTCTTTGGTAGTGCTTTGTACTTTATAAAATATCACATTAGAAGATTATTTATCTTTATATTTTTGCCATTGGAAATGAAGGCAAAGCTATCTCTTTTTTTTTTTTTACCTCTCTTTAATCTTTTTGATACTCATGTGCCAATTTTTACCTCCACCCTCCAATAGACCTCTCTATCAACTTTTTATACCAGGTCTTGGGTTTCTCCCGATAGCCAAACTCTTTCTGGCTTAGGGGCCAGCTCCAACTGCTTCATGTCATTTTGGCAGGGAGGTGGTTCTCTTTGGACAGGGGAATTGTGAGTGGTTTTATTTTTTGAGCTTTCCTTGTCTGCGTTTTCTAATTTTGTAAAAATGAATGCTTATTTCTTATACAATATAAGTGGTTAAATACAAAAACATCTTTTTTGAAAACAGGGATGATGCAGATAATTTAAAGGTATTGTCTAATAATGTTTATTATTAGCCCTGCAATTATTATGGTGGTATTATTTAACCTGCTGTCACAATCAATAAAAGACAGACACCTGATAGACTTTTAGAATAGCCTTATTTCACTTGGGGCATGGCAGATATTAATCCTCTAAACTCTCCTTATCACTTCTAAGCCCCCCATCCCAGGCCATCTGCCTTAATCATTCCTATCTGGGCTACCTCTCATCCATAATCCCAAAATACCTGCTAATGTTCATTTAGGCCAATTTTCTTCATCCATGCCGATCGGCCATGTGCTCCTCCATGAGGCCCTTTGCTTCCTTCCTCCTCAGACACTTCTCTTTCATGATCCTTCTGTCCCCAAAGGCCAAGAACCTTGGCCACACCTACCTCCTTCTGCCCTGCTCAGGTATAGGCCTTTTAATCAATTAACCAGGGATACTTGGGGAACATTTCTTTTCATCACATGGGTACAGGAGATAGTTCAACATCAACAACAATGCCCATGGCAGGGCAGTAACCAGATCTCAGGGCACTGAAATCAGCATTTGAAAACACAGTTGGACCTTCCTCCAACACAGGGATCCTTCTGAAACAAATTCCACAGGAAAAAAAAATCAAATGTTGAATGAATGCACAAACAAATGTGCACATTAATTCCTTTTCCATAGCTCTAATGCCATATCTTCATAAAATATGTCGGCATACACTAACCACACTAGACTACACCACGTGGATGATTTTCTATCCCCTACCTCCTCTGTTATTCTTCTCCCTCTATTGGGTCCTGTTTTTTTTCTCTCTGTTAATAGTTATATGTGGTAGGTTATCAATTAAAATATGTTGAATAAATAAAGAAATTAAGGAATGTGACCTCTCCTCTTTTGGTCATTCTTGACAAAAATCTGTTTTGCTCTGTAAGTATGAACTTGTCTTATTTCCCTTGCTTTAAAGCAACTTGGGCCATTTTGATATGCCCCATTGTGCTTTGTGTAATGCTTGGCATGAAATAATACCAAGTATGAGCACTAGCAGGTAAATACACCATTTGGGTTGTTACTGTGAGGAATCATCTCTATAAAGGATTAAACAGCCTTCATCCAGGATGGTTGGGATCAAGACCATCTCAGTTTAGCATATATCGAATGAGACACCTCAGAGACAGATCATCAAAGCAATCTCGCTAAGTGTTTCCAATAAACTTTTGCAAGCAGGCAAATTTCATGGTGTGGAAATTTCCACTGTGGTGTCAGATCAAAGGCTGGGGGAAAGACATTGGAGTGTTTCAGATTTCAGAGTTTGGGATTAGGATTGTTTAACCCGTACACTATTTATTTATTTAAATATTTTTTATTTTAATTTTTATTAATTACACTTTATTCACTTTGTATCCCCCCCATAAACTCCTCCCTTCTCCCCTCCCAATCCCACCTCTACTCCCCCTTCTCCACACATGCCCCTCCCCAAGTCCACTGATAGGGGAGGTCTTCCTCTCCTTCCTTTTGATCCTAGTCTATCAGCTCTCATCAGGAGTGATTGCATTGTCTTCCTCTGTGGCCTGGTAAGGCTGCTCCCCTCTCAGAAGGAGGTGATCAAAGAGCAGGCCAATCAGTTCATGTCGGAGGCAGTCCCTGTTCCCATTACTCTGGAGCCCACTTGGACACTGAACTGCCATGGGCTACATCCGTGCAGGGGTTCTAGGTTTTCTCCATGCATGGTACTTGGTTGGAGTATCAGTCTCAGGAAAGACCCCTGTGCTCAGATTTTTTGGTTCTGTTGCTCTCCTTGTGGAGCTCCTTATTTTATTTTTAAAATTATCTTAAATAGTAACAAGATTATATATATATATATATATATATATATATTACTTGTTTGAGTCTTTCCTGCTTCCTTTCTTTTTCTCTCTTTCCTCAATTATGTTCCCTCTTCCATTTTTCCTATTGTTCTCTTGTTATAGATGTGCAAAGTGAGGTGGAAAAGGGAATGCTCTTTTTTATATTATTTTTCTTTCCCAATTTTCTCGTGTGTGTGGTGTACATGTGTGTACATGTATGTTGTGCATGTTTGGGGACACGTGTGTGTGTGTGCGTGTGCACACGCGTGCACATGTGGAGGTTGATGTCTAGAATCACCCCCAACTGCTCTTCCACCTGGTTCAACACTTGCCAGCAAACCCAGAGCTCCGGTGTATGCCAGCCTTGCTAGCCTGCTTGCTCTGGGGATCAAGAAGGATTACTTTTATCTAAAAATAATTAGCTAGAAGTAGTTGAACTGGAGTTTGAGCCCTGGCATTCCCACAGCAGATCCCACCCTCACAACCTATATTAATAATTTTTTCTTTTGTTACATGCACGCTTCTTAAAAACAACAACAACAAAAAGACTGGCCAGACATGGTGGTGTACACCTTTAATCCCAGTACTCAAGAAGCAGAGGCAGGGGGGAATCTCTGTGGTTCAAGGCCAGCCTGGTCTACACAGTGAGGTCCAGGACCATCAGGATTATATAGAGAGACCCTGTCTCAAAATATAAATGAAACAAACAAACAAATAATAAAAGATTACTTATTATTTTTAAAATTATGTGCACATGTGTGGTTTTGTGTATATGAAAGCCAGAGGTGCCTGTGGAAGGCAGAAGTGTCCAGCCCCTGGAGCTGGAGTTAGGTTGCTTGAGAACTGCTCCACTTGGGTCTGACTTGAGAACCAGATTCAGGTCCTCAGGAAGAGCAAAAAACCCCCTGTTAACCACACAGTCATCTTGTAGAGGAATTTTAATTCAGAACATGGATGCTCTGGCAAGAGATCACATCTAAAGACGGTCTAGGTCTTTGTGATCTGCTGGGAATAGACACCTCTAATGCCAGGAGACAGAGACATGCAGATCTGTGAGCTCTTGTCAGGGCTGTTGAGGCAGTTTGGTGGAGTCGGCGATCTGAGAGGCCGTACAGTGGAGCTGAGCGTGCAGCACTTCATTTTGTGAAATTCAGAGACAGTTTTACCGGGAGAGTTTTACAGGTTGAAGAGAGAACAAGCTAGACACGGGCAAAGACAGAACAAACCAGAGAATGAAAATGAGCCAGATGATTAGAACAGATTGCTAGCGTTAGTTTGAGGCCAAGCAGAGCAATTCAGGCAGAAGCTGAGAAGCCAGTTTGAACCAGCCAGCTAAGAGAAGAGTTAGAGCCAGAACAGCTGAGTTGAACTAGCCAGCCAGACTTCAGAAAGAGCTACAAAGGGTGAGCTTATTCAGCTCTAAATCTCAGAGGCTGAAAACATTCTAGGCCCAGGTTAGAGTGTATGGAGCCTAGAAGCTTCCAGGACTGGGCCCAGGTCAGAAGACAGAGGCAGTAAGCCTCCAAGATGACAATTACATCAGGTGAATAAAAGTTATTTTTGCCTCATCTTTCTTGCCCACCTGGATTATTCCCTTCCTATTTACTCCCACCTAGATTTGTGTATTTAACAGTTAGGGGCTAGGACCAAGTAGGAGGGAGAGCATATGGCACCTGTCTTTCTGAGCCTGGTTATCTTACCTCATAAACTATTTTCCAGCTCCATCTAGTTCCTGCATATCTATTTATTCCTTATAGTTGAATACAATTCCATTGTACTCCAGTTATAAACACAATTACACTATATTCCAATGTAGCACATTTTCATTAACCACTCAGCTTCCACCCCTATATTTAAATAACCTGCACTTACGGGAATCTACATTGTCATTGGAAAGGGACTTTCTATTGTTAGTCCTTCTTCAGTGCCGAGGAAATTGAGATTCCAGAGGAAGTTAATGTGCCCTGGTCACATTGCTAATAAATGGCACTGCAGGGAAGTATACCATGCCAAATTTTGGAAGGCAGAAAGAGGAGCTGAAGATAGCTTATCCATTCAGAATCAGCTCAGAAATGAATGGCAGCCTTAGGACCTGTCTCCATGCCTGCTCTTGGTTGCCTAGATTTGTTTTGATCTTCACTGCTCTATGAACTTCTGGAAACTTCTATTCCTGTTTGGGGCACATATATAACTCTCAATTATGATTCAACTCTCTAAGACTCATTGCTTCATTCTTTTGTTCCTTGTTCTCTTTAATTCCTTTGTGCTGTGTCTGGGTTTTTTGATTGGTTGGTTGGTTGGTTTGGTTTTCCTCAGAGTTGGGTAGACTTTCTCTCAACTCTTAATGCTAAATTTAACCAAACCAAGTGTTTTGCAGTAGTCAGATGCTTTCTGGAGAAGGGATTAGCCTCAGTTGGCTTATTACACATCACCCACAGCATACACAAGATTATAAGATGTTTCGGGCATAAAGTTCATTGTCATTTGAGAAAAAGCAACAGGGGAGAGGTCAAGAGAAAGGGAAAGCAGGGTGCTTCCCACTTTTGTAACAGCGTTATGCTTACTAACGGTGAGTGAATAGCTGCCTTTTAATAATTTACCATATACTGCCGAAAGCTCTGGGAAGGGCTGTGGAGCCCTCATCCCTAGCAGGCTCCAGGCTTGCGCTGCACATCTGTCTTTCAGGCAGCCTTTTCTTGGCACAGGAGACTTATTACCTCCAGTTGTTCAGCTGAAAGCTCTGAGAATCTTCTACTAGCTCAGTGGTCCTTAACCACGGAACTATGTAGTCTGGGCATGCCTCCTTAATTTGCAGGCGCATTTGGTCATTTGGGATCTTAGAGGACACTCAGCAGCTAAGCCTTAACCCTTGTCTTTTTACCTCGGTTCCAGGACCAGCCATGGGTTCCAAATTTTCTATACTGAAAGACACTCCTTTGGCCCGTTTGAGGGCTAACTGAAAGGAGTTCCAATGGGGAGAATTAAAACTGGCAACTGTCCATCACCTTTCAGTGCACATCTGGCCTCCATACACATTGGACAAATGGCCACTGCTGGCCCAAGTTTGGAGTTTTTGATTCTTAATACCTAAACTGACATAAATAACTTCATAAGACAGAGTGGAAGCATGGTGTGATCCCCCAACAAAGAAAGCCCTCCCCTCCCACTTAAATCTTTCTTAAAACTCTGGCTTACAACCACTCCCAGAGTCAGAATGCCCATCATTTCTGGGGGCCTCCAAACTTGCATTTTTACAATTACGTTTATTCTTCGCACAGTGCACCCACACAAGTTGGTTATGGATATGCAGAATACTGGGTTGGGTCTTACAGAGCTGCAAATGTCTTTTGGGTACGGGTACTGTTGAAAAGTTGTTTCACACTGTTCTCTTCTACCGAGAAGGCTGGCTCTGGAGTTGGAATCCGGCTGCCCCAGACCCAGGCATATTTGTTTAAAGGTCTCCTCAAAGTCTCTGTCCTGGGTCAGGCTGGCCACCTGACTCTGTGACAGGAAATAGGAAACAAAACAAAACCAAACAAAACAGAACAACCTAGGAAAAGACACTACTACTGTTATCTCATATTCCTTTTCTTGGTTTTGTTTACTATCTTTAAAAATGACAAAGAACAATCACAGATGTTTCATTCTATGTAATGCCCCCTCTTGTACCTCTGAAAACTTTGCTAATGTGTGGACTTTATCTGGTTTTAAAATGCTGTAAAATTACAAACAACAGGGCCTTGCTATGTAGTTCAGGCTAGCTCTGTACTCTTGATCCTCTTGTCTCTGCCCACCAAGAGCTGGTGGGCCACCAATTGGATACTGCCACATCTGGATAGAAGTGTTTAATATACTAATTTCTAGGAACTTAAGTATCAAATGACTTCAATAAATAGGCAACAATATTTTACAGGTTTCTAATTATTAATTTCTATCAACGTTGAAGGAGAGTCAAGTCAACAGGTTTGGTGACCAACGTCTTTGCCCACTGACTTATCTACCTTGTTCTATGTTAAAAAATTTTGATCAATTATAAATAACTAGGGCATTAAGACTGAATATATTTAGAAGATAGATACAACATTTTTGTTTTAAAGTATATCTTTGTGACCACATTTATGTTAGAAAAGCTAAATATTAGCTAAATAATTAAAAAAAAAACCCTTTCTTTCAAGGATTTCTCATATACTATTAAATGAATCACCATTTCAGAGGATACTCCTCAGTGGTCCTTCATGTATTCAACATGCTTTTTAATTATCTAGTTATTTCCAGGATTTTTTATTATCACTCCAAGAGGGTACTCTGTATCCATTAAGCATTTTCTTTCCCCATGCAGCCCCTCTGGAAAACACTGGATTGACTTCCGCCCCCAAAGACTTAGTTTAAATCATTATGTTTGTGTGTCTGTATGGTTGTATGTACACGGGAGTTCATGTGTCCCCCACGTAGAGTCCAGAATAGCATGTCAAATGTAGCTGTTTAAGATCCCTGCCTTGGGGGCTGGGAATGTAAGTTAGGTTCTTTGCTGGAGCGGTGCATGCTCTTAGCCATCAAGCCATCTCTTCAGCCCCTCCTCAACCCCCAGTTTCTATGGATTTACTTATTTTAGAATGGATGATAACACACAAATGGGAGCCATTTGTTCCTGGCTTCTTTCACTCCCCATGTTTTCAAGGTTCCCAGGGATGGCTTTGTTTGAGCGTGGTTAATGATCATCCTGAATTGCGCTAGGGAGGCCAACTCGCAAGCTGAGTTGATAAGCCACAGAACTCGTATTGGTGGCAATATCACGAATGTTGTGAGGAGCCTTGGCTTGCTTACAACAAGCAACGGACTCTTCAAACACCGTCAACTCCCTCCGCTCCCAGGAAAAGCTGATCTCCAATGGGAAGCTTCCACTTGAAGTGGAAAGGTGGCAGGTGGCTACATACTGGAATATTCTATAGCAACAGGGGTTAGCCAGGGATTCTCAAACTTGGCTGCATGTTAAGATCACCTGGAGAAGGTTTAAAAAATGCAGTGACTAGGCTCATATTTAATGAGTTGGAGCTTGGGGCAGTTTTCCTGAACAGGGGGACTGTTGGTTGTGTAAATCAGTCATTCAGGGCTCAGAGAAATAACCTGTCAGTATCTTGGAGTCTAGATACCACCAGATGCTGGTGACGCTTGCCTTCAGCCATAGCTAAAGGCTTTCCCAGGGGTTGGGGTGGTGATGTAAATCACCCGGTTGAGAGTGCTCTCTAGGTAGGATGCAATCACTGTAGTTTAGAAAAGCGTCATCTGGCTTGAGAACCAGTGTTTTGATGGGGTTTCCTTTGGGAAGTGGAGCTTGTAGAAAGTCTCAGGGTGGGTGGGAGGGGCGGTTAGAGTTGTTTTGATCAACCGTAGTTTAATAGAATGGGAGTGACAGAATGTGCTGGGCCAGCTGAGCACTTCTCTTCCTACTTCCAGCTGTCATGTGTAACTTTAGAGCCAGGAAACTGGAAATCAGACTGTGAACAACTTCCGAGGCCAGCAAACACGCTGAGCCCGTCACTTACCAAGCATCAAGCATCTCTGCAGTGACCAAGGGACTTGAGTTAATGGAAGGTCTAAGCAAGCTGGATGACTTCCAGGCATGTGAGGTCGATGTGATATCACCTTGTCCAGCAGTGTCATGTCTAGCCGAGTCACATTCCTGTGCTGGAGGATGTCTTTACATGGTCTCAATTAGCAGACACTGAATAATAATGACAACAACAACAATAATAATAATATTTAAATTTTTGATTGTGTTATGATTTGGATAGGAAATGGACTCCAGGGCTCATGTACTTGGACACCTGCTCCCAGAGGGTGGTGCTTTTGTGAGGGGATGTAGGGCCCGGCTGGCCTCTGTGGGTCCTGGAGGTGAGTCTCTGAGGATGATAGTTTGGCCCGCTTGCTGCCCCAGTCTCTCTGCACCTACACTCTGCTTCCTAGTTTGCCAAGATGTGAGGGGCATGGACAACACGCTCTCTCTGCCTTGCTTTCACCACCACGACCGACTATACCCCTTTTGGAGTTTCCATGAAGAATTTTGTATTAATTAATTTGTTTCCATGAAGTTTGTATTAAAAATAACGCTCACGGTGGGACTCAGTGGCAGATGCCTGTAACCCTAGTACTCGTGGAAGTGACGCAGGAGGTTCAGGAGTTCAAGGCTAGCCTCAGCTATATAGTGAGTCGGACCAGCCTGAACTACATAAGGCCCCGTCTCACAAAATAAAAAGTGGAGGTTCTATGCAGACTGAATTTTGTTTATTTGGTTCTCTGCTAGTCCCAAACTCACTGATTTTTTGCATTCTAAGAAGTGTCCAGCTCATTTATATTTATATTGACAATGTGAGAAGTTAGCGGTAAATTAAAAATCAGAGAACAACATTTTCTTGTCTCTGGAAGAAGTCAAGGTAAGGATCCTGAGATCTAAAACTTCAGGTTAATAGAAAATTAGTTGAAGTTTCTCAGACTGGCACTAGATGGTGCCATTGAACCAAATAATTGTGCTTGCCAGAGGCATGGCTCACTGCTGGAGGGCCATTAGTTGCGCTGCTCCTTCCTCCTTCCCCTGCTCTCCTTAACTGAGTCCAGTGTGATTCCACAATGACAGCACTAATTATGACTGAAGAACACTTCCCAAGGGAGCAAATAAAATAATGCTGTCCAGTAAGGGAGACCACATCAGCTCATATTATTAAAGATTCCTGCCATCCATGCTCACAGATCTGAGCTACACTGCAAAACAAAAAACAAAAACCCCAAATCAAATATTTAAGAAAGGTAGAACATGAGCTTAGAGATAACAATCTAAATAGGGACTTCGGACCTGCTCATGGAGAAGGTGGAGGGGAAAGGCCTCAGGAATGAACCCAGAAGTTCAATGAACCCAAAAAGTGCAGCTTAGCACCCTGCTGAGGGCCACTCAATTGCCTTTTTTAGAAGAAGGCTTGGAGGAAAACTCCTCTTGTAGTGGGAGTTTTTGGTTTCTTTAAAAACTCAGCTGTGTTATGTAAACACGTTTTGTTTTATAGCCCAGGTGTGGGATACCGGGCTGCTTCAAATTGTCCTCAGCAGGAGACTATTTGCCTCATGCGGAGCTCTGAGAAGGGCTTGATTTTTGCTAGCTGCAGATGGTTTAATTCTGGGGACTCTGAGAGGGAAAAGATGCCAGAACCCGGAGAGGGATGAAGGGGGTGCTGCTCCTTTCTGCTGTTCCTGGCTGCTGCTGCCATTTGAGGAGAAGTTGGAGAGCTCCTGACCATGAAGACTGAACTTGCCCCAAGGAACACAATGAGATGACCCCAACCAGCAGAAAGTAGTCAAAAGAGAATTAAGCCCCCTCTCCTCACTCACCTTTCTCCTTTCCTTCCTGGCTGGTGTTGGAAGGGGTGTTGGAAGGGATTGGGGTGAAGGGAGGTAGCGGTATTAAGAAACCCCAAATAAAAGAGATTAAAAGGTATGACAACAGGAAAAACAAAAGCTGAAAGGCCATGTTGATAATCTGAACTCGCTGCTGAGAATTTGAACAAAGGCACAAGGAGCTCACAGGACTGAAGCAATTTTTGTGCGGAATCCCAGGGGCAGAAACAGGAGATTTAGGAAACACTGCCATAGAAAAGCTAGAGAGAGAAGGGAGCGTGCCAGAGGGCCAGAGTTCAGTTCCTAGCACCCACAACGGACAGCTCACAACCTCCTTAACGCTCCAGGGGATCCAAAGCCGCCTTCTGGCCTCCGCAGGCACTTGTATGCCTGGGCACATGCACACACAGCCACATGGAAATACAAAGGGCACCCAAACTGAAATACAATTGCACACGTGCCAGGGCCTATGGGGAGCCAACCTGTCACTTGCAGTTTGGCTTCTTTTTGAGACATTGAAGGGAGACCCACCTCTCCCTGAGGCACTAAGCAGGTGGTATGTGCCAATAAAACATTTTTTTAAAATCACCATTTGTGTTAATGCTAAATTCTTACTCTGAACACTCCTGATGTTCATTTACCAATCTATCAATAAGCAAGCATGTTGGGAAAGGTAACAGTTTGATTCTCTAATTGGAAGCTGTTGGATCTTCCCTGGCTGGCTCGGCATCGCTGAGAAAAATAACTGCCACCTCAGTTAAATATGGACCACCATGATGCCCGAACTGTACTCCATGAGTGACAAAGGGAGCTTCTCCCGCTCTGACTCTGCAGACGGCAGCTCCAGCCAGTGATGCTGCAGGCTGACCTGCCCCTTTCGTTCTCACAATTCCCAGTGAGCTCTAGGAAACACCATTTCTACTTAAGCTCAAATAGGGATCACCTCCCCTTGAGACTGGGCTCAAAAGGAGGATGTTATGATTGGTGCAAACATAAACCTTCATTTATTTGCAAGTGAGGTTTGCTGTGATTGGTTGCAAACACTTCTCCTCTGGCTATAGGAACAGGGTGTTTGGCTCACTCCTTAAACTAGATGGAAGACACCCTCCTACACGGATCCCCATAGTGTTAGGCCTGACGCAGGCTTCTTTCAAGCTGCCAAGCAGGTGACAAGGAAGAAGCAACAACAGAGCGGCATTGACAAGGGCTAGCCTGTGCACTGAGCTGAAGAAATGGTAGAGCAACGGAAGAGTTAAACCTGAGAATCGCAAAGAGAAAAGACCACATCCACAATTGTCCAATGGTGCACCTGGGACTGTCTCAATCTAGGTCAGGATTTGAGAGGCAGCCCCTGCTGGCCTCTTGAAGTCCCCTTTATAGGAAAAGTAAGGTGTTCACAGGGGTGAGAGAGTTGGCTGTCACACATTGTTAGAAAGATACAATGAGAGGGAAGGAACAAGGGGTCCTCACAGTTTCTGGGAATGGGGTCACTAACAGTTTCTGTCAGCTCTAAGAAACAGGAACTTTTATTTATTTATGAGTGCTCTATCTGCATGTACACATCCATGCCAAAGAGGGCACAAGATCTCATTATAGATGGTTGTGAGCCACCATGTGGTTGCTGGGAATTGAACTCGGTACCTTTGGAAGAGCAGCCTGTGCTCTTAACCTCTGAGCCATCTCTCTAGCCCCAGGAACTTATTCTTAATCACACATAGAAACCTTAACTTGCAAGGACTTAACACAGGACAAACAGGAACTTACTCTTCAACTACAGACCGGAATCTTAACCTGCACAGGAGGGTATTCTTAACTGTCCTAACGTCTAACAGATTCTTAACCTGCAAAGTATAGCCTTCCTGTTTCAGTCTCCCATTAACTTGCAAGCTATATTGATCCTGTTTTGGTTCACAGAAGAGGACACAGAGCTGAGGAGCTGGCAGGCTTCTGTGGAAGATGCAGACCCACAAGACAGGCTGCTGACCGTAGGAGCTGTAGTCCCAGCAACTGCAGCATTAAAAAAAGGGGCCACACTGCTCACCAGATGATAATGACCGTGGCCATAGCAACAAAGGACAACCAGAACAATTCAAGAGAGCATGCAGGGCGGGAGCAAGAGGGACAGAGGAGGTAGAGAGAGGGTAGTGAGGTGAGGCTGAAGAAGGATGGATGTCTAGGAAAAGGGGCTGGGGAGATTGCTTCCGAGGCCTACCAGGAGTTGCTGTGTCGGCTGCTGCTGAGGGCCAAGGAATACCAATTTCCTATGTCTACACAAGAGCTCTAACACGTGTAGAACTAAGGAGCCCAGCTGCCAGTCTTTTGGGGTAGCTGTGACACTAAAGGACGCTGCCTGCTGCTGGTCCCTTCTGCCCGTGGCTGCCACTCATTGCCATCAAAGTCTATGGAATAAAGAAAGCTGCAAAAAAAAAAAAAAATTAGCGCTTGAGGTTTCTATTTGGATAGAGCAAAAGGCCTAACTGGATAACTGGCCACAGATGAAAAAGTGAAAATGAAATGTAGACTAGGATTTCCAAATGTGATGGTTTTAATGAGAACGGCCCCTATTGGCACATGTATTTGAATGCTTAGTCATCAGAAAGTGGCACTACTTGAGAAGGGTTAGGAGGTGTGGCCTTGTTGGCGTAGATGTGGCCTTTTTGGAGGAAGTGTGTCACTGGGGGTGGGCTTTGAAGTTTCAAAAGGCCCAGCCAAGCCCAGTGTCACTGTCTCTTTCTGCTGCCTGTGGATCCAGATGTAGAACTCTCAGCTATTTCTCCAATATCACTTCTGCCTGTGTGCCTCCATGTTGTCAGCCATGCTGATAATGGGCCAACCCTCTGACGCTGTAAGCAAGCCCCAATCAAATGCTCTCTTTTATAAGAGTTGCCTTGGTCATGGTGTCTCATCACCATGACAGAACAGTGACTAAGACACAAAACGGTAAGCCCTGAGGCTGGGGATTTAGCTCAGATTACAGAGTGCTTTCCAAGTATGCACGAGCCCTGAAGTCAATCCTCAGCACTGTACCTGGGAACACGCCTGTAATTTCAGAATACCAAAGGTGGAGCAGGAGGATTAGTTCACTGTTATTCTTGGAGGAAAGCAAGAAGGTGGTTCAGTTCAACATGACTAAAGGACTGGAGTTGGTTCAAAGTTTGGGAGTCTGATCTTGAGTGGGTTATTTTGGGCACATTTAAGCACAGTACAACTTGTTGAAAACTTCCCTGGTGATAATTAACTCAATCCCATGTGATCAATAAAACCGAAGACTACATCAAAACTCTTTGTAAAGTGCATGCACTATCTCCCATAAAGATGGGTTCTATAGATTGCAAAGCTCACAACAAGGGTCTGGGGGTGGATCTGGAGTGGTCTTGGCTTTTTGAGTTGGAGGATAATTTTATAAGAACCTAATAAAAACTACGTTTTCAATATCTAACAAAAATCTCGAGTAAATCAAAGGCTTAAACACAACATTTTGAAATAAGACCATACTAGAAGAATTATTTTTCTCTTTCTAATGCATATGCTCCTAAAACAATCCTCTTCTGGATTATGGGCTGGAATGAAGACTTTCTTGTTAAGACACCTCTGCACCTGAGTTCATGTCTGAGCGCCCATGCAAGGTGACTCACAACTGCCTGTAACTCTAGCTCCAGGGGATCCAGTGCCTCTGCCCACAACAGGCACCTGCATACCTGAGCACCCCCCACCCCCACGCAGTACACACACAGTAAAATAACCCATACATGAAATCCCCTACAGTGACTGAGAAGATAGCTCAGTAGGTGATGGTGCTCACCGCCTGGCCTGATTGCCTGCGTTTGATCTCCAGAATCTATGCGGTAGAAGGGGTAAGTCTGCTCCCGAGTGATGCTAACAGGCACACTGGACCACACATCTGATCTTGTACAAATCACGGATAACCTTGGGTCCTCTTCAGTTAGTTTCTAGACTGCCAACTGATGACGGACCACGGCCACCTTTTCCACTTCTCCCACCCTGTAAGTTGACCTCTTCCCTCTTTTAGGGTTATCCCTTTTGTAGGATTTTATGTGCAGATTTCCCTAGATGGCTTCTCTGTGTGTAGGCTTGTGGCTTTCGTGGTTCTTTTGCTCACTGTCTTACCCAGTAGTTCCCTGACCTTGGGTTTTAGCCTGTCATTGAGGTTTCTTAGACATCACTATGCACTAAGAGACAATGGAGGGATCTGAATAGCCTTGCGAATTCCTTTCTCATAAGTTTCTAACAGGTAGCGTCACTGCTCTTGGTGGTACACTGGGGACCACCCTTTAAGAATCACTGTTTTAAATCAGGGTGCAACAGTGCACACCTGCAATCCCAGCACTCTGGGTGACAGGGGCAGGTGGATCTCTGTGAGTTCTAGGCCAGCCTGGTCTACAAAGTGACTGCAGGACAGCCAAAACTACACAGAGAAACCCTATCTCAGGAAAAAATAAATCACTGTTTTAATTAGGGTTCACTCAAGAGATTTTTTTTTAAAGACTTGACAGGGACCTGTCATCAGCTGGTGGGTGGAAGGTGAAATCAGTGTCGTACAACGTTAGAGTGGCTAAGTGTCCTGTGGGGTCCAGCCAGTGTAGTTTTTGCTATGGAAAAAAAAAAGGTGGAGACCAGGAATAGTTAGGTGGTGACACTGAGTGTTTGGGTACTGATGGTTTGATGGTTTGTTGTAAGTACACAGCGACTGGGACAAGATGTTTCAGGGGAAGTTTAAGTTTATAGCACCTGGGACTGGGCTGAAATGGAGTCTGCTCACAGAGCAGGACATACTTGTCTCTGCTGGTTGGTTCATATGAATTAAAAAGAATCAGTTTGTAGGGAAGGTGAATGGATGGAAGGTCTGCTATGCTGCATCGCCCAGGTCCCAGGCAGTGAGGAAACCCAGAGCCTGTGACCGGAAGGGTGGTAGGATGTCCTTTGCCATACTCAGGTAACTGACTTCAGCATCAACCCCTGAGTAAAGACCACAGACTCTAATCCAGATGCTAAAGTCTATGAGAAGGTGGAGTTGAGACTGTTAAGAATAGGAGAGGGTCACTATTAAAAAAGCACAAGGTCTTTAATCCCAGCACTCAGGGAGGCAGAGGCAGGTGGGTCGCTATGAGTTCGAGGCCAGCCTCGTCTACAAATCAAGTCCAGAACAGCCAGGATTACACAGAGAAACCCTGTCTTGAAAAACAAACAAACAAAAGCATAAGGTTTGATGGGCAGAAGTTATTGTAGATTGTTGGTAGGTATAAAAGATAGGCTATTGAAGGAGCTATCCAGCAGCAGCCATCAGATTCTAGAAGCTTCCTTTGTCAGGAAGGAAGACTATCAGGAGGAAGGATGTACTGCTCTAGCCCCATAGGTATCCAGTGCCCTCTGCTGGGCATCCTTAAAACAGGTGGCATTGTGTTTAATTTCAGTTTCAGGAGGAGGGTTGGATCAAACTCACCAGGACCAACCATGGTTGCATATGCTTCGTGGGCTGAGGTGTGGGGCGAATTAGGCATATATGTGGAGTGCATGGATTTGCTGGACATTTGAAACAGCAATGTGGAAGTAGGAGAATGCTGAGATGTCATTTGTCAGTGTCTGAACAGTCTGAGGCCCATTGTCCCCTTCTAGATACCGCAGTGAAAGACTAGAATGGTATTTACAGAATCACTGAGGTTTCGTTTTAGAAGGCTGATTAATGAGAAGGCTCAATCTGGCGTAGTGATACATTTTGTTTCCTGGTGGGAGCTCTCTTGGTGGTGAGCAAAGTTCCAGGTGCTTGGTTGAGGGACAGTCAGTTAATGACTAAAGTCCAGCTTTTATTAATGACACCAAACAACCCAGTAGCAACAAAGAGAAGTGCGAGCACAGGCCACAGAGTCTCATCTGCCCTGGCCCTTCCTTCTCTTCTGTTGTTTACTGGCTTCACTGCACTCTCCGTCTTCATCTCCACTGTGACCTGCCTTCTGAAGTCCTTGACTCATTTACTTGCCCTCAAAGGAAGAAATTGTAACATCAGAGGAGTCTCAGGTAGCCTTCATGCTGAAACTAAGTTAATCTAACCTGGTATGTTTTTAAATGTTGCAATGTATGCTGGCGAATTTTATGTAAACTTGATACAAACTAGAGTTATCTGAAAGGAGAGAATCTCAATTGAGAAAGTGCCTCCATAAGATTGGGCTGTTAGGTCAGCCTGTAGGGCATTTTCCCAATTAGTGACTGATGAAGGAGGGACCCCATCCATTATGGGTGGGGATACCCAGTGATGAGCAAGCTAATTAGCAGTGCTCCTCTGTGGCCTCTGCATCTGCCCCTACCTCCAAGTTCCTGCCCTGTTTGAGTTCCTGCCCTGACTGCCGTCAATGCTGTGGAAGGGTAAGCCAAATAAACCCTTTCTTCCCTAACTTGCTTTGGGTCATGGTGTTTCATCACAGCAGTACTAAGAAGAACTAAGATACAATGTCAAGTTTTAGGAATAAAGAAGCCATTTTGTGTGCTATCATCTGTCTTTAGTATTAGAATAAGGTAGGGGCCGTGCAGTTTTGGTGAGACCAAGGGCTCTGTATTCTGCCCTTTCCCCATAGCAGAATGAGAATAGTACTTTTTCAGCATGGCTGCTGTTCAGAGTTTGAGAGACCAATGATAAGACATAGCAATTGTCATCATGTTCACTCATCTCTAGGACCTGATGCTAGGACCCATGTACTAGGTAGTCATGTGACATTTGGGGATGTTGTTCTTTAAGCACCTTTGTAATTTCCTTTCTCTCTGTCTTGCCATAACTGAGGCCCCTTAATGCAGTGTCTCCAACCTTTAGGGGCATCTTCAGGACGTGGAATTTTAAAAGGCAAGAGCTCATCCATTGATTTTGCTTTTTAAACCTGTTACTTTGTTTCCTGAGTCTTACCAATTCCATTGCCACTACTTAAGAGTAGGCCCTCTTTGATATTGTGAATATAAATTTTGTGTCATGTGGCTCATAGCTAGCATATGTTCAAAATGTTCTAGTATATACTAGGAAGACTATGCCCTGGAAGCTATACCGTTCAAGCACAAGAGCCTAGGAAAGCTTAGGAAGCTATGTGATGTGCGCACTGATGTTCTGTCCATCTTGGCTGGTCTCTGCCTCACTGGCATTTAGCACTTCCATTTTATCAGCATTTTCTTCCTGGCAGTCTGAGGTAGAGGTAGGCATGGTATCTTTCAAAGCCCTGTAATTCTTTGTGTTCTTTCATTTCTAGAGTAACTTTGAAGTGGCATCTCTCTCTCTCTCTCTCTCTCTCTCTCTCTCTCTCTCTCTCTCTTTCTCTCTCTCTCTCTCTCTCTTTTTCTTTTTGGCTTCTTGAGACAGGGTTTCTCTGTGTAGCCTTGGGTGTCCTGAAATCACTTTGTAGACCAGACTGTCCTCGAACACAGAGATCTGCCTACCTCTTCCCCTCTGATTTCTGGGATTATAGGCATGTGCCACAGCACCAGCTGTGTTTTCTAGTTCTTATGTCAGCTGTTAAGATCAATGTCTTAGTTAGGATTTCATGCTGTGATGAAATCCCCATGACCAAAAGCAAGTTGGGGAGGAAAGGGTTTATTTGGCTTATGCTTGCACATCACTGTTCACCACTGAAGGAAGTCAGGGCAGGAACTCAAACAGGGCAGGAACCTGGAGGCAGGAGCTCATGCAGAAGCCATGGAGGAGTGCAGCTAATTAGCTTGCTCCTTATGGCTTGCTCAGCCTGCTTTCTTATGGAACCCAGGACCACCAGCCCAGGGATGGCACCACCGCAATAGATAGGGCCCTCCCCATCAATCACTAACTAAGAAAATGTCCTACCGGCTTGCCTACAGTCCCATCTTATAGAGGCATTTTCTTAATTGAGGCTGCCTCCTATCTATGACTCTAGCTTGTATCAAGTGGACATAAAACTAGCTAGCACAGCAGACATTGATGGCAAGCCTACATCGGCATAAGGAGTTTCTGAAAAGAATAACATGGTGATGTCCTGAAGATTGACTTCAGAGAACGGACTCCCCAGAAATGTGAGAACATGGGAAGGACCAGAAAGTCCCTGCTATGAAAAATATTTGAAGAAAGGTTCTAAGAATCTACTATTTAAGGAAATCCTTTGAATGTGAGGAATATGGACAAAGCTTCAGCTGTTTTTCTTACTATGTTAGATACCAGAGAATCTGCACTGGGAAAAAAATTCTTTGTGTATAAGGAATGTGAGAAGACCTTCAATGGCAATTCATCATTAATCTAGCATCAGAGGATCTGCGCTTCAGAAGAGTCCTATCAGTGTGAGGCAGATAACCTCCAATGATAACGCAAATAAGATTCACAGTGGAGGCAGACCCTGTCACTGGGTGGAGGGCAGAAAGAGCTTTACCAATAGTTTTGCATTTATTATAAATTGGAGAATCCATACGTTGCAGGATAGTTGATCACACTGTGTACCCTGAGACTGTGTACTAGAAAGACCTGTTTCTAGTTGTGGTATGGCTCAGCCCTAGCACACACCTTTAATCTGAGAGCTTTCTGTAAACAGGATTAAATAAAGTCAACCATAGGCCAAGAGATGGAGCAAACAACCAGTTGACAGACAGTCAACATTGGAAAAAGTCCATAGAGAGTGAGAGGAAGTCCAGGGGATAGATAGAGAGACACACAGGAAGTACAAAGAAGGGGCATTCCATTTGAGGGGACTTTTTCCTTCTGGAACATCAGCTGAGTAGGAAGGTCAGCTGGGTGCTTTCTCTGCCTTGCTGAGCTAGCAAGAGTCTTTACTGGTAAAATTGAACGTTTGGGATTTTGTTTAAAAACAGTGTGCTGGGGAGAAACCCTATGTATGTAGCAAGTGTGGAAAGGCTCTCATTAGTAATTATCCACTGATATCAGAAAATTCACACTGGAGAGAACCGTTATGAGAGTCTTGAATGTGGCAAAAACTTTGGAAAAACCTTTTAGCCAACATCACTGTATTCACGCAGAAGAAAAGGCTTACTCTTATAAAAAGTATTGAGATAGCCCTTCAACTTTCCAATGGAGCTAACTCAGCACCAAAGAAGTCACAGTAAAGACAACCCTCTCATTGTGTGTCTTGTGGGAAAGCCTCTACAGCTAAAGAACATTAAAAGGATGCCTAAGAACTCATAGTGCATATGTGAGGAGTGTGAGGAAGTCTTCACTAGCAACAGGAAACCTCAGCACCAAAATCTCCATTCTTGGAAGAAACCTGGTGGTTATAGCAAGTTTTTCCAAGCATATCCATTCTGTCAAGAAACTTGGGCTGAACATTTGCCATTTTGGCCTCCCAACGTTGTTTTACCCCTCTTAAAGTAATAGTGTGCTCAGTTTTGGAGCCTACCTTCCAGAATGTGTGACAGAATGTGTGGAATGTGTGACGGAATTCTGGCTTTGCTGCACATTCCTTCCCAGGAACCATAGTTCCTGGTTAAGCTGAGAGGGCCCTTCTGGATTCATTGGAGGATGAAGAGACACCAAAGAGTTTAAGTTAGCCTTGGTGACTCTATTTTGAAATGAGGAGCCATCTTGACCGGGAGCTGAACTCAGGTACCAGGAAATATCACAGAATGTGCACTTGGCAGAAAACAAAGTTAACTCTCCTAGCAACAGCCTCCAGGAAATATCACAGAATAAATACTTGATAGAAAATAGAGACAATCTCCCTGGCAATAATCAATGAGAATTGGTTGGGAAAATTCTCCCCAATGTTCCAAATGTAGTTTAGAAGAATGGCAATTGTGATTATGTAGGTCACCTTGCCCCTATGGCTTTTACCCAATCCTGTAACATCAAGGCATGAACTTCCCTGCTTGTTGTCATGGAAACACCCTGCTTGTGGTTTTTCCTTTTAAAAACCCTGCTCACCCAGGGCTCAGGGTCCCACTTCTCTAGTGCTGCATCAGTGAGACTTGGGTCCTGAGTTCAGTTGCTCTTGTAATAAAGCTTTCTTGCTCTTGCATCGAGTTGTCTCCTGGTGGTCTCTGAGGGTCCTGTGATCCTGGTATAACAGCACTTAGCACAGCACCACCAAAGTTCTGAAAGCTAAAGACCAGTCAAATCTTAAATATAGTGTTGAACAATGACATTGAATCATATCTGAAGCTCGAAGTGTGTGTATGTATGCGTGCATGTGTGTGTTTAAACACCAGTAACCAATAACTTCCACTTTTGGTCCTGCTAAGTAAAGTAAAAGTTCATTTTAATTTATCCCCCTTAAAACAGAATTTTGACGTATGCAGAGCTTTATCAGAAAAACAGTCAGTCTTTGTTCCTCCCTAAAGATGTCACCAAAGCCAGATTTAACTGGGCATGCAGAATTGAACCTATCTGTTCAACACTCAGGAAGCTGAGACAGGAGGATTGTGAATTCAAGGCCAGCCTGTACTACAAACAACAAGCCACATATTATAGGGGTCACTGATGGTTTCCTGGGACTTTGGTGCACTTGGTATTGTAATCCCTCAAAGCCAACATTCCTTTCCAACATGCTTTATAACAAGATGGGTTGGGATTCTTTGAGTTTTAAAAAAAAAATTTATTTTAGGGGAATACAGCATCTGAGACTCAGTCAGAAATAGTGGGTTTGAGAGCTGGTACTGATGTATTATTCTGAAGGTTAAAAATCCTGCAGTCAAGGTCAGGGGGAATCTGATGCCTAGATGTCAAAGAAGATATCCAGGGTCCTTTTTAGATATATGCAAGAAGAAAGTTACTGGATAATACCCAGGAGAAAGAAGGTATGATGTACTCACTTACCAGTTCCTTGTTTCATCACCATACTATCTTCTGTTTGGATAGCTTTAAACTGCTATCATTTCAGAAATGGACGGTAGCCTGTGTCTGTTTTCTCTGTGGTTAAAAAAAAAAGTCTTGAGTTTGATGGTTGTTAGCTAGGCAGAACATGTACCTGAAGCAGTCAGGCATTGGGACCTCTTCCCCTAGTCATGCTAATGTCATATTTGCAAACCTATGACATGTGTAAACAAGTCATGAAATCCATCTAAGGTGGAGTAACTCCTGAACCCATTTCTTGAGGTGAAACAATAGGCTATAGCCCTATAACTCTGCCCTGTTATTTCTTCAGTTAAATGGATGGCATTTCAGAAAAGGTAATTGATGCCTATCCAAGGTCTCAGAAGTAGTAGGTGGAGAGGCCGGGACATCTCACTTCTGTGTATTTGCCATTTCCTCTTCTTTGTATTTCTTCTTTGAGCTGGTACTGCCATGTCTCCAAACTCACTAACTTTGTTCTCATTACCTAAATTTCTCTTCATCCAAGCAATGTATTTCTAGAAGTTTGATTTGGGTCTTTTCTTTTTCTTTCTTTTATCTTCTATGTCTCTACAATTTTAAAACACATTCTCTTCTTAATTCTACAATGACCATTTCAGAACTCTCCCATGATATATTTTCTGTTTAATTTCTTGAATTATGAATCACTGGTACAAGCAGGTATTATTATTGTAAGCGTCACATTCAGTGATGCAAACTATTATGCGTTGTTTTTTTTTATTTAAAAAAATTTCATGCAATGCATTTTGATCATGTTTTTCCATCTCCTAACTCCTCTGGATCGTCCCCAAACAACTTCATGCTCTTCCTTTCTCTCTCTTTCTTGATGATACTTTGTTAAAGGACCTTAGTACTATGACTCCAGTGCTAAGGCAAGGACCAAAGCATCTCTGTGTTCACTAGATGCTTATCCTAATCCAACCTTTCACGGGTCCAGACATCTCAGATGCCCATGTAAGAGAGCAATCAGGATTTCTACTTCTTGTTTTCTAGCCTCCTGAATATTATAGCTCAGCTTCCTCATATGACAAGACATACAAACAGCTACCTCCCACATTCCTTTGGCTCTTTAAACCAAACCAACACCTCCGGCTTTAGTTTCTTATTAACTTTTGTCATGAGGCTGTACTTACCTGTTAGATAAGAAGTTCGGATGATGTGTGTTATAACTTCTCCTAACTTTCTAGGTGCTAATTTGTACCATTCACTTCATTATCTAATGATTTTTGTCTTAAAATCATTTAATGTTGATATACCATTTTTTTAACTTAATACTTGTCTCTGGAATGTATTTCCAAATTTAAACTTTCAATTCTTTTGTTTCCAAAATTCTAAGTTTAGACACACGTTGTTAATATCTAACATTTCCCTCTAGGTGAACTTTAGAATCATTATCAGAAATTTCAAAATCGATCCAGTTGGATTTTATACCATTCCTACCAAAATATTACCCTTGATTTTACACTTATACAATGTGGGTTTTCTGTTTGGTTAGTCCTGAGTATTCAAACACACACACACACACACACACACACACACACACACACACCCCTCACTTTAAACACTTTTTTAAAAGCTTCCTCTTTATATAGCTTTGGTTGCTTTGTGGATGACCTTGTCTGCCTTAGTATATATTTATCCACATAGTACATTGAATGATCTACTAAATTAATTAACACTGAAGAACATAGTGAGACTGAGCCATAAGTGTTGTGTGACAAAACTTTTACTGGGAGATGCAATACATACATGTCCACTTACCCCAGATATGGAGCCCATGACACACCAAAGTACAAATAGTACTGAAGTCCAATTTGGTGAACCAATGAGTTTCATTAGAGTTACTTGAGGAAGTGGGTTTGGGGTTACATACAGGAACAGAAATGACTCAAAGACAGCTATATCATCAAAGACTATCCCAGCACGAATGACAGCTCACAAAGCTGGAATCCTTAGGCATGCTGCACAGCCTGTAGACAGCTTATCAGGTTAAGGAGTGTCCTTTCCCAGGGACTCAGTTGGTCTACACCTCTTCCCGGCAACTCAGCTTGTGTCTTTTTCTTCCAGGCATCTGGCGTGGTCTCAGCCTTCTCTGAAGCTCAGCTTCCACATTCTGAGGCAGACTCTCAGTTTTTATTGCTTAATGTGATAGGGAGGGAGCTAGTAAATCTGGTCAGTTTCAGGGACTTCCTGAAGCTATTTTGAGTTGTTTAACTTTCTGCTTAAAGAGCTTCTTGCAGGATAGACTATTTTTTTTAATATATGTGCTACATTTTAAAAATTTTATTTATTTTTATATCAATCACAGGTTAGGTACTTTGCATCCCAGGCATAGCCCCCCTCCTTTCTTCCCTCCCACCCTCCCTCTCCCTCCCTCATCTCCCTCCTCCCCGCCCCTCCAAGTCCACCAACAGGG
>CM053744.1:45519097-45583094 GCA_028658305.1 Pachyuromys duprasi
TTTTGTTAGGTGAGTTCTTTTGCCGATTTCTGGGCATTTGTTTATATATAATCAGGGAGCTGTTTGTGCTTTAAGGCTGTACTTCAGTCTGAAACTGTCAATCTCTTGTGTCAGGAGTATTCTTCAAGAAGATCAGGGATTTCCAGTGGTTTGTTAGTGTGTGTTGTTGTCTCAGTTGAACTCTGTTGTGGGCTCTGTGTGCCTGGCTTCGTGCTCTGTGCTAGAAGCTGTGAGCACTGCAGGCTGGTCACCCCTCTGGTCTGAAGGCTTTACTCCTCACTCTGTGCTAGAGTCTGAGTGTCCCAGTTTGAGATGTCAGCTGGGGACTGTGCACTCCGCCCTGGGCTTGCTGCTAAGGGCTCTCCCCTGGACTGGAGATTTGGCGCCCCCTTCTGGGTCAGGGACTGTGCACCACGGTCTGAGATGATATTTGGGGCACACACAGTGGGTTTGGGTTGGTTGTAGGCATTACTGAGTGGTGTGCACCCGCTGTATGCAGGCCTGTCTGAAATGGTGCACGCAGCCTTCTCTGTCTGGCCCGTGGACACACACACACACACACACGCATGCACACACACACGGACTGAGGTTTTTGCTGGCGAATGCGTGCAGTGTGCGCCCGCAGTGTGCAGTCTGGTCAAAACGTCCCCCGACCCCCTCAGTCTGGGGTGGTTCCGGCGAGCACCCGGAAGTGTGCGCCTGCTGTACACCCGTGGGTTGAAGCAGAACCTGGGTCCTTCCCAGACTTGCCTGCGGACTCACACACGCACTGAGGTTTTTGCTGGTGGACGCATGCAGTGTGTGCCCGCAGTGTGCAGGTCAGTCAAAACGGTAAGGGGTTCCTCCTTAGACTGCCCGGGAGACTGTGTGATCCAGTGTATAATGGCAGCTGTGGGCGCTCAGCACAGCTGCTCGTTCAGATCAGAGCTGTGCAACGCCGGTCACCCGGAGATTTTTCCGGGTAATAGCTGGGTGTCCCTAGGGTTTTCCCACTTGATTTTCTCACCGTAGGAGTTCTGCTCACCTGGCAATCACAAATGCTGGCGTTTTAGGTCCCAGAGTTCAGTCTCCTGGTTGCTGCGTTGTTTCTGCTGTCCTATTCCTCAGACACAGTGTCCTCTCGTGGCAGCCATCTTGGATCTCCCCCCACCCCCAGGATAGACTATTTTATTTAGGAAGGAAGCTTTAACTGAATGGTGAGTCTGAGGCCACCATGGACTATACAGTGAGACTACATCAGGGGGAAAAAAACCCAACATGTCAATGAAATGTTGAGCTCCTGGAATGAAACTCTAGCCAGACTAATATTTTTTTGGCATTATTTTCCAAGAGAAGTGGCTAAAAACCATCTTTGTTGCAGATCCTGTGATATCAAGCTAGAAATATTAAGTGAATTCTTTTTTTAAAATGTGAGACTGTCAGCTTCTCCTGCTGACTAGAGAGCAGGGTCTAGGGAGGCAGTGGTGTTATGGGGACAGAGGATACAAGAGCAGAGGCTTGGAGCTAGCTGAGCAGGGCAAGGCTGAGCAAACGTGACTGGCCCAGGGGAGGGACTCTCAGGACACTTGGTACGAGACTTCGCCTAATGTCTCACAGTTCGTTTGTGCCTCTTTACCTTCTGCATCCCTTGGGCTGTTAGTTAAGAATTGGACCTTGGGAATTAATTCAAAGAACCCAAATTAAATGTGGCATAAAGTATGATGAAAGTTGAGCTCTCTGTCATATCCTGCGTGAAGTTCGTCATGTAGAGCTGACGTTACAGCTCCTTCTCCTCCTCCTGCGAATCCCGGGATCTCTCAGGAAAACACCCTAATTTTTGAAGGCCAAGATGCTCACGTTTGATAGCAGTCTACATAGTTAGAGGAGGCGTGGACTTAGTGAAGGTATGTCTCTCTTCTTCAGGGACATGGAGTCATCTTACAACTTGTTAGACAGAAACTGATCACATGACCACACCGTAAAAGCTTCTGGAGAAATGAGTTCCTTTTCCTTGGATTGTCATATGCCTCGCTAGAGATTCTTTACTTGTATAATAAGACAAGAGTGGAGATTTGGGAGAGTGTTTGCTGTCACCCTCTTTAGGTTTGTCACGTTTTGGTAACTTGGTGTGTTACTTGTCCTTACGTTATTAGACTTAGGAGTCTTGGTTATTTATTGGGCCACATTTTCCTAACTGCAGAATCCAGTAACTGTGCGTGATCTGGTCATTCAAGTCCAGTATTGTTGTGGTACTGCGCTCTCTGAATTCCTTCCCATTTATCTCAGCAATCATTCTTACTTACAGGCTTGCTTTCTGAGCCAAGGAAGAAGAGGGAACCAGCACTTACTACCAAGATCAGTACATCCCAATCTGACCCATCATGCAGACCAGTTTCCTTTCTGAATTTGAGAAACCACATATAGTGTCCACTGTGGAAAAGAGTAAAAACTGATGTCACTGCAATCCCTGGTAGCACAGAAGTAAAAGAATTCTCTATCCAGGAGTCGGGGGTGGAGGTTTGGGTTAACAAATGCTTCTTATTTCCCTCTTTCTGGCTTGGCATTGTCTTTAGTTGAGGATCATGATGTACACACAGACAGACACATGCACACACGTGTGTGTGTGTGTGTGTGTGTGTGTATATATATATATATATATATATATATAATGTTTATGTGTATATGTGTATATAGGCCCTCATTCTTGGAACTGCCAGAAAAGACAAGTAGTTAAGTAAACTACCAACACTAACTAGGTAAAAAATGTGCCAGCTGCTGACAAGCGCAGGCTCTCGCGCCTTACCCTAGGTGGTTAGGGAAGGCTCACTCTCCACGAGAAATGGGATTTCAGCTGACATTTCCTGTAAGTGTCAAGATGGAGGGTAGGAATTATAAAGGGAGAGCATTCTATGAATGATGCTCATTTAGAGAACAGCATGTGTGCAAACGCAGGAAGAAAACAAGAAAATGGTTGTGATGAGAGCCTGAAGGGGTAGCCAACTATCACCTTCCAAGTACAGCAGTGTGTGTGTATGCGGGGCAAGCTGGAAGGAAGAAAGAACTAGTTTATCAGAATAAGGGAGGGAAGTATTTTTTCAGTCCTCAAGAATTTCATACACACATGTAATATGTTCTGAGCCAACTCACCCTCATTTCCTCCCCTCCAACTTCTCCCCTCCCCTTCCTATCCCCTTCCCTCCAACTTCATGCGCTCGTTTTAAAACTCACTGAGTTCTCTTAGCACCACGTGGGTAGTGCTAAGAGGCTAGAGTGCTGGGGTATGCCTAGCCTCTCAGGGACCACATCCCCATCCCTGAAGAAAACAGACTCCCCTTTTCCCAGCAGCTATCCAGTCCCAGGAGCTCCTCAGTGGGGGTGGGATTTTGTGAGCAACTCCAGGAAGGAGAATTTTTAAAGAGGGTCCAACTCAGTAGCTTTCAGTACTGTCTACCCCCCCTCAGGGTTTGTTCTGGGACTTTATGTGGGGTAAATGTTTACATTTGATGCTGATGGTGGGGTTGCATTATGGATCGAAGTTAGAAGTGCCACAGAGCCTGCACTGTAGGACAGTCTTGCCTACAGAGGAAGATTTCAGACTTGGAAGTGTGCTACTGGTCATTCGTGTAAGTGAAAACCTTGACCCGAATGTAGGATTTATACAATGCATGTTCACATGGTTTTTATTATTATTTTTTGAGACAGGGTTTCTCTGTGTAGCCTTGGCTGTCCTAGACCCACTTTGTAGACCAGGCTGTCCTCAAACTCATAGAGATCTGTCTGTCTTTGCATCCCTGAGTGCTGGGATTACAGGAGTGAGTCACCCACCCGGCTCTATTTACACAGTTTTAAAATGTGGTAATTCTAGGAATCTAACTGCAGCATAATGAAGAGAAAAATCATCCTGTGTTTCACGCAAAACTTTGCAAAAAAAAAAAGCATTCAACATTTTAGAGGACACTTGTGTGATTTTTGAAAACACCAGCAAAAGACAGCAGCTCGGTAGCTGTGGCATTCAAGTTCTATGTGTGACAATGGCAAATATGTATGCCACTGGGCCAAAGTAGCATTGTTACTATAAATCATTTTCACGGATCTTTTAGGATGAATGGCATTGTTTGTGGATCTCTAGGCAGTTCCTGAGGAGAAGCCGTGTCTGCAAAGACTGGCGAGTAAGAACTACGATGATGCAGAGAGTTTGGAATGCTGCTGGGGTAGAGGCTAATCATCTTATTTTGCTCTAGCTTTAGAACTCTGGATAATCATATAACCATCCCTTGGTCATCTTTCTGTCCCATGGTAATAGACTCAACACCTGTTGGGATTTAGCAACAGGTCACTGGCTTCCACCAACACAAAAGCCAAGAACATTATTATTCCCCATCTTTCTGTAACCACCCCTGAAAAATGTACCCACTGATGTATTTTAAACTTGCATTGTTTCAGACTTTTTTGTTCTGTAAAACTATGGAACTGCTTCCGCGTTGGGACACAGAATTTGGGGTAACCTAAATCTGTGGGCCATGACCACTCAAATTTGGTCTGAGAATAAACTATCTCCTATTCTCTTTAAGGTAAGAGTTGTTTTCTTGTGTCAACAGAAGGTAGTTATGAATTTCTTGGTAAGACTAAAGTTATTATTTGCACTGGTGATTGAACCCAGAGTGCCAGACAAGCAGTGTACCACTAAGCTCCAGCCTCGGCTTCCAGAACAGCTGCAGTTAAAGCCCAGCAGGCCTGCACGACGTTACGTAACACTTATTTTTAAAGTGGACCCTGGTTCCTCCAGCCTGTGACGCACTGGCACAGTCCACCTGCAGGCACCTGCAACTTTTCCAAGACACAAGCTCGGGAGGCCTTTCCCGGGTGGGCCTGTCCAGGTCCCCAGGGGTAACGGTCCTTAGGCGTCAGATCCCACCGCCCACGACGAAGGGCTTGAGCCCTAGGGGACAGAGGGTAGCCGCAGAAGCCGGGGCGGGGCACCCCGGCAGGGAGGGCAACCCAACTAGAGGGGCGGGGCGGGGGCAGTGACGCACTTCCGGTCGCGCCGCGGACCCTGCTGCGCAGGTGAGTGCGGGCTCGCTGCGGTTCGTGGTGTCCTGGCGGTCAGCACGTAGGGGCTTCTGCAGCCAGCCTCGCTGCCCACCGCGTCTTGGTGCTCGCAAGTGGCGAAGCTTGCGTGGCGGCCACACATCAGACCCAGAGCGCTTAGCAGGTGCCGGGTTGGGGAAGCTGGGTCACTGCAGCCAGAGGGTGACTGCGTGCGGAGGAGGCGAAGGGGCTCGAGGTGACATCGCAAGACTTTTGACGCGCTGCGGCCCCTGCAGGCGCTTCAGGTGTGTGCGGCGTGTCCCCGGGGCTCCAGACAGGGTGAGGGGCTTGGGGTACCGCAGGGAAAGCGGGGCCCCTTCTAAGCCACTGAGGACATAAAGCTTGGGGCCTGGTCTACTGCAACGATGTCAGGTCCCACACATGCACACATGATTATGACATAGCTAGAATACGCACAGAATAGTTTGAGACTTGCTGGTTAATACCCCATAGAAAACAGTACAACAGTTGGGTGGCTGCAGGTCTCTTTAGTTATAGCCTTACCGTGGTCAAAATACTGTTTTGAGAGAGAGAGGGAGAGAGAGAGAGAGGGAGACAGACAGACAGACAGACAGACAGACAGACAGACTTACCTATGAGCAGCCAGTTAAGAATCTGGTCTTTACTACTGCATTCATCAGCATGTTCGTTCTTCGCCAGACTCTCAGACTCTCCCACCTAAGCTATTTTGAATTTTTTGTTAACCACAGCCTGTATTTTAAAAGTCATCCATATGCACTAATATGTAAACAATTTAACCTTCTTTGGCTTTTTGAGCATCTTAGTGTACTTGGTTAATTTGTAAATTCATTAGTGTAAATACCAGCTAGGTAGTATGCAGTTACAAATACAATACAGAAAAATGCATTTTTCATTGGATAGGTAGGTTGTTTTCAGGCTGGTTACGTATCAAAAATAGTACTGAGGGTGAATATTTTGTGCATAAGATATTATGTGTATGAGAATATCCATAGGGGTACATTTTTCTGGTTTTTAAAAATTCTTTGAGAATTTCATACAAGTATATGGTGCATTTTGATCCTTTCCATCCCTTACCTGGACACCCTCATGGTATACATTTTTAAAATTATGTGTGAGTATTGAATTTTTCAAACACCTTTGGCACCAAGATGGACCATGCATTAATAGAGTTGACTTGTTATCTTCAAATTCAATTATATATTCTTCACTGTAGAATAATTTTTTTAATACCAAAAAGATATCTTAAGGAAAGATAGGCATTAATACACATAAATATCACACAAAACAAACAAACAGAATGAAAAGTCTAAAAACTTGTAAAAAAATAATAAATCAGGCTATTTACACATACAATAATAAAACCAGAGCTAATTAGTAGGGAAAGTGTGAGCAGCACCAATACATTTTAAACAGTTATTACATCAGAGACAAATCGGAGTGCCTAAGCTCTGAAGTGTAGATTAAAATGTAGAACATGAGACCCCCTGAGTACTTTTGGTCAAGGGTTAAGGCTGGGCCAGAGGGAGATTTATGGCCTAATAGTTTGTTTGTTTGTGGGAATTTAACTGTGACTTTTATACCTGGACAGAGTGAAGGACAAGGAGAGAAAAATGGAAAAAACATCAAAGACAAACATGACAGTTCAGTTGAGTTAAGAATGATTTGACAGTTGGTCAGTTTTGACAGCACAACAACTTGTGAGATTCTGGGGATGCCATGGGCCCGGATATTTATAGACAGGAGAAGGGAAGAGCCTTGCTGAAGAGCTAGTGCAGTTGCTTTGTGCCTGGTGCTCGCCTTATTTGAACCTAGTTTGACCAGGCCACTGTGATTGGCCGAGACTCAGTTCTTAAGTTAGGTTTTGAATTTGTTTATACACTGTGTTAGGTTGCAATTCTCTGTAGGTAAGGACTCAGGTATATAAAATATAAACTTAGGCCAGTTTAGCTTGCTTTAATAAACCACTACAAGGTTGCCTTATACATGTTCTGTCTTGCAGGGTTTCTGAGGAGCCTTGGAATCTCAAGGGTATCCTTTTAGGGCTAAGGGGAAAAGCACTTACCCATCATATCTGTCCCTTGTTTGTCAAGGGTGGCCTCACAGATGTTTACTACCCTGCAGTTCAGAGCCCAGCAGGCATCTAACTGAGAATATGGGGGAAACTCTAGGGCAGGAACGAGGTGTATGTGGTGCAGGTTGGTTACAGCTTTGTAAAGCTAGTCTCTGCTTAGGAGAACTGCAGAAAGCCTCCATTTGGCATGTCCGTGATCCAAAAGTGGACAGTTCAGATTGAGAGCTGAGAGGCAGCCTGCTCCCTCCCTCCCTTCCAGTCCAGCTTTCTCAAGGGTAGCCGAGGCCATGGAGAAAGCTAGCCTGCTGAGGCCTGCACAGAACCCTTAGGGTTCATTTGTGGGTTTTGTTTTTTGTTTTGTTTGTTTCAAGATGGGATTCCTGTGTGGCACAAGGTGGACTTGAACTTTGAACTTAGGAGCTTTCTGCCTTGGCCTCCAGAGTACTAGGGTTGCAGGTATGTATCACTGTGCCCAGAAAGCATCAGGATCCTTTTGTTGTTGTTTGAGGCAGGGTCTTGTGCAGCCCAGGCTGGCCCCAAACTCTCATCCTCCTGCCTCCAGCTCTCAAGTGCTGGGATTGTCGTCCGCACCATCACTCTTGGCAAGCATGAGGGTTTTTGACCCTAAGATTGAGGGAACTGATAGGAGATAGAAGAACAGCTCACCCCCTTCCTGCAGCCTGACTCCCAGACCCTATGCCGAGGCTGCTACCTAACTGGCCTTTTCCTACTGTGTAATTGCAAGTGATGCTTGGTTGCATGAAGAGAAATTAGTTAGATTTGATGTTATTTCTTGAACCGAATCATCGATTCCTGGTCTGTCACTTGTTAGCCTCTTCCTAAGTTTTATAAACACCTTATGTGATGCTTGTAAGAATTGCCAAGCCATAGGCTTCTTGGCAGTCAACATGAGATCATTAGTGTCCTGGGCAGAATACTGGGCACCCAAGCCAGTGAGAAGGTCATCCCTTCTTCTCTGGAAGCTCTTGATCCTATCCAGATACCAGCTGACTGTGCCTCAGATCTCAGCTGTGCTCCTGATTGGGTGGTTTGCCTCACATCCCGGCCCGACTCTCTGTTTCTCCTCAGCTCCAGCCCTTCCTTGAGAGGGACACCAGGTGATGGCAGCCATGATCCCATCGGTTTGGCCCCAGGTGAGCTGTGGGCCCCTCATCCCCTCCTCTGGGCAGTTCAGATTGAGACCTGAGGAAAGAGCTGCTGTCACTTGGAAGGAAAACTGCTTCTACCTGCCAGACTGGATCTTGTGGGAAAGGTGGGCAGACAGGTGGCAAAGATGGGGCCAGTGACCAGGGAAGGTAGCAGGAAAGTGAGCCTAGCAGGGGGAGTCACACAAGGGTCTCTGTGCCATTGTGCATGAGGACCCTGGCACAGGGCTTTTGGAGTCCTTGGTTGGGAAACTCTGGGGGAGTCAGGTGGCAGAAGGGTTAGAAGCCCAGGCTACCCTTGAAGGGAGAGGGACATTGTGGGGAGTGGAGCTGGGGTTGAGGTAAACCACACCAGACCTCATAGGGATGCAGGGGAACTGCAGATGCTTCCAGGAGCTTGCAAGTTCGAGAGTAGCATGTCTGAAAGCACAATTGTATAGTGGAATTTGCTTATGGGAATTCTTTTTTTTTCAGCCCAGTGTGAAAATGGCATGCGGTTTCTCTGGATATTCCATAGTTTACTTTCCTGGTGTTTTTTCCCCTCCACTTTCTCTTGTTACTAATTTTGTGCTCTTCACAAGCCCCCTTCCCCAAGCCCTTATTTTGCCCTCTGCCCCTTACTTCGGGCCTGAGCCATGGAATTGGCCCTAGGGCAGCAAGAACCTGTTGTTTCAGAAGTTGGTGACCTTTGAGGATGTGGCTGTGTACTTCACCCAGACGGAATGGAATGGTCTGTCCTGCGAACAGAGGGCGCTCTACAGGGACGTCATGCTGGAGAATTATAGGAACTTGGCTTCTGTGGGTAAGGCCTCTCTCCCTGGGACTCAGACTCTGCCATTTTGGGTTTCTTGGCTCCTTTCTTCCTAACAGGTGGCAGGTGGAGATCTGATAATCTTTTATGAGTGGCATTTTCTCAATCTCCTTACGTATAGACTGCTGGAAGAGCAAATCCCCAAATCCCAAGCTGTTGGGGGCCAACGTAGGACTTTGCTGAGACCAAGTCATGCTTTTGAATGACTCTAGAGAATCTGTATTCTGGACATGATGTGAAAAGTAGTAACTTGCTGTTCTACAGAGGCACCTTTGGGGTGCCCCTTGCCTTACTTATCTTGAGTCATTTTTAAGAATCTCAATGAACTCTGGGTATTTCAGGCTAAAACCAAGAAGTAGTATCTCTTTCAGGCAGGCTCTCCTAGCTTTCTCTGCATGTGGTCTCTGGCTCCCAGTCTGACCCTTCTCATTCCTAGCCAGCTTCCTTCTGAGGGAGCCTGCCTTGCTGAGGGACCCCTCATTGCTGAGCAGTCTCAGGAGAGGTGGGGAATGCACACATGGGAGAGTTTTCATTCTCTTCTGTTCCCTTTTCCCAACTCAGGACTGGCAATTCTCAAACCTGCTGTGATCTCGCAGCTAGAGGAAGGAGAGGGCCTGGAAAACCTGTCTCAGCTGGCCACTGGAACAGGCTCCCAGGGCCTCTGGACTGGTAAGGGAGGCACAGCCTGTCCCATAACATAAACATGTGCCACATTTCTGCATGACAGCAATGTGTTTTTCCCAGATGCTGTATTCTGGCTCTGACCCCGCCATTTTCAATCACTATGGATTTAGTGATATGGCAGAAATAGCTAATGCTACAGGCTTTGGTGAGGGATTGTCCCATCTGTGTTTGTGAGGAAACTTTCTAGTCACATGACTGAGGGGCTCAGTTATTTGAGGTCTTTATGTCTAGTGAACTCGTCTCTGAAAAGGTGACAATGAGAGGAGGCAATGGTACCACTCTGGGCTCAGGACTAAACGTGAGAGCACACACACACCAAAGGTCTAACTTAGTTAAATTTTAATTATCTATACATTGAGAGTATAAATAAAAAGTGCCCTTCCCCATGCTTCTTGAATGTTGATGTGTAAATGGTTTACGTGAGACTCTTGCAGGTACACAGACTATCAGTAGGTCTGGGCCCACACAAGTGTCTCCGTTTAGATTCATACTCTGACGTCCTTAATCAACGGTGTTCGTTTCATTCTGTGTGCAGCAGTTAATCTCATGTGTTGGTAAAAAATGAGACAGGCTCTGGGTGGGCAGAGGGAGAAAGTGAAGGGCATGCGGGCTGTGGCGACAGTGAAGCTACGCAGCACAAGACAAAGGCCTTTCCCATAGCTCAACCTGGCGATTTCTGTACAAGTCTTACCTGCTAGACCTGCAAGAGAAGCTGGAAAATAAGATTTTGGTGGGCAGCGCATTCCTTCAAAATTGTAAATGGAAGGTGTATTCATAATGATAAACTGGACACTGTTTATTATCATCTTGCCATACCATAGGATTTGGAAGGTCACTAATGAAAATTGGTAAAGAATAAGCTGTTGATGTGCATGAAACATACAAATGTTAGTCAGTTTGAAAACTGTTTATCCTTAGTAGAAACCAAAGGCAAGCAAGTCATAGTAATGAAAGAAGGTTGGGGACTCAGCATAGCAGTAGAGCGTTTGTTTAGAGTGCACGAGGCCCTGGGTTTGACCTTCCCTGTGGAAAAGCTGTAGTAGTGAGAGAGAACTCAGCTGTCAGAGAACCCCGTTCTATCAGCGTTAGTGAGGAGCAAAACAAGAGTATGACTTTTGGAGCAGGAGTGACTTCCAAGTGAATTGGTAGTCTTCCTAGAAGAAAGGTTGGTACTTGGTAACCTGGATGCTGTTTTCTAGAGCCAGAGACTCAGAAGTAATGATATTACTTGAAGCCTTGATGTGCTTGAACATCAAGACAGTGGAAACAGTCTCAGTTTTCAGTATGAAGAGAACACTAAATTGAAGTACTTCTGCAGGCCAAAAGAGCAATTCATAATTAAGTTGTTATATTTTTGCGATCTGTAAAAATATTGGAAAAGTGTTCATTAAAGGAAGGAAAAATCACCTGGGCACAGTGGTGCACGCCTATAGTCCCAGCACTCAGGGAGGCAAAAGCAGGCATATCTCTGTGAGTTTGAGGGCAGCCTGGTCTACAAAGTGAGTCCAGTACAGTCAAGGATACGCAGAGAAACCCTGTCTTGAAAAAACAAAACAAAACAAAACAACCCAAACAAACAAACCTAAAACCAAAAAACACAAACAAGGAAATAAAAATCTGGTTTTAAAAAAGTAAAAATAAAATAAAAAAAAAGATATGTTAGACCAGCAGAAGTTACATTTACTTTTAGGCATCTGGTGCCTCATGCTTTGGATAACTAAATTTTTAAGTTTCTGTTACTACAGACTTTTTAGTTTGAGATTTTGGAACAGAGTACCATAGATTGAGTGATTTATAAACAAGAAAATTTGTACTTTCCATATATTTGCCTCAGTTTGGGCTGCTATAACAGTACCTAAAATGGTTTATAAGAGCATAAATTTAAAAAAAACACAAAAATTTGTTCTTCCAGTTTTGGAGGTGCAGGTGGATTCTGTATTTGACAAGGACCTGTTTCCAGATTAGTAGACAGCCACCTGTCTTCATCCTATGTCCTTATACGGTAGAAGGGAAGAGAACTTTACCAGATCCCCTAACACATTTATTTCATACCCGAGTGCTCTGTCAAAGGTTCTTCCTAATGATTATTTCGGGTTTCTATAGGTGAATAGTAGGGATAGACAGCAACACACATTGAATCTATGGTAATGGATTTTTAATTTTGAAAAGGCCCGTATTGTTTTAAAGTCCTTTCTAGGGGAACCCAGGTTACTTTGTTGTTGAGAGTAATTATAATGAAGTAGTAAGGCAAAGGCTTTATTTTCCTTCTTATTTGGAATTCTCTTACACATTACATCCAACTCTAGTCTCCCTCCTCTCCCTCCCCTCAGGTTCCTCCCTTCTACTTCCTTTCTCCCCCAGATTCATTGCTCCTTTGTTTCTCTTCAGAAAAGAGCAGGGCTCCCAGTGATAGCAAGCAAACATGCCATAACAAGATGCAACAAGAATAGGCACAAACCTTCATATCAAGGCTGGGTAAGGCAACCCAGGAGGAGGAAAAGGGTCCCAGGAGAAGGCAAAAGAGTCAGAGATAACCCCAGTTAGGAGTCTCATATAATCTCTAAGCTAAACAACCACAACATGATGCAGAGGACCTAGCACAGACCCATGCAAGCTCCATGACTGCTCCTTCAATATCTGGGAAAGCCTGTGAGCCCTGCTTAGTTGATTTAGTGGGTTGTCTTCTGGTGTCCTCAACCCTTCTGTTTCCTACAATCCTTCCTCCCCATCTTCTGCTGGGTTCCCCTGAGCTTTGCCTAATGTTTGGCTGTGGGTCTCTACATTTGCTCCCATCAGCTGTCAGAGGAAGCCCATCTGACTTCTTTTTTGGGAGAAGGGTCAGAACTACATTTTACCCTAGGTCTCTGAGCCATCCTGCTTTCAGTTCCTGGCCATCCAGTCATGTGGGGCATAGGTTTTCTCTTGTGGCTTGGGCCTTATGATAGACTGGTCATTGGTTAGCCACTCCCTTAAACTCCAAGCCACCATTATCCCAGCACATCTTATAGGCAGGGCAGATGTGGGTTGAAAGTTTTGTGGCTGGGTAGTTGTCCTAGTCCACCTGCTGGGAACCTAGCCTGGTTACAGAAGATCAAAGGTCATATTTATGTGGTTGGGGGAAAATGACAGATAGGAAAAGAAAACTTTTTTTGGAAAAAATGGAAAAGTCAGTACTATAAAAATTACGATATAAAAAAGAGCATTTAGCGGTGCTTGGTTGTGAAGGAAAAGTTTGTTCAGCAGTATTTGGAATAGATGGGAAGAGGGGTGATCCAGTGGGCCTTAGCAGAGATTTCTGAGGCACACAAAGAAGTTGAAAGAGCAGTTTTGGGCAGGCTAGTGTGATGTTCTAGGAAAACAACATAGTTCTTCTGCTTTCTCTGTTGATGCCTGTCAAACCCAGTCTTGTTGCATGTTGTTAGGTCTTCTACCTTTTCTTTGTTAATGATTTTCTACATTATTAATAAGGAGCTTGATCCATAAGGATAACGAAGAAGGAATGGTAGGATGTAGGAAAGCATGAGATGATAGGAAAAAAAATACTGATCTGATAGACAAAACCTAGAATTTTCTTCCATCACTTTTAACCTTTACGTTGTTGGTGTTGCCTTTTCAGTGGCCTTGCCTTAGGAGAGTTTGGCTGGGGGTCTTTTGGTTGAGGTGGTCTCATATATATGTACTATTGCAGAAGTTTTCTGACATAGAGATACATGTTCTTATCTACGCTTCATTCTTCATTACACATTTGAAATCTCCTTTGTTTTTTATTTATTTTATTTTATTTTTACTTTAAAGTATATCTTGGAATTTTTTCATGGTTTATATATCTGGATCCATTTCTTTCTTTTACCAACAACAGACCTTATGCATGAACCTTAGGTTTTTGATCTAGTCTAGTGATTTTTAAAGAACCTTCTAGAGCAGGGCATACATATGATATGCTCTTGTGGAGTAGGTGCGGGAAAATCAGCAGTTCAGAGCCAGCCTAGACAACATATTGAGACCCTGTATATAATTACTGTTCTGACTATTATATTCTCTTCCAAAATTGTTCTATGTGACATCTTTTAATTTTCTACTTCTTTTGGTAGAATATACTGCTATCCAGACTGGCAATTATTTGACAAAAGAAGTGTGTGAAGTAAAAAGGAGTGCATTTGAACTTCAGAAGGACTTTTCCCAGGAAACAAATTTTCCAAAAAGTTATGTTGTTGGCCAACAACAGGAAATCCAGTCAACAGGAATTGTGAAGGAGGGTATCAGTACTAATGATGGAAGAGTTAAGACAAACTTTGTGAAAGGGTATTTATTTAGTCAGACTCCAAACTTGTCCCAGAATCATACCAACTCCATTGGAGAACAATATTCTGATACCAGACTTACTAAGAATGAAAAAATTACTATAGAGGAAAGGCCTTTGAAACACAAAGAATTTGCAGAGACCTCTCAAGCTAGCTCTCAAGTTAATCAGCATCCAGAAAGCTGTGATGTGGAGAAGCCCTATCAGTGTACAGAATGTGGCAAAGCCTTCAGCGTCAAAGCAAAATTTGTTTGGCATCAAAGACTTCATAATGGAGAGAAACCTTTCAAATGCATGGAGTGTGGGAAAAGCTTCAGTTACAGTTCACACTATATCACACATCAAACAATCCACAGTGGAGAAAAGCCTTATCAGTGTAAGGTCTGTGGTAAGGCCTTCAGTGTTAATGGAAGTCTCGTTAGACACCAGAGGATCCACACAGGAGAGAAGCCCTATCAGTGCCAGGAATGCGGCACTGGCTTTGGCTGTAGTTCTGCATACATTACACACCAGAGAACCCACACTGGGGAGAAGCCGTACGAATGTAGCGACTGTGGGAAAGCTTTCAATGTTAACGCAAAATTAATACAGCATCAAAGAATTCACACAGGAGAGAAGCCTTATGAGTGTAATGTGTGTGGGAAGGGCTTCAGGTGCAGCACCCAGCTCAGGCAGCATCAGAGTATACATACCGGAGAGAAGCCACATCGGTGTAGTGAGTGTGGGAAAGGCTTCACTAAAAATGCAAAGCTCATTCAACATCAGAGAGTCCACACAGGTGAAAAACCCTATGAGTGCAGCGACTGTGGGAAGACTTTCAGTGCCAAGGGGAAGTTAATCCAGCACCAGAGAATCCACACAGGTGAGAGACCCTATGAATGTAACGAGTGTGGGAAATCTTTTAGGTGTAACTCCCAGCTTCGGCAGCATCTGAGAATCCATACTGGGGAAAAGCCATACAAGTGCACTGAGTGTGGAAAGGCCTTCAACGTTAATGCTAAACTGATGCAGCATCGGAGAACTCACACAGGGGAGAAACCTTTTGAATGTAATGAATGTGGGAAGTGCTTTACTTCTAAAAGAAACCTACTTGATCATCAGCGAACACATACTGGAGAAAAGCCATATCAGTGTAAGGAATGTGGGAAAGCTTTCAGTATCAATGCCAAGTTAACTAGACATCAGCAAATACATACTAGGGAGAAACCTTTCAAGTGTATGGAATGCGAGAAAGCATTCAGTTGTAGTTCTGATTATATTGTGCACCAGAGGATCCATACTGGAGAGAAACCCTTTCAGTGCAATGAGTGTGGCAAAGCTTTCCATGTCAATGCTCATTTAATTAGACATCAGAGAAGCCATACTGGGGAAAAGCCTTTCCGATGTGTGGAGTGTGGCAAAGGCTTCAGCCTTAGTTCTGACTGTATTATACACCAGACTGTCCATACTTGGAAGAAACCCTATGTGTGTAATGTGTGTGGGAAAACTTTCAGGTTTAGCTTCCAACTTAGTCAGCACCAAGATGTTCATAGTGAAGGGAAATCCTAGTAGATGGAGGAGGAAGAAACAGTGAAAGGAAGAAAAACAACAACAACAATAACAACAACAAAACTCCTATGTTTAATAGGAGAAGGATCATTGCTCATCAGTTATTACCTGGAGGGAAACCCTCAGAGGGAATTGATAGGAAATAGATCATGGCTCATCAATTACTACCTGGAAGAAAACCCTCAGAGGGAAATGAATGTGGCAGTCTTCATTTGGAAACGATTTTTCTCTTTTATTCTATTTTTAATCAAGATTAGCTGAGCAGCTGGAAAGTTATCTATAAAATAACCTTTTTTTTTTTTTTTTTTAATGAACGTTGTTTAGTTTTGTGAGACAGGATTTCTCTGTGTAGCTGTGGCTGTCCTGGAACTCACTCTAGACCAGGCTGGCCTCCAACTCAGAGATCTGACTGCCTCTGCCTTCTGAGTGCTGGGATTACAGGTGTATGCCACCACTGTCCAGCTAATAACTTAGTTTTATACCAGTAACCTGACAGGAAATATAATGAGAGGAAGCATCCCATCCTGGCAGCATCAGGAAAAGTAGATTTTTCTAGGAATAACTATTTTGTGAGACTGAAAAAAATTAGGAATTCTCAACTGAGGGAACCAAAAACAACAAAGACAAGTCAAAGGGGTGGAGCCAGAGTATTTATTTCGCTAAGTTTTTGACAACAAGGATGCGTTACACTTTTTTTTTTTTTGACAGGGTTTTTCTGTGTAGCCTTGGCTATTCTGGACTTGATTTGTAGACCAGGCTGGCCTTGAACTCACAGAGATCCATCCGCATCTGCCTCCCTGAGTGCTGGAATTATGCTTCCTTTTAAAAAGAGGGGAAAATAAATATTTAAAAAAATATTTGTTAGAAGAAGCCTATAAAAATATCAGATCTAAAGAAGATGAACAGTAAGGAAAATGTTGGCAAATGACTCATTCAAAAATAAACCTGTGTGTTTGTTGTAAATAATTTCAAATAAGTTTGAGATGTAAAGTGCACATACACATTCCCATTAGCTGACGTGTGCACACACACAAATGGAAAGACATTTTTAAAATTTATGATAAAAAGTAATATCTAGTACTCAAATTTTAATAAAATATAAATAACATTTAAAAAACAGTGACATTATCAGGCAGTGCTTCAAAATTCCAAGTGTTTTAAAGAAGTTCCACCTCATTAGTACCCCAAGGAGTGAAAATTTGTAAAAACCTTTGTTTTTGCATGTCACATTGATTATATGATATGCATCTCCAATACTATGCAGCCCTCAGCGACTGTAGATGCTCTATTTACTATAGATGCCTGCCATACAAGCATAAACTATATTTAACAAAATAGCATGTCAGAGTTCTATTTTGTAGTGACTGAACTCTAGAAACATGGCTATGTCCTGAAGACAAAAATGTCTGCCTTGGATTTCAACTCTGGTCTTGGGCTCCATGAAGATGTTGGAATTCTTACGATACTCTCTGAAGTTTCCTACCCTTTTTTTTTTTTTTAATGTAAGCCACTAATATTTAAGCTGCCAAGAAGCTGAGAAACAGCAGTTAACTCTCTGTGTTGTCAACTGTTAATGGGTAGTAAAGGAAAAGGTTTTCCACTTAAAACACCTCTAGCACCAAATGTTTGGGTTTCTAACCAGTTCAGTTGTCAGCAGACACCAACTGGGTGTCTTCCAGTTTATATCAACGTAGACACTGTCTGTCACATCCTATTGGTGAAGTGGGCTCAGTCTCAAAAGACTGTCTTTCCCTGTCTTCAGACACTAATGATGAGTCTTACATTTTTGATGTGGCTGCAAACTCAACCCTTTTGGGTTCAGAAATTTTCTATAGTAACCCACAGACCTTAAAGAGATAATTTATAGTTACCATTTATTCTAAATTGTATCATGAATGTCACATGAACAGCCAGATGAAGAGATACATAGAGCAAGATCCACAGGGTTCCTGTGTGACAGTGCCTTTCCCCCCATGGAGATGGAGTGCCTCATCCTGCTGAGCACCATTGTTTAGGGCTTTGGTGGAGATGACAGTATGTAGCCATGATTGATGAAGTCCTTGGCTATTAGTAGATAAGTTTCTCCTTCGAGAAATCAACAGCAGATAGTTTGCTCCTTTGACAAACATCCCCAAATCTTGGAGCTAGCATGGAGTCTAGCAACAAGTCACTACTTTGTCACAGATGACTGCAAGAGATCTTAGGAGTAACAAAAGGTTTTAGAAGCTCTTGTGCTGGAAACTGGGCGGAGACCAAACATGCTTGTTATGCCAAGGCATAAGAAACCATTTACTTGATTCACATCCCCGTACATCTGTCTGTATGGGGATTTTTGCATTTTGTCTTTAGTTCAGCATTAAGTAGGGTAAAATGAAAGCCCAGCAATATAAAAGCTATCAATTCAATGAGCACAAACACTAGGCAATGCAGAGCATCAGTGGTTTTCTTGCATACAGCATTTCTTCCCAAAAATGTCTTCATTTAAAAGTTGTGTAATGGATAGTGAGCTAGCTCAGCAGGTAACGACCAAGCCCGGCCTGAGTTTCGATCTCAAGAAGCCATGTGATGGAAAGGATAGACTGACACAGTTGTCCTCTGGTCTCTGCATGCATGAAAATAATGTGATTTTTAAAAACTAAAATATCTATAGTGAAATTAGGCATTTTGATTGTTTTGAAGTGTGCAATTCATCTATTCAAATAAATATAATAAATTGCAAACTTGCTGAAACTTGCTTCCTATAATATGATATATATATGTATATATATACACATATATATACTGTGTGTGTGTGCGCATGCGTGTGTGTAAATCAGGGTCATTTTTTGGAGATGGCAGTTAGCCTGAAGAAGCATCTGGGATTAAATATGAGAGGGTTTGGGGGATGGGGATCAAGTTCTAGTGGTATACTTGCTCCTTAATCTGGACATAAGGTTATAAGAAAGTAAAGATGACATTTGAAATACTCTAAAGCAATATAAGACTGGAGGAAAACAGTCCAGATTTGTTTAAGAATTCAGATCTGACTTCACTGAGCTGTTGTAGAATATAGTCTAGCATGTTTTGGAATCTTGAGAATTCTACAGGGAAGAGAACAGTGGATTTCTAAGACTTGTTGAATTTTTATGAGGATATTTGGTCCTAGCATTGCTCACACTCCACAGTAAGAATGTGCTTTATAAAATTACTCTGGGGATGATCTGACACTTTAGAAAGGCTGAGTGGAGGTTGCAACATCTACTCCTCAAGACTGCAAATGTCTCAGACTATGTCTATGTTTGCATTGGTGTTAAAAAATTGGTAAGTATGATGCCTGCCATCTTTGTATAAGACAGCATTTCTAACAGGTTCCCTTGTTTGGGTGTGGATCTTTCCAAAGGAGTTCATGTTATACTAAGTGTCTTAGTTACTGACCTGTTGCTTTGAAGAGACACCATGACCAAGGTAACTCATATTCTTTATTTGCTCTCTTTAGCATTTAATTGAGGGCTTACTTACAGTTTTAGAGGGTTAGCGCACTGTGGTGGGGAGTGTGGTGGCGTGCAGCAGGCATGGTGCTGGACAAGTAATTGAGGGCTTTGTGTCCTGATTGCAGGCAGCAGGCAGATAGATAATGGGCCTGAATTGGGCTTTTGAAACCCCAAAACCCACCCCCAGTGATACACCTCCTCTAACAAGGCCACACCTCCTAATCCTTCTCAAATAGTTCACCCATCTGGGGTCTAAACATGAAAATACAGGGGCCATTTTCATTGAAATCACCACACCCATTGTTAAGAAATTATGTGTCATTCATTGGTAGCCTGTTTAAATGGAATAGAGGGGACAAGATCTCAGCCTGAAGAGAGACTGAGCCTGGTACTGCAGTCTGGACACCAGCAGAACACCAGGAGTATCCTGAGGATTTCTGCTCCTGCCAGCAGCTGGAGAAACCTGAGGGTCCTGAGAAATGCCCCCATGCCTTGCTGGGCTGGCTTCTTACCTGTGTGGGAGAATGGCCCTCTAGCTCTGGGCACACTCGCTGCATGTGCCTACCATAGGTACAAGGCTTCTCTTCTGCCTCAGTTTGGAGGGCAACAGTACTCCTCGCTCTGCTGAAGGGGAGAGAGAGAGTTCTGACAGTAGGGAAGCTGTGCCATAGGCAGCTCCTGGACGAAGCTTCTGGCACATTCAGCTGCGTACAGAGAAGGGTTACATGGAGTCTATAGAATGGTCACACTAACAGGGTACAACATGAGCAACAGATTTGTCGCTTTGTGCTTTCTGTCCCACCTGCAGTCACCTGTCTGCCAGCACACATAGTCTGTCCTCATATACCTGCACAAACAGCCGTAACACTTGCCCCCATAGACACCCCCACACAAGGAGCACCCGCCCAGTTCAGGCTTGCATACATGCCCACAAGGGGCACCTCCAGAAGAGGCAGCCTCCCCTCTTCTCCCCAGGGCTCTACTTCTCAGTCACCTTCTACCTTTTCCTCCTGCCCAGCACTTTTACTCTCATCTCTCTCTTACCAGCCCCTTTCACTCAGGATCTGTGTGAATGTGAGGGTTAGGAGGAGAAATTAAGGCTTGTGTCACCGATAAGATCCCTAGAGACACACAACACTGCTGCCCTGAGGCATATCTAAGGAAAGACCCTCCTTCTTCCATAACCGCAGTCCTGGGCAGGCTCTCTTAGTTCAGACCACCTTCAGTGTGCCTCGCCTTCCCCTGCCTTCTCTCCCCGTGTGCCTCTCCTCTCCACCTCTCTGTTCTTCCTTCTTCCTTGCAGACTTCCCTTCCCTGCTTCCCGCTTTTGCCCTCTCACAACCCTCCTTGCTAGTTCTCTCTCATCTCAAGTCCCTAGTGGTCTGAACTGTTGGCAGAGTTGACTCTGAGAGGGCCAGGCATCTCATCTTCCTGAGGTCACACAGGGTCCAAGATGCTACTTTTTCTGGTGGCTGATAGAATGACCTGTCTACTGAGGGGTGGAGGAGGGTAGGGGCATGTGACAAGAAGTCTCCTGTAGAGCATATGGAGACCTCTCAGGGCCCACTCATCCTGGACACTGACCAGGTGTTTATTTCAGATGCCCGGGTTTATCTTTGTGAAATGTGAGGTCTCCTTCCTCACTAACCCTTTCTCTATTCCGTGGCCTTTAGCATAGTATCTCCGGGTTCTTTCCGTTTTGAGATCTTGCCTTAGTTAGGGTTAATACATGAAGAAAGTATGACCAAAAGCAACTTGGGGGAGGGTTCTACTTACACCTCCAGGTAATAGTCCATCAAACAGTCCATCACAGAGAGAAGTAGAGAAGGAACTCAAACAGGGCAGGAACCCAGAGGCAGGAGCTGATTCAGAGGCCACAGAGGCGTGCTGCTTACTGGCTTGCTCCTCTTGGCTTGTTCAGCTGGAAGAGCAGACAGTGTTCTTAACTGCTGAGCCATCTCTCCAGGCCCTCAGCCTGCTTTCTTATAGCACCCAGGACCACTAGCCCAGGGCTGCACTACCCTCAATGGACCTTGCCTTCCCCCAAGAACCACTAATTAAGGACATGCCCTACAGGCTTGATTACAGTATGACCTGTAGTCATTTTCTCAATTGAGCTTCCTCTCAGATGACTCTATTTTGTAAAAACTAGCCAGGACAGACATCTGGACAGGATAAGGACTAAGTTCCACTGGCCAGGACCCAGTTCAGGAAGAGTGTCCAATCTGGTTCTTAGCCATCTTGCTTTCAGATGGAGATAGACAGAGATAAAGCTACAGAACTATCCCCCCAACACATACCCAGACATTTCTGCATATCACACCCAACAATTTCTATACAATATTAAATCTCCCAGGACTAAGCCTTGACCATGCTACCTAGTGAAGACCCTCTCTTTCACCCCTGCCCTGTTTGGTCATCTATCACTTATCTTGACCCTAGGCTCAAGCCAGATGGGAGCTGCCATCCCCAGAGATACAGCTATTGGTTAATCCACTTCAAGATAGACAGCTGGTTTGCTTTTGCTGATAGAGCGTCCAAAGAATATCCTCTCTGAAGGAGCCACAATTCATCATTGTCCTTGACTGAGTTTTCTACTCGTTGGGAGACCATATATAGTTTGTGGCTGTCCTCTGACAGAATCACCTGGATTCTCCATCATGGTCTGGATGGATAGGGGTTGTGGGAGGGTGTTTTTCCCCAGCACTGAGGTCCTGAGGTTCTTCCCCAGACTTGCGGTACCTGCAGATACTACTTTGCTCACTTGCTTCCTGGGGCCTTTTCAGCAGCATGCCCATGTATGTGAGAGCTGGACCGTGTTTCTCAGACACTGAGAGCTCAGGACAACTCAAGCCATTCACAGGCCTCTCTGTGTGTCCCCTGCTAAGGGTTTATGGGGTTGTAGCAAAAACATTGTAAGGGAGTCAATCTAAGAAAAGGTGATAATGACACCTCCCAGCACATAGGACCAATACACTTCTACATACCATAGTGTTATACACAGCAAAGATAGGGACTGCATCTGCCTTCACTTCGTAAGGAAATTTCTCAGAGCCGCTGTTAGCATCTGTTTTATTCTCGAGTAGGTACGTAGATAGACATTCAGACAGAAACAAGGGGTGAAGGTGAGCCAGCAGAAAGACAAGGTTTTAAGAGTATGAACACTAATACATACTCATACCTAGCTGTAAAAGGAAGGTCAAAGGCAGGTTGCTGTTCTAGATAGCAGGTTGGCAGCTGTTACCAGGAAGTGTAACTGTGTAGGCATTGTCTCAGCCAGGCAGACCTAGTGTCCCTTCCCCCACGTTAGCTTCAAGTGTGTAGGGCCACGAAAAGATTGAGCTCCAACAGGTTTCAGATAGTTGTCAAATTTATTCCCCAGGACAGTCAGAGGACAGGTGAAAAACATTTAAAAACTCATAAAAGCATTGTTTTGCCTGTGTCCTACTTTTTTGGATATCTTATTTCTTTGTACACAGCTGAGGTTGGAGAAGTGCCTCCATATCTCCAGGTTCCCATTTTATCATGTGCAAAGTGGGATGGTGGTAGGATCTACTTCCCAAGTGTGGTGGTGAAGATCAATTATCTGCTGCATAGTTGTGTATGCACACAGATGTACACACACACACACACACACATACGCAAAGTCAAGAGTTTGAATCTCTCTTCCATTGACACAGTGTTCTCCAATGACTCCTAGAAGCACATGTAATACATACCACAGCCCTAAAGCATGCCTGTTATGATCTTACAACTTCAGCCACCAATCCTGGCCAAGAGTCCTGCCTTGAATAATTCAAAGAAGCCATCCCTGTCAGCTGCTGACATGTATAGGACCTTAGTGGAGTGTCTCAGGCATGCCATTGTGTAAATCAACTCTCTCCTGGGTATCCGGGGAGCTAGGGATAGATAGAAACAAGCCTTGTCTTCTTCATCATGCCTTGGAGAAAGAAGCAGGACCCTCCCTTCTCTCGGCCACTTGTGGTGCTGGCCTGAGTAGTTTCAAACCATACACTATGAGACCTGGAGAGGCCCCAAGCCATGGGTCCAAGTCCTTAGTTTACTTATGAAGAAACAGGCCCACGGATGGATGGGGCACCCTCTTGTCTCATAGCAAAACAATAGCTCATGTGTCTCTAATCCATGGCAGGGAAGAGATCAGATGAAACATTCCATCAGGAAGGAAGCTCCTTAAGCAGAAAGATCAACAACTCAAAGTAGCTTCAGGAAGTTCCTAAAACTGAGTGAATTCACTAGGCCTCCCCCTGCCAGAGTAAGCAATAAAAGCTGAGTGTCCCTGAACTGCAAAGAAGACTCTAAGACCAGACCAGCTCCTTGAAAGAAGTAGAAACCAGCAAGCTGTCTAGAAGAGGTGTAGATCAACTGAGGCACCAGGAAGGGGCAGTCTTCAGCCTGTTGAGCTTTCTGCGAGTTGTATAGTGCGCTCCAGGTTCCCAGCTTTGTGAGCTGTCACCCATACTGGGGTGGGCTTTGGTTGATGTGGCTGTCCTTGTTTCTGCTCTTGTAAGTAACCACAATAAAACCCATTGGCTCACGTTGGACTTGTGGTCTACCATGGGCTTTCTGTCTGGTGTATGTTGTATCTCCCCAGAACAAGCCAGAAAACGTTCTGTCTCACAAAAGATGGCCAGGGCTTGTTCCACCTATATCAGCTCATGGTCAGCTGCTGCCGCCATCTGGGCTGAAGTCAAAGAGTAGATCAGGAATCTCCCAGCCCTGCCTCCTCCTTCCTCAACACAGATGTAGTGTTGAGGCACAAACCCAAGAACACTGAAATCAGAAGGTCTGATGTCCTAGGTCTGCCACCAATAGAAACCTGTGTAAACTTGGGGCTCAGAGTCTTGGCAAATATGAGGAAATGGCTATTCCAGGGCCTCTGGAAGGCCATGCTTTAATGGCCAGGGATGTTTTCTCCCTCTCTGTAGGTTTGTTACTGTCCAGGATTGGTCTCTTGGCTCAGGCCCTAAAGATGGGCAGGTTGAAGAAAGCTATTTTTCACCCGCAAAAGCTCAAGCCAATCAAGCCTCAGCACCAGGCAGAGTACCCAGCCATAGCTGTCCAATTCCAGTAGACGCCTTACAACGGCAAGCAGGAGCCTCAGCCGCAAACACTCTTAGTTTCTACACTGTAACATTTCTCACTTGGAGCTGGCCCAGATGGGCACCTGTTACAATCTTCTTCCTTTGTCTGGATCAATACATCTGTTTCAGGGGTGGAGGGTACCCTCCCACCCAAACCTGTCGCCCTCGGAAAACATCTGGACATACCTGAGTCTGAGAGGGGCTTCTGGTAAAACTCTCCCCTGGACCCTCCTGCCTCTGAAATCTCCCCACCCTCCAGATGACTTGCCCACTCTTGTCTGCTGTTGCCTGGCCTGACCAGGAACTGAGGAGCATTCCGTTCTATTCCAGAATGCCTGCCAGCCCCTTCCGCTTAGTCAAGAATCGGACAACGGGAAACGAGCTGATCCTGGCCTTTTCCGGCATAAGCACGCAGCCACTGGGTTGGGCAAGGTCCCTGTTTCCTTTAGTCCCACACACTACAGATCAGGTGGAGCACCGTCCAGGCCTCCTGGGGGCTCCCTGCTAAGGCCTGAACCAGTTGGGTAGGCGGGAGTCATCGGCTTATTCTTTTGTCTACCGGATCAGAGCCTCCTTCCTGCTCCAGTTTCATCTACCATAGCAGGGCGGGTCTTCAAATGGCTGCCATGTTCCTGAGGTGTGGCTCCCACCCCCTATCGGCCGCGGAAATCCCACCCACCCTCAGTCCAAGCCCAGCCTCCAGGAAGCCTCCCTCAACTGCACACTGCCCCAAGTGTCTCCTGTGGCGGCCCCCAGGTCCCCCCAGAGACTCGCAGCCAGTCACGGTAAGAGACTAGTCTGTCGTCGACCCCTGCGTGTCTTTACCTCCCATCCCACACCCGGGGCTGGGGCCGCCCATTTGTCACCAGAGCGTGGGCTTCCGAGGGCTCCTCCCAGCGCAGGCCCGAGGCGCATGCACCCAGCTGCACAGATCCCGCCATTGTCAGGGGGCCTCCTGCAGCGCTGTCTGAGCCTGCTGCTGGCGTCGCGGTGCATGGGGACAGGGACGTGAGCGTTGTGTGAGGGTCTGGGGGTGCCCTGCGCGGGGAGGAGGGCGGGCATAGCAGCCATTAGGAGTCTTCTTCCGTTCTTGCTGCCTCCTTGTGGAGCAACTCGCCTGCCTGCTTCCAGCAGGGCGGGAAGCAACTTGCCAAGTCACCGGCATGAGGCTACCAGGTCCCTTCGGCCACACGAAGGCTCTTTCTCTGCCCTGCACCTGAGGAGAAGCCCTTCAGCAACTGCCTCAGATCCAGGACCCCAGAGCAGCTGGGGCTGAGGTGGTGGTGGGGATTTGACTCCGGGGTCTCCTAAGGCCAGGAGGCCGAAGAGATGGCAGAGCCCAGAGGGCTGCAGGGATGGCAGAGCGGAGCGCATCCTCACCCTCTTTTAAAGAGGGCTAGCAGTCCAGTACCGAAACGGCTCCCAGTTGGAGGCGCTGCCATGAGGTGTATCGCCTCAAGGCGCTGAAAGCGACAGGCCAAGGCTTTTCTCAAAGAAAAAAAAAGAAGAATTCTGGACAGAAACGGGACCGTAGGATTCGGAATGCAAGTGTTCAGTCTTGGGGTGGGCAAGGACAGTGCCTTGTGTGAGAGGCAACCGCCATCATCGCGCTTGACTGAAAGGAGACGTGATAAGGGATTGGAGAGTTGGAGGTTCCTGATGATATCAAAGGACCAGACGAATAGTGAGATGAATAGTGACCAGTGGCCTGGTCCAAAGTCGCCCCTTCCTTCTGAACACTGCTCAGAGTAAAAGTCACAGCTCCTTTGTGTCTCCTTAACCCGGAGTCTGTGACCTCAGCTACTCTTTACCGCCCTCTGACTTCTGGGCTTGGAACTGCGGGTGCTTGCACAGTGTATCAGGAAGAGAAAGAAGTGTTTGTTACCTGTGGATATTATTGTTTATACATTTTCATCAACAAGTGTCTAGGTGACTCAGTGGTGCTGTGTTGAAAGAGATGCTCCCAGAGTGGGGGATGGAAGAGGGAAGGTGGGGTGGTGTTGTCGATGCTCTGAGCATAGCCCTCTAGTGAACTGTACAGTAACTGCAAGAGCCTTATGGGTGGAAATTCGATTTGAGCCGCTGCACACGAGTCCACCAGTAGGCACGGCCTCAAATGAAGGTCGTCAGGCCAGTGCTCTTGATTCTGGTATCCCATAGCTGTTGGAGTACTTGCACCTTTGAGTACCTCATTCTGTTCCTGGGCAGGGGACATCTATAGCTGAGAGGCCCTCCTAGGGTCGTAAAGGTAAGAAACCACAGGCCAAACTTCCTGGAGTTCACTCGATAGAGATGAAGAAGGCTCACGATATTAAGACTTACAGACCTTTAACTCCTCATTGCTTTTTCCCCTTCTTGTAAAATACACATAACAACACGAAACTCACCATTTTAACTCTACAAAATGTACAAACCATGTCAAGCAACACTGCTGTAATTTCCCGTTTTTAGAACCTTTTCATCATCCCAGGTTACCAGCCTGAACCTCAGTTTCCCCATCTGAAAACTGAACTAACAGTAAGCAGCTTTCCCAAGACTGGAGGAGACGCAAATCAAAGTTCTGTCTCTGGAGGAGGAGTTGGCCAGCTTTTGAGCGGATAGATGAGGGAAGTGGGCAAGACCCCTAGATCCATGAGAACATCGGTGATGCCGGGTTCCAAGTACATAAATGTTCATTTGGGGCCTCAGAGAGACAGAAGTAGTGTTGGGGCGGCCCCCTGCAGTCAGTGAGGGCAGCCTTGAGGCCGGGATCTCTAGGCAGGGCAGAGAGTCTTGGTCATGATACTTTGTCAACTGTCCCAGCCTACTCTTATGGGTACCCTGTGAGAAAGATTATGTGTCAGGAATCTGAGGTTTCTGAGGAGCAGAACTTGCTCACAAACTGGCAGTAGCTGAGATGGTATAGGAATGGAGGGGGAGGTTAGAATACTAAACTGGGACCTTTGAACAGGGGACAACAAGGGTGAGAAGAGCAAGCAAGCAAGCATACATGCACGCACACACACACACACACACACACACACACACACACACCAGACCATATATGTATCATGTATATGTATCATGTATCTTATGGCTCAATAAAGCACTCTGAGATATTTTAAAAAGTCCTGGAGGCTCTGAAGAGGTATCTCAGTGGTTAAGAACGTTGGCTGCTCTCTTCCACAGGACTTAGGCTTGATTCCTATCACCCCCATGGAGGCTCACAACCATCTAATAACTTCAGTACCAGAGGATCCGATGCCCCCTTCTGGCCTGTGGGCACTGCAAATGCGGTGCACAGGCACACATGCAGCCAAAATAATCCAAACACATCGTTAAAAATATGCTCAGCAGGCAAGAACTAGATTACCTCTCCAATGGAGATGTTGCAACAAGGCAAAGCTTTACTCTTGATCAAGATGGTGTGCATGGAAGAGCAAGAATCTCCAAGACAGGAGGCACACTTGGTTTTTCTTCGAATGCAGCAGTTGACTGTCTTTTCCCCATTGGCTAGGGTCTGATCCCACAGTCTTCTGAGATTGCCTAGCTGTTAAACAGTGAAGAGGAAATGAAGTCAACTTTAATCTGAGAATGTAGCAGGGTCTTTGTGTAAACTAAGGATTTTACCAGGTGGGGGATTAAAACATTACCATAAAAGTCTTAGAAGATAGTGGAGATAAACCTTTAATCCCATCACTCAGTAGATGGAGGCAAGTGGATCTCCATGAGTTCAAAATCAGCCTGGTCTACTTAGGCAGTTCTGGGCTAACCAAGGCTACCCTGGGAGGCCTTGTCTCAAACAACTCGAGAACCATTCACATGTCTTACAATAGAAAAGAAAACTATGGCCAGGTGTGGTGGTCACCCATGTTTAATTTCAGCACTGAGGAAGCAGAGGCAAGTGGATCTCTTGAATTCAAGGTCTGCCAGGCCAACCAGAGGTACACAGCGAAATCGTGTCTCAAAAAATAAAACAAGCTGAAAAAGAATTGAATTCCTGTCCTAAATACAAGTTTTGTAGTATTTGATAGAAAAAGACCCATTTACTTCTTCTTACAATTTTCAAAAACAGTTACCTGGGCTTGGATTTGTATTCTGGTCTTAGAAAAGACTCTGTGGGATTCTATGTGTTGTCCCCTCACCATCAATTCTTATGGTTCCAAACTGGGGACAAAACCCAGGCCCTCTGTGCCTCACTGTGTGTTTTCTCTGAGAATCAATAAAGAGGTAATTTACCAAAAGATGGATTGAGTCAGAACAGGGATTTATGTAAAGTTCCCTCCTGGGGACTTTTACAGCGGGCTGTGAGAAGCAGTGTGTCACTTTATGGGAAACCCATTGACTCTTTCTAGAAGTGCTTTCCTCCAAGGGCTGCAGTGACCACAGGCACGGCCTCCCCTTTTACACAGGAGCCCCTCAAGAATGTGGGCTTGGCCCGGGCCTGGTCTCTGCTCCCTCATAGCACACAGAAGCATCTATTTGATACGCAAGTGAGCAGGGAACATCATTCCTAGATGAGGGACAAGTATGAGCCAAAGCCTGATGGTGGGGACATGTACCCAGAAAACTGCAGGTCAGGTCAAGTATGGCAGAACCAGGGAAGAGACGAGGAGAGCTGAGGTGGTTGTATCTAAAACACACTTCACCACTGTTGGCACCCAAAGGACAACAATAACACGACTGCTGTTATTACTACCAGTTTAGGAACCATTTCTCCTGCTAGCACTACCGTCACCACAGCAACACTGTCACCATCTGCAGTCATCACCACCAACCACCATTCCATCCCCACCACCAACACCGTCCCGGTCACCACGCCCATCCCGATATCACTAATCATTCCCATTTCTAATCACCACAGCCGTCTCTCCTAACCCACGATCTTCATCACCACGCACTTGGTGAAAAGTACAGATTCTCTGCTCCTGACCTCTTGCATCACAATTTCTGGGACGTGGGGCTGCCACGCTCATCAAGCCTCCCAGAGGACTCTGATGGATGCTCAGACTTAAGAATCCCTAGACAAGACAGCCACAGAAAATGCAAGACTTCTCTAGCGGCTAATTTCAGAATCTCTGGTAAAAGGGACAGGCAGGACGCCAGAACAGGGAGAAGGAGAGGGGATGACCCCTTCCTTCTGCTAACTTCCTGTTGCTGGCTTGCTGAAGATCTCCCCTAGGAGCAAAGGGAATTCACCTAGATGTGGGAATTAGACAGCAAGTGCCTTTTAACTGAATACTGGCTCTTACAGGTCAGCTGAAACCTAGAGGCATAACCCCTGAAGTTTCTCACGCTATCTGCTGAATTTATATGGAGAGATTCCTGCCTAGTTTTCCACCAAAACACACGAGAGCTCAGCACAGGCATGGCCACACCCTGATACTGACCAGCCATTCAGGATCCAGACATCTGACCGGGTTCTTACCCAGGGCTTCAGTATTTGTTAGGCCTTTGTTTAATGAATGCTAGCACCCCCCCCCAGGCCTCCAACCCTCCCCCCAGGTGTGGAAGAGTGGATCCAGGCCTAGCCGGGTCTTCCACTTTCAATCTCTAGGCTTTGACCAGGCTTCTGAGGTGAGTTTTGCACCCAGAGTATTTGTGAGTGCGGGATTGCTCGATCTTGGAGAGAAGAAGGGGTGCGGGGTGCAAAACCTGTGGCTTGTCTCCTTCAAAAGCCTTGTCTTACTTTCATGGAGAAAGCCTGGCTAATGTGAAGTCAGAAGCCCTGGTAAAATAGTTTCATTGACTTTAAGCTTCACCCAACTTCCATAAGAGGACTTGGCAGCAGGGGCCCATTTATTTGGGATCCTCAAGGTGCAGATGGGCTGTACTCCTCTGCTCCTTCTCATCAGGGCTGAACTAGCACTGCATGTCCCTAGTTAAAGGAAGTCTGATGCCTCTCCGAGAAAACGTGTTTCATGAACAAACAACGGAACTAATTAAGAATCACAAGGGTGATGATTTGGGGGAAGATGAACAGTCATTTGGCCCCTGGCTCAACAGTTTCTAACATGGGTTGAAGCATCCCCAAAGAAGAAAAAGCCATACCAGGCCTTGTTGTGACTAATCCCCTCCCCTTCCTTGTTCCATGTTCCCATTTCTATATTGGAAGCACAGCTATTCTTAATCTCTTGTGCCTGTGTGAAATATATAAAAATAAATTCTAATGTTCGTCCTCTCTTCTACAAGTATATTTTGAACATTGTTCTGAGCCCCCTCATTATATTATACCACAAAATGTTCTATGTCTGTGAATAGTTCCTTATGTTTTATTTTTTAACTAGTGTGTACTATTCCACTAGGGGGGTAGATTTCCTGTTGCCATTGAGTTTGGGTACATTGGGGGATGAACCACATTTGAAATGGGTCCAAATTAAAGGGTGAACTTGGTTTTTGTCTACATGGAAACACAGTCCATGTCTGCAAAAGTTAGTTGTCAATCTTTTGAGGCCTTACACTGAAAGAGGTGTGGAAGAACATTCTGAACAGACTGTGCAATATACCTGATTTTTCTTTTGCCTCCTTTCTCTGCATGTGTGTGTGTTCCTGTGTGTGGAGGTGTGTGTGCAGGTATGTGTGTGTACATGTGTGAATGTGTGTGGGGCCAGAGGCTAAAGTCAGCTGTCTTCCTCAACTATGCCCCATCTTTTTAAAAAATTGCTTTGATTGGGTGAAAGTGTGTGTGTGTGACGATGAGTGTGCACATGCCACATGCAGAGCACATGAGGAGGCCAGAGGACAGCTTTTCAGAAGTTGATTCTCTTCTTTGAGGCAGGGTCTCTCTGTATCTGTTGCAATACCGCATACTCCCAGGCAGCTGGTCTTCTGGGCTTCTGATTAATTCCCACTTCCCATCTTGCTGTAAAAGTGTTGAGATTACAGATGTGTGCTACCACATCTGGACTTTCAAACAGGCTTCAGGATTGAAGTCAGGCCATCAGGCTAGCGGAGACCATTCTTCTGGCCCTTCTCCTTATTTTCATTTCTTTTGAGACAGGGTTTCTTACTAAGCCCTGATCTTACCAATTCAGGTAGAGTGGCTGACCAGCAAGCCCCAGGGATCCTCTGTCGCCACCTTCCTGGCACCAGGATTACAGTTTCATGTTTTGTTTTTGTTTTCTTATTTTCCCGTGGCGGCTGGGAATCTGCACTCAGATTCTCACGCTTGGTGCATCAAGTGTTTACCGATGAAGCTATTTCGCCAGCCCTTCTCTGTTCTCTTCCGTAGTACAGGAGATCAGGATGAATGGGGAACCCAGGATCTGTTTGCTGGGTCCCTAGAGACAGATGGTTCATTTACTTGATTGACTCAAGAACATGAGTGAAGAGAAGGAGGACTCATTCAGGACACTCAGAATTTATGATGAAACAGAGTCGATAAAGAAGATGCCAGAAAGCTCTGGTGTTTTTCCTCATCGCGGGCAACAAGAGCAACACCAAATGGCAGTGCGCAGGGAATGCTCCAGCTGCCCCCATGTCCCTCAATACAGCGTGACCCTGTTTGTGAGGAGATGCACAGTGTGGCCCAGCAACGGTGGGATCCCCAGGCCCAGGACGCATCTGGGCTCCAGCCCATGTGGTTTTCAGAGGCAGAACCAGAAGGAGGAATCGGCTCAAGGTAAGGCTGTAATGAGCAAGGCTGGGCAGTGATGGACTGTCCTGGGCAGAGAGGGGCCTGGCATCAAGTTCTGCACTTCATGCTATCTTCTTTTTTAATCCCCACTATGTCATAGCTTTCCACCAGGAGCCACAACTGGTAAGTTCTGGCTGGGACAGTGTGGGTAGGGAGGGGGAGTGGCCCAAGCTGGATCCCAGATGGTGGACAAGGTGCCCAGTTTGGTGTCATGAGAGCACTTTCCTTCTGACCTTGTGTCTCTGTTGTCGGGATACCCTGTCCATGAGAGGTGGGTGTGGCTGTTTCCCTGCAGGCCAGTTCTGTTCTTCGTCCTTGCCCAACAGAGAAGTCTGGTCATTCCTCAAAGCCATTGTAAGTACCTTAATGTTATGTTTTCAACACTCAGGCATCTCCCTTCTTTCCTACCCACCCACTAATGGAGAAGTGGTGCGTCTGCACACCCCTGGTCCCTTTCTCTTGGGTAGCCGTGGCCTGGGATACCCCCTTCTTGAGGAGGCTACCCTCCTCCTCATTCTATCATTCTGATAAGTAGGCCCCGTACCCCGCAGTGTCACTTCTTCAGGAGATGTGACAATATGACTTGGGGACCCCTGAGCCAAACCCTTGTGAGGAAGCATTGGAATTTGGGGAGTAGGAGCAGAGCAGACTTGCCCCCTTGGTTGACCAGTCCTGTCCTCTTTCCAGCCTTCAATTCCAGATGAGGCCGTGGTCAAGCAGAAGTCCCCACGTAGTTCCTGGAGGGTTGGCACTCTCCGCCATGGGAAGCGAGTCAACGCCATTGCCATCAGCAGCGCTCCACGACACGTGTACACGTGTGGCACTGGCTACATCAGGGTGTGGGATGAAAATGCATTACACGCCTCAGACAGAGCCCCCCAGGCCCAGATGGACTTTCAGGTGAGGGGCTGTCAGTCAGGTTGAGGGTAGTCAGACAGCACAGCAAAGTGTATTGACAGCACGTGTTCTTCCCTGCCAGGACCCTCGGAATCGTGTCCTCACGTGCAAGCTGTTCCCCGATGAGCAGAGCCTGATCACAGGGGGAATGGCCAGAGCACTGACTCTCTGGGACCTGGCACCCATCCCCCAAATCAGGGCCCAGATGGCCTCCACGGGCCCCATGTGCTACTCCTTGGCCCTTTCCTCTGATGCCCACATCTGCTTGGCTTCTTTCAAAGGATTCGTGGAGATTTGGGATGTGCAGAACCAAATCTTGATCAGGTAGAACCCGCTCTCCAGAGCTACTCAGGTCCCCCCTGGGAAGGGCTCGATCATGCGACCCTCCATTTTCCCTTCTTGGCAGTAGGGCTATGCCAAGCAGCCCGGAGGTACATCTAGGGACTTTGTAACACCACAACTTATGGGATGGGGGTGGGGAGAGGAGTGAGGCAGACACTTCTGAAGAGCTATGAGTCGTTTTCCCACCAGGAAACATGATGTGCCTCCGTATGCATCACGCTGTGTGGACATCACGGGCTTTAAGTTCTGGACAGGTGGTGAAGACACCATCCTATATTCCTGGGACCTCAGGAGCTACCAGAAGTTGCAACAACACAACTTATGCCACGAGGTGCCTGCTTGGTTGCCTTCAGGACCGAGCTCAACCCCAGGGTGGGGGCTTGGATGTGGGCATGGGTTGGTGAATTTGAGGCTGGGTCTTGAGTTGGGGTACTGGGCAATCTTGCATGCTGACCCAAGTCTTCTCACAGATCCTCAGCATTACCCACGACCCCAGTGAGGAATGGGTACTGGCAGGCTTGAAGATGAGCGATGTCGTCATCCTCCATGCTCACCGGGAAGAGAAGTATAAAGCTGTGGTCCAAAGATACACTCAACACCACAACCTCAAGTTTGCATCTTGTGGTGAGTTAGAAGCCAGGCAACCACCACGGGTTCCAATCTCCTTTCTTCTGCTCACTCTCCTTCCCTTACAATTCCCCTTATCACAGGGGCTTTCCATATTAGAATGAAGCCTGAAGGTTCAGGTAGACAGACACTGCAGGAGTTTCTTCTCATGGGTCTCTTGTTCAGGAATAACTCACCATGTCCTGGGTATAGGAGGAAGGTGGCAGCCTTCCCAGCAAAGGAGATGTGACAATATGACTTGGGGACCCCTGAGCCAAACCCTTGTGAGGAAGCATGGCCTTGGGCCATGCATCTGGCTTGCCTAAGGCAGGTTAACCAAGACAGAGAAGATAGTTGCTCTCTCCCTAGTCTCCTTGAGGACAGCTGGACTCAGAATGCACCCCCATCTGCTCTTCCCCTCGGCAGGGACCTATTTTGTGGCCACATTGGATGACATGATCCACTGCTTAGCGGCACCCTCTCTGAGAAGGTTGTTCCAGGTACGGAGGTGGGGAGTCAGGGGTGACCGGGGGTGTACATGCTGGGACACTCGGAGCTTGTGGGTCCAGATCCCTTCTTGATGGGGTCTGAGAGAGAACTGGAAAATACCGCTGAGATGACATTCTATGGTGGGAAGGGCTGAGGATACCTTGGGCTCTGTCTGTGACTTAGAGAAGCCTTGAGTCTACTGCTCCTTGAAAACTGAAGTCCCCATGTCTGGCTCAAGCCCTAACCCTTTGTGCTGGTCCCCTCTCTTTCTAGGCAGAGGAGTGTTACGACATTCTGTGTTGTGACGTGTCCTCTGATAATCAGTATCTGGTCACGGGTTCCAAGGAAAATGCCACAGTATACCAGCTCTTATACTGAAGATTGTGGGCTGTGGTCTTGCCAGTGAAGACCCAGAAGGATCAGACCATGTGCGTTCACAGTCCCGGACACCTCCAACACCTGCCTCCCTCTACTTCAGCCCTGTGGTTGGCTGGCTGTACTCCCAGGCTTTGATTACATAGCTTAGGGGATTTTCCTTTTTTTTTTTTCCATCCCCTATCACTGGTTTCTGTGTTTGCCAGGTAACTTTATGAGATATGGCTTTGGAATTAATAAAATAGAGCAAAACACAGAATAACCTGCTTGTATGTTTCAGGTAACAAATTTACAGTAATGGTTTATTTCTCTCCGTGTTTAGCAAGTGGGGGCCTGCCGTTTTTCTGGGGTGGATCTAATAGGTGCTCTCCTGGTACTGTGATAGAATAGCCTGACCAAAATGCAACTTAGAGAAGAAAGTTTTTATTTTTGGATTCCAGAGGGTTAGTCTCTCAAGACAAGGAAGGCATGGTAGCAGGAGCGTGGGGCCAGACAGGTGGATGGGAAGCTGAGTAGTCACATTTCATCCATGAGAGAGAGAGAGAGAGAAGAGAGAGGGAGAGGAGAGAGAGAGGGAGAGGGAGAGGATGAGAGCATTCAGTGGCATCCTTCCCACTCTATCCCCTAAAGTCTCACAACTTCCCAAATAGCACCACCCCACCAACTGGGGACCAAGTGTTCAGACACAGGAGCCCATGGGGGACTGCTTTCATTCACACACATTGGGAAGGAAAGACAGTTAGGCCAGATTTGGTTTTATTTGTAACGTCAGAGGCGGCGGTGCTGGCCATGCACTCTCTGAACGCTTAGGAAGTGTAAGGAGGAGTTCTTGTGCTGCTAGCTCCTTGTATCTGTGGTTTTATACCTGGCGCTCAACCAATCATGGGTTGCAAGCGTTTAGAAGAAGAGTTTCCTTTTGCGCTGAAATTGTGCTTTTTTTGCTCCCTAAATAATTCATTGGAACATTTCTTTATTCGGTGCTCCCATCACAGTAGGGGTTATAATCGTCTAGAGGCGATTTCAGGCATAGAAAGCTGAGCACAGGCTGTATGGCATGCTATGTCACTTTATAAAGATCCACTTCGGTGGATCTTTGGCATCCACCGAAGATGGTTTGAATGAGGCTGTGGAGCCAAGCACAGTGAGTGACTCTTCACATGCAAACTTTAGCCTGTATTTGGCAGGGCTTGACTCTCAATCTCAGTTTAACATCCCAGGACCCTGGTCCGACCATATCCCGAAGCTGGGATCTCTGCAGTGCTGGATGGAATCCGGTGCTGATGAATTTGATTTGACTGAGATGTAAGCCTCACAGTCTTGGGCATTTGAACCCTTGGTCTCCTGTTGGTGGTGTTGTCTGGGCAGGATTAGATTGACGCAGCCTTGCTGGAGGAAGTGCACCTCTGGGGGTGGGCTCTGTGATTCAATCCCCATTTCCAGTTTGCTCTCACTGCTTTGTGCTTGCGGATGAGGATGTGGCTCTTAGCTTTCCCGTTCCTGCTGTCATGCCGCTTGTCACGATTCCCCACCGTAATGGACTTTTATTCTTCTGGAACTGTGAGCCCAAATAAACCCTTCTTTCTCTAAGTTGCTTTTGTCATAGTGTTTTTTATCACAGTAATAGAAAAGAAACTGGTACCAAAAAGTGTTGTTATCTGGCTCTGTACACATGCACGTCCATTGCCCCCCACCTTCCTCTTTGCCTGGCATTGGTATGGCAGAGACAACCATGCCCACTGATGTTTGGGGCTTAGAGTTGCCTCTCAGAGGATTATGAGTAAATAAAGTGCGCCACATCTGAGCTAGGCCTAAACAAGGGAATTAGAAGAGTAGAAGTTTCCCGGCGGGATGCTTTCTATCAGCTCAAGGCAAAAGAGGCAGAGACCCCAAAGCATGGCAGAGCCATAGGGTGGAGACATCCTGTATGCATGTTTCAGGTTCAGGGTGGAAGCCGAGAAAGCTCACTTTAGATACAGAAGCTTAAAATGAGAGCTTTATTTTCTGAACTCAGGGAGGCAGCCAGTTTGGGATCTGAACCCAGGCACCCAGCCGTATTGCATACTTAAAGAGTGAAAACCAAAATGAGCTCACACAGCGATGAGGGGGTAGTGGAAAGGGTCTTTGACTCAAGTTATTTTTGCTAACTAGACAAAGCAGTTCTAGCTGACCTTTAATTAGTCAGGGCCAGCTGTCCTTATGCTTGGTGAATTTCTAGGAGAAGCAAGGCCACAGATTATACTGAACAGAAACATAGTTTTTGGTCAACCTTACCTTGCACAGAGAGCTTTTCTCTGTATCAGCAACAAGCTGAGATGATGTGACTGTTAGGCCTGAAACAGAAATGGCTGTAATTGTGCTATCCAACAGGCCCCAGAGCATGCATGAAACAAGGAGAGAAGCTGCCTATCCATGTGTGTTGGTTTGGGCTCATAGGGCACGGCACTATGGAGGTGTAACCTTGTTGGGGTAGGTGTGGCCTTGTTGGAGGAAGTGTGTCACTGTGTGGGTGGGCTTTGAGGTTTTATATACGGACGCAAGCTACATCCAGTGTGACACACAGTTTCCTTCTCAGCCTGCAGATCAAGAGGTAGAATTCTCAGCTCCTCCAGGACCATGTCTGCCTGCCTGCTGCCATGTTTCCCACAGCATGGACTAAACCTCTGAACTGCAAGCCAGCCCCAGTTAAATGCTTTCCATTATAAGAGTTACTGTGGTCACCAAAGAGCACGCAGGGATTGGACCTAGGACCCCTACACATATGTAACTGATGGGCAGCTTAACCTTCATGTGGGCCCCCTAGTAAGTTGAGAGGGTGCTGCCTCTGACAAGGACTCTGTTGCCTACTTTTTCCGTCACTTCCCCCAACATGGATGCCTGGTCTGGCCTCAGTGGATGAGGATGAGCTCAGTCCTGATGTGACTTGGTGTGCTGGGGTGGGTTGGGGGTTCCCTTTTCTGAGGAGAAGGGGAGGGGAAAGAGGATGGGAAGGTGAGGCAGAGAGGAGAGGAGGGAGGGGCTATGATTGGAATGTAAAGTGAATATATAAATTTTTAAAAAAGTAAATAAAAGGAAATCATGGTTAAAAAAAAAAGAAGAAGAAGAGTTGCTGTGGTCATGGTATCTGCTCAGAGCAATAAAGCCCCAACTAAAGCCCCATGAAAGACAAATGAACTTAAATTTTCACCGTGTTAATGTTGAGGTCTGTGTGTTACTGTAGCTCTGGAAAGAAAATACATTTACTTAAAAAGCCCAAGTAGTGAACATAGTTTAGGCCTTGTTAGAGTTGACATCCGAACTACTAAATTCTGCAGCTGAGGCAGGCAAGCGGCCACAGGTACATTGATAAACAAGTGAGTGTGAACTTTATCAATGAAACTTTGTAAATAACTCGTGGGACCAATTGACCTTCTGTGTATAATTTGTCAACTCCTATCAGTATGTCTTATATGCCTTTAAGTAACATAGGCAATTAAAAATTTCATTAAAAAATGTATAGAGTTAGCTGGGTATGGGGGCACACACCTCTAACCCCAGCACTCGGGAGGCAGAGGCAGGTGGATCTCTGAGTTCAAGGCCAGCCTGGTCCACAGAGTGAGTTCCAGGAAAGCTGGAGTGACATAGAGAGACCATATCTCGAAACCCCTACCTCCCCTCACACACACCTAAGAGAGAGATACATAGAGAAATACATGGGAAGAAAGACATATAGAAAGATACATAGGGGAGAGGGGGAGAGAGAGTATAAGGGCTACCAGTGAGGTGTTCAGTGGGGCTATAGAATCACATAGGCTTTAAAATGAATGTGTCCATCAAGGGTGCATGAATAAGCCAACCGTGGCATAATCACACAGGGACACACTAAGCAGCTGCATTAGAATGGAAGAGAATTTCTTACACATACCACAGTCTGGATGAGTTTCAGGACAGCTACGAAAGGATCACTGCACTGTTCCAGTCATGAGGTACTTAGAGGAGTTAATTCAAAGAGACAAGAACTAGAATGGTTGTCAGCTGGGGCTGAATATAAAGGCACGGCTGTTTAATAAATACAGATGTTCAGGGGTTTTGTTTGTTTTGAGTCAGGGTCTTATGCAGCCCAGGCTGGCCTTGAACTCACCAAGACAGTGACTAACATTTTGAAGACGGTTGAACCGCATTTCAAAGTGGCCGTCCGATCTTATGACTCCACCAGCAATGAATATGGATTCCATTTTCTCCGTGTCCTCATCAAAACTTGGTTACTATGCCCTGTGGCAGAGGCTGGCTTGAAGTTCTGATCCTCTAGCCACAGCCTCCCGTGTGCTGAGTGTCCAAACAGCACCATCATGCTTGGCCTCAGATGTTCAGTTTTGCAACATGAAAGGCACAGAGGTGCCAGTTGGACAACATCAAATGCATGCATTTGGTAGTTTGGATGGGACAATAAACTCTTCCTTGGTTTCCTTTGTTGGGGATTTTGTCACCGTAGTGAGAAAAGTAACTGATGTACATGGGAATCTTGGATAACGTTTGGGTAACAGTGACTGGGTTTTGCTGTTGTTTTATACTTCCCTCCCTCTCTGCAGAGCTGTAGTTTCTTTGTTAGATACTTGGGGACAAAACTTGTGTCATTAAAGACCTGGAGTCAGCGTTCCTCAGTGCCAGGTATGGGCAAGAACCCTGAAGGCCCTTTCACATGTTTCCACACCGTTTTCTTATGAGGCATTTCTCTTTCTCACTAATTCATATTTCGTGCCATTTCTCCCAGCTCTTAAAAAGGACCACCGGCTGGAAACATGGCTCATCGGTTCAGAACACTGGCTGCTCTTCTAGGGGACCTGGGTTTCCAGCACTCACATGGTGGTGGCTCTCAATCACCTCTAACTCCAGGTTCAGGGATCTGATACCCTCTTCTGGCTGCTGTGGGCACTACAGTCACTTGGTGCTAGTACCTGTAGGCAAAACACAGCACACAACATAAAGATAAGAAAATCTAATTTTAAAAAGTCTCTCATTTGGACATTCGCACACACACACACACACACACACACACACACCTCATTCAGGGGCACGGACAGTTCAGTGTGTTTTAGTGTATTTACCGTGTTAGCTTTCAGTGCTGTGACAAAAGCAGCTTAAAGGAAGAAAGATTGGTTTTGGCTCCCACTTTTTGTCCGTACTCAGCTGGCTCCATTGCTTTGGGCCTGAAACGAGGCAGAGCATCACGTGGGAATGGAGCAGAGCTATTCACCTCATGACATCTAGCAGTGTAGTCTAGAAAGAGTGTGGAAGGGGTGGGAACAAGATGCAGCCTTCCAGGCTATACCTGTCCACCCCTTCCCTCCCCCTTCCCTGCTTCATCCGCCTAAGCCCCACCTTCTTCTTTTTATTGATTTGCCTATTTACATATGCATGTGTATGAGCACATAGGGACATGTACACACACACACACACACACATATACACACACATAAACACACCCTTTCAAACCAGGTAATTTCAGTGATGATCAGTTGCTCAAGACAAGGAAGGAAAACTTCTTTTCATGAGACAAGAAGAACGAGAACATTAAAGAATGTAGGGATTAACATCTTCCTAATGAGTATATGTGATATGCATAATCTAGCTAGCCTTAAAGTTATTATTTTAGTAAGGGAAACATTACAGTCATAAGACACTTCTAGTAACATCAGGAACATCCTTAATGTGGGCTGTGGTAACTACTTTTCATTGATGTGGTATTATGCTATAACCAGAAGTGACTTAGGGAAGAGAGAAGGGAGAATCTGTGGTATTGGAAAGGCATGGCAGCTGGCAGCTGCAGCAAGAAGCCGAGAGAGCACATCTGTAACTATAGGCAGAGTGGAAAGGGCAAGATATAAACTCCCAAAGTTCACCCTCTAGTGATGTACTTCCTCCAGCAGGGCTGTACCTCCTAAGGTTCTATGACCTCCCCGAAGTGCCACCAACCAGGGACCAAGTGTTTAAAGACATGAACCTTTGGGATCACAAACACATGAGCTTATAGGGGACATTTCTCATTAAAAGCTCCACACATGCCTACTGATGTCATCATTTCTGGCCAATGTAATCAGATCAGAAAAGTTAGCATCTTAAGAATGGTTATAGCCAGGCATGGTGGCACATGCCTTTAATCCCAGAACTCAGGAAGGCAGAGGTGGGTAGATGGATCACTGTGCGTTTGAGGCCAGCCTGGTCTACAAAGCTAGGATATTCAGAGAAACCTGTCTTGGAAAAAAAACAACCACTCCCCCCCAAAAAAGAAAAAAAAAAGAATTGTTATGAGTTCTTTCCATTTGCAGATGATGTGATGGTATTCTAGAATTCTTGATATTCCAAAGTACTGCTACAGTGGTAGAGCATCTCTCTCTCTCTCATAGCCTTTGGAAATACGAATATCATTGTGGTAGTTTGAATGAAAAATGACTACCATAGGCCCATAGGGAGTGGCATTATTGGTGGTGTGGCCTTATTGTCGTAGGTGTGGCTTTGTTGGAGGAAGTATGTCAATGGGAGGTGGGCCTTGAGGTTTCAGAAGTTCAAGCCAAGCTTAGTGGCTTGCTCACTTTTCCTGCTGCCTGTAGGCCAACATGTAGAACTGTCAGCTACCTCTCCAGCATTGTGTCTGCCTGTGTGCCGCCATGCTTCCCACCATGATGATAGTGGATTAAACCCCTGAACTGTAAGCTAGCCCCAATTAAGTGTTTCCTTATAAGAGTTGCTGTTGCCATGGTGTCTCTTCATGGCAGTAAAAACCCTAAGACAAGCATGTACTGTTAGAAGACATAGAGAAAGTCTCGGTTAGAAAAGCCACAGGGAAGGTTGAACAAGTAGTGAAGAGCAAAATCACTGTGCCTCTAATTTCAGCTACGGGCTGAGGCAGGAGAAACTGTAAATGCAAGGCCTGTTTGAGCCATGTAGACAGAATTGAAGGCCAGCTCGAATAACTTAAAACTTCTCTCCAAATAACAACAAAAGAACAACCAAAACCAAAATCAAAACCAAAATAAAAAAACAACAACAAAACCTCCAAAACGAAAAGGGTTGAGTGTGAATTTCAGAAGTGGGGAACTTGCAAAGGATGTGTAAGGGTCTGGGTTTAATTCCAAGGAGAGAAAAGAAAAATAAATGGAAAACGGAAAAATGTACAGCGCTTTTGGCAGACAGAAGCAGGCTGGGTGAGGCTCTCAGGTCGACGTCACAAAGATCGAACTCTTACCAAGTGTGTGAGTTTAACACACTGTGAAAACAGCAGTGAGTTTTGGTTCATGGAATTACTAAAATGCTATGGAAAATGAGTATGTTACAACTGTCAGGGAAGAACCAAAACAGAAAGATGGGCTAATCCTGCCAGGTGTTAAGGATAACTAAATCTCAGCTGTCTTAGTTAGGGTTCTATTGCTATGAATAGACACCATGACCCACAGCAACTCTTATAAAAGAAAACATTTACTTGGGCCTGGCTTACAGTTTCAGCGTAGTTTGGTCCATTGTCATTATTGGTGGGAAGCATGGCAGTGTCCAGGCAGACATGGTGCTGGAGACAGAGCTGAGGGTTCTACCTCTTGGTCCGCAGGCAGTAAGGAGAGAGTGTGACACTGGGTATAGTTTGAGCATATATAACCTCATAGCCTGCTTCCATAGTGACACACTTCCTCCAGCAAGGCCACACCTCCTAAAAGTGCCACTCCGTACGAGCCAAGCTTTTAAACATACGAGTCTATGGGGTCCTTGCCTATTCAAACCTCCCTCCAGAACTTGGAAAGACATCTTCAGTAACTCTGTTGGTTAGTTTCCCCTCCCCCCCCAACTTGACACAAACCAGGCTTACCTGGAACGTGGAACTTCATGGGAAGAATTGCCTCCCTCAGACTGGCCTGTAGGCAGTCTGTGGGCATTTTTTGTTTGGTTGTTGTTGTTTAATGATTGATGTGGAAGGGCCCAGACCACTATGGGAGGGGCAGCCCTTGGGCGGATGGTTTGGGGCTGTATAGGACAGCATGCTGAGTAGGCCATGGGAGGCAAGCTAGTGGGCAGCATTCCTCTGTGGGTCTCTGCCCCAGTTCCTGCTTTGAGTTCTTGCCTCAGCTTCTTTTGGTTATGAACTAGAATCTGTGAGCTAACAATAAGTCTTTTACCCTCCATGTTGGTTTTGGTCAGTGTTTTATCACGGTAACAGGGAGCAGATGATGACAGTGAGCAAATGGGTGAACCGGGGCGGTCAGTGGAGGAGTGTAACATGACGTTTCGGATTCTGCTCTTTGTGTTATGGTTATGGGGAAGTCAGGTGAAGACTATGTGGGACCTTTATTACCTTCATCACTGTTTTTTTTTTTTTTAAGTCTGAACATTAAAACAAACAGTGAAAATCAACAAGTAGATTCCCATAGACCAGTGGTTCTCAGCTTGTGGGTTGTAAGCCCTTTGGGAGTCACATATCATATATCCTGCATATCAGATATTTATATTATGATTCATGACAGTAGCAAAATTACAGTTATGATGTAGCAACGAAATAATGTTGTGATTGGGGGTCACCACAACACGAGAAAGGAACTGTATTAAAGGGTGGCAGCATTAGGAAGGCTGAGAGACATTGCCTTAGGCCTTACCCCAGAGCCTCTGACTGAGTAAATTTTGTAAACTGTGGATCACCCTTTAACAGCCTCCCTGCGAGTTTCCAGGATTCAGTCTAGGTGGTCATCCTGGCTACATTAAGAGATAATCAGCTGAATGCAATGCACTGGTGTGTCTGTGAGGGTGTGTCTTGAGAGGATTGCCATGTGGGACAGTGGCTGGGGCTGAGATGAGAGGGAATTGCTGCCACTGTGGGTTGCATTGGGCAACACGCACCCCAGTTGCAGAAAAAGACCCTGGAAAAAGCATGAGTCTGCCTTTCTTCCTTCTTTCCCTTCTTTCTTCTTTTCTTCTCTCCTTCCCCCTCCATTTCTTCGTCCTTTCCTCTCTATTTTTCCCTTCTTTTTAAATTTTGGTTTCTTTTTGTTTGAGACAGGCTCTCTCTATGTTATCCCATGCTGTCCTGGAATTCCCTTTGTAGACAAGCTTGTCACGTCCGCCTCAACCAGCAAGGAAAGGCACAACACCCGAGCTCTTCTTCAAGCAGTTTATTCAGGAGTTTTGAACAATCTTCTTCTTCTTCTTCTTCTTCTTCTTCTTCTTCTTCTTCTTCTTCTTCCTCTTCTTCCTCTTCTTCCTCTTCTTCCTCTTCTTCCCCGAGGAGAGCCCGTCCCAGGAATAAGTAGCCCTGAGCCAGCCAACCCCGGGTAGCCACGTGGGAAGTGCGGATAGGTACACGCAAGAGAAGGCAGATCATCAGACACAGCACAGCCAAATAAGGAGTTGTTTATCATGAGAGCACTCATCGTCGGGGTGGCGGAAGGCGGAAACCGGTGCCATCTTTAAGGCGTGGCACACACAGCTCTCCACACAAGCTATCTTTGAATAAAGATCTACATACTTGTTACCTCTGATTACTGTGTTTAAAGGTGTTTGTCACCACATTCAAACTGAAGCATCCTTCTTTCTGAGCGCTTTCTATCCTCTGCTGACTCAAGCCCCTTGGCTTTTCAGCATGAACTCAACACACAGGTGATTCTTCAGGACTGTTCTAGGCTGTTCGCGCACCATGACTGGGACTTGGACTGACCATCTTCTTTGCCTCTTAGGTGGAACACTGTTGACTACCTATATCCTGCCATGCCAGCCAGTCTGATATATCCCCGTACATACTCTATTCCTCTAGAGAACCCTGCGAAGGTAATTTTGTAAGACTCTGTGTCAAGAAGCACATTCACATTAATTTGAAAAACCCACAGCGCTCCTATGAATCAAGAGCCCTTTGGGTTTAACTAATTCTTCATATCAATTTACGTGGAATAAGCTTAGTAATTTTGAGTCACAGTTATTGCGATCAGTGTTGTGGTACATGAAAAGTCAAGGCAGTTCATGTGCCCGAAGTGTCCGTGGTTCACGGGGAAGGATGCACCATGGAAAATAACTCTGGTAAAGGGCAGGAATGCTCATGTCCTGATGGGGAGGGACATGACCTGAGCCACTGGAGGGCAGAATAAGCAGTTGGCTTGTTGGAATGTGCAGGGAGTGAACAATCTAAGAGACAGTTAGAAGGTGGCTATGAGAGAAAGGGTCACGGTTGGTAAGGAGACAGTTGGAGAGAGATCAAGGGATAGACACTGGTCTTAGGAGCAGAATAGGGGAACTGGCCAAGGATGCTGGTTTGGGAAAGAGGTGAGGCCTGTGTCTGCCTGGCTTGGTAACGGAGACTGATGACAGTCCTGTCCCACAGGATCTTACCACAAACCAGGGCAGGAGACCACCTAAGGCACAGCAACAAGCAGCTTGAATTTCTGGATGGTATGAACTTAGCTCCTTAATGGAGGGCTTAGAAAAAAGCTGCCCAAGGCTTATGAGAGTCAGGGCTGGGAGTTGGGGCTGCTTGCCGTTTATGGGCAGAAAGGTATATGAGTGGCGATAGCCCCCTTTGGGGATGCGGGCCTGTTGGTCAAAGAAGAAGACTCACAATAAACAAGGATGAATTATGGCAAGTGTGTGTGGGGTACCCTGAGGGTTACAGAGTCCTGGGTAGTCTTGTGTTGGAAGCTGTAGGAGAAAAGATGTGCTTAAGGTGGCATGTCGTTGAGGTACCTTTGTGCTCAAGTGTAAGTTCTGTGCCTGTGAGATTTTTATTTTCTTCCCTTTTCTCTTTCTGAGACAAAGTCCCATATAGTCCTATCTAGGCTCTAAATCTCTGTGTGGCCAAGAATAACACTGAACTTCCAATTCCCCTTCTACCTCCCTAGTACTAGGATTGGCTTTGTGGTGTCTTACCTCTAAAGTGATCAAAGCCTTACTGCAGGGGTGAGATGAGCTTCCGTGATACAGAAAAAGCACTCAACCAATGTTATCATTAATAAGGAACAAGAAGGACCTGAAGGGGCAACCCAAGGGGCCACAAAGAACACCATGATGGTACACAGTCACGGAAGCCCTGCCTGGAAAGGGCAGGGATCAAGTAGAGAGGAGTCGTCATGGATTTATGTACCTACTGGATACCAGGTATGTAGCATGCGTGATCATAGACCATTCTTGTTGTATCCTTAGGAGGGAGTATCTGTCGTCATTCCTGCGCTACCATGTAATGGACGTGTGGTTAGGATATGACTGTCTAATCTGGCTATGGATGACCCTTGGCCTAATGGTTGATTTCCCTCTGAGGTGGTCCCTCTTCGGAGGCCAAAGCTGGTGATCTGGAGATGCACAAGCTCTGAGATGTATTCTCCATGAACTTCCAGAGTGAGGGCACCTGAATCCTCTTGTCGCCGTGCAACACCTGATAGAGGACAGATTGCCAACACCAGAAGGTCATTCTGTGACCCAGACTCCATACATCCCCAAGTGAAACATGTTTGCACGAATCTTCTCCCAGCTTCCAAGGAGCCCAGAGTGTGAATTAACTCTCTTGGGTCTTCTCTGAGCCTCCAAACCCACCCAAACTTTTATTAGCTCCCGCTGGCTGTTTCCCTGTCCTTAATCTGGTAGCTTGGCCACACTGACTCCTTTCCTGCCTTTAGTACTTAATGACATCCATCTTGTTGTTTAGGTCTCTTCCACTGGCCACTGAAATCTAACCCACTTGCACAAATCCAGCCTGCGCAGCCTTCCACATTCCACACTCATGCCAACTCTTTCCCATAAGTGCCAGGGTGGGTTCATGGCATGAGTCCAGGTGATGAGCTACTTAGCTGATATCAACTGTGTCTGGCCTGACCACAGGCGTTCTTTGGGCCCAGAGGCTGGCCTAGCCTTCTCTGGGCTTCCTTCAGGGAATAGGATAAGAGCTGGTGGAATTTCCAAGACTCTGCTCCCAGCCCCATTTAATGATACTCTGTGCCTGCTCCCAGCTCGGGGGGCAGGGGTGAGGGGGAAATGAGCATGGGCATGGGAAGTCTGGGTACTTGTTCAATGCCTGAGCCTTCCTTTCCTTCTGTGCTCTGATGTCTGCATCTTCTGGCTGTCAGAACAGCACACAACCTGACTCTCACAAATGCCTCTTTGGTAACAAGGACAAAGTTACTCAAACTTTAATGGACATCAGAATCCCCTGGACAAGTGTGGACTCTTAACTCTGGTTTTAAATGGGTCCTGAGAGTTCGAGTGTGTGTTCGTGTAGGCCAGAGGTCAATTTCAGATATCCTGAATCACTCTCTACCTTGCTTTTGAGGCAGCTTCTCTCACTGAATCTAGAGCTCACTGATTGGCTAGACTGGGCTTCCTCAGTTCTTGGATTGTAGATTTGCATGACTATGACCATGAATTTTGCATAATTTTTGCGTTGGGGATACAAACACTTTATCAACTGAGCTCTCCAGTCTGAAAGTGCTTCTAATTTGTTTTCAGTGATCCAGTCTTGGAAATACAGAGGTTCTGCTCTGGGTTCACAGCCCTAGCTGAAGGCTAGACTGGGCTGGCAGGGAGCTGCCCCACTCACTTCCTTCTTCATTGCTTAAAAAAAAGTATGTGTGTGTGTGTGTGTGTGTGTGTGTGTAGGTCCTATGTCTAGATGATGTGGGATTGAGGGAACCAATTCATTGGTGGTGTTGAGGTATAAGTACTTGGGGACATTGTGGGAGTCCCATCACACATAGACCAAGGCTAAAAGGGAGGTGTAGCAGAGAGACAGGGGTACTCTGGAGGTGGAGAGGCACATGGCAAGTTAGGAGGTCTCTTAGGTTTGCTCTCTGATGCTGCGATGAACACCATGACCAATACCAACTTGGGGATGGAGAGGGTTTATTTGGCTCACATACCATAATCGCTCTCCATCAGGAGAAATCAGAGCAGGACTCCAGGCAGGAGGGCAGAAACTGAAGTAGAGGTCCTGAAAGAGGGCTGCTTCCTGGCTTGTTCCTCGTGCCTTGCTCAGCCTGCTTTCTTATACAACCCGAGACTGCCTGCATGGGGACAGCACTGCCCACAGTGGGGTTGGCCCTCCAGTGTCAGCCATTAATAGAGAAAACACCCTAGAGACTCCTACAGGCAATCTGATAGAGGCGTTTTCTCGACTGAGGTTCCCTCTTCCCAGATGACCTGAGCCCGTGCTACATCTATAGAAATCTGATTAGCATTGGAGGGAGGGAGCAGGAAAGAGGAAGCACCTTCTCTCTTCATTCCTAACTCCCTCTCTTTTCTCTTCAAAGCTGGGGGCTCAGTCACAAACACACCTTGTCTTTTACATTTCCTTGACATTTGTTTTGCCCTTCTGGTCCAGCATACTGCTCTGGTCTTTGTCTTGCCAAATCTAGATCTCTACTGATTTTTTTTTAAATTTGCCTCACTCAAGAAACTCTAAAGGGGGCTGAACAGTGCTTTCAAAGACAGTCATTCCTGGTCCCCACAGTGCCACCCCTAGTGCCTGGCATATAAAAGTCGCCAATGATGCGGGTGTGTTTCAGGATGGAGCCAGGGGAAAGTGGGGCATGGTTTGTCTACCACCGGGGCTCCCGGGCCCTCAAAAGAGGTGATCTGTACCGGAAGGAGGCTCCTCCTAGGACAGCTAAGTCCTGGAACCCATCCTGCAGCTCTCTGTGAAGTCTCACATGCCTTGTATCCAAGATTTGACTTGTTCAGTAGCTAACCAACAGAGGGCACCATGGCATTAGCTGGAGTCTGCTCCCTCTTAGTGGGAATCACTGGCCCTGGGAGCACCATGCTCCCTGGGTATGATTGCAGCACCAGGCCCCTCTCAGTCAGGGTGGAAGGGTGGTGGGATCTTCTCTGCACAGCCCGCTCTCGCTCTCTGTGGGTTACGGAACCAGAGCGCAGGTCTGGCTGTGTGGTTTTGACACACTGACCACCTATCTCCAGGCTGATTCCTCAGCTCTGTACAGTGGGGCTCATCCTTTCCAGCCTCATGTCAGACACAGAGAAACTACAACCCATCCTGGCCTAAGGTGCTGCTGTTTAGACGAGTGAGGGCACTGTACCCCTGCTTTGGGGGCTTCCATCACCTGTAAGGAATCAGAATCATGGGAATGAAACCTCCTCCTGATGTAGAAGGAAGCCCCAAGATGGGCATTTTCCAACCCCTTTCCAAAGCTACCCATGCATGGCAGCAGGGCTGAATCAGCCAGTTTTTGTTCAACCGGAGATTGTTCCTTCCCAGAAAGACCTCTTGAGAGTACACAGATAAGGGCAGGGTGGGTACAGTGTTTGTTAGCCATCAGAATGCACCAGACCGCGAGCTATGACAATCCCCCAACAGTAAGAAATGCCTGGAGAAGGGCTGTGCATCAGATGGGGACAGGGCTTGGCGATGGTAAAATGCTGCAAGTGGTGGGAGGCAGGAAGCTTAGCTTTGACTCATTTTTAAAAGGCTGGAGAGATGGCTCAGAGGTTGAGAGCACTGATCACTCTTCTAGATTGCCCACAGCTTCTTGACTGTCACAGGCCTCCTGTGGATGTAAAGGTGACGTGTCAGGTGAGACTCAATAGCAGTAGGTCTGAAGGAATGACCATCAAGACGTAAGGGCAAGGCACAGCTCCTTGGGTTGGGATTCTCAAGCTCAGGACCAACTCTCAGCACAAGAAGGTGGGTTAATGCGTAGTCTGAGGTCTGCCTGGTCTGTGAGTAGAGCCTCCACTATGAAACAAAAGCAGAAGAAGAGGTCAAGGGGCACAAGGAGCAGTTCAGCCAAAGCAAAAATAAGGAAACCTTGGGACTGACAGTTATTTTCTTTTCATTATTTCTAGATGATAGAAGATTTCTGGCTCCCGGGAAGCACAGAAAAAGAGGCCTGGTGGCCTCTGAGCAGGCAAATCAGAGATAGTAAGTGAATCCTGGAGATGGTTTGCTGGTGTCTCAAATCAGCCAGCGGCGTGCTGCTGGTCACATCCACTGGCGAGACGGTGGAGTGGAGAAGGAGCAGACAGAGTCCCAGAGGCATCATCATGGGAGCGGAGGGCTGGCTAGAGCTGAGCCTGGAGATGCCTGCCCCCGTGGAGATGAGGGCAGTAACAAGCTTCCGGTGAGCGCCAACAATTAATGGCTGGAATTTACCTCCACAGCCACATCCATGTCATGCCTCGGCACATCTTCCTGAACACATCTGCCTGTAGTGACGTCTTCAGGTTCTTTAGGCTCAGCATTCACACTTCATCTGTGTGAGCCAGATGAGCTGCATGAAGCCTGGGTTTCCACTGCCCAGTCGGCAAGTGGTCTCCAAGCTCGGAGTTTGGGGATTTGGGGTCGGGCAGTTCTGTGGTCTTGCCACTTAGTAGCTGTGTCATCTTGGAAACATTGTCTAAATCTCTGTACCCCAGTTCTCTCTTCTGTCATATGGTGATAATGGTCCCGATTGGATACTTGGGAGGTTTAAATGAGGTTGTGAGTAGAAATGACTCATTTGAAAAGACTTCCTTTAGTTATAGAGGTTCTTTTAAAAAGTTGGGCTACTTGGAAAAAAAGAGCACCTGACCTTCCTAGATGGGCATTTGATTATGCTGGGCGCTCATGAATGGGCAGGTGGAGGGGCTTACAAACCCTATCCTCAACAAGCCCTGGGGATCTCCGTGTCTTGTGCCTGCATTTCTAGAGTCTACACTGTTCGTTCCCAGCAATGGGGAGTCTACGCTTAGCTGAGGGGCTCAGAGAGGTCCAGCTCTGACTGAATGCCAGGTGTGGGGTTCAAGTGCCTGTATTTAGGGCAGACCTCCTCAGACCCAGCACTGTTGACATTGGAATGGAATCATTTGTTTGTGGGGAGTGTAGGGGGGAGGCAGACTGTCCCGTGCATTGTAGGATGATTGGCAGTACCTAGTCTCCACCCATTAGATGCCAGTAGCGCCTTCCATCCCATCCTGGCCCAGTTTTAACAAAGGAAACCATCTTTAGGCCTTGATGAATGTCCCCCAGGGAACTGAGGAGGGCTAATTTGGTGGAGAATTACCACATTTCTATGTTCCTTTGGGGGTCAACCTCTGTGATTGGTTATAGCCTGTGGTGTTGTTGTTTGCTGAGATTTCTTAATCTTGCCGATTCCTAACTATGTCTGTACCCTGACTGGAGGATCCAGTGCAGTCTTGGGAAAGGGTGTTTTCGGAGTTGAAGGACTGCGGGCTTTCCGGAGTCCCAGCCCCTTTTGAAACAAATGAATGGTTCACCTGTCGCTCAGTTCTTGTAGGTCCTGCTACTCAAATCTAAACGTTTGGAAGCTTATGAAATGCCACAGAACTGTCTTCAGTCCTTTCCTGTTGAATAAAATATTAGTCATGGTTAAGCAATGGATGTTGTATAGGGAACAGAAACTTGATTGATCTTCTTATACATGAATATAGTTTGTTTTTCTTTTTTAACCACAGACTTGAGAGTGGGTGGTTCCTCTTTCCGGTAGGCACCAGAACAAATCTTGAGGTCTTTTGATATGTTAGATGGGAAGTCATAGCAGGAGCATTTGGGGTCTCTGTTACTTAGGGAGCCTTTCTAAATGCTCTGAGGTCCACATCCCGGTCTTTTGACTGTGGTGAGGGCCTTTGATGCTTTCAATGGTTGACCTTTCATGTGTCCTCCACAGGCAAATCGGTGTGGCCTCACTCTTTGTTTAATGTTTTAAATGTTGGCTCTAAGAGTCAGTGGCAATATGCCGAGGACCCAAAGAAGCTCAGGACAGGGCTGACCCTTGTTTTGGCGTCATTTTTGCCATTTCAGGAAAGGGGGGTGTTCCTTGTTGACAACATTTACACAATGGTTCCTTTGCACTTTCCTAAAGAAGGGAAAGGCTTTCAGCCAAGCACCCATCTAAGGTGAGGGCAGACTTCCGATGGGGACCAGGTATAGTGCGGGCAACCTTTAGGCAGGGCTGACATTCCCAGTGTGGGATCAGCAGGGACAGTCAAAGCAATTCAGCTCATTTTTGGCAGATTTTTGAAGGATATTTCTAGACTGGTCAAAGAGTTGTTCTTTTTTTTTTTGTCCCACGTCTCAGATTATGGTATTTATACACCGTTTTGGACAAACAGAAGATTTAGTTTAGGTTATCTCTTCTGGAAGGGATATAGAAAAACAAAAATTGGTGGGTGGGGTTAATAAAAAGACACAGAAACTCTGCTGGCTGGGGTGCTGGCCTCCCCGGTGGGCATTTTTATTATGGAAATTACTGGTCCTTGTGCCATGTAGCTCTTCAGAGGACGTGGGTGTTCTTGCACTTGTTGGGGGTAAGGGACTTGGACCAAGTCATGGTGTGGGGGGTGCTGCGTGCTGTGCTGGTGGCTTCCAGTGGCCTTAGGATATGGTGTTGGGGGCTTCCGGTCCAGAGGGGTCCTCCTCTGAGAAGAGGCAGCCCTGCGGGTTGCCTGGTGGCTGTTTATGTCTCGGTGCTGCCCTGCTCTGGAGGTCAGGAGAACCCTGTGGTGGCGGGTGGCATCTTCAGGACATCGCTGCCCATTGCTGCTGCTCTGGGAAATTCAGAGAGTATCAGTCAGCTGCGGGCTCTCTATATCTGTCTGTCTGCCTCTCTCTGTCTCTGTCTGTCTGTCTCTCTCTCTGTCTCTCTCTTCCCCTCCATGTGTTTATCGGAAACTGTGCTTCAGGCTAGCAGAGTCCCACCTTTGTTCAGGAAGTTCTCTTTTAGCCTCTAGGGCTAGGAAGAAGGCTTCTTTGCAAACGGGGAGTTTGGCAAGATCAGCCTGTGTTTTTAGGTTTTTATCCAGGTCTTTGATTTGGTGTTGGTTCGTGTTCACCTCCTCAAGCAGCTTCTTCTCTTCCTCCTTCCTGATCAGCCGCCTGTCCACCAACAGGGTTTGCTGCAGTAGTCCCCAGTGAGGGCTGCACATGGGTTTTGCATTCGTTTTCTAGAGGTGCAGGGAATTTGGGGCCTCTTGCCCTGCTCTTACAGGTGACTCACCTCCTCCACCTTAACCCTCAAATTGAAACAAAACCAGAAGACAGCCTCTTTTTTAAACCACTCTCTTCCTGACTGTGGCTGTGGAGCCATTGCTGCTGCTGCTAACCTTCTGAAGGCTTGTGTGAGGATTCTTCCTTGCTGATCCTCCGATGCCATTTTGATACCCTATTTTTTTCTCTATATATATGGCAGGGCAGAGGACTGCCTGCCTTTAGACACGGCCAGCAATATTTTGTCTTGGGGATCATGCTCTGACTTGTCTGAGTTTCCGGGTTGTCACCCTGGGATTCAGTAGCTTTCTGACTCTTGAAGCATCAGATGCTAGGGGCAGGTGTTCAGCATGGTGCTGGGGCCAGGCTGGCAAGAGACGTATAATGTAAGGAAGTTGAGGCATCTGTGTAACTCCTAGCTCATTTGCAGGAACATCCTGGGAAGAGGGCTGGACACTCCAGAACTTGTGCTGTCAGATCTTTTAGATAGTTTCTTTCTTCTGTCCTTCCATCTGTCCATCCATCTATCCTTCCGCCCATCCCTCTCTCTCTTTGCCTGTGGCTTTTCAGCTTCTTCCCAATGAACTTGGTTACCTTCTGCCTGTAGTGAAACCTCCCATCATTTGTGAAAAGTGACTTCAGTGTCTCTTGAAAGCAGAAGCTGAGAGAAGTCACACTGTAGAGAGATTCCCCAGCCTTTGCTAACAACAGAAAGTCCTTCCTGGCACCCACCATGCCTCCATGATGCCTGTCTGAGCCCCCAAGCCCCTAGGTATCCCTCAGCTGCAGTCACCCACCCCAGAGAGCACAAGGTAGGGGTAGGGTGGGTGAGGTGGAGTGGGATGGGGTGTGATGGGGTGAGGGGTGGGATGGGACTGGGTGGGATAAGGTGGGGTGGGTGTGGTAGGATGAGGTGGAGTGGGGTAAGGTAGGGTGGGTGAGATGGGGTGGTGTGGGTAAGGTGGGGTAGGGTGAGTGGGTTGGGGTGAGGTCCTTTCCTACTGCAGGACAAATTGCCATATGTCTAGAAAATCGAGTCCACGGGCAGTGAGTGGGATGGAGTGGGTAGAGTGATATGGGTTCAGGTGGGGGTCGGTGGGGGTGAGTGGTGAGGTGGTGTGGGGTGGGTAGCACCTATTGATCTAGAGCTTGGCTTGTTGTCATAAAGGACTCTTTGAAACGTGACTTTGGTTTTTAAAATGAGCATTTGGAGATCTTTCTGATCCTTAACCTTCTTCAATTTGCATTTTGTGCCATTTTTTGCAAATACACAGGAAACATGAGATTTCAGGTGCTTTTTCTCAGATGTTTTTGAGACAGCGTGGCCCTTGCTCCTGACAAGTCGCTGGTACAGGCGCTATTGGCCCTGGGATACTTGTTGAGGCCCCCTTTCTCCCCCTATATTTAAGAGGCATTGTCCTGAAGGCCTGCCTGTGTACCAGTGTGGTCACACGCGGCCTTGGGTTTGGCTTAGCACTCTGTTCTTGCCATCTTGAAGTTCTTAATAATTTTTTGCAAATGTTTACTTTTAGCACCAGGCTCTACAAATCAGTCCCAAGGTTCTGAGGAAGGGCCATATCAGAGAAGTGTGCTGGTGTCCGAGTGTAGGCGCACCGGTAGAAGGTTCCTGCGGATGGGGAGGGGAAGGGCAGCCAGAGGCTGGGATGGAGGGCTAAGGAGAAGGGAGAGGGCCTGAAGACTCACAGGCTTTCTCAACAGGAGCAAAGGGAGAATCTGGGGGATTTTTTTTGTGTGTGTGGAATTCAAGAAAAGAGAAACTCCTGATTAGGAAAACTGCCTACTTGTGAGACAGTTATGCAGGGCCACCCTGGCCCTTGGCCTGGCCCCGGTGGAGCGTGACACATGGCCTGTAGCAGTGATGAAGCAGCGACACTGCCATAGAGCCACCGGTGGCCTGTGTGGAGCAGGCTACATGCACACTAGGGCCGGCTGTTAACGTCAGGTGGCATTCCTCAGGAGCAGTCAGCATTTTTGTTGTCCTTGTTTTGAGACGGGGTCGCTCATTGGCCTGGACCTCATTTATCAAGTAAAGAAGGCCCACAAGTAAGTCCCAGGGATTCCCCTGCCTCTGCCTCTGCCTTCCTAGTGATGAGATGGATTTTAAGAACATGCCTCTCTGCTTGACTGTTTAATGTAAGTCCTAGGGATCAAAGTCCTCATGCTTGTCATACAAGCCCTTTATCCACGGAGCCACCTTCCCAATCCAGTTGTACATTGCAAAGAGCAGTCACCTGTCACCTTCTGAGCCTCCATCCACTCCATCTGGATTCTTTGTGTCTCCGCCAAGTCTCATTTCTACCTGTGTCTCTTGTCAACAAGGCTGAGTGCCCTTGACTCCTCATTTTTGGTGGCTATGTTGGAGAAAATGCTTCAGGATGGGCATCTTCAGGAAGGTGACGGTGCCGGGGGTCCAGAAGGAGTCTTTGTCATCCTTGTTGTCATGGCCACCTGCAGCTACAGCAGGATCTGGAGCTGGTGGCATTTTCCTTTGGGCAAGGGCCTGGGAACTGTCGCGCAGAGGGCTGGATTCAGCATGTGCTGCAGTTCATTGTGAGTGACCTAAGCTAGGCCTCACTCTTGTTTTGGTTTTTTTCAGTAGGGCTTCCTTGGGGCTATGCCTTGCTCATTCATGGAAAGCTACCCACTATGCCGCTAACCAGTCCTCTAACAAAGAGCCTCACATGTGTATAGACACCTTTAATTTCCACAGGCGTTGTTCGGCGTCTTCCTTTCGTACTCAGCATTAGGTTTTAAGAAGTGACTGTCCCTCCTTGCACTTAAAACTTACTGAGAAGACCCACAGGGCTTTTGTTTATGTGGGTTAAAACTATTGCTATTCACCACGCTACCACTTAAAACAGAGGCACTTAAAATAGTCATGGACTCTTTGAAAAGAGCAATGGTGAACACATTGCCTTTGGTGTTGTCATGAAAAGAGCTTTGCCCTCATGGGCTCGCTCTCCTAGATACATGGCAGTTTGTTCTGCAGTAAGAAAGGGCCGCACGGACGATGAAAACTTGAAAAGTGAGTTTGGTTTGCATGGTTTTACAATACATGTGCTGGAGAAGAAGCTGTGGGATGCAATAAATTTTAGCAAAATCTGCTTGGGATGGATGGGTCTGGACCCTTAGCTCCTGGGTGATAGCTTGGCCTGTATTGAAAAGGCTACACTGGTTAATGGATGCTCTGAACCTTATCAGAAATACTTTCTGGTGTTTTATGTGAGGTTTGTAATGTCCATACAACGACCCCCCCCCCAATTTTAAATGGTATATGTTCATTTTACTGTTTGCTTTGCAACCCATACTACCTAGGCTATTCTAAAAGAGACCTTTGCTTTGCTAAAGTGCGCAGGCTGGTGGGTTTTAGCACATTATTGGGGTGTGTGAATAGTACTGCTGCCGTTCCTATTATTTTAATTCTAGAATATTTTTCCAAAATGAGATCTCACACTGCATCTCCAATCCAAGGAACCCCTTACCTGTGTTTTGTCTGTATGGATTTGTCTAGTCTGGATATTTCATATAAATATGATTTTATTCAGTATGTGTGGCCCCTTACGATTGGTTTTTTTCACATTGCACTGTGAACTGGTGGTTCACTCATGACGTTGCCTGCAGCAGCATTCTGTGCTATTTGTGATTAAATTGCACCCCACTATACTAATGTGCGTGGTGCTTTCTCTGTTCATTGGTAGGTGGCTGTTTAAATTGATGTCACTTTGACACTGTGACACAGGTAGCTGTGGATGTTTGCTGCATGAGGTTTTATATGGACACATGTTTTCAGTTCTCTTGGCTCTGTTTCGTTTCGAATGTCATTAATCCAATGAATAACCACGGCTTGCTTCTCGGCACCTGTGACCATGCATTAACCCCTGACTTCGCTGTGACAGCATGTCACCTCTTGCCCTCCCAAACTAGATAGGGAGAAATGAAATAAACTAGCCCTTGGGACATGTTTTGAACCTACAGTAGTCTTGGAGATTTTCTAGGAAGGAGCAGAACTTGCAAAGGCAGAGAGTTTGTTCTTTTGCTGTAAGATCTCTTGTTCAACCATGTTCAGAGCAGCTTTATTCGTAATAGCCAGAACCTGGAAACAACCCAAATGTCCCTCAACTGAGGAATGGATACAGAAATTGTGGTACTTTTACACAATGAAATACTACTCAGCAATTAAAAACAAGGAAATCATGAAATTTGCAGACAAATGGTGGGAACTAGAAAAGATCATCCTGAGTGAGGTATCCCAAAAGCAGAAAGACACACATACTTTTATAGACATATAAGATAGGAAATCGATACACCTAAAGAAGACAAACAAGAAAGAAGACCCGGGGTAAGATCATCAATTCTCGCTTAGAAAAACAAATGGGATGGGCAGGAGAAAACAAGTAACAGGACAGGAGCCTACCACAGAGGGCCTCCGAAAGACTCTACCTAGCAGTGTATCAAAGCAGATACTGAGACTTATAACCAAAACCTGAGCAGAGTGCAGGGAATCATATGAAAGAAGGGGAAGTTAATATGATCTGGAGAGGACAGGAGCTCCACAAGGACCAAATATATTTGGGCACAAGGGTCTTTTATGAGACTGTTTATCCAACCAAGGACCATTTATGGATATAACCTAGAACCTCTGCTCGGATGTAGCCTATGGTAGCTCAGTATCCAAGTGGGTACCCTAGTAAAGGGAACAGGGACTATTTCTAACATGAACTCAATGGCGGGCTCTTTGACCTCTCACCCCTCTGAGGGAGGAGCAGCCCTGCCAGGCCACAGAGGAGGGCTTTGCAGCCAGTCCTGAAGACACCTGATAAACCAGGGTCAGATGAAAGGGGAGGAGGTCCTCCCCCATCAGTGGACTTGGAAAGGGGCAGGGAAGAGATGAGGGAGGGAGGGTGGGATGGGGAGGGAACGAGGGAGCGGGATACACCAGGGACACAAAGTTAATAGACTGTAATATAAAAAAATAAATATGAGAAAAAAAAAGTAAAAAAAAAAATCTCTAGAAGAAACATTGCCACATCCAAAATGATGCCCGGGAGTCCTCAAGTTCAACTTGTGCAGACAGACTGGTGTTAGATCTTGTATGTTGGCTATGCATCAAGGGTCTCTCTTATCCACCTCTCCCTCTCTGACATGGTTGGCTATGGTCAGAGTGTCCCCACAGCCCTGAGTCTCTGCCTGCGGGTGGCTCTGCTCTGTAGCTTGTGTCTTTCATGGGAAAAGCTGTACAGCCTCCTAGTAATTGACTGTGCGAGGTTCCTCAGACCAACAGAGGCAGCTCCCATATCAAGTTGGTATTCTATGACCTTTCCTGATCCAGAAGCAGGTGGCTTGCTGTAAGTAGACATGATCCACAATACAGTGGGATGAGAAGTAATTGTATAGGACTGTGTGAAGTAATAGGAGAATGTCAGTGTGATCTCTTATTTATTTAAACTATTGTTAACGCTCTATGTATTTCTGGGCTACCTCAGGGAAGCCCCCCGCCCCAGTCCTCTGTAAATCCCAACAATTATTTAATTTATTTAGACTCTGCTTTTGTAAGCTGAAATAAAACATTTGAAAGGGTTTAATTGTTTTCCAGGGGTGTGCTTAGATATGTCTCACTGTGGTTTTAATTTTGCTCTTGCCCAACGCCCAATGCTGTCAGTCATCTTTCATTACCAGTTACTCACACATAATCTTCAATGAAGTGTCAGGGCATGCTCTTTTGAAGGGACCTGTGTGGGAATAGGGACTTGAGGTCCAGAAAATAGAGTCTAGCCAGAGGCTGGTAGTCTTAGAATGGAAACAAAGGATGGCTGTGAGGGGGATTTGGCCTCAGGGCACCCCCTTAGGCCCTGTATCTCTTCATCACCCCTCCTGCTCTTGCCAAAGGATGGGTGTGTGCAGTGGGTTCACTACAGTGAAGGACGCAACTCTGCCTTTGGGGCGTGCCAGGTTCAGAGGAGCCACATATTCTAAGCAGTCGGGCTATGGTGTGGCTGAGGCTTAGTGCCCCGCCCCCCCCCCTCAGGCTCATGTTCAAGGAGGCTGCTCCCTGGTGTGGTGCTGGAGGGCATTTACCACCGTGCGCAGAATGGACCAGTGTTAGTCTTTTTGAGGGAGTTCATTTTTATTACCGTGCCATTCTAAAGTGAGCATCCCTATCAACAACCTCCTCCCCGTGGTTGGCTCCTGCTGTATGCTGCCATTTCCTTTCTCCTTTCTCTGCCACGCAATGTCACAGCCAAGAAGCTGTCACCAAGATGTTGGCACCAGGCTGCTTTTTAAAAAAAATGTACAAAATTTTAAAATCCATTTTATGTGAGGGTATTTTGCCTTCATATGTATGTGTATCTAATGCATGCCTGAAGATGGTTGAAGCCAGCATAAGACATCAGATCCCCTGGAATTGAGATATATGTGGTTGTAAGCTGCTGCATGGGTGCTGGGAACCAAACCCAGGCCTTCTATAAGAGTGGCAAGGGCTGTTAACCACTGAGCCATCTCCCCCAGCCTTGGCACCATCTTTTGGACACCTCCAGCCACCAGACTCTCTCTCTGTAATGTGCTCAGCTTTGGGTATTTGGTTAAAATAATAGAAAATGGATGCGGAAGAGGAAGAGGAGGAGGAAGACGAGGAGGCATCTTGTGTGGCACTTTGTCTGAGGGTCAGCAGAGTTCAGCTGCTGAACTTGAAACCAGCTAGGTCTCTCTCAGAGTCCTGGGCAGCTGCAGAGTACACTGATGGGCAGGGGTATGAGTGTGGCAGGTATCTGCAAACAGGTGACCTTCCTCCTGAGGCTCTGGGAGAATGAAGTTCCCTGTTCTTTTTCAGATTCTAGCTGTTTGTTTCAGTTTTCAAAGCCAGCGGTGGCTAGGCTAGTCTTTCTCATCCCAAGCTGTTCTGGTTTGACCCCCTAGTCTCCCCTTTCACTACATCAAGACCACAGATTTAGATGGTCCTTTCCCATGCCTGAACCCTGTGGCGCCATAAGAAGAATCCACAGGAGGCAGAAATCCAATCATCATCTCTGATCCGTCCCCCCCCCCACAACCTTAATTCTCCCTGGCTACAAGAGTAATATATTTATCACACCCAATTATTAGCACATAGGTGGATTTGGGTGTGTCATCACCCTGACCTTCACGAAGCCTGCCTAGCCCTAGAGACTTGATTGTCACACAGAAGAGAAAGGCCTCAGCTTTTCCCAGTGGTTTTCTTGGGCCCACCACTATAACCACAGCAAGCTGCCACTTCCCTCCACCCCAGCCGCCAGGGGGCAGTCACTTTTATGTCTGTGTTCCCAGCAACTCACAGGGGTTCGTCCTCATCCGAGATGTTCAGTAAACACCTGCAAAATGAACAAAGACTTCTGCCACTCTGCTGAGAAGTGTAGTTATTGCGAGTACACGTGGTGGGGGAAGGCCACCCCAGTTGGATCCTGACTGTACTACTGCGTTGCTTCTTTAGGTGAATTACTTTGCTCTTCTGTGCCACCATGTCTAGAAAAGTGAACAATGGTTATACTTCTCCATAAAGCTGGCATAAGGACGAAGGCAGCCAGTCCTCTGACTGCATTTAGTATGGGCTTCCAGCATGCTGAGCTGGTGCATCACTTTGAATCAGATCTGGTTAGAAAGATAGCATGTGCTCTCAGGGCTATCTTCTCCATGGTTCCTGGTCGGCGCCATCCCTGGGACCCAGGGTGCGTGCACCCGAGTCCTTTTATGACAATAGCTCCTTGCATTGTTCTCCTAAAATCTCACGTGCACAAATGGGTCATGGAATCAATGCCCAAAAGAAGGATCTCCAGAAGATGAGTCCTATAGAGCAAAGTGTCTTAACTGTGGGTCATGGCCTCGCACGGGATGGCAGAACGAGAGTGGAAGGTGTAGTTAAGACACTTGACAATGATAAAACACTTCTGAATACTCAGTGGTCCACAATTCCAAGTCAGGCCTGTAACTCCAGGTGTTTCTGTTGGTACTTACCTGTGGCAGTGTCTGCCTTCACTGCAACCTGGGTTATCAGAGATAGCATGGGCTGCACATGGTGGCTCATGCCTTTCATGGAAGCACCCAGGAGGCAGAGGCAGGAAGATCTCTCTGAGTCTGAGGCCGGCCTAGTCTACAATGAGTTCTAGGCCAGCCAGGGCTACCAGTAAGAGCCTGTCTCAAAAGATCAAAACCGAAGGAAAATAATACAGCATGTGCTATTGTCTACTGTGCACACTGCCATATCATGAAACACTAACCAACCCACCTGAAACACCTCTCAGCTAAGACTTGAGATTACTGCAAGGTATGGATTGCACTGTTCTTATTGCATAAACAAAGCTATCTGCTCTAATAGAAACAAAATAGTCGTGGAAAACAAAAGACTTTTAATATCTCCCTAATTGTCATTTCTCGGTATGTGTCTTAAGTAGTATGACTTTGATTGTGTGTTGTTAGGCAAGCACACCCATCGTATCAACATGCAAATTTTCTTTCGCTTTTAATAAATGGTAAAATTATATGTATATCAAGGAACTGTTTATAAATAAACCTTTCATTATTAGTAAATGTTTGCTCTGTGCGTCTGTTTTGTATTTTCAAGGTTGTGTACGAAGGTTTTGGGTATGAAGGGGCTTTGAGCAGAGCCGGTTTAAAAAGCTTTCTTCTCAGGCTCATGGGACTCTGTGTTGTCATGTTGTGTTCCCTGTGTAATTTTCCTGATTGGCCACTGGGACACTCCTTTCCCACATTCTTCCTTGTGTTCAGCTAGGTAGCATCTCTAGCCAATGCATCCTCAACATGTCAAGAGGCCCTTGCCTACACATGTGTCTCTAAATTAGATCCTGCAAGGACAGTGGCAGCCGCTTGCTCTCAGGGCTGCCTTCTCCGCGTAGCCTGGTCATCACAGGGGCCAGGACTCAGGGTTGCTTATGGCCCCCAAAGTGGCTATGTGCTAGTCAGTTGTCAATTTGACACAATTCGATACTCATCTGGGAAGGAGGATGCTCAGCGGAGGAAGTATATCAGGTTGGCCAGTGGACATTTTATTGATTAAAATGGGGCATTTTATCGAACAATAATATGGGTGGGCCCTGGCTTCTCTAAGAAAGCAGACTGAGCAAACTGTAAGCAGCACTCCTCCATGGCCTCCGCTTCAGTTCCCGCCTCTGTGGACCGGCCTTGAATTCCTGCCCTGACTTCCCTCAGTAGTAAACTCTCACCTGGGACTGTGAGATGAAATAAACCCTTTCCTCCTCCCAAAGCTGCTTTCTGTCAATGTTTTATCACATCAACAGAAAGCAAACCGGGACAGCCTTGAGGTTTGTTTGTTTGTTTGTTTGTTTAAATCTGAAGAGCAAAACTGACCTTTTAGGCTGAAGTAAATGTGTCTGTGTCATGTCAGTGTACCATGGAGGTGACAACATACGTGGGGAAGCAGGAGGAAAGACTTACTTTGGACCACGGTTTTAGAGATTTTTAGACCATGCAGTTGGCCCCATTCCCGTGGGCCTGTGTTGTGGCTGAGTGTGACAGGGCCACCTGTGGTAGAGCAAAGCCATTTACCTCACAGATGGCTAAGAAGCAGAGAACGGAAGGGATCAGAGACAGATTATACACCCAGAAGCCTACTTCTTCTACTCAGGCTCCACCTTGCCCAGTTTCCGCCACCTTCCAATACGCCAACCATGACCATCAGTGGATTGATCTATTGATTAGGTTAGTACCCCCATGTTCCAGTCCCTTCCCCAAAGCCAGCTTCAGTATACCAAACTCAAAGAAAACCTCGTAGCTAAACCCTAAGAAGTATCTTAGGGTTACTTCAGTTATAAAAGTTACTCAGTTATAAAATATATTTTACAATATTGGGGTTTTTTTTCTGGGTAACCTCTGTACCTCCCTTCTCTGGCAATGGAGTTTTCCATTCTTCCTCTGGAATTTCCTTTCTCATCCCGCCCAGGTTTAATGAGGATTACAACCCGCTGGCCATGGCTGACTGGCCCAAAATTCCATCTAACAAGGGTCAAACCTTTGACATTTTGCACTGTAACTAAGGTGAGTGTAATGCCTCCTTCCGCTTGAAGCCAATTGGCTCACTCAGCAAATACCCATCGGGGATCTGCTACGTGTTGGCATCGTCTAGACACTGGGGATGTAGCCAGCAGTGGACATGTTTTCTACTGTATTGAGGATATTAGTCTGCGAAAAATCAAGCCATCAGATTAGAGCAGAAACAAGAGACAGGAAGAGTGCGGGCAACATTTCAGTTACCGGTTCAGGTTGTTGTGGGAGTACTCCCAGATAGATTAGGTGGTCTGGCTCTGGCTTTTGACCAGCAATATTCTTCTTCCTATTTATTTATTTATTTATTTATTTATTCATTCATTCATTCATTCATTCATTCATTCATTCATTTATTCATTCATTTATTTTTTTTGCCTGAGTTGGCTGGAGATGTGAACGTCTATGTTCTACTCAAAGACCGGGCCCAAAGATCCCGAGAGGCAAATGCCTCAGGGTTCCTGGAGCCCATTCTATTATTTCCTATGAGCTCCGTCCTCCAAGTAAAGCTCCGGCTAGCACCCATGCTCTCCCCTTGGTGGTGATCTTACTCATTCATTCACTGACTCTTACTCTCACCATTTGCTGCCCTAAGGACACAACCCCCACCCCACAGAGCAGCCCTCACCTTTCGGAGGATGTGGACAAGGAAACAAGAGCTGCCTATAATTTCAGCCCTTGCGTCTCAGCAGGATCTGAGATCTTCCATTACATCTTCGCTTGGGTCTCGGAGCCACTTGTTTCTCTCCACTCGCAAGCTAACCCTCTTCTCTTCCAACACACGAGGCAGGGGCAAGTGATGATGTCTCAGATTCCCCTCTATGGCTTCCTGAGTGCTGGTATCTTCCTGATCCCATCTTTCCACAGATGTTTTACAGGTTTTTATCTTCATCTCAATGCCTTCTAGACCTCTGAATTCATACACTCACATGTCTGAATGTGATGGACATCTTTCAAGTCCCCTGTTTCTTGGCCTCCACCCTTCCCAGCCTTGTCATATGTCCTTGAGGCTGGCAGGAGTAGACTCCACAATAGGCCCCTGGACCCTGGCTTCAGGCCATGTGGAACCCTAAGTGTGGAGCCTAAAAGGAGATGAAGGAAACCAGTAAGCTGGAAATAGAATATTTACCCTAACAGAGATAGCATGGGGCAGAGGTGTAACACAATGGTAGAATGCTTGCTAGCACAGTAGACAGCCAAGATTTGACCCGCACCCCAGACAGAGTCTAACCTGGGACTGGCTGTGTGCTTGAACCAAATATGTGACATGCTCTGTAGAACTATTCCCTCCCATTCCTGGTTGCTTTTTGGTTTTCGTTGTTGGTGGGGTTTTTTGTTTGTTTTTCAAGACAGGGTTTCTCTGTGTAGCCTTGGCTGTTCTGGATTCGCTTTGTAGACCAGGCTGGCCTCGAACTCACAGGAATCTGCCTGCCTCTGCCTCCCTGAGTTGCAGGGTTTACAGGCGTGCACCACCT
>CM053744.1:45583594-45624158 GCA_028658305.1 Pachyuromys duprasi
GACAGACATCAGAAGAGGGAGAAAACAGGGAACAAGACAGGAACCTGCCATGGAGGGCCTCTGAAAGACTCAATTCAGTAGGCTATTGAAGCAGATGGCTGAGACTCATAGCCAAATTTTGGGCAGAGTGCAGGGAATCTTATAAAAGAAGGGGGAAACAGAAAACCTGGACTGCTCTCCACAAGGAGAGCAACAAAACCAAAATTATCTAGACCCAGGGGTCTTTTCTAAGACTGATACTCCAACCAAGGGCCATGCATGGAGATAACCTAGAACCCCTGCACGGATGTAGCCCATGGCAGCTCAGTCTCCAGATGGGCTTCCTAGTAAGGAGAACAAGGACTGTCTCTGATGTGAACTCAGTGGCTGGCTCTTTGATCACCTTCCACTGAAAGGTGGGCATCCTTACCAGGCCACAGAGGAAGACAATGCAGACAGTTCTGATAGGCTAGGGTCATATGCAAGGGGAGGAGGATCTCCCCTATCAGTGTACTTGGGGAGGGGCATGGGAGAAGAGGGAGTGAAGGTGGGATTGGGAGGGGACGAGGGAGTGGGCTGCAGCTGGGATACAAATAAATTGTAATAAATAAAAAAAATAAAAAACAACCAAGGGTCCTCCTCAAATCACCCTAATGCAAACGTGCTGCCTGTTTTCTGGTGGTACTCCGAGTCACAGGAGGCTGGGCAGCATGTTCTAAGTCTTGCCTCATCAAGCCAGCCCTCCTCCCAGGCTCGACTCTGATAGGCTCCCAGTTCCTCCAGCCAGCGCCTTACATTCAGGGTAAGTTTGTGTCTTTCTTCTAGCCCCAACCTAGCAAGTACTTTTGACTTCACAGTATACAGTGCCAGCAAGCTGATACTTAAAGACTCATTTTATTTTGAATTCTGTGTATTTGTATGTGTCTATGTATGGGTATGTGCACATGAATGATCGCAAGTGCTGGTGAAGGCCAGAAGATATCATTACATCCCTGGTGCTAGGGCTACAAGTGGTTGTGAGCCTCCGGATGTGGGTGCAGGGACTGAACTTGTGTCTCCAGCAAGAGCACTGGGTGCTTTTAAACAATGAGTCATCTTTCTGGTCCCAGGAAGCTGGTGTTTAATATGACTTCTGCCATTTTGTTGGTCCAAGTCACCAGGCTCTCCCTACTATACCAGAGCCTCATCTCTCTGCCTGGTCTTTCTGTTTTCTCTCTGGCCTCCTACTGCTACCATCCACACGGAAACCAGAGAATCCCTCAAAATAAACTGCCACCTCTCTGACATTTCCTATTTGCAGTCTTCCCTTGACATTTCCAGTGGTTCAAAGCCCCTTTCTTCATGATCTCCACGATACCGCATGACTTGGTCTTTTCTGTTTTCCACAGTGGGAGCTACTGTCCGTCTTTTCTCTTCTTCTCCAGGTCCTGCCCTTCATCTCGTCACCCTAGCAACCTTCCTGCACATGCCAAAGAACTCTCCCTCCTCCCTCAGTGCCTTTGCACCTGCTGCTTCCTTGCTTTCACATGGTAGCAAGGTTCACTCTCACATTCTTTGGGTATCAGCTTTAATCTTTAATATTCCTCTGTGCAAAGAATCTCATATGGCACCCCTCCTTTCCTACATTTACCTTCAAAAAAAACCCCTTTGGCTTCTATACATTCTTATATTATTCCCATCCATTCTATCTGGGTATAAACATCACAAAGAGACTCAATAAAGATATGTTGAATGAAGACAATCAAATACATGATGTCTGTATCAACCCAGACAGCAGAATGCCATCCAGGGGTTCCCAGAGGAAGTGGTGATTCAATGCCAATGGCTACACATCCAAAGGCGCTGGAGCACGGCGAAGGAATTTCTATTACGGGACCATCTGTGCAGTCAGAGCCATGCTTTCCCGGCTACCAGGCCTGTCTCTCACATCTTTATCTTCCCATCATCTCCCCACACGTCAGCAAAATAGATCATCAGCACTTTCCTCGAAGAACCACAATGGTCTCCACATTATAGCATTCTCCTTGGCAACATGGCATGGGGTGAAGGGACCAGCCTCCTTTAGCAACGTTCCCACCTCAGCCTTGAGTGCCATAGGATGTCTGGTGGAGTGTTCTTTCTGAGTACCATCCTACTCCTCACATCCTGAAAAGAGTCTGGGTTCTTTCCCCTAGGTGGGCGATTCTGCCGCAGTCTGTGTTAGAAGCTGGGGCAGTTTGGGAGTTAGTTGTCTGGAGGGAATTAAGCATTAGAAAATGTTTTAGTCCATTTTCTGTTGCTGAATGGCACTAAATGCCACACAGACCAGGTAATTCATAAAGAGAAAAGGTTTATTTAACTTATTGTTCTGGAGGCATCTGGTGAGGACTCTTGCTGTATAACATGGCAGAGGGTACCAAATGGCAAGACAACAGGTATGCTAGCTTAGGCCTTAGGTCTTTCTTGTTTTTCTTTTTCTTTCTTTCCTTCAAGATTTATTTATTATGTACACAGTTTTCTGCCTGCATATACACCTGCATGTTAGAAGAGGGAACCAACGGTTGTGAGCCACCATGTGGTTGCTTGGGATTGAACTCAGGACCTTTAGAAGGCTCAAGAAGCACAATCAGTGCCCTTAACCTCTGAGCCATTTCTCCAGCTTTTTAAAATGTATATGGTGTATGTAGTCATATGTGTGCACATATGTGTACATATATGCGTGTGCACGTGGAGGCCAGAGGTAAACATTGGTTGCTTTTCCTGATTGCTCTCCACCTTATTTGAGAGCCTCTGACTGAGCCTGGAACTTGCTGATTCAGTTGGACTGGCTGGCCAGTGCGCTTCCAGGGCTGCCTGGCTCTCCCCAGCAGCAGTTACAGACTTGTGCTCGGCTTTTGACATGTGTGCTGGGGATCCAAACTCAGGTCCTCAGGCTTGTGGGCACCTGTCATCCCCCTAATCCCTCTCGTCATCATGTTGGATCACAGAGTTCCATTTTCATGGCTTTGTCTGCTGATCCTAATTATCCCCGAGGACCCTCCCTCAAGATACCATTAACATGTGAATACGTTATCTGTTCCAGGGGACACACTCCAAACTTGGGAAAAGGTTCTGTCTCTCTCTCTCCTTCCCCTCCTCTATCCCTCCCTCACTGTTGCTGATCTAAGGTCTCATTATATATGCTAGGTTCTACTACTGATCGATGCCCTCAGTTTCAGAGAACCTTAGTGTCCGAGGGGCTGGGAGATTCCCAGGGTTGGCCCTGATTTCTAGGTCTCCCCCCTCTATAATAGGATCAGTGCCTGGCTTTCAATAAACTTTCAAAAGGGGAATTTGCTGAGAGATGTTCCTTTAAGGTGGAGCCTGAATGTGGCTGTTCTATATGTTCAATTTTCTATATGGGGTTTGAAGCTTCTCTTCTTGAGCAGGGATGTGGCATTGCTCGCCTTTCCAGGACATAGGGCTTAGCTAGGATTTCCTTCGCCGGGGTTCTTATGGAGCTTAAAGGAGAGTAAACCTGCTCTGTGTTCCCAAAGCATCTTTGACAGGCAGCCACCAAAAGAGAGAAATGGTCCAAATGAGTCAAATGCCATCCCAACCCCTGTTCATTTGATGTCTCCTCAGCACAGAAGAGACTGAAAACCACTACAAATGGCACCGGATACCTGTGGGATTGCTGGAATCTCCTTTGTTGTTGTTGTTGTGATGCACAGATACTTCTGCTCAGGGTTAACCAACAGAATTTATTTTAGGAAGACCACGGCATCAAAAGAGCAGTTTCCCCCTCTGACAGAATGCGTGTCCCAGAGAAAGGGTTTCAGAAACTAGGTGCAAAGCTCTGTAGATCCTAAGGCATCTGCTCCACTGTCTTGCCCAGGGCGGGGCTTTGGACTGAAGCTCAGGGCAATGAGGTCACAGTGTGGATGATGGTTCCTTCTCCATTGAGACAGTAGCCGAAGACCGGAGGAACATAGATACTGCTAGGTGGCTTGCCTCGTGCCACATTTTTGCCTTCTCCTTTCCTCTCTACCTTCCTTCCTCTCTCCCTCCCTCTCAACTTCCCTCTGACCCTCCCTTTTCTTATTCCTTCTCTCCCTCTTTCCATTCTACCTTCTTTCCACTTCTTCCTCCAGTTTTTTTCTTCCCTTTCATCCTTCTTTGGCTTTTCATTTTCCACCTTTGTTTTCCACTATTTTCTTCACTATTAGCGTACTGTTCCTCTATTCCAAGGTTTGAGTTTCTGCTCTTCCCAGCGTCCAAACTCAACCACAGAACCACCTGTCTCAAAGCCACACATCTACCCAGCTCAAGATGACACCTCCTGCCTGGCTTCATGGGTCTCAGCCTCAAATTCCAGAACCTGGGATCAGATGTTTGCACATGCCCAGTCAGGTACAGGGAAGGGTCAAGTCAGGTGGCTCTCTGTGTTGGGCCGTCTGCTCTATGAGCAGGGTTGGGTCCTCTCAGAAATGGCTATGGCTGAGAAATGAGTGTTACATCTGATTCATGTGGCTGGAATCTTTTATCTGTTACTCCAGATGGGCTCCTGGATATTAAACGGAAGGACATTTCCACAGGTGGGCAGCCAATCGTAGGCTTTCACTGTCATTCAGGAGCTATAATGCCCCGGACAAGTTACTCAATGTCTCCGAGCCTCAATTTGTTCATCTGTGTTGTATCTGTCCCATAGAATCGTTGGGGATTAAATAAAGCCGTGCTGTTGAAAGTGAATCTTTTAGAAAAACAAGAATAGTCTTAACAGCCAATTCTCCCTCCATCCTAGGATCTCGGACAACCCTGTGGACCCAAAGGCCAAGCTGATGTCACAGCAAGGGGCATCTGATCAGCTGCTGCTGGGCTATTTTTCACTTTGAGGTGGAAAATAAGAGCTTTGCCACATGCCATGGGTCTCTCTCCTACAAGGGAGGCAGTGCTTTCGAACTGCATTCAGGTTGTTAGAGTCAGACCCCGGCTCGGCTCCCAACTGACCATGGAGTGTAAAGCTCACTTCTCAGTATTCATCTCCAGTTGTTCCGACTGTAGACTAGAATCACAGCATCTCTCTTAAAGGATGAAGGTGGATGTCTAAGCAACCCATTCAGTATGATGACTTGGAGTTAAGAAAGCCTTCAATGAACTAGAAACTGCTATTCCAACATAACCGGAGATATGGAAACAAAACAAACAATGAGTCAGCTAGGTGTAGGGACAAACAAGCAATGACAAATTGCTTGGTTGTGTTGCTTAGTGTCTGTCACCTTGATGCAAGCTAGAGTCACCTGGGAAGACTGTAGTTGAGGAACTACCCCACTGCCCGTGGACAATCCTGTAACATTTCCTTGGTTAATAATTGATGTGGGGCCAGGCATGGTGGGTGCACACCTTTACTCCGAGCACTTGGGAGTCAAGTGCTCTGAAGCAGGCAGAGCTATGTTAGTTTGAGGCCAGCCTGGTCCACAAAGCAAGTTCCAGGACAGCCAGGGCTATACAAAGAAACTGCTTGGAAACAAATAAGCAAACAAATTGATGTGGGAAGGCCCAGGCCACTGTGGGTGCTGTCACCCCTGGACAGGTGGTCCCAAGCTGTAAAAGAAATAAAGCTGAGCAAGCTATAAGAAGCATCCTAGCAACTCTGCTTCAGTTCCTGCCTCCAGGTTCCCACCTTGAGTTCCTGTCATGACTTCCCTCGATTATCGACTGTCACATTTAATCCAAATAAACTGTCTCCTCCCCAAGTTGGTTTTAGTCATGGCGATTATCTCAGCAATAGGAAAGCAAACAGTAAAGGAAAGCCATAGTGTTTTAGTGTCTTCTTTAAAAGAATAATAGTTGTGTGTATGTGTGTGTCCATGGAGTTAGGGGACATCAGGTGTCATCCTCAGAAATGCCACCCACTTCCTTTTAGACAGGCTGTCTGATTGGTCTACAGTAGCTGGCCAGAACCCAATAGGGATCCTCCTATCTCTGCCCCCCTTCTGCTGCAGTGGCAAGCAGCTGCCATCTTGACCGGGTTGTGCTTGCAAGGCAAATGCTTTCCCAGCTGAGCCCTTACCACCACAGCCTCATTTCTGTTTTGGGGGAAGGGGTGTTCTCAAACCCACCATGGCTCCAAGGATGCCTTTGAGCTTCTGATCCTCCTGGCATGTGCCACCACAACCAGAGGAGTCTTAAGGGGGTCCTAATCCCTAATTAGGTTGCCTCAGCGCCCCTCGTTATCCCCACAGCAGACCCCCCCCACCCTTGGTCCCACAGAAACGCTGCCCATGACAAGAAGAGGGTGAGTGTCCACGGCAGAACATTTCCACTTTATTCTCTGTAAACTCTTCTTTGGTAAACAGGAAGACAGGAAACCCGAAGATAAAAGGAACACAGAAGTCAAGAACACAAGAAGAGGGCAGCTCACCCTCGACAGGAGCTCTGAGAAGACAGTTACATCATTAGCAAGCCCGTGGGCAGAACCTGGAAATTTGGGGTTGGTGGTGGCCTGGGAAGAAAGGCAGCGGAGGGGGGAGGGTAGCAAAAGGGTGGAGTCCACCCTGTGGGACTCAGAAGCCTAAATCATACAGCGAAGGAGCTCATGCATCACAGCAAAGAGACCAGGGAAGCGCCACCTGTGCCCCGCCCACCATCCATGTCTGGTGACCTACTGTAGGCACAACTGTCCATCTGGCCAGGGTTGGGCTGGTGCGGATCAAAGGAACACTATCAGCCACCCACTCTCCATCTCTCCTTTCCTGCTCTACAGGCTGGTGTGTGCAGGTTGCAGGGGTGGGGTGGGGAGGTCTTGCTCTCTAGATCTGGGAAGGAGCGTCAGAGAGGCAGGACAGTGCGGGGGGGGGCAGGGCTTAGGGGGGAGTCGCAGAGGCAGCCCCTGTCCCTTCACCCCTTTACATGGGGGGCTCACTACAGAGCACGATCTCTAGGTCCTTTCTGTAGAGCTTCCCCGCCTCAGCCAAGGACATGACGCTCTTCCTGTAGGTGGTTAGCTGTTGGATGTTCATCTCCTAGGAGGGAGAAAGAGGTGAGAGCCTGCTTAGTGCGTGACCTTGCCCAAAGGGGTCTCCTGCCTACCCCCTCCCAGCCACTGATGCACACACATTCAGGCACACACTGCACGAACCATCCTTTCATTTCACCCTAGGGTAAGTAGCCGAGAGGCACAAAAAGCAGTGAGGCAGACCTGGGTTAGAACCCTCTCTCTCTCTCTCTCACTTACTAGTTGCATTGTTTTGAGGGAAGCAACTCACTTTTCTGGGGCTCTGAGGTGGGTGTTTCCTTAGCTGGAAAAGGGGACCGTCACCAACTCTTGCCTCAAGGAGGCATGGTGATGGCCAGTGGTCCAGAGGATGGGGCTACCGTGGTGACTGTTATGGTCTCTGAATGACTCACGTTGATTCCTCCACCTCCCTACAACTCCGCTTACTCAGGGCAAACCTGGGTCTCTGCAGGTAACAGAGATGAAGCCATGCAAGATCCCTGGTCCTGCCTCTAGGCCTCCTGGATCCTCTGTCCCCAAACTGCCTCCATTTTCACAAGGAACTCTGTCTCCCCCAGCAACAAAGCTTACCAGGTCTCCTTCACTGGCTTCCTGTGGTCTTAAGGAACCGCTAAGGTAGAAAACCCACAAATGTATGCCCATGGTCCATATACACTGGAGGCCAAAAATAAACAGAGGACCAACACCTGATAGTCATTATGTTAAAGAGGTAACTGCCTCCATACAAATGGTCAGCGGGTCTGACATACAGCAAGACCACCATAGTAAGAGGAAATGACCATCTTTTTCTTTTCTTCCTTCTCCTCCTCCCCTGTTCTTCCTCCCCCTTCCTGTTTCCTCCATTCTTCTCATCTTGAATATTATTACTATTTTGCATTGCTGAGGTTCAAAGCCAGGGCTTTTCTATACTAGATAAATACTGTATCACCAAACTACGTCTCCAGGCCCTCTTTCTTAGTCTTCTCTCCCCTCCCCTCAACCCCTTTCAGGTTGATGGTTCCTTATCTCAATTATACCAATGAGAAAAGAGAAGGATAAAGGTTAAGCCACTTACTAAAAGGCTGGATCGCTGCATTAAAAATATCTTCAGTCCCCAGAGCCCACACTCTACCTACTTACCTGTGTTCTGTGCTTTTTCTTTTGGACTCAGCTATCAAGCGTTTTTCTTATACAGATCGGAGACAATCTCTCAAATCAGTGATTCCTAGTTTTATGCCATGGTCCCCACCCAAAGGCATTTCGAGAGCATCTCTAGATTGGGGGACATTGTCTCTAAAGTTGTAAAGTTCTTTAGAAGGTCATGTAACTTGTACACACTGGGGAAGGGTACATGCTCAACTGTCCATCACTCAATTAGGTATCAAGGTGGAGACCCCCTTGAGGGGTCATATCAACCCCAAGCTTAAGAATATTTTCAGGGGGAAGTATGGCAGGGAGAGGCAGCCTAATTTTACGTCTTGGAGTTCTGTTCAAAAGCTGGGAAAGGCCTTAGGGAGCTACCACAGCCTTAAAAATGTTGAGAACTACTGAGGTCTGGTCCCATTAGCTCATCCCTTTAAGAACCTCCAGCAGTTCTCTGCTTAAAAAGCCTATCACAGCCCGTGCAGGCGACACTAAAATGAGGCCACACCTGCTATGTGAGCTCACCTAAAATGGCCTCCTCTCTTCCTAGCTCAGGTGCTGGAATTTAGTCATGCAGCTTTTTCTTTTTGCTCATTCATTCTCTTACTGCCCAGGTGCCAAGGCTGGGGCCTGTCAAAGGCTTCCATGTAAACAGCCTTATTAGTGCCCTGCTCCTCAACCTTCAGCTTTGCTTCCAAATTCTAGCACCTGACTCCTTGCTTTTGTCTGCACATCCAGGGCCTGGCCTGCACAGCTCTATTCATTGTTCTTCATATTGACTAAGAAAAGAGCCCAGTAAGTTGATGACCATGACATGCAGGTCACTCTGAGGTGGGTGCATGCATGTCTAAATAGTTTACCAAGCTCAAGTGTTAGGCATAGCCTTATAAAATCTAATTGAACCTCATTGATGCAATTCAAGTCAACGATGTGTTTTCTTTTGGCTTCCTAACATTCGTTAGAGAATGGCTACATAGTGATTTTCTGTTGGGACACAGTGTCAGGAAAAAGGTTTAACTGAGTTCTAATGCTGGCTCTGGTGAAGGCTTTCTTCTTCCTAGGAACTATTTGAATCCTTATCACTTACTCCTGGACTCTTCTTACCCAATGCACGCATAGGCCACATTAAAATGTAAATGTAGGTTGAAATCAACGAAGACTGATACTCAGGGTGAAGCCAGAGAGACCAAAAAGTAATTTCAAAGGCAGACAAATGGACCCAGAGGCTGCAGTGAAAATGTTTGGTTTTTTTCCTGAAATTGAGCATTAAATTTAGCTCTTATTTGGCAGCCGAGGCAGTTAGACAGCTCTAGAAATTACAGAGCATTTGCCATCTAATTAAACAAAACAGCAGTCATCTTTTTCATGAAAGCCATCTTCTGGTGAGTGAAGGAAGGACCGATGCAAAGGCTGGTCGCCATTCCACCTGATCCCTCCCACCCAGGGTACCGAGGTGAGACTTCGTGGCCCTCGGAGTTCTGGAGGATTCCTGAGAGGCAGTACTGGTTTTCTCGGCCTTCACTCTGATAGAAACAAACTCTTCACTGATCCCCTTCTACCTTCTTCCCCGGCCCTAAACTCTTCAGTTGATGAATTTGGAACAATCTTTACCCCGTTGGCTTCTGCCCTCCGACATATCTCTTTGTGCTAAAAGTCTTTCACAATGGCCATTTGGCTGACACTTCTCCAGAATGGGCTCTGTCAACATTGCCACTCATTGTCATCAATCACAACAGCCAACACTTGTGGGCATAGGTGGCAAATGGGTAGACAAGAGGGTTTACACAAGGAAGGCAATCAGCATTCAGCTCTAAATGGAGAAGTTGAGTTCGGCATGCTGAGAGAAAGGAGCCAGCCACGAAGGGATCAAATAATTCCCCTTCTACATGGTACCCGCAGCAGTGAAATTTACGAACGTAGGTTGTAGAACAGTGGGGAGAAGGCAGGAGAGCTGGGATCATGGGTACAGGGTTTCAGCTTTACAGGACGAGGGTTATGGAGATGGTAGTGGTCACACAGTGTGACAACTATGTCAGATACCACAAGGGCATATTCTTTCACAAAGACAAACTTTGTTACCTGTATTTTAAATTAGTCTGGAAAAGATGCTCCAACCCCACCAACTGCCACAGTTTTGTGACCACAGGTCAGAGATAAAAGAACCCAGTCTCCATTTTCTCTTTGAGTGTGTCCACCTCTCCTAGCCCTCGAGCTCCAACTCACTCCGGGCTCATTTCCTCACCTTCTTGTTCTTCTCATACAGATCCTTCAGCAGGGCGTCCAGCTCATGCTCATCAATGTAGCCACTTCCGTCCTGAGGGTGGCAGCAGAAGGTTGTCAGGACAGGGCTCTGAACTCCAGGCCTCAGTCAGCCTGACCACACAGCTCTGGTCAAGTTCTGGGCTCAAGAACTCTGGTGTGTGTGTGTGTGTGTGTGTGTGTGTGTGTGTGTGTGTGTGTGTGTGTGTGTGTAGGGAGCATCTAACCTCCCCATTTTTCTGCGAAGAGAAATGTTCAGACCACAGAAGGACAGAATAATGCACTTACACTGTTAACAGCAGTTAATGCAAGAGCCATGCAGTTCAGCAGAAACCCCTGGCGCCTTTTCTGGCGGCGGTTCTTATTTGCATTACAAATATAAATGAGGTTATATTTGTGAGCAGAAGCTTAGAGGTAACTGAATAGAGCTGTTAAGTCAACTTCCCATACCCTCATTATAAAGGAGTCACATGGGCAGGGGTCAGCTAAGATTAGGGTGAGGCTAGGAGGGTGATTCTCACTCCCAAAGACCCAGAAAAGAACTGACTGAGCTACGTATGGTGGAGAAACACCTAGCCATCCCAGCACCGAGACAGGACAATGAAGAATTCAAAGGCATCTCAGGCTACATAGCAAGACCCTGTCTCAAGATTGAAACCAAACCAATAATAATAATAATAATAATAATAATAATAATAATAATAATATGATAATAGTAATAATAATAATTTGAAAACCAAAGCAACCAAACAAAAAAACGTTTGTATTACCATATCATGACCTGGCTCCATCATGACCAGACCCTGTCTCTAAGTGCAACCTTCTTCTGTTAACTGTTTTCTATGACGTTTGTAAGAAATCAAATCTGTGAGCTCCTGTAGGTCAGGAATCAAAGAATGCCATTTGTCTTCCCACATAACAGAAGAAAGAAACAATGGGCCCAGCTGGCCCCTCTGGAAAGCTGGTCTCTCTCAATGGACCAAGCAGTTCTGGCCACTGCCACCACAGGTGACAGGCCCTCTACCTTCCCACCCCGTACTGTTCCCTCTCACCTTGTCATAAAACGTGAAGATGGCATTGAACTCTTCCGAGGTCAGCTTCATACCCTGGAAAGACCAAAGAGGAGTTAAAGAAAGAAATAAAGCCCTAAAGTATAAGTGTGGGAGAATGAGGGGAACTGTTTAAGAAATCACAGAAGTCTGAACGACTCGTGTGTGTGTGTGTGTGTGTGTGTGTGTGTGTGTGTGTGTGTGTGTGTGTGTGTGGTGTATTGCAGCAATAGAGGGCAAAAGGCTAAAGCTCAGAGAAATGAGGGGAATGGAGGGGCCAAATGAAAGCAGAGTGATGTTCGTACCTGAAATTTTAGCAGGAAGTTTTCTTGTACAGGCAAGAGTCTGGAAAGGAAACGTTAGAGCTGAGGTGAGAGGCTATGCCATGGGCAGCAGCTATCCAGTGAGGAGCAGGGCATAGAGGCAGCATCTGTAGCTATGGAAACCATCGCTGAGCACTTTATAATCAGGAGTTGGTTGGAATGTTAAAAAAAAAAAAATAAGGGAAGAAATGGAAAAAAAAATGTGGTAGCAAGATTTCCAGTTCCAGCTGGTTTTGTCTTGGGCTCAGAGGGACACAGCAGCACAAGAGCCTGTTCCAAGTGACACCAGGGTCAGGAAAGTGCTTACCTGGACATCTCCGAGAGACCCAATTTGCCATCTCCGTTCAAGTCAAACATCCGTAGCTGTTTGGGGACAGGAAGGGGAAGCTGGGTTATCTGTTTGACCTTCTCACATAAGGGCCTCTGCCTGCGATCGTTTTCTCTGGGGTCACTTGAAGCTGGGGACCAGCACGGTCTAAGTCAGTCAATGGGGGAGACACTGATGATTCAGGACCTGCTATCTCTCGGGTGGTGAAACATGACAGCCATCAATCACCGAAGGCTCGCTCTCTTGAGCTTCATCTTCTCTGGGAGCTCTATCAGTTCCAAAGGAAACAGAGAACCCCCTACCCCAATATCACTGTGGGATAGCACCTCTAAGGGCAGAGAAAGGACCCTGCACACTAGAACTCTAGGGACTCTGGGTCCATGCTCCACACTGCTAGGAGAAGGGCAATGCTGTCACTTACTATGGTTTGGGTGTACTCCTGGAGTTTAGGTTCATCATAGGGACGGTTGGCCTTCTTCAGGAGGTCAGACAGGAATCCCTGGGACACCAAAGATCTGTTTAGAGCCCAGCTTGCTCATTTAGCCCTTCACCCATTCACGTATTCATTAGACAATCTACACTGATCTTTGAGCTCTACCAATTACACAGCTTGCATCTCTTAATTCCCTAACCCCTTAGCATTTGTAACATGACCATAAAGGCCTTCGGATGGCTACTGGGTACATCCAACCTTGCCCATAGAGACTGGCTTTGACTCACTACTCATAGTCCAGTGTCCAGGGCTCAGCCCAAAGACCACTGGTTTCCCAGAGAGATTGGGGTAGATGTCCAAGTTAGATAGCCATTCTTCCGGAATTTCCTCCAGGGTACCTATATTGTACCCAAGGGTGCAGAACTGTATGGTTTGGTTGAATGTTTGCCCTTGCTCTCTGTTGCCAAGACAGAACGTCTCCAAAGAGGTCTAATATTTATGCAAAGATCAAGTACCCCTAAGGAGACTGCAAGCCCATGTTATTCATCTAGCATCCTCTTTTCTCCCTAGTTCTTAGGCTCTCCAAGACTCTGGCCTTGCTCTTTTCCTCCATCTTACTCATTCACTTCCTTATTCATTGAGACAATCAAAGCTGATTTTTTGACTCTACCATTTACACAGCTTACATCTCTTAATTCCCTAACCCCTTAACATTTGTGCTATGACCACAATGGCCTTTGGGTGGCTCCTGGGTGCGTACAACCTTGTCCTCCTCTATACCATCCCTAGGGTCCATCGTACCTTGAGCTCATTCGCTTCGATGTAGCCACTTCTGTCTGTGTCATACTTCCGCCACGCCTGCAATGGGAATGTCAGCCTATTTACAAAAACATATCAAATCCTGTCGCCACCTTCCTCCAAGTTTCTTTAATGGGGCAGTAGGGTCTTGGTGTTTAAGGATGTTAGAGTCCTCATGGGACAATGGCTTAGCCAGTCACAAAGGAGGAAATGAGGGAGAGTCTCTTAGTTAAGTTTACACAGAAAAGGAGAAAAAAAAATGCCTGGACAAGGTCTCTTGCTTTAATTTGCTGTAAGCCTAGGTCCTCTTTTGTATTTACTGTTTGTTTTGTGGGTTGAGGGTGTGCTCATCCTTGCATACTCGTGGGGGTCAGCGGACAACTTGTAGAAGTTGTGTTCTCTTTTCAACACGTGGGCTTTGAATTCAGGTCGTCAGACCTTGGCAGCAATCACCCTTACTTGCTAAGCCACTCGGTTCTCTTTTGGATCATCCTATAAAGTAGGGTTGACTTTTTCTAAGTGCTAACGAGGCAGTTTTGATCAGGGACAGAACAAGGGCCTGATGGATCTTAGGTTTGCTGTAGGTATAAGGTCTCCTTTTAGTGATGAGGAGTGACAGATGAGCCAGGCATGGAAGGAAAACTCTGGAAGGAACAGCAATAAGCTTGGTTACCGTTTACAGTTCTCCCTCTGCCATCCCTCTCCATCATTATTGGGTTCGATAGGCTTGCTCAGTGATGAAGCAAAATGGGTGAGGCAATTGTTATTTTAGACTATCCTCCAAACACCACTCCCTTACCTTTCTTTAAAAAACGTCTGTCTGTCTGTCTGTCTCCCCCCCCCCTCTCTGAAAATCACCTATCTTCTACTCTCCATATGTGGTTCAAGGAAGATTGACCCCCATCTCCAGACCCAGGCCTGCCCCCCGCCGCAGGCTCTGATCTGAGTCTCTTCTTATTTGGTGAAGGTAGCAGAGCGCTGTATAAAACCCAGGGCCCAGCTTGCTGGCCACAGCAACTGCATTCTTTAACTCCCTCTTAGAGGTGGTTTCAGCTGGGTCACATCAGAGTTTCACCACCATGGAGACAGGCTATCTCCAGTCAGGCCTTCGTGAACTACAGCTCAGCTGGCATCCTGACTGAGTTCACCAGACACTCTGGACCAGAGCTGCCCAGGTCAGCTGCCTCAACATAGACACTATTAGACAGCAAGTCTTTATTGCTTTAAGGTGTTAAATGTGGGAGTATAATTTGGTACACAACAAAAGGTAACTTACAATGTCCTGAGAACACGTGGTCCCATTAACAAGTGCTCTGAAACCATCAGGTAGGAGGAGATGGAATGTCAGGGAGAGAAGGTCGGAGAGGGTACTGTCTGGGTCTGTAGCAAAGGGTCCCAGACAACCTAGTTCTCCTAAGTCTTTAGCTTATATTTCTGTTTCTTTTTTATTTTTTTATTTCTTGGGGGGGGGTTCTTTCACATTTTGTTCCTTTGACTTTTCTGACTATTGTCCCTGGAGTATGGCTCCAAATCCACACTTGAATACCACACCGGGTTTTTTTTTTTTTATAGGAAGGAGGTTTATTAGGTGGATAAGAAGAGAGAGCAGGGGGAGCAGGCCATGATGGGGGAAAGAGAGAGAGAGAAGAGGAGGGGGCGCTCTGATAGAGAGAGAGAGACGAGAACAGGAGAGTAAGAGAGCCCACACCGGGTTTCTTGAGAAGGAAAAACGAGGTCAAATCTCTTCCCTAAATCCCCCCCCCCCATCATGCTTCACCTCTGCACAGGTGCCTTTCATGTTGACAAGAGTGTCAGAATTTATAGACAGTTTAAGGTCTTTCTTTTATATCAGAAAAAGAAGTGTGATTTTTTTTTACTGCATACTAGGACATTTGGTCTTGGTTTTCTCAATTTGTGAAACACAAGCAAATCCATACTCTAGACAGCTTGGACTGCCACCCAGTCCTCCTCCGCAGGGCAAAGCATCCAGAAGCTGCTCTAACCAGAGTTCTGCTGCAGGTCTGAGCTCCCCCCCTCCCCCCGTCCCCCAGCCCACTTCTACTCTATGCAGGCTCTGGGCTCTACGTTCTTAACTTCCTTTCCCTTCCAACAGTGTCTATCCACCAAGGTGTCCTTCTTATTCTCTTCTCATTTGAGGAAAAAAAAGTTAAAGACACCTGGGCTTTACAGAGAGAGAGAGATTTAAAAAAAAACACAAAAACGCCCGAGGCATTCCTAAAATTAGATGCTAAGTGTTGTGCTGAGCAGGATGGAGTCCATGGGAGAACACAAGGCTTTCGGGGCTTCTGAGGGACCATTTCATGTTTGCAGATGCTAAGAATGGAATGAATGGCTAACCCCAGGGTGGGGTAGTCCTGGTGGGATCCCAGAAGGTGTGTGTGAGAGTGAGGCTCTCCTTGCTTTGTAGACACGGATGGGTTTGGAAGGGTAAAGGCATGTAAGAGCATAACATTATGTCAACCACATGGAGAGAAACTACAGAGAGAAACACACAGACACATACACAGACAGAGAGAGAGAAAGAGAGAGAGAGGGAGGGAGGGAAGGAGGAAGAGAGGGAGGGAGAGAGAGAGAGAAAGAGAGATGGAGGGAGGGAAGGAGGAAGAGAGGGAGGGAGGGAGAGAGAGACTTTGCTCCTTTTGAAGCATCCCTGATTCTTGAAAGCTCTCCGCATCCCACTCCCAGACCAGTGATGAAGCCTACAGGAAAGGAAGGGGTAGGCACAGTCCTCTCTTCCTTTTTCTTTTTCTGTTTATCTTCCTTTTCCTCTTCCATCCCCATCCTCCCTCCTCTTCCTGCTTTTCCTTCTGTGTTGGGCTGGAACCCAGGGCCTTGCACATGCACTTCACCACTGAACTGTATCTTGAGCCTCATATCCCTTTTCTGTAACGGACCCTGCAAACACTGCCTCTGGACACACGCTAGGGATGTACCACTTTTCTTTGACACAGGCAAAAGAACTAAGGACAGGATTCAGAATGTCAATTACTGGCTTTATAGAATCTTGCCATCTCAGAAAAAAACTGGAGAAAATCCTTTAAATCAGCGTTAAATTAAACCCTTATCTGATGTTTGGGCAAACTTCACTGCAAAGAACGACTCTTCCAGCCTGAAAACTGGTTCTTTCCAACCTAGGGATCTTGTTGAGGCCTAAGTCCTGATTCAGTGTGACAGAGAGTCTACAAGGATCCGCTTGTAGATACCGCTGTTTATCATTGCCTGCTTGTACACAGACCACCCCTCAATTAGGAGAGCCCTGTGGGGGGTTAGTGCTTCCCAAGGACTCCCCACAGCATCAGGGCAGGCCTTCTCTGAATACAGGACGAAAGTAGGTCTCCGTATGCAGAGAAAGAAAGCTCACCTCCATGAACTCCGCGCTGGAGCCCACATGCTGCCTGAAGCACAAAAGGAAATTCTCTTCGGTTGGCAGGATCTGCGCCAGCTGGGAAACACAGAAAACCACATCAGTGTGAGAGAGGGGACCTCAGGGAACACGGTCGACCTTCCCACGGGAAGGATGGAGAATGGCCAGTTGACAAGCGGCATGGAAATTGCATCTTGCTCTATTTCATGTCCTTCCTTGAGCACAGGGGCTGGGGGCCCTCCAAAGGGGTAAAAGTTTCTAAGATGTGATCCTGCATTACTACCAATCTTTACGATGGGGAGGGGTCAGCTTGACAGACAGAAAGAGTGCTCCTTCAAAATGTGGCCACCCAGACTAAAAAGAATGCCCAGTGTTTAAATCTTTTAAAAGTGCATCCTGATGCAGGGTGCCTGGGAGGACCCGCTGTACCCAAGGAAAGGGGAGCCTTTACAGGATTCTTGATTGTGGTGGTAATGGCATGGTTCAAAGTCTAAGCTGGGAGACTTCAGACTCCCAAATGGATGCTGTTTCATTGATTATAAAACTAATACTTTAAAAATCTCATTCTTAAAAACTGCAAATACCCACCATGCATCCAACACTGCTGGCAGCTCACCTAATTGTTGTTTATCCCCCTTGCTTCTTTCCCAGAATCCCCCGGCTAAGGCAAATCCTAATTAGTTTAACTCCACTATATGAGATAATCTCATTTTCCTCACCAGCAATTGGCTTTAGAATAGGCATGTGGCCCATTCTGGCCAATGACATGTGAGAGGAAAGCTACTGTGAATTTTGAGGAAGTTTTCCTTGAGCTGGAAGAGGGGCACATTTTACAAACGGACATGGTTGTATCTGGATGTGAGTTCTGAAATGTCTGTAGCCCTCTGACTACAAGATTGGGAAAGACAATGGGTTTTTGTTTTGTTTTGTAGCATGGGACAGAGCCAAGAGAAGAGAGACTGAGCCAGAGCCAACCTTAACCATGGCCTTGCTCATTAGCAATGTCTTTTGACTTAAACGAGGAATGAGTAAAGCATGGCCAGGTACCACATAGGACCCAAGTCTTTTGTAAAGTTCTTGTGGTGCATGGCCCCTCCCATTCACTTGCTTATTTTCAGTGTCTGCTTCCCCGTTACAGTGTTAGCCTTGAAGGATTGTGGGCAGAGACTGCTCGGCCCATAAACCCTGAAACATTTCTTACAGGTTGTGTCTATTAAGGAAGATGTCTTCTGACCCCAAATTTACAACATGGACATGAATATCATGCTCAGCCTTTTAAATTGGTATACAGTGTCATCCCTCAGTGGCCTGGAGTTCCCACAGGTGAACTGCCCTTAGCTAAATTACAGCAGCCCAGCTGGGCAAGGTCTATGGTTCCCTCAGTTCTTGGATGGAGCATCCTGTACCCAGTGACTTACTGTCTGGGCCTCCAGGTGAAATACAAGCTATGTCACAACAGAGTTTTATCAGAGATAAACCAAGGCAGAGATGGCCTCCCAGCTTAGCGCTCTCTCCACCCTTTGGAAACATGCCCTCTTCCTTTCTGTTCTCTGCAGCATGCCTGAAATCACTGTCTCAAGCTTTGCTTCTAGAGCTCCTGGTGTGTGGTAGTGTGTGAGCCGATATATCCTGGGAGAGTGAGGTCCTGATTCATATGCTACCACCCTCATTCCTGACCTCTCAACCACGGGTCACAAAGCAATGATCAGAGTTGACATACGTATTTATGTGTAAGTGTGAGTGTATATCTATGAGTTTGCATATATGTATATGTGAGCATGTAGAAATTACATGGAATGTATGTTATACATGTAAATTATCTGCATAATATATATAGTAAGCTTCATTTTGGGATGCCTTTAGGTGGGGTGTGCATACTCCTGTTAACTAGTCTTCTCACTGTCCTAAGCTTGGCTTATCCCACATTTGCCGCATCTGCTGGGTCCTGAGAACATTTAGGGGCCAGACCCTAGACCATTGTTGCTCCGTCTTTTCTTGGGTGACACACAGAGAAAGTCCCACTTCTCCTGTTTGGTTGGCCCAAGTGCTTGAGTGGGATGTTTCTGGCTGTGCTTGAGCGTGGTGGGGGTGGGGGCTGACACAAGGCCTACAGCCCCTCGGCCAGCTTTGGCTCTCACCTCTGCCATCTCAATTTTCCCGTCTGAGTTTTTGTCATACTTCTGCATGAACTCCTTCATCTTCTCTCCAAAATTGTCACTCTTTGGTATCTGCGGACAGAGAATGGAGGCTGATCTTGTTGCCGAGTTATGAAGAGCTGAGGAGCTCAGGGAGGCAGGGCTGGGCATCCTTTTGTGTCCTGAGCACGTGGCTGCTTAGAGGGTCAGTCTCTGTGTTAGGTCACAGTGATTATCAAAGGGACACCGGACTGTGGGCATGTTCTGTACCATGTGGTTAGACACACCCTTTGGCCTTTGAGGTGGGTTGATCTGCAGCTCCATAAGGGGTGTTGACTTACTCCCACCACTCAGATTGAGCTTAACAGCTCTTAGCATAACCCAGCTCAACCCATTTACGCCGCAAGAGGCTCCAACCACTCCACCGATACAAAATGAATCACTCATCTTTCTCTTCAAAGACATGCTTGCAATTCTGCAGTGCTCTTATCTGCTTTCATGCCCAGAAGGAGTGTGAGGACATCACGCAGCTGAGGGAAAATTTAAATTCTCCGCTCAACTATTCTAAGTCCAGAAAAATAGATTACTTATTAAGAGTCCCCTTAGCTCATTACCCCACAACTTAAGCATAGCAGTCTCTTGACAGTCTTGAACCTTTCTGCGGTTTGGGGCATGGCTGAGCTGTCTATCAAAGAGCTCTTTCTTTTCTTCGGTCAATGCCACAACCCCTACCCCCGTGCACACCTGCTCTTCCGCTCCTTGCCTGGACACTTCCATTGGGGTTTCATGCTCACTGGGATTGGCCCAAGAGAAATACTACAAACTCTGAGAGCTTCTTTTCTGGATTCCTCTGTTTCACCTTTGGGTTTTGAAACTGATCCCAATTTACCAATCCTTGTCAGTCAGTATTTATTTGTATTTACAAACATACAAGGTTTGATGCCAAGGACTTATCATAGATGCAGGCAACCTATGAGAGATGTACCACGGTCCCTGATGGGCACATCATCCCTGCATCTCACATGGTCCCCAATGGGCAAATCATCCCTGCATCTCACATGTATGTGGCATCCGAGATACAGTGGCTTTCCTCAAGGTCACCCAGATAAATAGAGCCAGAAATCGAAAGTCTAGCCCCTGCTTCCAAGGCCTGAAGTTTTTCTACCACATGACAGATGCTCTGACAACTGGTCCTAGCTGACAGCAGTTGGGATTGCTATGGACAGACTTGTCGGTCACCCTCATGCCAGCTGAGGAAAAGGATGAGTAAGAAAAGGATGGTTAGATTTGAAAAACTCGATTAAACATATTCTTCTACACAGTCCATGACCCCAGGGTCAGTTTTGAAGCTGTGATTTCTGTAATCTGGGCTCAATCATCCTAGTAATGAAGGCTGATGAAAGAACTGTTGGCAAGTACATATATGCACCACCTCCAGCTCTTAAGTCCATGGCTTTCACAAGTTTCTCTCTGAGGCATTTTGTTGACCATTGAGCCAGGAGCTCATTGTTAACTAATTTCTCTTAAGAATAGATCCAAGAAGATTTACTAGTAGGTAGTGGTTGGGACGGCAGGTGGGAAGCAAGAAACAAGAGAGACCCTCAAAGGAGCCAGGGGGGCTATAGGAGGGAGTAGGCTCCATATATCCCAGACTGAACATAGGACACAACAGTCTAGCTCCAGCCTTTCAGTAGTTCACATGCCTCTCCTAGGAGGTTTTAGCAACTCAACAGGTTAGCACCAGATGAAATAACTTTCCTGTCATTAGGGGCTGGACCATGTCACTGTGTACAGTTCAAAGTTCATAACTCCTCTATACTAATAGGATGGTCAGGGCTCAGAGGTTGCTTCTGAAAGGCCCTCAGTTTCCCTCTGGGTCCTTACAAAGGAATCAGCCCTTGGTGGTCTAGAATACTGGATTCTTCTCCTCATCTCCAGCAGGGGACATTTGAAAATGTCTACGACATTACATAGGGTTTTACTATGTAACCCCGGCTGTCCTGGAGCTCACGGTATAGATCCTACTGGTCTAAGACCCACAGAGATCCACCTGCCTCTGCCTTTCAAGTGCTGGGACTAAAGGTTTGCACCATCACAGCCAGCTTAGGATATTTTTGATTGCCATGACTTGGCTATCACATGGGTAGATGCAAAGGTGCTGCTAAACACACTATAATATAAAGAAATTCCTCATGGTAAAATAATTATTCAGCCTCAGCTGTCAACAGTTCTGAGGCTGAGGGACTCTCATCTAAAGGTACCTGGGGTCCTCTGAAAACCCCATCTTGAATTATAAATCCTTGGGACTCTGGACTGTGTTCCCAGGAAAAGCTATATACATGCACACATAAACACATACCTATGTAGTTTGAGGGACTTATCAGCTCGTGGCTCTCATTATGGTTATCTCTCCAAGACACCCAAGGAGACTGAGATGCACTACCCTTAAGGGAAATCTGGCCCTTCTTTATGTTCTTACAAAGAAAAGACTTGTAAGTGCCAAGACCAGCGAGCCCCGGGGCTGCTGACTAGATGCATCATGGGACAGACTATTCTCAAAGCTAGGTAGCTCAAGGTGACAGAAATCCCTAAACATGGGGGTGGGGTGCCAGCTTACCATGCCAGAGCCTTTCCTTGCCTTCTCCAACTCTTGGAAGAAGTTTTCTAGCTCTTTACCTTCAATGTACCCATTTCCTGTAAAGACAGATGGAAATGAACAGAAAAGAATTAACCTTAGAGCAAAACAGTAAGACTAAGGAAGGGTGGAAGTTGCCAACTTCCCGGACAACTTTTCCCCGCAAGTCTGCAAGCAGTATCCTAGCCAGTCCTGTGTGGGTCTTTGTCCTCAGAGTACTTGCAGGCAACTCTGCAAGTACTGCAACATTTAAGATTAATGAGTGTCCTTGGAATATTCAGCCCACAGCTGCAGAATTGGAGAAACAGTGGAGGAACGGACATCTGGTCAGCTGACGGAGATGGCTGGTGTTCATGAGCAGGCACTGAGTGCTGGAGGTCCCACAGGAAGTGACCTCTGCATCAGGATTCGTCAGCAGTGGCAGGCCTGGGACTGGGGCAGAAGTTGGGTTTCTGAGGTTGAGAAGATATGCAGAGTTGGAGAGTGTTCTCCCAGCCTCCACGTGGAACCTTAGAGTGTGACTTTATTTGGAAGTAAGGTTTTTATAGATGTTACTAGCCGTGACAGGTGTCAAACCATAGGGAAAACAGAGGCAAAGATTAGAGCCACAAGCTAAAGAATATTGTGGATTGCTGCTGCCTCTAGAAGCCTAGGTATGCCACAGAGTCTCTCCCTCCAAAGCCTATAGTGTGTGCATGAGCACACGTACACATACACACACCTTGATTTCAAAATTCTAGTCTCAAGAACTTACAAAGGCATTCATTTCTGTGGTACTCTGCCATGGCAGTCCTGAGAAATAAATACAGAAGAAAACCATGGAAGGAAATAATTTGACCTATCTCATCTGCAGAATAGGCTGTAAGAGTTAAACAGTTTTGCTTGTTGTTATTTGAGACAACGTCTCACCACACAGCCCATCCTGGTCTCAAACTTATGAACCTACTATTTCTGCCTCCCAGGTGGTAAGATTATAGCCATGTGGCTTGCCTAAGATTTCTGGAGAGAGAACATGTGTGTATGCGCATGTATGTACAGCTTGTGTGCACACATATGTACACATATGAAAGCAAAAGGTCAATGTTGTGTGCCTTCTTTCACTCTCCACATTATTCCCTCACTGAACCTGGATCTGATTTTGGCTAGATCAGCTGGTGAGTCAGTTTAGAGACTTGTTTGTTCTTCCTGCCAAGTTCTGAAGCTACAGACGTGTACAACCACATCTGGTTTTGATGCAAATGCTGGGGATCAAACTCGGGTCTTCATGATTGTGCAGCTGCTTAGCGGGAGTTTTCGTATGTAAGCCACACAGTCTATCGTGAGTATGTCACAAATCCTGGTACTTCTTGAGCCCAGGTGTCGGCATAGGTCCAGGATGGAAATGGACCTGAGGAAAAGGTTTAATGAGCAGAACCAGGTATGAAGGTCAAAACTTCACTTGTCCGAAAATCACAGGAGGACTGTGAGGTTGTATAGTTTCCTTCAACTGGAGCCTGAGTAGCCCAGACACCAGTGCTGATCTGAGTCTATGGCCAAGGTCACACGTCTGTGCTAGCACTTATGGGAAGGAAACTGAGATATGGCAAGGACAATGGTTCCAAGATTTACTGCATGTTGGAATCTCTTGAGGATCATTAAAAAAAATGGATGTCTGGCTCTCACCATTAGACATTCTGATACTGCTAGCTTGGGTTGTGAACTAAGCATTGTGGCTTTTCTTTTTTAAGGCTCCCAGGTGATTTCCTTGTACAGTGATGTGAGACAATCACTAAAGTCAAGTTCCAAGAAGAGGTCCGACTTGAATTGTTAAGAAGGTGATCACTTTCTTCAAGGGCATATGGAATTGCAGCCTTAACAAAACAAAAAACAAAACAAACAAACAAAAAAACCACAGAAGCATTTTCCATAGCCTCTGTGGGTAGCATGGGAATGGGAGGATCTTTCTCACCTCTCTTCCTAGTGCCCCTGAGGTCCTAAGTCCCAAATAAATAACCTTAGAGGCAATCCCTCGAGGGGAAGGTGCTTCAATAAATATCGTACAGAGAGAATTGCATGAGATGAATTATGCATTTATTTTTGTCCACAAAGAAAAGGTGATTACTGAGTTCCTCTGGGGTGAGGCAGCTGTCTTTTCGTCTAGCTTGTTCTATAAAGTACTTGGGGAGAGTTGGAAATTCGCAAGGGGGTGGGGCTTGTTGGTCTGTGAGGCCAGCTGGGGTGAGGTGGGATGAGCACAAGCTTTCTAGGCAAAGAAGCAAAGGTTGGTGATGACCCGCTGAGTTGGCATCTAGCAGTCTCGTTCTCCAGCTGTGACCTGGCAATTATCCCATTAGGTGTAGCTTCCCCTGGACCAGGAGCCAAGGCCTTAGTCCCCACACTCTTCCCCCTGGGAGGCTTTACAAACTTAGGCGGTGTGGTGGGAAGCTGAGCTCAGCTCTGAGTCCATCTGCAACTTCCAGAAGCCCAAGGCTAGGGCAGGTGAAATGGGGGTGGGGGTGGTTAGAACTGGTAGTATGAGCATGAATGGTGGTCCATGATGTAGAGGCCGTAGGGACTTGGGGCCAGGAGCCTAGGTCAAGTACGTGGGTGGATGGGGGCTTCCTGAGGGCATTAGAAGGTGTCTTATTGGACTTGGAAGGGGAGACAGGCCACACAAGGAAGAACCGCCTTCACTCAGCTCTGCAAAATATCCCTTACCAAAAGCCCTCAGCTGACCCCTGCTTCACATGTCGCCTGATGCTCTGCCACTCACTTCTTCAGCCCCTCCACCTGCTGCGTAGGGGGGTGGGGAAGTTACTGGCCCTTCTCATCTAGGGACCAACACCTGTTTCTCCTCCTATGACACCCAAACTATGGGCATCGCCTCTCTAAACCTCAGTTTCTTCGACTGTAAAGCGGGAGCACTGATAGTTCCTCCTCCTGTGACTGCTGGAGAGATGTAACTGAAAATAAAAATGAACTTACAGTGCTGAACCATACAAGCTTCAGCCATGCCAGGGCTGTAGGCATGGTGCTGGCTCACAGCAACCTTCAACAGTGGCAGTGACGCAGGCATGGTGCTGGCCTACACAAACCTCAACAGTGCCAATGGTGCATTTGTGGTTGCAATGCCAGCCAGAACCTGGGAGGCTGAGGCAGGAGGGAGGACCAATAGTTGTTCCCTTGATGAGAAGGGCCAGTAACTTAGCAAATATAAGCCTGGGCTATGTAGTGAGCTACTGGCAAGCTAAAGCTATGTAGTGAGACCCTCTCTTGGAAAAAAAAAAAAAGAAGCAAACCAAACCAAACTGTGTCAGTGATCATTACCACCATAGTTCCTACCTCCAGCCCCATGTTAGGTACACTTTGGCCCTGCACCACTAAATGATGATGTAATGAAGTGGAAGTGAGCAAGAAAGGCCTCACTGAGAAGTCCCAGGCAACGGGAAGAGGGAGAGAGAAGGAAGAGCGAGCTTAAAGGCAGGAAGAGGGGGCCAGGAGCTGAGAGGATGGCTCTGTGCAAAGAAGCCCCCCTCCCCCCCAGGACAGAGCGAGCAGCAGAGGGGTTCCCCCCCAACAGAGCGAGCAGCAGAGGGGTTCCCCTCCCCGGACAGAGGGAGCAGCAGAGGGGTTCCCACACACACCCACCGGGACATGAGAAGAATCTCCCCATGTCCCTGAACAAAAGGAGAAAACTCCATGCAATGAGTCTTTGTTTCAAACTGGACAACAGTTTCAAGCTGCAGACATGGGCTTGTTCCCACAAGGCAGAGCGGTCCACAGGGGCGTGGCCAGACAAGCCATTGAGAGTGGAGACTGAGGAGTGGGGAGTGGTCGTGCGAGTGGGGTCAGGAAGAACGGTTTCCACCACTGAAGGGACAGGTCTAAGGTCCCTCCGAGGTCTCCCCCAACCATCATTTAGCAGGCCGTTTCTTGTAAGGCCGGGGTACAGGAGTAGTTAGCCAACATCAATCTAGGAAGATTTAAGCCCTGGATGAGTGGTTTTCTTTTTTTTGGGGGGGGGGAGGACAAAGTAAATCTCATGTGGATGAGCATTGATAAAGATGTGGTTACCATAGTAACCATCGTTGCTAACCTCCTTTAAACCATGAACATTGGAGAGAGGGGACTAGGGGAGCTGGGGACCTTGCATCCTTCCTGAACCTACTTTTGCTTCCGTATTTCACCACCGTGCATCCCAAAGCTAAGGACAGACAGTGTTTTACCATCATTAATCTGACCACAGAGGATTGGAAATTCTTGACTGAAGAATGCTGCAAGCCAGAAAGACTTATTTGTTCCTCCCTGAGGTTCGTATGTACAGATTTTCTGATGTGTGCAGGCAAAAGGTACCCAAAGAGGAGGGACTGCCTGTACCAATGGTTTGACGACTGTCCCTTGCTCTAGGACAAGTCAATTCCCCTGTGCCTCAGTTTCTCAAGTGGACGAAACTACTTAAACCCTCTCCACTTTGTAGAGTCACCACGAGAGCCATACAGAGCAATGTTTTGGAGATCGTCTGGAGAGTGTAGTGTCTATAAACGGAAGGCATCATTTTTCCATCTCCTCACCTCTACAACCCTAAGGGCCTCTGACAACCACTGAGTTATCTCTTTAGAATGCCGGTTCTCCGCCAGAACCTTGGGAAGCTTAAACAGCAGTGCCATTGCCTGCGCCCTACACCAGGCTTTCTTGCTTAATTGCTGGGGTGCGGGTGTCTTCCGAGCTCCCAAGGCTGGCAGTGCAGTGCACCTCAAACACGAAGGCGTGGACCCATCACCTGGGGATCTTGTTAAAGTGAAGGGTTTAGTTTGGGAGCTTCGAAGTACCGTGGAAGGGCTGTTCCTGCAATAGGTGTATGGACCGGCGGTAACCTGGGAGCTAGTTAGAAATGTCGACCCAGCTCAGTGGTAGGGTGCTTACGAAGCACATGTGAGATAGTAGGTTTAATTCCTAACCTCCTACCCTGAAAAGGGCAGAATCGCAGGCACCTCCCTCAATTTTCTGAATCTCTCACTGGGTGTGGTGCCCAGGGATTGCCTTGGGTGTCCTTTCACTTCCTGGAGCCGCAGCACTGGTGTGCCTAGGAAGCCTGTCAGTGTTCACTTTAATTTGCATAGCAGGCACCGGCCGTCTCCACGGACCTTCCATTTCTGCCTCGCTCTCCTCGGGCTTCTGCCACGAAAACACACGGGTGTTACTAATCCCACCTTGAAAAATAAAAAGGATTTGCGGGTGTTGAGAGTTTTCATCACACAGCTAAGAGAGGTCACTATTTCCTTTTGCTCATCCCAGGGATAAGGTGTGTCCATAGCTGTTCGTGTCTGGATTTATCAGTCCATCACACATGTATGTACATTCCACATACCTTTCCAAGTGGCTTTTGGGGTTAAAGACCCGAAGCTCATGGAAGAATGTTTGGATACTCCAATTTTAATCTGCTTTTGGGCTGGGCTGGGCCCCCTGAACCTGTGGACAGCTGGCAGCCCGACGCTGGGCTGAGTCCCAGGCATGCGGAGGCCAGAAGGAAGGGGCAGATTGAGCGAGAGGTAAGACTGCAGAGAGCCAAAGAGAAGGGGAGAAGGCCAGAGCCTGCGGCTCCAGATGGGGCTGGCTGGGCGCAGGAGAGCATCTGATGCAATCCGCCATGAGGGATGCCAGCCGGCCGTGTGCTGCCGAGGCTCTGTTCTTGAAGAGTCTAGTGCCTGCTCTATTAATTCTGGCTCCTTGGGAATTGGGGAAGATTTCCCTAAGGGGTCTCCTGAGCCCCAGCAACCTCCCCAAGGGCCTTAGCTAGTAAAAGTGCCTGTGTCTGGAGTGAAATAAGCAAGATGAAATGAGGGAGACACAGCGCACCTGGGTTGGCGGCTGCCTGGGCAAGGGCCTCTGAAGTATCTTGTCAGTACAAACACACAACCTCAGCCCTGCTCCGTGGTTGCCTCTCCAGGGAGCCCCATGCCCCTTCACAGACCCAGCTTCCCTGCTCCTGGCTGGCGCAATCACAGTCCAAGAGGCGAGGTGATGGCTACCCAGAGGCCGCATGGCTCCGAGCTGATATACCATGTACACTCCACAGCAAAGGGAACCATTGACGAAATAATTAGTGAGATGGTGAAAGAGACTAGGGGGACCAGCCAGTTCCTAGGAGCTGTCCTAGGTGAGGCAGGAGGTTTTCCCAACAAGCCTTTGATGCTTATGCCAAGCCCAGCCAAAGTGTCTACAAGGCTTCATTACAGGATGAGAAGAAGAAGAAAAAAAGCCATCTTCAAGCACACAACATTTGGTCCCCAGACCTAGACCCCACTGACTATAATAAAGAGAGACCCAATGTGCTCGTGCATGTGTGTGATGCATGATAGGCAAATGCTCTATTGCCCTTTTGCTATATCCTTGGATCCTTTCCTTCCTACCATAATGCTGTTTCCCAGGCCCCTTCATCCTCTGCTCAAGTTCCACACTCCCCTCTCCTCCATCAGAAACAACTGAGAGTGTGCTGGGCACCTGATTCTGGCTCCTCAGTGGTGTGTGGGTTTGCAGGACACTTCTGTTAGAACCACTGGGTTTGGGAAGAAAAGAAGAGCCCTCCTCTGCCCTGTACAGTCCTTTTGATCATTAATGTTCAAAGTCCTCAGTGCAGGGGTTCTGCGAGTTCCACACAGATAAGAGGCAAGCTTCAGCCCTCGTAAAAGGCTTTGAGAAGCTAGCCCACCAAGGCTATTTTGAAAGTGGACAAAGCTCGGAAGACTATGAGTAAGTTCCTGTACTCATAGATAGGTGTAAATTCTCTGGGGAAACATGTCCATAAAATTATTTTCCTTCTTACATAGTAAACCCTGCTTACCTTTGTGACTTGCTATCGTCCTAAGTAGCACTTTTGCGGCTCTTCCCCGTGTTTGTACAGGCTCTGTCTTACTTCGATGGCTGTGTACTATCCTGCAGTGGAGCTGACTATAGTCTTTTATTGTTTACTTTCAAATAACTCCTCTAATAGTCTCTCTTGTTTGTATAACTTTCTACATAGATAGGAAAGAGGCTCCTCTTCCTCTTCTGCATTTCCATTGCTTCTGGAAGGTTGGCAGGAACTCTTTCATTTCTCTCCTGAGTCACAACTTGTCTCCTCACTGGTTATAGTGGACTAGACGCCTGGTAATGTCTGTCAGAACTACACAAAGATGCTATATACACTCTGATTTGGACATCGATCCATCAGTCACCTGGAGATCTCTCTCTCTCTCTTCCTCTCCCTCCTCCCCCTCTGTCTCTCTGTCTCTGTCTCTGTCTTTCTCTGTCTCTCTCTGTCTCTGTGTGTGTGTGTGTATGTGTGTGCATGTGTGTCTGTCTGCCTGTCTACCTGCTTTCCTGTCTGTCTTCTTTTCTTTCTTTGTCTCCTTCTCTCCCCTTTCTTACTGTGTTGCTGATGACTGAATCTAGTGCCTGGCACATGCTAGATAAACATTTAGATAAACAGTACACCTCTGAGCTTCATCCCCAGCCCTCTGCAATCCTCCTCCCGAGTAGCTGGATATGGGCCTGTGTTACCAGGCCTGACAGCCACTTGGATCTTATAGAGGGAAAGAATTGCTGACAAAGTGACCAGGAAGCAACGAAGTGGAGGTTTCAGATATGATGTCACTTCGAACATGGAGATGACATGTAGAAAAGCTTCAGAACCTCCTAAGGCAAAGGGTGGCTTGGCTGCCATCTCATGATGCCTGATATTGCATTAGCGAGACTAACGGCCTAGCTTTGGTGACCATTGAAGAAGAGTTTCGGTAGTAGAGAGTAGAAGGTGTCCCTGGCCCTTTCTTGCCCAGCAGCTCCTGACTCTTTAAATGCGTGTCCTTCCCCTCCCCACTCTTCTTTCTGACTCAAAAGGGCCCGTGTAAGGGTCACCACGTCCAGGCCCCCTCCCTGCTCTTGCTGGACCAAGGTATTTTCTGAAGCCTCTTTGTTTACAAGAGTCTGGGAGGGTAGGGAGGTGGCTCCTCTCCCTGGTGCCTGTGGTTAACTGGGCTCCAGTGAGCTTCCTCTAGGGACCCTGGGAGCTGGGGAGAGTCTCCAGAGGCCTTTGAGGTAGTGAGTGACAAACCTCCTACAACAGATCCCTAAGTTGCAAACAGAATTCAGAATGGGCAAGAGAAAAAAAGGCTTAGGCAGGGATCGGTGGCTCAGGGTGTTGGGCTCATCTTCAGCCTTGGGGTGTTCAAGAGGTCAAGGAGAGGGCCAGCCACAAAGGTACAGAGAAAAACCATCCCAAACTTACTTCTAGACCCCTCGGTGCAATTCTAGTTTGTCCATTTATGCATTTTTCGATTCACATTGCTTTCCTTTCTGGTTCCACTTTGGGGCTTCCCTGAGGAGGTGTGTATGTGTGGAGGGGGTGTACCCTAGGATCACTTTCTGGGGGAAAAGGAATTATCCACCATCTCCACGGCTGGGCTGAACATCTTTTGTGGGCTAGCCCTACATCATAGAAAAAATGCCCTCTTCCCACCCCAGGAGGGGTCCATTTGAATGGGGACACAGACCCCAGGTGGAAGCCAGCACCATTAACCAAGTCCTTCGTCAGCTTCCTCACCTGCACAAAGGGAATCTTTGGAAGAGCATCGCAGGGTGGGACCCAAAAGGGTACAGCTGTTCTTCTGAAAAGTCAGTGTCTCAGGACAGACTTAAACATAACGTTTTCATGACGATTGAGAGGGCCACTGGCTGTCCCCAGGGAAAAGTAGACTTGGAGTCGGCTGTTTATAGCTGACTCATCTAGCAGGAGGCCAGCGGTGTAACCTTGACGGCTCAGTAACTTTCCTTGACTCATGCAAGTCTCTGGTGCAGATACACTGGCCAAAGCATGTCCCACACAACGCAGTGATGAGGGGCTGCAGTGCTAGCTCTTTCCATCCAGGGGGTTGGGTGGTAGGAATGGGGAAGTGGAAATACAGCCCCTTCCTTGGCCCCATTTCTCAGACTGAGCCACTGAGCCACCACCTTCAGGAATTCTCAGGCAGATCACCATCCAACCCCAGACACCTAGTCCCCAGCCCCTTCAGCTTTCTCGGTTGCCTCCAAAATAACAAAACTTCTCCCATTGGCATCCTCACACACTAACCCTTTCCTTGCCACGGCACTGGGAGCAGAGGACCTCTGGATTCAGAGAGGAGGGAGAGAATTCAGGGAGTTGCTACCTGATAAGACCATTTCCCACCCCTTCTTCTCAGTCCCAGGATAAACACCCTGAGCCAGCACCCTGCCAACAGGTCTGAGACATCAGTGCATTCTGGGTGCTCATCTTAGCCAGGGCATTGGAGGGTGAATTGAAATGGCTTTTTCACCCTTGTCCCCCCCACCCCCCGGTTTGGAGTGATAGAAAAATCTCTAGCAATATCAGAAGCTGAGGGTGGGGGCAGAGGAGAGGTGAGGGGCTAGGGTGGTAGCATGTGGGCTCTTTGTGTAATTGAGTGAGATCACTGTAGAGACTTGGAATCTCAGGTCTGGGAGCCTTCCAAAGCCATCCACAGGGACCTCACTTTTTGGGTTGGTCATTGTGGAGACCATAGAGAGCAAAGTGTTGGTCACTGGGGTGTGACCCCCTGCCCCCAACCACAGACCACCACTCAGGGTACCCAGGAGTCTATGCCACCAGGCAGCAAGCTGGGGGTCAGCACCAGCGCCCTCCCCATCACACCCACTGCTGCTGTAGTTAGGAAACCGGCATACTGGTGGAGTTGGAGAAAAGATAAAAGGAAGCCCGGGTTTGTTAAAAGCCCCAAATCGATTCTCTACTCCTGCTGCCGGCCAGCCAGGCTAGAGGAGGCCCTGAAGGTTCTGTCTAGGATGCCCAGTTTTCTCCAGCTCCTGAACTGTGATGCGGGTAAGGAACATGAGGGGCAAAAAGAGCGGGGGTTTGGAGACCTGTGGCAACCTGGAAGCAGGGCATTAGCGTGAAGGAAAAGGTGCGGAAGGAGGCAGCGAAGTCATGGGGAGCTTTTTCTGCCCAGGCCTCCTCTCTGGGAAAGCTCCGACTTGTGCCCTGGGCACCCTGCATTGGGAAAACTTACTGACAGTTGTCACCAGGGCAGTCGGGCGTTTCCTAAACTCAAGACCCCAGCAGGCTCTGCCACCAGAACAAATCACCTGGGGCAAAGCACACCTGCCCACATAGACCCATGCCCCTGACAGCTTTGCCAATCTTAGGTCCCCGGGGGTCAATGTGCCCAGAAGTTGGGAGATTTACTGACCGTCTGCATCAAAGTGTTTCCAGATTTCCAGGAATTGGGATGCAGTCAGCTCGGCCAGATGCAGGTAAGGGGGCTGCTGCTGCGGGCCAGCCATTGCGAGCCTCTCCGGAGATGTTAAGCTTCTCAGCTCTGTCACTCCGTGCCGCTTGGCTCTGGTTCTCGCGCTGGGGCTGCGCGCCACGCTGCCTTTATATGCGGCCCGGAGCTGCACCGCGTTGGGCCGCCGGAAGGGGGCGCACGCACTCAGGGAATCGCGCAGGGCGCGGCGCTGCTCGGGCGGCGGCTCTCTGCCGGGGTTCCTAGGGAACCCAGACGGAGTCTTCAATGAGACTCCTGGGTGCCCGCAGGGGACACCACAGACTTTTCTCTAGAAATGAGGAGAGGCTGCTCTGCCTCCCTTTCTCTCAGTCCATCCGGAGCACATCCAGTTTCTAGCCGCAGCAATAACATTACCAAGTAGCAAGCTACGATTTGAATCCAGAACTCTTTTTACACCCTAGTGCTCCCTCAAGGGGTGCCACAATCGCAGGAAAGCAAAGGTCTCAAGATTTTGCCGTAGGTGGGCAGCTGGGATCTGCAAGGTTCAAGGAGGATTCAGGTGGGAATGGGGGGGGGGGCTTTTCCCCCTCAGGTACCTGCCACATCCTGAAGATGCTCTCCGGACTTTCAGACCTTTGTCCAGGGAGCGGAGGACTGGAGCCTCTAGTTCCAGATATGAGCCACACCCACCTAGGGTCATGGTAGGGACGTGTCTACTCCAGCAGGTAGACAACACTAAACTGTGACTCAGGGATGCTCTGAGCTTCTCTTAATCAAAACAAAATCCCCCACAGACGGCAAGTACACCGTGAAGGACCCCTCAATCAGAGACTCAGCCTCGCTCTCCAGTCTAAAGATCTGCAGTCTGTGCTAGCCTCCTGAACACCTTACCCTCAGAAAGACAGCAGCACCCGCCCCTAAAAGGACAGAGACAGCATGAGAATTGGTGCTCATTAACATGTGCTAATGAGTGTTAGCTGAGCTGCCAATGGGAGAGCAAAAGAGAAGGAGGTGAGAATCAAAAGCAGGTCGCTAGGGGAGAGGAGAACCAGGGGAGGGGGTGGAGGGCAGAGAGGAGCAGGCTAACTCTTGGGGTCAGGTTGGGGCATCTCTGCTCAAACTAGGAAAGAAGGGGCAGAAAAAGCTAGCTGTTGGGCCTCTGTAACCCAGCGTGCCTTGCTGCTAGGGTTGGGAAATCCCTAAGCTCGAGGCCCCCTTGCCTCAGTCTCGCCTCTAAAAAGGCAAAAAGGCTCAGCACTGAAGAAGAGTTGCTCTAGACCAAACTCCTCAGGTCTGGTTCCTAAAAATAAAACTAAAGCAACCTTGTTTGGATTACAGAGCCCGTTTGTGCCTCGGCTCTCCTAGTCTGTAAAATGGGAGTGTGGGTATTGATGTCTTGGGATGTTCCGAGGATTATGCACCTTTGCGTTACTGTCCTTCAGGCTTCCAGTGCTTGTGAGCTCTAGTGAGCTTGGCAAGGATTCCTTGATCCAGAGAATCCTGTATCCAGTCAGCTTTCTGTCCCTGTGAGAAAATACCCAAGAAAGTCAAGTTTAAGGAGAAAAGGTTTATTTTGACTCATGGTTTTGGAGGCTTTAGTCTGTAGGCATTTTTGGGTGGTGTCATAGGCAGAACGTCATGGTGGGAGCCTGTGGTGGCCAGGAAGTGAGACTGGAAGAGAGAAAGAAAGGAGCCGAAAGGAGAGGAGAAGCCTTGCTGGGAGGAGACAGCGCCTCCCACTGACGGTTGAGTGACTCACTGCCCCATGACTAGTGCTACCCTCCTACAGTTACTACCGCCTTTCAATAATCTGTTCAATTACCGACCCATCAATGGGTTAGCCCATAAACGAAGTCTGAGCCCTTACCATTCACTTTTCTTTCCCCAAAGCCCAACCGATGCCTTAGAAACCTAACACACCAGCCTTTAATACACAAGCTTTTGGAGACTGGTCCAGATTCAGACTCTTGACTTTCTGCATCCCCTGCTGAAGTTGCTACTGGTTCCTGGAAGGCTGAATGCCAAAGTGAAGTCCAGGAGCAAATGAGACAGACCCTCTTTCCAGAATGACAGCTTTTGACTTCTGTGCACCCAAGGGACTAGGCTCAGTCCTGCTGGCTCTGGCACCTGCCTCTGGGTTCCTTTGAGGTGCCTCCTGTTCCCTCCCAGCTCAGGTCTGCAGGCAGAAGCTATTTGCTGGCTCTGTAAACACCCAAGGCAGTGTCTGATTCCTCCATCCCAGAGCTGCCAAGACCAGAGGAAGATGGCTCTGGTTATGACTTGGTTTGTGAACTCCAAATATTGCATTGGGAGATCTACCTTGAGGGTCTATTTCTGGGGGTCATCTTTGCTTATCTCAGCCACATTCCCATGGGGAACTAAAGAGTCCAAGCAAACCCCTTCGTACTCAAACTGAATTCTGCAAAAGCCATGTAGATATTAGAAGTCCCTGCCTAGGAGTCAGACAGCTATGAGTTTAAAGCCAAATAACTAATTTGGGAGGCCTTGGGCAGATCATTAAACCTCTTTGAACCTTCATGAAAATAGAGGTAGTGAAAATAATAAGATATCTCACGATCAAGATAAGGCAAATAATGTAGCCAAGGATTTACTACCAAGAGTCCCCTGCGTGCTCAGGGCTAAATGGAAAAGTAGAATACAGGTATTCACATGGGCTAATCAGAATTTTTCTTTACTTTCTGAAAGACTAGCCCTAGCCCACACCTGGTAACACAGGAGCCAGATTCCTTCAGTCTGCTTAGCTTGCCGAGAATGCCCTCTGTCTCCAACTGAAGCCACTGGCTGTGAGAGGGGTGCCGGGCAGGGTACCCCTGCCCCTTTTCTTGCTTCTCTGAGGTGGGAAACCTCTCCAGATCCCAGGGCTGCTGTGGGAAGGGACACTGTAAGCATGCATGGTCCCAGACAGAACAAGATGAACAGAATATGGGAATTTAGGGGCTCATGTGAAGAGAGAGGGGAGGGGGAGGGGGAGAGGGAGAAGGAGAGAGAGGGAGGGAGGGAGGGAGGGAGAGAGAGATTGATTGATTAAGGATCAGCGCTGAGGAAGACCTGGGAAGCAGCATAGACTGTGTCAGAGGGAAAATGGTGATGCAATATCAACGCACAGGAGATCCAGTGGGTTTATCTTAAAGCAGTAACATAGAAACAATGCTTTTCTGCTTGCTTCCCAATGAACTGAAACTCATGCGTATTTTCAAATGTCTGAGGTTTTGTTGTTCCTCCAGGACTTCTGTTGGGTTTTATAGCAGCCACGACGACAGTGATGGCGGCGGTGGATGTTGGTGTTTGTATGTTCTCACCAGTGTTTGTAATGTGTCATACTTTGTGGCTCTCACAGTTGCCTTTTTACATGTTCCATGTAAGATTTGGACCCATCTTCAAGACAAGGAAACCAGGCTCAGAGGAAACAATACCCAAGTAGGGCCTAGCATGGTGGGATGTTAAGGTCACTTTGGCTCCTTTGGGTCCTTGTATGTCAGATGCCATGTTCCTGGGTAATATCTAGAAAGACACTGCCCAGACCCTGGCCACCAGTGCCATGTATAGTGTTTCCTTGTATCCACAAGCCATCCAGTAACAGGACTCTTTCTTCTCCAAAAGGGAAGATTGGGGCTTGCTTTGTTTGTTTTTCATCATCATCCCCAGCCCATTGACTGTCTCCTCTGAAGGCTGTCACTGACACAAGGTCATGGTAAACAGATTTTCCCCCATGAAGCCTCAGCCCCAGGTCCCCAGGAAGTGAAGAATGTGACTATGAGACCGGATGCCAGAGATGGGATGGCGAACACCTTGTAGCCCGCAGTGGGCTGTGGTAACTGGCTGTGTTCCTCAGAGCACCTGGCGTTATTTTGGAGCACTTCAAAGACAACTCAGAAGTGCATCCTGGTTCCTCCCTCTCCCTGCAAATGCTTCTTTCAGGTATTGCCTCTTTGGTCTTTATAATGGTCAGGCCTAGCGACTAGGGTGCCAGAGAGCTGGCCTTGCTTCCCAGAAAGAAGGATGAAAGGGATGCAGGAGCCCAGCAGTTTCCATGGAAACAGAGGAACCCAGAGGTGGGAGCAGTACTTTTGAGTTACCCAGTCTAAAGCTTGGGATCTTTGGGTAAAAAAAAAATAATCTCCCCGTGTGCAAGGAACCTTAGTCAGAGGGTATCGACAGGTGGTAGAAGAGCATTGATGGGGTGGGATCAGTAACTGTTAAGTGACCTTTGCTGCAAAAGGCAGGCACGTAGGGGTTAGGAGCTCAGGGTCCTGAGTTTCACACTTTTAACTCCTGGATACTGGTAGTACTGTTAGGTACTAGCTATGTGACCCCAGGTAAGGTGATCACACTCTCTGAGCTCTGATTTCCCCATTGATAACATAGAGATAGCCCTGGTTAAGTGTATTAGGAGGTTTCATGAGTTTTAGGGGAGGTAACATGGGGGACAAAAAATTGCAGGACCTGGCTCTTACTAAGTGAATAGAAAAATTGAAGCAAGCGATTGGGGGGGGGGTGTTTCTCATCTAAATAACACATTCATCTCCCAAGTGGCTGCCTCAGGGATAACGGATGAGGTATCACATCCTAAAGTGGAAAGAGCTGCTGGGATGGATTGCATCTTGATGTGCAGGCTGGCATGATGCGGTAACGTGAGGCCTTGAATTGCTGCAGCCACCTTGATTACCCCAGTGGAGAATCTAGAGAGACCATGGATGGGAGAGGACAGAGTAGAGGCTGAGGATCAGGCCATCCCTACAAAACGCAGGAAGGACAGAGGGTCTAAAAGACATGGGGTCACAGGTGCTTTCATTTGTTCTGCTGGATCAAGTTGAGCCTGAAGCATCTTAGGACGTTTTAGTTATACGAACCAGTATATACCTAGCAGTGAAGGCTTCTTATGGCAGCTTGCTTCCTTTCCTTCCTTCCTTCCCTTTTTCTTTCTTTCTTTCTTTCTTTCTTTCTTTCTTTCTTTCTTTCTTTCTTTCTTTCTTTTTCCTTCCTTCCTTCCTTCCTTCCTTCCTTCCTTCCTTCTCTTCCTTTCTTTCACTCCCTCAAAAGGCCCAGTTTTTCTAGGAAGACAACAGTTGTCCCCATGGAGCTAGAATTAGAAAACATTTAGGAACTCAGGCTTCTCTATCCTTGCTCGTAGAGCACCAGGCACGGCCAGATCCTCTGACTTTATTATTTCCTCCAGTGACAAAATGTCTCTTCTCATAACCTTTCCTGCCACAGACACCAACCTCAAAACCCATAGCTTCTATTTTCCTAATAGATGAGGACTTTTGGTTTCCTTAGTCCAACTCCCCCGACACCCTGCCCCAGGGATAAGTCACGTTGGTGGATCTCACCTTCCATGGGAACAATTCACATGCCAAATGGTTAGACAGGCAGTGGGGCATGCTCACAGAAACACAAAGGACCTGCAGAGGACCCAAATTCAGTTCCCAACACCCATGCTGGGTGGTTCACGTGTTCCTGAAATATCAGTCACAGGAGAACCAATGCCCTCTTGTGGCCTCTGCCGGCACGGTGCTCCCATGCACATACCCACACCCAGACACCCAGACATACACACAAATCATAAAATAGAAATGTAAAGGGTCAGATTATACACACACATATATAGATACACATATGCATATATGTGAATTTTTAAAATATAGGTATTCTGTCACTGTAGCACAAAAATAGCCATAGGCAAATGAGTAAACAAAAGAACACAGGTGGTCCATACTTGGCTTGTAGGTTATAGTCAGGTGGCTCCTAATCTCCTTAAGGAATCTTGGTCCTCAGTAACCTCCCCAAGCCTCTTTTTCCTCCAGGCAGGGCACACTAGGAGAAGCCACAGGAAAGGGCCATTGCCACTAGATGTGTTCAGAGGGCTCAGAGCAGTGACCAGCATTGTTCAGGAAAAGCCTCTTGCTCCTTCCTTTGGGATGGCTCTCAGAACTGCTGGATTCCAGACCCACCGTGTCAGTCTGGAGGGCCTCTCTGTCTTCCTTGGGCTGCAGCTGATAGCTTCTCTCCAGACCAGGAGACAGGGTCAGTGGAGGGAGACAGAGGAGCAGGTAGATGACAGCAACACCCAGGCCAAGACAAGAGAAGACACAATAGTAAGCGAACTTGGATCTGCGCACTAGTGGGAGGCTGGCTTGGCTCTGCTCGGGTACCTGGCAGGGAGCACCTGGCTTGATTTGAAAACAAATTTGTTCCACTTCCTGCCAGGATGGAACTTCCTGGTGGCTGGGAATTTGGATCTGTATATCCAGGATGGAAAAAGAAAAATGTCCCTAGAGGGGCAATGTCCCACTTCCAGAATTCTCCAGTATGCAATAGGAGTATTAAAATGAGACATTAAAAGATAAAGGCTATGTTTCATCCATTATATGAGTTTATTTAAGATTTTATTCATTCAGGCTATACCAAAAAATATATTTAGTTACCATCTACCCTGTTCCAGGCAATGTAGTAGACCTTCAGAGTTTAATTTAGATTAATAAAACAGAATCTGATGTTCCCTTCAGAAAGCTGACGTCCAGTGGGTAGTTGACTGTAATCCCACTGCTTGGGAGGCCGAGAAAGGAGAATTATGAGTTCAAGGACAGCATAGACTACAAACAGATAAGAGCCCAATGACGGAGGCCCAGATCTAACCAGACTACTGAATGGAATGGTGCGTGGAAATAGATGCCGGTGAGTCAGGGGAACTGGACTGCAGTTGGGGCGTGGAGTAAGTGGCATGTCCCAACCCTAGAGACAGTAACCCTAAAGAGAGGTAAGGCCAGATCCCAGGGTTTACTGTTAGGAGCCACCAGGGAGTTGCCTTTGTAAAGGCTTCCTCTGGCCCTCTCTAAGGGGGTGACTGCACAACAGCAGCATATGTGGAACCTATAGGTGACCCCTTTCTGCTGTCTCAGGGAACAGTTATGCCTTGGACTTGGCAAGGGCCAATGGGTGAAGGCTGAAGGAGTCAGGAATCTATTGGGGCAGCAAATGGGAACTGGCTGAGCTTGGTGGTGGTGGCAACCGGACACACCTTTAATCCCAGCACTCATGAGGCAGAGGCAGGCAGATCTCCGAGGTTGAGGCGAGCCTGGTCCTCAGAGCAAGCAACTGGAACTGGCGCTGAAGGGTATCAGAGGCTGGGGAGAAGGAAACACCCCCACCGCTACTGGGTAGCCCTATTTGGGAGGGAGAGCCCCGGTCACCTTGGATGCATTGTTTGAGTTCATTCTGAATTAGTCTGCTGTGGACTAAGGGTTGACGGCTCTTTACAAACCTTTGTGTTGAGCATACTCCTCTGCCAGCATCCTGGGCGGAGGTTGGGATTTTAGAAGGTTTGATGAGATCATGAGGACGGAACCACCTTGAAGGGGATTAACGTCCTCGGAGATAATGTGGTACATGGAACCCCACTTTCTTCTCTGCCACGTGAGGACACTATTGTGTCCTGACAAATCAGGACGAAGGTTCCCAGCAGACACATCTGGCCGACACATTGACCTTAGACTTCCCAGTCTCCAGAATGGGGAGAAACACATTTCTGTTGTTCAGTCAGTTCCAACAGTTCAACAATGGCATATGTGTTTCTGATGAAGATACTGTCTAAGAAAAAGAGTGGGCTGGGCAGGAAGACCTGTAGGTTCCGAACTTGGAGGAGGGTCGTGGGTGGGAGAAGCAAGTTTGGAAACTCAAAACCTCGAGGCTGTGGCCAGGCATGCTTATGCTGGGCCCACCCTCTCATGCTGGGTGGCTCTTTGCTTTGAGGTCCCTCTAGCGGTCTCCCCTCCACTGGAAGAAGAGAGAGTGCTTCAAGGGTTGGAGGCATCATGTTCTTAATTCTACATCTCTACCCTCACCCACGGAGAAAGGAGCTTTTCCTAAGCTGGATGGGGTGTCAAGCAGCATAGCCGGCAAGTTTAAACTCTGCCCCCACCCTTGTAGCGTGGCGACCCTGGAGGGAAATCAGACCTATGAGAGAGCAGAGGAAACCCCTTTCGGTGCCTGCGAGATACTTTAAGAGCAAGCCGAGCCTTCTTCTTGAATGGCTCATGATCCAGAACAGAGGAAATGTCCTTGTGTGTGTCACTCACTCATCGTCCTTCCCCGGCTCTTAGCAGTTTGTGCCCATCTGCACTTAGGGAATCACCATAGAACAAATGAAGGTAGCACAGAAGAATGGAGGGTGAAAAGGTTACGGCGCGTGGAGCCGGGGCCCCTCTGGAAGCTATAGAAATGACCTCTCGTGTGGACGTGGCCAGCTCGGCTCTCGGCCATCAAAGGCTGGGCACTGAGCCTGCCTGGGCTGCATCGGGAGGGCAGCTGCTCACCCTGCTGGGGGCCATAGCTCCGGCTGGTGAGGAGGAACAGCCTGGCCCTGTCTCTGCCCTCATTCATGAGCCCCAGGCCTGGCGTGGGGCCGCTGCTCTGTGCTGCCTTCCTGAGTGCGTCATTGGGAATCCCCTCACAGACAGACTGCAGGAAGGGGCTGGGGGTGAGCGGGCCCCAGCTTGGAATAGTTCAAACCAGGTGCTTCCTACACTCTTCGGCTGACTGTGATTGCTGAAGGTCAGATCCAAGAGCCAGAAACTTTTGCCCAACTGGCCCAGGATGACAAGATCTGGAAGGAAGAAGGGAAAGCTTCTGTGGCGGTTGAAGTCAGGCAGGGATGACCCTGACTCCTGTGTCCCCTGCTCCCAGCAGACGCGCATGGCATCTTGCCCAGGTCCTCCAACAGCGTCCAGCGTTCCCCAGCTGCTGCGCATGTTGGGTGCTGACGCCTGCAGCTGCACCATTCTCTGGAAAATTGTCACTTAGCCCAAAACGCCCTTCCCACCTCCCAAGCAGGAACACTCACAGTGAATGATCAACATATAGGAGATGGTA
>CM053744.1:45624258-45657427 GCA_028658305.1 Pachyuromys duprasi
GGGGGGGGGGGGTTGGGGGGGAAGGGGTGTCCTAACTTGCTGCTGCTGAGTGGCTCATGAGAAAAGCACGCTACCCCCACCATTTCTCAGCTGTCCTTACTCTGGGTGAGCTGGGCCCTCCCTCTCAGAGCTTCTCTTCCTTCATCTTCACTCCATTAGAAAAACCTGGGGCCTCACCTGACCTTGCAGGGAGGTTCTGAGACAAGGAGCAGCAGCAAAGAAACCAGCTCCAGAGCCAGGCAGACCTGAGTGTTCTGCTCCGTGGCCCTGAGCGTCACCAACTCTCCCTACGTCCTGCCTTCTCACCCATGAGCCTGAGGCGGTTAACAGCACTGTAGTTTGTGCGTGTAAGGCCTTGCTTGGTGAATGGCAAGAACACATAGTGTCTGGCAAAGACTAAGTACTTGGTAAGACGTGAGTGCTGTTCAGTTTATTAATGGGTACCATGTCTAAGTCAGGGGGTAGTGATAATATGCTGGTGGGGAGAGGTGCCTCAGAAGCAGATGGACCCCATAGGGCATCATGTACCAGGTATGGGGTGGGGAGGGACAGACAGGTCGAACCCACCGGAACTTGCCTCACAGCGACCTGGTGTGAACCCCAAGGCCAACGTTCTACAGTAGCCCTCTGCTGGCAGTGGCTTGCCTGCACACCAGCCCATTAGCCACCCTGTCATTGCCTCCGCACTTGAAAGCAGATTCCCCAGGGGCAGTGGGCAGAGAACAGTGCAGGAGAAGCCACAGGTTTCCTGCTAGCTTGGAGAAGGGTGGTTGCAAAAGAGCTCGGGAGGGTCTCTGACCCTTTCCAGATGTTTTCCAGAGTGTCAGAGACTGGCTTTGGCTCTGTGCTGTTCTCCCCATGCCCATCTCTTCTCAGTAACTGTCCATCTCAGTGCTTGGGACTTTCTTAACACCGGGCTACTGCAGCAGGAAGGATCTGACTAATACATTCACACAAAGGTGTTGGTGACTTAATGCTTCACACCCTCTTTCTCCCAGGAGGTTGGACTAAGGGAATGTGGCATTGAATGGCAGAGCTGGAAGAACTGTGGAGCGTGTGTGTGTGTGTGTGTGTGTGTGTGTGTGTGTTGTTGTTGTTGTTGTTGTAGTCTCAAAGGATAGAAGCTAGATGTTTCTGGACCCAGGACCAAAAGAAAAAGACAAACAGGTTCTTCTTTAGTTGGCTGGGGTTTTTGTTTTTGTTTTTGACACAGGGTTTCTCAGTGTAGCCCTGGCTGTCCTGGAACTCATTGTACAGAACAGTTCTTGAAACTCAGAGATCCATCTACCTCTGCCTCCCAAGTGCTGGGATTAAAGGTGTGTGTCACCACTGCCTGGTGACGAATAGGGTTCTTTGGGGACCCAGCCACCAAGGACAGATTGATATGAACTCAAGACCCCTCTGCAACATCAGGCTTCTTGGATAAACCAGATAGTGCTGGAGGGAGTCTATGATCAAGTTACAACAATGGCTACCACTGTCTGGAGACCCATTACCCAGGAGGTCAGCCCTCTTCCTTGTCTTTGGCCTTGAGGCCTGGTGGCAGTTGGCTTTGTGCTTCTAGTGGCTTTGCCTTGCAGGTCTTAGAGGTGTTGGGTACTTGTTATTCTGTTTTCTCCCAAGTCTGGAGTTGAGGGTCAGTCTATGATATAGAAGAGGCCCAGCTCAGCCTCTGTAACAAGGCCCAGCACTTCAGACCCCAACCAGCTGAACAGATGCCCATCTCTGGTCTTTATTCTGAGTGGTCTTCCAACCAAAACCATGGTAGGCTTTGTACAATGCCAACCCAACTGCAGAGGGCCCCCCCCCCCCCGTGGAAAACTGATGCTCCTTCCTCCAAGGTCTGTTCTCTGCAAGGTTTTCCATCCCCAGGCATCCCCCAGCAGTGTCTTAGTGAGTGTCTGCTGGGAAGTTGGTGCCCGGCACCTGGCCAGTGTGATCTCATTTACTTCTCAGATACAAAGTAGGCATCACCTACTTCCCGCTTCTAGGAGGGTGGCAAGGGGCATATACTAATACAGTGAAGTGCTTGGCACCCTGTCTCCTGCCTGACGAGTTTCATTAATGGGAACAGCTACAAACATCCAGGGCAAACTCCATGTGCCCAAGTCCTCTCCAGGCCCTGCCATGACCCAGATTTGTGGGGTTTTTATCTTCTTAGGTATACTGCTACCTTCTTCCAAGACCTTACGAGTCTTGTTACCTGGAAGAGACCTGGCGGTGTCCTTGGGATCAGACTGGAGACTCGTAAGAGCATGAAACCACAAACTTGCTTGGTCTGCTTTATCTGTCTGCTTCCCTCTCTCCCTTGCTTGTTTCTCTCAGCAGCATTTCCTTGATAGGTCACTTGCAGCCAAATTACCATTTCAAGTTCTGCTTCTGGAGGAAGCAGAATTAACCCTGAAGTGGGTTAATTAGGCTTTCTATAAAGGGCCAGGTAATAAACATTCCAGGCTCTATGGGTTATTTTGTGGTCTCTATCGCAGTGACTTAGTTTTGCCACTGTAGCTTAAAGGAAGTTGGAGCTGTGATGTAAATGAATGTGCATAGCTCTTTTTCAATAAAACTTTATTTGTAGAAACATGACCAGGGCCAGATTTAGCCTGAGGGCCACAGTTTGCTGACCTCTAACTGAAGACAACAGCCTTCTATAGAAGTCTGACGCTCTAATTAATGCCTCTGCTCATATATGAGAACATAGAGGTACAGAAAGGCCATGCACTCATGAATAGTAAGACCAGCAGGGTAGCTCTAAAGTCACCACACTGAAATGGCCCCTGCAGCAGGGGTTTTGTCAGGCCCAGTCAGTGTCTCTGGCAGTCAGAGAAGGGGTATTGTATTAATTAACTTTTCTCATCATTGTGACCACATAGTTGGTAGGCATCAACTTAAGAGGGGTTTGTTTGAGGGGAAGGCACGGCTGAAAGAAGATGAGCAGCTCCATGGAGGCTGGTCACAGGCAGAAAGTGACAGGAAGTGGGTGGGGCTAAGAAACTTCAAGGCATACCTCCAGTAGCCTCATTCCTTCTGCTTGAGGCCTATGCACAGCTGAGGGGACCAAGAGTCCAAACACATGACCTTTTGGGAGATGTTTCACATTCAAATCCCAACAGGGCAATGGACGGGAGTGTTCTACATGAGGCACCCCACCTCCATGTTTAGAAAGAAAGGCTCCGTATAGATGGACGATGGGTATTTTCCTCTACAGTTCTGGGTGGTTTTGTTGCCTTCCTGAAGCACTAGGTAACTGGGCAGGGACTCCCGCAATCCTTTCCTAAGCTGATGTGTTGGAAAGATTTTAAAAACAGCACCGGGCCCTTTGCCGAAGCGCAGTGCTAGTTATCCTGATGCTTTGGCACCGTGCTCCATATGAAGTCAGTGTTGGAAAGGGAGGGAGGTACCAGCAGGCTCTGACTTTCCCAAGCTTGGACTAAGGAGCTATCCTGCTATAGTCTCCAACCCAAACTTGACTTTGATGGGCTTGAAAACAAAACCTATGTTCCCACCCATGTCGGGGACTAGAGGAAGCCAGTCCTTCCCACCTACCCTGTGACCTGCTAACCTCAAGGCTTTCTGGCTAGGTCTGCGTGCTCACACACATGCACACACACAAGCACAAACACACATATGCATGTCTTTGCAAAAAAAAAAAATCCTTTCTACTCATTGTAGTAAACCCTATTAAACAAAAAGAAGAGCTTCCCTCGATCTCAGCCCTTGAGTTAGCCTTTAGCCACGGTTTTTTCCTCCTCAACCTCCTTCACCTCTGTGTAGATTTCCATATTTGTGGTGTGTGAACTTGTTTAGGCTCAATGACATCTGTTGACAGTTTCCCAAGCCTGTGCATACTGTCCTGCGGAGTCTTTTAAAAGCTCCAGACAAGCTACATCTCTGACTTCCTCTTCTGCTAGTGTCCTGTCACTGTGGAGAAGCTATTACGTCTATTACTTCCAGGCATGCAGCATTTACCCACATTTCTAACATGAACAGAGAAGCCATTTCCATGCTGTTTTCTTGGCTAGTGTCTTTATGTTTTTGTTGTTGTTGTTGTTGTTTTGTTTTGTTTGTTTTTCCCATGTGACACTGGGCTTGGGATAAGTTTGGGGAAGTCAGAACAGTTTGGAGCTGTTCTCTAGAGCTCTCTCAAGACGCTATAAGGAAGCAAGTATAGACACATGTTCATGGCCAGTGGCTTGAATCCCAGGAAATAATGCAGGACACTGGATGTCCCCAGCAGAGTCTGTGATGTGGGGTATATCAATGATATGATAACGACACGACACCCTGTCGCCTCACTGACCTGGTCCCTTCCCCGTCCTGCCCTTGCTCTTCCTCCATAACCTCGCCCACGGAACACACCAGTAGGTAAGGACCTCTACCCTTGTTTAAAAATGGAAATTGTTCTAATGAATGAGCTTTGCATGAGAAGCTCTAAGCTTCCTGTCTCAGCTCAGCTCCCACCTGGAAAATGTCCGGATTCCTCCTCCCCAGCCTGGTGCCTCTGCAGCCCTTGCATGCCTGCTCTCATCCGTTTTATTAAGTCGCTTTCTAATTCTGCTTCCTAATCAGCTTCCCGACTGAATCTATTGGTGGCCACAGGGGCTTGGCATCTCTCGGTGCCTTGCTTGCTTGTGGTACATCGGGCACCGTAGGCATCAGTGTAAATATCTTTGGGGCAGCCCATTTGTTCACTGTCACCAGGTACCTCGATGTCAGGACCTAGGCTCCATCTCTCAGGGCCAGGTCCTGTAGATGGTTTCTGGACAGAGCAGCCTTTGTGTCCTGGGAAGCGACATCTCTGCCAGTGAGTTTCAATTGGACAGTGGCTGCCATGGCAACCAATACATGTTAGAAGTTGAGGGACTGAGCACAGGCCAGGCCAGGTACATTTTAAGAGGCACTTTTCTTATCCGGCAGGTTTCTGGAGCTTTACCAGCAAGTGCTAACTTTGCCCAAGGTTCCCCCAACCCACACCAGCACTGGGTGCACTCGAGCATGGAAAGGTCGTATCAGATGTCTCCAGCTTCCCCTCTTAGATTTGAAGCAGGCTAAGGTCTTCTTTGGCATGCCGAGGTGGTAAGATTGAAGAGAGGGTGAGAGCTAAAGCAGAGAGAGGAAAATCAGTCTCGCTTTTGATATTTGTTCACAATTTTCCAAGGAACCACCCGGGCTCCCCCTCTCAAGCTTTGTTAAGGGCAGATTTGGTTGTGGTTTCGCATTGCTTACAAAGAACTATGTGCAAACACATGGCTGCTCAGGTTGTGCACTACCTAAGTCCATCCAGGTCGTATGCACATAGCTTCCTGAACTACACAACATGGTAAGGGATGCAACAACAACGGGAAAAGGGCAACAACAACGGGAAAAGGGCAACGCTTCTCACACTCAAAAATCCTTTGGTCTTAGTGAACGAAAGGGACTTGTAGTAGCCATAAAGGATGGGTGAGTTTAAATAAAGCTTCCTTGGGCTGTTGGAGGGAGAAGCAACAAGTGGAGAGACGCTATGGGTTCACTGGAAAGCAAGCCTGAAAAGGGGCAAGGGGTGTGACCAAAGGCAGTGGGTGTGGCCAAACTCCTTAGCTGAGAGCAGTGAGTGATCCTGGGCAGCACAGTGCCTGTGCTGTGGATGTGGGATCACAGGCAGCTAGCTAGAGAGCTACTGGCCCTGAACAACCACCCTGTGGTCAGGGTGAACCACGCTTAGCGGCCTTCTTGAAGAGGCAGCAGTGAGAAGGGCGGGGTGATGGCCGAGTCCGAGGAGGTGACAACAAGCACCAGAGAAATTTGGATGTCCTCATTTCAGTCAAGATTTAGCGTCTGTTCTCTGGTGTGGTGAGGGATCAGAATAGAGATTAAGTTGTATTAAAGAAAAATAAGGTCATGTTTCTTGTAGCTGTGTATCTGGGAGGCAAGATTTATTCCCACAATAAATTGCTTTCAGAGTCTCAAAAAAGAAACCAGATTGGGTGTTGTTGCTTTATGTTGTTTGAGCCATCAGGGCTGCTACCCAGAATCCCCTGGGAGCTTTGCAAAAACCCCGTGTATCTGGGCCCTGATTTCTGTCATGTTTTTACTCTTCACGTTTTTCGCTCCTGTGCACAGCTTTGGCCTAACTTCCTCCACGCTTGATTGCAATTTAGCACAATGCTTCTGCATATTCCTGCAACTGATTCTTCCAAACCCAGAGAAATCCGTGTTCTCAGGGCAGGCCAGGCCTATGCCTTGAGTTGGATAAGTTGATGGTATGTTAGCTTTCTGTGGCAGGATACTTGAGAAAATTAGCTCAAAAGGATGAAGGATTTATCTCGGCTTTTAGGTTTCAGTCCATGCTTGTCTAGCCCTTTGCTTTAGGCCTGTGGAGATGCAGAATACTACAGCAAAAGTGCACAGTAGATGAATCTGATTGCTTCATGGTGCCAAGGAAGGGATGGAGGAATGGAGGGGAGGGAGGAAGAAGTGGGAGAGAGGGAGGGAAGGAGACAGAATCTGAATATAACCCTCAAGAGTACACCGGATGATTTCTTTGCATCAACTCTAAACACCCCCTAAATTTCTGCAACCTCCTAACAGTGAAACTAACCAGGGACTATGGCTTTGTGGGAATGCAGCACTCAGGCCATCCCTGTGGGACCCTTAGTGGGTGTGCCATTTCTTGAGAAAAGGTTCCTCTCTTCCCCTATTTTTTTTTCTTTGTGCATTAAATGAGTCAAACCCCTCTCTTGTAAATAACTACGAAGGAAAGCTCTTAAAAGAAATGCCTAACCACACTGTTTGCTTAGACACCTCCATGATTATAGTATGAAAGGGCATGTCTTTCTTAGCAAGAAAGCAAGAAGTTTAAAATTCAGTGGCTCACACCTGTAATTCCAGAACTTTGGGAGGCAGATGCAGGTGAACCTCTGTGAGTTCGAGGCCAGCCTGGCTACAAAGTGAGTCCAGGACAGCCAGGGCTACACAGAAAACCCTGTCTCGAAAAACCAAAAAAAAAAAAAAAAAGTGTCTTTCATTATAGGCTTATTTGTATTGATTATATTAACAAAGTAGTGTACCAATAACTTTCAAAAAGCAAATTCTCTGTAGGTGGTGGGAAGAAATAAGAGGAAGGACAGATATGGACTTTTCTATATGTACCTTTTCTGTAGGTTTGACCTTGTGGTAGTCTAAATGCTTGACATGATTACAGCACAATTTACTGAAAAATAAGAATAATTTGTGAAATTTGGAAAGAATTGTGACACAAAGAATGTCATTGTGTGTCAGATTTGGAACACTAAAAAAGATTATTTCAAATGACTTTTAAAACAGTAATTTAGGGGTTTGGGCTCATCGGGGTAAAGGCTTGCAGTATAAACATGAGGAACACACTTGGGATCCTTAGAAACCACATGACAATAGCTGGAGATGGTGGCCCATCTGCAACCCCAGGGCCCAGAAGGGAGTCCTCTTAGCAACATGGCTAGTTAGCGTGATATACCCATAGAACTAGCATCATGCCCACATGCATACATATATGCTCAAACACTCAGACACTCATGCACACATACCCCAAAGGCACATGAAACCCTCTACAGCAATTTAAACTGCACACTTGTAGTGGAATATATCCCAAGAACAAAATATCTAAAACCAAACTGCTTTCAGTAAACATTTCATTACAAACAACATTACTATTTCTATTAGTCATTTTCTGTCCTAATAACAAAATGCCTGAAACTGGGGAGTGTAACAGCCCCTGCAGAGACTTTTGGGAGACAAGCCACATATAAACACAGAATAATTTTATTATTTTACATATATAACGTGTACACACACAAATACACACAGGCATACACAGAGTAGCCATTGGGAAGGTACAGAGAGGTGGGGGAGAGACTGTATTTCCTCCGTAAAGGCTTAGAAGTAATGAACAGCTCCATGGCAACAAGGGGCCCGGAATTCAGTTTATATCCTCTAAGTCTCGTTTCCCACAAAGGGGTCATTTCCACAAAGTGGTATGTGTGCAACTCATTTTGATCCAGATTTGGATGTACAACTATAAAGTGCTGCTTATGAAACGATGGGGAAACTTGGAAGACCAATGTGATGGCAGCAAGGGATGATAGGGACCATATTTTGACTGTGGATTAAAGATGCATTATGCATTTAAGACATACACTGCAGTTTTCACTTCAGAATAGTCCAGTTGGAGGGGGGCAACGCTGAGTGAGCACAGGAGGAAAAGATGGCTGTGTGTTGGTCAGCATAGTAGCTGGGTAAAGATAACGTGGGTATTATGCCATCGTCTGTGCGCCAACATATGTTGACAACGTCCATCACTGTATTTTTAACTAGAAAGAAAAGAAGAAGGAGAGCAGAGGGAAGACACCCTAGGGGTCTCCCTGGTGGCAGGACCCCTGTCATGAAGAAGCCCACGCAGTTCCACAGAGAACAGCTACCCCCCTCTACCCCAAAGTCATGCTGTCCACAGGGCCAAGAATCACAGGACCCCAGAAGCAGATTGGAAACTGTGGCATTGAGTTGGATAGCCTATTTAGAAGCAGCTGGCTGAGCCGGGATAGTGGAAGGGCAGCTTGAGCCTCGCACAGCACTGCAAATGAGGAAGTAGACCACCGGTGGGCTCTCTCTCAGTCCTCTCTCCTGCCATGGCTTTAAAGGAAACAGCTCCAGTTCCCCCTTGAAGGTCGATCACCACTTACAGGGTTTCAACCACGAGGGTATCAACTAAGTCAGCCTCTTCAGGTCTTTGTGAAATTTCAAGCTGGAACTTTCCACCTATGAGACCATCCCCACCCTCCTGTTGCTGGTTGCCCATTCTACTCAAGAATGACCTTGAACTTCAGTCCTTCCTGCATCTCCCGAGTCCTGAAATTACAGGCAGGCACTACCACATCCAGTTTATGTTGGTAGTGATTGAACCCAGGGTTCTGTGCACACGGGATAAGCCCTGTACCAACTGAACTGCTGCTGGTCCAGCCTGAAAATGTTCTTTAGAGTGCAGGGTTGATAGAAAAGAGTCAACTGTAACAAACTACAGACTATATTAGACCGTATTATGCAGACTATAAAGAAACAGTATAGTTTAACAGAATAAAGAAGTTTCACAGGATTCAACTTTGTTAGACGCCCATGACTTAGATGGTGACTGAGGGACAAGGGGGCTAAGATCCAACAGAGCTCTGGAAGGCCGACATGGTGATAGTTGTATGGAGTTTATTCCGCTTACTAAGGTGCAAATGTGTGTTTTATGGGTGTGTTTATTTATTATTTTTGGTTTTTTTGAGACGGGGTTTCTCTGTGTAGTCTTGGTTGTCCTGGAACTTGCTTTGTAGACCAGGCTGGCCTCAGACTTACAGAGGTCCTCCTGCTTCTGCTTCCCAAGTACTGGGATTAAAGGTGTGCCCCGCCACGACCCAATTATGTCTTTTTATTTTATCTTAAGTATTTTGTCTTATTGTGTGTGTGAGTTTGCCTGCATGTATGTATATGCACTACATTTGTGCCTGGTGCCCTTGGTGGTCAGAAGAGGGTGACCTGGAGCTGGAGTTGCAGATGTTTATGAGCTGTTATATGGGTGCTGGGTTCTCTCCCTGAGCAGTAAGTTCTATCAACCACTGAGCCAGATCCCCAGCCCCGAAATGCCTCTTTTTGGGGGTTGGGAGGGGGGAAAGGAAGACAAGATTTTACTATGTGGTCTCAGCTGGCCTGAAACTTGCTACGTACATCAGTCCTGAAAGTCACAGAGATCCTCCTTCCTCTGTCTCTCCCTCTCAAGTACTGGGGTTGGCCACCACAGCCCAGCCTTAAGATGTCTTTTTAAACGTTGTACATTCGGCTCACTGGTTAAGAGCACCTGCTGCTTTTACAGAGGACCTGGGTTTGTTTCCCAGCCTATAGGCCAGCTCACAACCACCTGTAAATCAAGTTCTTGGGGATCCAGTGACCTCTTCTGGCCTCCATAGGTACCGCACACACACAGTACATAGACATACACACAGGCAAAACACCCATAAACAAAATAAGAATTAAAAAAAAAAACTGATTTAAAAATGCTATGCACTTTATACTATAAATCATATACTATAAAAGAAAAATGCTAAGGTACAGGAAAAAGCTCAAAATTGAAGAGATCCATCTGTGATTGCACCACTAAAGGCACCTGTTGTCAGCCGTTCAGGGTGGATCTTTCTGGGGGTTGGGCTTAGTGGTGAAGAAGATGATCTTTGAGGGCTCAGGAGATGGCTCAGCCGTTAAGAGCACCAGCTGCTCTTCTGGAGAGGTAGAGTTCGGTTCCCAGCACCCATAGTATGCGGCTCACAGCCTCCTGTAACTCCAACTCTGAGGTGTCTGAGGCCTCATGTGCACGTACCCACATGTAGACACATACGTACACCTACACGCCACTCATTCACAATGTGCCACGGGGCAAGGAACTACCATTCTCTCAGCTCCCCACAGTCCTTACCCTTGCAGAGTAAGTGATCATACCCACTCAGCCATCTTCTCCACCTCCGCAGTTTGGATTTGAAGGCAATCCTTTTGTTTCAGAAGCCCTTGCTCCCCAGTTTGCAAGGCATGTGGGCTCTTGTTTCCATCTGATAACTTAGAAAAGAATACGCCAGGAGACTCTAGGTGACACCAGCGTCAGGACACAAGCTCCCAGCCCTCTCATCGCTGAGCTATTGACTGGGACCTTTGAGTTCGTGCATGCTGAGCTGGTTGGTGCCGTACAGATTACCCCTAAGTCTCTGCCCCCGCTGCACAGCTTCCACCCTGGAGACGTCAAGGCTAATCAAGACCAGAAGAGGGTCTGTGAAGCGGGTGAAACAGGCTGCAGACTTAGCAGGTGGTAGGGAGAAGCGTCTTTTGATTTGTGAACTGGACCCCTTTGATCTGAAAATCGATAAGAGTAAATGAGTTAGACCCCAGGAAGTCTTTGCCCGCCATGCCCTCTACGGTGGCTCTTGAACTCGCCGCTGTCCTCCAGCCTTGTGACTCCCTCTAGAATTCCCCTTCAGTCACCTCCACGGAAAGTAGGCATCAAGTAGACTTTTTATTCTGTGAGTGCTGAGCAAGTGCGCGCGCGCGTGTGTGTGTGTGTGTGTGTGTGTGTGTGTGTGTGAGAGAGAGAGAGAGAGACCCCGTGGGTAATTTCAATAGCTCTTCCCCACTGTTCCACAGCTGCAGCTGTCCTTGAGTCTCAGCTGTAGAAAGAAGGCCTGGATTTAATAGGTCTTTACTGCAAATGTCAACTAGACCCTAACAAAGCCGCCTGGAGCGCCCGCAGGGAGCACAGCCCGGCTATTTCAAGACTCCACAGCCCAGTTCAAGAGCTGAGCATGGACTCTGACCAGCCAGTTTAGGGTGACAGTGTTTCTGGGATGTTATGCAGCTTCCAAGTTTGAGCAGAAGGTATTGGAAGGCAGCTTGTGTGGCAAGTGCTTTACCTATGGAGCCATCTTCCCAGCACAGAGACAAGAATTTTACGTGACTCTTGATCTCTTTCAGAGTCAGCTAAGACCAATGTATGAGGAAGCACCTGGCACTCAGTTGGCATTGTGGCAAACCGTCATGAATGTAGGGATGTAAAACAAAAGAAACATTATTTTTATCATCTCAGAGGTGAAAGCACAAAATCAGTAAGGGGCCAACAATTAGTAATGGTTAGTATGACGTTAATATGGTGGTAGGCCATTCTTTCTGGCCACTTCTCACCCTTAAGTCCAGACAAGCTTTCCTGGCTTCAGTGTAGACCTTTCTATTTCTCATTCCAAGGCTTTGAACTCTTTCAGCTGGCATTTCAGTAAGGAAAGGAGGCTTTATGAGATCTTTGGAGTGACTCAAAATAAGAAATGAAGAAAATAAATGTTTGCCTATCATAAATAAGTTTGACTATCTTAGCTTCTCTGGCTCAAGTTTCTAGAATATTCTCTTCCACCCCACCTGTTGGGGGAACCCTTAGTAATATTGATCTACTATTTATGAATTGGGTTATTTCATTTTTTGTGTGTCTATGATCATCGAGGTGTGGGGATGCAGTGTTGGATGAGACAGATGATAAGATGGCAAAAGGAATTATTTGAGGTGGTGGTGATTTGTGTATGGGGGAGGGGTAAGGCAGATTGGATGCTGCCAAGAAGTATTGGTCATTCCTTCAGGGTGTTGTGTACATCTCTAGTGTACCTATAACAGAATGCCACAAACCTAGTGGTTTCAAATAATACTACTGAAGTTCTGAAAAGAAAAAAAAAGACACCCCAAATCATTTCCACTGGACTAAAAGTCAAAGCGTCAGCAGCAGCGAAATTCCCATTGGAGGGCTCAATGGGGAGAGTTTATTTCCTTGCCTCCCTCAGCTCCCAGATTCTAGATGTTGACTTCACCCCATAGCTTGTGGCCTTTTCGTCCTCAAACTGGAAACATAGTGCTTGTCCCTTACAGGAACCACTGGGTCCACCTGGAGGACTCAGGGTCATTCCTCCTTCTCCCACTTACATGAAAAGATGCCCTTTTGTCATAGGAACTGACATACCCACACATTCTTAGGCTTGGGAAGGGCACCACCGTCTTCAAGAGGGTATTAGTCACCAGGGCAAACCTACAGTTCTTATCCAGTTGAACGGGGTTAAGCCCCAAGCTGTGACTTGTAGAACAATGGCAGCCATTCACACAAACCAGCTCACCCAGTTCTTAGTGTGCGTTTGTCACAGAGACCGGATGGGTATGGACGGATTCTTCCTAGCTGTAGCCCACACACTGTGACACGTCCTTTGTTTCTTCCACTGTCCCCATTCATCTCTGGCAGCGTATCCAGCCTTACCCCTTGACATCAGGTGTCCTATCTCTTTCAGGTTCCTCCAGTGACCATTGCTCAGGATTTAGCCCACTTCTGATGTCCTTGAAAGTTTGGAAAGTGCTGATCAAATATTTTGTAGACCGCCTGTCAGTTGAGATTTGTCTGCTCGTTTCTCCTGAGAGGGTTATAGACTTTGAACAGGAAGGCTCCAGGGACACAATGCCCTTCCCATCCCATCCCACCCTCTCAACAGTGCCCGCTGTCAGTATGACCTTATGTGCAAGCTTAGTTTGAGGATAAGGAATTGTTTCTCAGGTTGTTTCTGCTACGAAGTCTCATTTTTATTTTGTTTTCTCTTTTCCGTTTTTTTCTTTTTAAAGTTATTATCAATTTACTTTTTCCTTAAACTTATTTTTCATAATTTATTCACTTTACATCCTGATTGTAGGCCCCTCCCTCATCTCCTAGTCCCACTCTCTCTCCCTCTTCCCCCTCTTCCCCTCCCCTAGTCTTCAGAAACAGGGAGCCCTCCTCCCCTACCACCTGACCCCAGCCTACCAAGCCACATTAGAACTGCCTGCATCCTCTTCTTAAGTGGCCTGATAAGGCCCACTCCCAACAGGGGGAAGTGATCAAAGAGTGGGCAACAGAGTCTACATCAGAGGCATCCCCTGCTCCTCTGACTAGTGTACCCACATGGAGACTGAGCTGCATATTGGCTACATCTGAGCAGGAGTCTAGGTCCTCTTCATGCATGGTCCTTGGTTGGTGCATCAATCTCTGCAGACCCCCTGGGCCCAGATTTGTTGGCTATGTTAGTCTTCTTATGGAGCTCCTGTCCCCTCTGGGTCCTTCTATTACCCCAGTCTTTCCTATGACTCCCTGTGCTCTGCCCAAAGTTTGGCTATGAGTCTTAGCAACTGCTATGATCCCCTGCTGGGTGGAGTCTTTCAGAGGACATTTATGGTAGACTCCCATCCTGTTCCCTCTCTTCAACCATTTCTGGTGTCTATTCTATTTGCCCTTCTGAATGAGAATTAAGCATCCTCTCTAGGGTCCTTCTTGTTATTTAGCTTCTTTAGGTCTGTGGATTGTACTATGGTTATCCTGTATTCTATGGCTAATATCCGCTTATGAGTACATTCCATGCACGTCTTTCGGTTCTGGGTTACCTCACTCAGGATGATCTTTTCTAGTGCCATCCATTTGCGTACAAATTCCATGATTTCCTTGTTTATAATAGCTGAGTAGTACTCGTGAAAACTTGTACAACCACTTTGGAAATCATTCTGGTGCTTTCTCAGACAATTGGGAATAGTGCTACCTCATGACCCAGCTACACCACTCCTGGGCACATACCCAAAAGATGTTCCACCATACAAGGACATTTGCTCAACCATGTTCATAGCAGCTTTATTCATAATAGCCAGAAACTGGAAACAACCTAGATGACCCTCAAAAGAAGAGTGGATTAGAAATTATGGTACATTTACCTCATTTTCAGGTTGAGTATTTTGAGGGCAAGTTTTAATGTGCAGCTTTCCTTAAAGAATGTGACACGCTTCCTTTTTCTGGACAGAGTAGTCACATAATTATTTCAAATTCTTGCATGTATCTAAGATCCTTTACTTACATATATGATCATTTATTTCAATATGGACTCAGGGGCATTTGTTTTATTCTTTGGTTATAATCTAATATTACTTTACATTTTTGTAAAATTATCCAAGCTTTGACTATTAGGAGTGCTTCTATTTGATTCCTATGTCCTTAAATATTTTTACTTAATTATTTTTACATAAAATATATTTTGATCATATTCTTTCCCCTCCTGGTTTTCAATTTTTTATTTTTGAGATGTAATAGTTCCATCATTTCTCCTTTACCTTTCCTTCATCCACACCCCACATATCTCCTTTTGCTGTCTTTTGGATTCATGATCTCTTTTTTAGTTAATTGTTGTTATATACATAAATATATATACACACATATTTTTAAATATATAATTACAACCTCAGTCTGTATAATGTTACTTGTATGTGTGTGTTTTCAAGGCTGGGAATTTGGTATGGTCCTCTTGTTTGTTTTCTTTATGAGATATATACATGTATGTGTCTGTGTGGGCACATATATATGCATATGTGTTCTTGTGTTTAGGGTTTCTTTACTTTCTGACACTGTAGTGTATATGCACTGGGCTCACTTTAAATGTTTTCTGCCTTAGCCCTCAGGGCAACCATTTTCCCCAGGAGGCAAGTCCCATTTATTGGATGATACTACACATATAGTGGTGGAGATGCCGTGTCAGGTGCTGGTAGTCCAGAAGTTCACTTTCTGTGACCTGGAGTGTAAGATCTTTGCCATGTACATAGAAACACAAGCACGCAGCCATTCTGTATAGATGTCTAGAGCTCAGAGGGTGATCTGGGCTGGGAACCACATCTGAAAGTCATCATCCTAGAAACCCCCTCTGTGTCTGAGGCTGGCCTTAACCTCCTGACCTTGTTTCCACCTTTCAAGTGCTGGGTATGTGCGTGGCTTAGGTAACTTTTTCGGAGAAGTTTTGCTCTAAAAAGAAATAAAGAAATGGGCCGGTAGCTAGAGAGGGACATGATCAAGAGAAGGATTTCTAGTAATCTTTTCTTCCCTTCCCTCCTTTCCTTACTTCTCTTTCATTCCCTTCCCTGCTCCTCCCCCTCTCTTTCTTTTTCTTTCTTTCTTTCTTTCTTTCTTTCTTTCTTTCTTTCTTTCTTTCTTTCTTTCTTTCTTTCTTTCTTTCTTTCTTTCTTTCTTTCTTTCTTTCTTTCTTAAGACCAGGTCTCCCTACATAAACCAGGCTGGCCTTGACCTCACAGTGATCTGCCTGCCTCTCCCTCCTGAGTGCTGGGAATAAAGGCATGTGTCACCATGCCTGGCCTCTAATTAATCTTTTCTTTTCTTTTTTTTTTATAATGGGATCTATTACATAAATTTATATATATGGAAATAATCCACAGAGAAGTAAAAACACTAATAGTTTAGTGAAAAGGGGATACTACTTATAATGCTTATTATTAAGAGTTTTCTTTGAGATGCCTGCTCACAATGTTTATTACAGTGCCGTTCACAATAGGAAAAAAAAATCAAGGAATTAGCATATATATGAATATTAGATATATTTACATACTTATAAAGAAAAACAAAATGATGTGGTTGGCTAGAAAGTAGTAAGAAGTTAGCTCATCATATTAGTTGAAATGAGCTGAACATAAAAATACAGTGTCACATGTTTTCTCCCATATGTAGAATATATGTTTAAAAAGTAGAAGGGAGATTATTTGGGAAAGAAGAGGGGATAAGCTTGGAGGTGGATATGATCACAGTAACACACACACACACACAAATGTGAAAATGACATAATGAAACCCATTATTTTTCTACAATTAATATATACTGACAATGAATGAATGGTAAGTGTTGCTGTTTTCTTCTATTCTGCTAAGTGCTTTATATGAACATTCCCATTAAATGACTGTTAAATGTAATAACAGTTTAGGGGTAGATGTCACAAAAAGTTCTGCAATGTATCAGCCACATTTTAAATATTAGGGAACGGAGGCCTAGAGAGAGTAAAGGCATCCTAGCTAAGGCCAGAAGCTAGTGAGGGGCAGATCTAGATTCTAGATTCTTTCGATGCCAATATCCATAGTGCTCGTCAGGGCATTCCTTTTAAATCCCTGAGGCGTTCCCTCTTATCTTCTCTTTATTTGCTTTTCTCCTTTTTGTGAAAAATGTGCTTTCTAGTTGGATAGACACTGGCATGTCTGTAGGAAGGGTTGACAGATGAGAAAGTGGAGACCCTTGGGCTTCTCTGGAGCTGCACCAACAAGGCAATAGCCTCTGATGACTTTGATCTGCTTCTCCTCTCCAGTAGATAGTCAGATACATATTCATCTCTCTACTCCTTCTCTCCATCCATCCATCCATCCATCCATCCATCCATCCCAGAAGCATATTGAGCTCCTGGCAGATGCTTGGGATGCCGTGAAAAACAAAGTGGAGATGGTGCTTGTGAAGCTCACCTCCTTCTTGAATACTTTTGGACAGAGATGGCCAATTCAATGATGGAAAGTGACAGTGGCTTATCACGGTCCTCTGAGCTCAGCAATGTTTCAGTTAGGTTACTGTTGGTGTGGTACATCACTGAACAAAGCAACTCGGGGAAGAGAAGGTTTATTTTGGCTTAGATCTTAGAGTCTGTAGTTCCGCTATGAAGGGGCAAGAGCTCCAGGCAGGAACTGACACAGAGACCATTGGAGGAATGCTGGTTACTGGTTTGCTCCTCATGCCTTGCTCGGCCTGCTTTCTTTTACACCCGAGGTCCAAGACCTGGCCAGGGATGGCATGGCCCACAGTGGTCTTGGCCCTCCTACACCAATCACTAATTAAGAAAGTGCCCTACAAACTTGCCAACAGGCCAGTCTGATGGAGGCATTTCCTCAGTTGAGGTTCCCACTTTCAAGATTACTCCAGCTTGTATCAAGCTGACAGAAACCTGACCATCACAGGCAGGTAATAAAAGTGAGGCAAGAAGGTTGGGTTTACTATAGTTTGAGTAAGCGGGTGAGTGTGGCAGACTATCACTTCTGAGGTTTACCTAATAAGTACAGTTGCTTCCCACATTAAGCCAATCATCCTGACCACAGCATTGGCAATAACAACACGTTCTCAAAAAGAAAGTGCGAGAGAATACTTTGCTGTGAAGGCTTTCACTTTTAAGTTGCGGGCAATTGATGTCAGTAAGCCCTTTCCTTCCCTTCCTGTATATCCCTCCTCCATTTTTAAATTTAATTTAATTTATATATTTATTTATTATAATTTAATCGCTTTATATCTCCTCTGCAGCCCCCTCCCAGTTCTACCTACCCTCTTCTTCCATTTTTAAGTCTGATCCACTTTATGGGTTCTCAGTTTGCATATTTTGCTTCACAGTAATCCAGTTAATTAAGTAAGCATGACAGTTCTATGCTTTTTCTAATTAATAAGTAAACTACTCTTTAACATCATCTGCGTTACACTTTGGCCTTCAAGAAAATTTGAATTCTGTATCCCAGTCCTTCAAAAATCAATTTCTCTGAAACACGCTTTATGGTTATTGACATGTCTAAGGGGTGTAAGAATATGCACACATTTAGATTGAGCCCAGTGGATATTAAATTCTAAATGCTAGCTTTATTTTCTAAAGGCCACATTGCCTAAGAAAATCTCAGAGAGAAATGGATTGTAGGAGAACTCTTGGGCCTTTTGGAATTGACTTTGATGTGAGTGTTGGAGATGGAAGGACGAGACACACAACTCAGACTCTTGGAATGGGGACATGCAGTCTGTATTGTCTAGGTCACTGAACTGAACCCAGCCCAAGGCAAAACTCTCTGCAATGTGTAAGCATCAGCATCTGTTCAGTGGCCTGTGCGAGGGACTTGGGAACTCAGCTTGCTGTTAGAGCCAGGTTTCCTGCCCCATCCTGTAGCTGTGCTTTAATCGCATCCTTTAATGCTAGTATTGCGATCCCCTGGTTACACGATGATAGAGACAGAAATAGAGGGAGGAAGGCTGGTTTAGGGGGCTCATGCGGAAGTCGTGGCTCAAGTCTTTATTTGAGTTTGTCTGTCCTGTGTGATACAGGGGTGCCTAATGCCAGGTCTTATTTTTATTTATTTTAAAAGTCTATCATCATCATCATCATCATCATCTTCGTGCGTGTGTGTGTGTGTGTGTGTGTGTGTGTACTACAGCATGTGAATACCACGTGGAGGTCAGAGGACCACTTTAGAAAGTTAGCTTTCTTCTTCCATTATACCACTGATGACTGATCTAGTATGAGAAGTGCTTTTATCTGCCAGGTCACCTCTCTGACCCCGGGTGTTCCTTTTATTTCCATGAGTCATATTACATCTTTGTCTCAGCTACACTATTATTTACATAATTTTAAAGAGCGAGTCACATTTTATTGAAATAATTAATTTTGTATGGAAAGTTTGCTTTGTTGTCATTAATCACAAACCAATATTACCTGCCATGGATAGGAAGCAACTATAAGGCGTAATATAAGTTACATAACTATTACAGCCTTATCAACAGCTGTCTACGGGTTACATTTATCTTGTTCACCACTGAGGGAATATGTTAGACCGAAATCCTTCTGTGAGGAAAAGAGAGAATTTCTAGCCCTGGATTATACATGCCAACAGGTCTAGTTCACCATTCTTTTTCTAAAAATACTATTAGTTCATAAATCTACCCATTGGCTTGAAGTTGATCAAATCCCTATTCTGAATCTAGCAAATTTCCCCTGCCTGTGCTTTCTTCTGGGCCGTGAGTGTTGGATTTTTATTGTGCTCTCTTGGTAGCCCACTGATATTTATTTTAAACACACTAGAACAACCCCACCAGTTCCATCGCTGGCACCTTCCTGGCACCATGGCTCAGAGCATTGGTTCGGATAATTCAGTTGTTAAATATATTTTTTTAACACTGTCCTTAAATTTTCAAGTTAATGTGCACGAAAGGGGATATGATGGAAAAAACTAAAAGCCCACAGATTTCTTCGGAGCTGAAGGACCAGGTCAGGCGGAATCAAGAGCTCTCCAAAACATAGTTATGACTGGACACTTGTCAGAAATGGACCCTCTGGGGTCCCACCTCTTTGCCTGCCTGCTCAGGAAAAGGAGTAGCCAGCCCTGTGTCTCCACGCTGAGTGGGGGAGCTGTCCGCAGTGCTGATTTCTGTCTGCCAGGTTACATAAGGAAAAAATCTTAAGGGCCTTTTGAATGGACTGTGAAGAGATGTGCTCTTTTACTGATTTTCCTTTTTTCTGCCTCCTAAACTATTTTTTTTTGCTGTAGTTCTGACTGTGTCGATGCAGAAATGCACACAGCAGAATCATCTTTTGCTAGCCATCAGCCACTTCCCCAAGCACTTTGCATATATTATCTTTTAGTCCACACAGTAACCTTATTCATAAATAATTATCCCCACTTTCTAGATAAATAATCTGTAAAGAATGGAGTCTGTTTAAGTGGTTCAAGGTCCTACAGTTAGTGCAGAATGAACTTAAGGTTTAAATATTCTGACTCCAAACAATTTAAAATAAAAGTTTCTACTTTAGTTGTCTAAGTCTGGAGGCTGACTGATTTAGATCAGTTACAGAGCCTGTTATTTACTTACACAGAAAATCTTGGTTTTCTTTCTGAATAACAACATTCACCCCAGGACTGTGGCTGCTAGTGGATTGTCAGTATACAGCTGTATGTGATATTCAGTGCAGGTGACTAGCCAACACTGGTGACCGAGCCTTGCTGACAGCCAGAAACATATTTTCTAAACTCCAAGGGCTCCACTATCTTAAAAAAATGCTTCTCTTATGTTGTAGGGATCTTTAAGAACAGCAGACCCTCCATTGCAGAAATTACACCTTTTATATGCCTCCAGGTTGGCTTAGAACAAATTCCAGCCACAGAGCCAACTCAAGAGAGCAGGAAGAGAGTGAACATGTTCCAAGGGCTCCTGGATTTTCAATCCACATAAATAAACTCTGGCTACAGTACCATTTACTATATCGACACAAATACTCAACATTGCACAGTCCCACCATTCCCAAGGTCACCTGGGCGTTGCAATATTTTGTAATCCAAACAACTGACAGGAATCAGATGGCTCTCTTCTTCTTTTATAATAAACTATTTACTGCTTCCCAGCCTCCACCTGACATTTATGGAGCACCTGGATATAGGAGCAAAAGAAAATAAGACTCATCTGCCATTTGAAGCTGATGCAATCCCCTTCCGACCAGAACTGCCTATTACAGGGCTTTGTGCATTGCCTGAGGCTTCACCTTTCTTTTTCTGCCAACTCCTCCTTTCTCTCCCCAGGGATAAACACAAATTAATGTGTGTACTGGAAACCGGTGCGTGATGACATCAGGGTCTTAAGGAAGCCAGTTGCACTGTGTAGGAACGATGGATTCAGCTCCCCATGGTTCCTTGACTTCTAATCAAACATGCTAATTAGAACCTCACAAACAAGCCAGGGCTGAGAAGAGGGTGGTTTCAGCCAGGAGGAGTGCAGAGAGCTATTCTCAACCCCACTCAGCTTGAGCTCGATGTTTTCGCCTTTGTTCATCAGCAAGAATTGTGCTGCTGTTGCGACTCCATCTTCTTACCTATGACACAGAGTGAAAATCAATACCTTTTCCCAAAAATGTTCTCGCCATTGTCTTCAATACGGTTGCCAAACAGCCACCATTTTGGTGTTTGATCAATTGACATTCCACAAAAGTACTAATAGCTCCTCTGATTATTCCCTGACTGTTCACAGTAGGGGTTGAACACATTTGTTGAAATAATTAAAAAGTGACGTGGCTGTATTCCCAAATGACAGTTTTAGTGCTAATATGTCAAATCGAACCAAGTTCATCTAGAACCTTCTGATGTGCCTACATAGCTTAAGATGAAACCTTCTCACAAGAAAATTCATATGAGACCTCTGGGAATCCACATAACCTGTGGATTGTGGGCAAAGACCTACTAACTGGTTGGTCACTGCACCAGTTAGTTTTTGCCAGCTTGACACAAACCAGAGTTATCAAGGATGAGGGAACCTCAGTTGGGAAATTGTATCTAATGGACTGCTTTGTGGGGCCATCTTTCTCATTGTTGATTGATGTAGGGCACAACCCACTGTGGACAGTGCCATCCCTGGAAAGGTGGGCCTGGGCTGTATAAAAAGGGTAGGTGAGTGATGTTGAATGATGATGAGTGATCCAGTAAGCAATGTTCCTCCATGCCACAAAGTCTATGGTCTCTGCCTCAAACTCTTACTTTGGCTTCCCCCCCAATGAGTGATAACCTTCAAGCAAAATAAATCCTTTCCCATCCAACTTGTTTTTGGCCCGTGTTTATCACAGCAGCCAGAAAATCGCCCCTGTCCTATAGGGCCCTTTTCCTTGTCATGGGGTGTGACCATGCAGAAAGCTAAGCCTAAGAAAGAGTTGTAAATGTTACAATGAGAGAAGCTTGGAAGATACTTTGACAGTATGGATGCTTTTCATTCCATGGACAATGACTACAGCCTTGTCTCTAGACCTGGCACAGATTAACTGTCTATAGCATGTCCTGGAGTGTTCTCTTTCTCCTTTCACTGGATGCAGGACTTCAGGGTGCTCTCTGAGCTCATAGACTTTTAGAGCTGAAATATTTTTGCTATTGCCAAATACATAAATAAGGTTTTATACATGGGTCTTAGGGTCGTGGATTTCTTTCATTTATGTTTCATTTATGGAATTCTTTCTCTGTGTGACTGACAACCTACTGTATACTAGGCTCTGAACTACTAATACTTTAAGTATTCCTTGTTCCACGCCTTATGTGCTTTGTATCTCAGTGGGTGACACAGGACACAGAAAACACCAAGAGAATGATGCATGGGGTAGTTTCAGAGTGGTGAATGTCTTAAAGAAGACAAGATGAAGCAATGTGACCAGAATCCCAGGCCATACAGCCTGGCTTTGGGACTGGCTGCTTGCTTCCATTAGGAGAAAAAGATATAAAGTAAAAGTGGGTTTATTTGCAGTATGAGCCCAAACCAGGTAGAGTTATTCACTGTCTGTACCTCTCCCCCCCACACACACTTTATACAAATAGAACAAAAGCCAGAAAAAGCACACATGTAGATTTGGCTATCCACTCCAGTGACATAGCTATGCCTGCCCTTGCTCCAGGTTAGGGGGCTTCTGGGAGTTATGTTTATGCTTGGAATGATATTTTGTATAGGGAGCTGGACCTGGGAAAGAAGTTTGTTTATGGATTAATTAATCAATTTATATTTTAAATACTAATGTCTAGGAGCTCTGTTACCAGGGGACAGGGGCTCTGGGGAGAGGACAGCCCTGAGAGTAAGGGATGTATCTGTGATGAATGATATTCGAGCTGGGCTCTGGCGGGAAGGAGCCAGCCTCTGTCGGTTTCAGTAACAAACACTCCAAAGCAGCAATAAGTCCCTCATGTTGAAGCACAGAATGGGAAAGCCAGTGTGGATGGATCACAATGAGGGAGGGTGAGGCAGAGCCCAAGTGCAAGGTGAGGGAGATGGACAGTGCTGTATCAGGGACAGTTTTGTAAGTCACAGCAGGGGTTTTGGAGGGGAGATTCCATTTTTATTGTGTCTATTTATTTTGTATGTATTCATAGGTGGGTGGATATATGTACGGACGTGTGCCACGGAGTGTGTGACAAGGTCAAAGGACATCTTGCCAGGGTTCGTTCTCTCCTGCCACCATGTGGGTCCCAGGGATCGCGCGCAGCAGAATACCACTGAGAAGATTTAAGCAGGGAACTAAACTGACATTCTTAGTTTTGAGGGCATAGTTTACCTGTCTGAGGAAAATAGCTCGTTGTAGGATGGTGACAGGAAGAGGTTTTGCAATGACCCAAATGGGAGATAAATCCTCACTCAGGTAACGATGAGTCCTGAAGCAAAAGTTTTAATTTCTTTCCAACAACTAATAGATTTAACTACAATTGAAAAAAATATAAAAGAGGCAAGCAGTTGTTGTTTATAAAGCATTTAGTATTTTCCAGGCTCTATCTCGCCTCATTTACTGTGCCATTTCATCCTGTCATAATCATCTGAGGAAGAGTCCGCCATTCCTCATTGTATCTGGCAGATGAGGAAGTCGCAGCTGTAAGAATTGAAGAATATTGCCCACATCCATGCAGGCAGGAGGAAGCTTAACATCCAATGTAGTCCAAACCCATAAGCCACCAAGCTCAATCTCGTTACTGTTAACACAGAGCAGGAGAGCTCAGTGCTTACACAGGTGGTGTTGAACCCAGAAAGACCTCGTTTCCAGCCTGGCTCTCTTGCTTCAGAACTCTATGCCCTCAGGCTGGTGGCCTCATCAACTTCTCAATGCCTCTGCCTCTGCTCTATAAATAGAGAATAATAGCAATAGATTCTTGTCCCCAGGGTTGCTGACTTTACATATGCATTTTAGGACAGTGCCTGTCACAGGAAGTATTCAGTAAATATCACTATTATCACCACGAGAATGGGAACCACACTTTGGCAGATACTGCAAAGACAGCAGGCTCTTCCTGGCCTTCTGTGCAGGTGAAATGAAGCCATATGAATCTCATTCATTCTTATTCTAAATGAGCTTGGAGCCCCCCCCCCCCCAAGTGACCCTCCTTCTTTCCCAGAATGCCCGAAGCATGGATGCTTCTCCCTGGGAAATTCTGGCATGGCTAAGGGTTGCTGAGTGTCTACCATTGTTGTGGTATAGAAGGTACTGGGGGAGGGAGCCATGGAATAAGAGAGATTTTGAAAAGTGGGTCAAGTCGGGTGGCCTGGGGGAGTTAGAAGAGGTCCCCCCATCACCTGGAGGAGAGCCCAGGAATGAAAACACAGGGAGAACATGAAAGGTGCATCCCCTGGCTCTGTAGTCACAGGTCGTTGTGATCCACCTGACATGCTGGGATTTGAACCCAGGTTCTCTGGAATTGTAGCAATCCCCCTAGGCCACTGGACCATCTCTCCAGCCCCACAGCCCTCACTTGTAGAACGGATAGCAGCAATGCCAGAGGGAAAGGAAACAAAGGATTTTCCAGATCTCTGGAAAAGCTGCTGCTCTGTTGGGTATTATAACTGATCTTGAAACGGGGTGGGCAGAAGTCTGGCAAAGTCAGGTTTGCTCTTTTCAAGGGCTCCCCAGCACCTGTGCTTCTGTTCCATGACGGTCAGCAGGGGGCAGTGTAGCCAATGCATCGCTGTGAGTGAGGGGCTCTCTGCTTTTTCAACTGAGGGTCCCGGAAAGAGTCTGTGCAGCCTAAAACTGCACCTGTCTGTGCAGGTTCTCTTCACTTCTCTTTGGAGTCCTGTTCTTTTCTGCGTGTCTCCAATGTTTTCCTCCTTCCTTCCATCCTCTGTTATCTCTGCATTGGGTCCACATTCCTCACCTTTTCCCCCTGGAAAGCATGAATGCTGACACTCACTGCCTCCTTGGAGCCTCTGAAGTATTTTCTGAGAGACAGGTCAAGCTAATTGCTGATTATTGCTCAGATCAAGAAACAGGTCTAGAGAGGTTCCTGTTCCCTCAGCCCTGTTCTTTGCTCCAGTGTCTTTACAGGCTGACTGCCAAGGCTTAGAGCAGTGTATAGATGCAAAGATGTCTCTCCAAACCTCACTTAGGACTGGGAAGGACCAGACCTGTCTTTGTGATTTTTAAGGGCAGAAGCCACCATCACTTCTGGCTCAGGGCTGGCTGGCTGGGCGGTGCTAGCAAACAGGCCATTATATGCAGTGTGAAGGCTGTGGGAAAGTGCCTTCACCCCTTTAAAGCCCAGGCTCCCCTCAGAAAAGGGGTTGACTGTGGCACCTTGTCTATTTCCAGGGAAGCGGAAGAGCCCACCGCATCCTCTGCATTCGATCAAAACTGCTCCAAATAGGAGGCTCACTGTACTCATTTCTTATAGCTCCCCCCTCCTCCAAACCCTGACACAGGGTACAACACAGCCCAGGTTGGCTTTGAACTCCCTGTGTAGCCGAGAGTGACCCTGACTTCCTGGTTCACCTGCCTCTGTCTGCCAAATGCTGGGATTACAGGCTTGAGCTTGGCTTAGGAAGAACAGGGGACTGAAGCCAGGCCTTCCTGTATGGCAAATAAGCACTCTCCAACTGAGCTGCAGCCTCTACCCACAGAGAAAACAGACTGTGCTGAGAATCCCCATTAGTGACACAGTGTAGCCACAGCTTTTGTGGGTAAGTTTTGAAGCCTCCCCCCCACCTCCTACCCCCTACTCCCACCCCCCTGCTGACTCTGGCTCCAGGATGGCCTTTAGTCAATCACATAGGGCTGAAGTAACTGTTGATTTCAATCTGGCCTTCAGTGCCTTGAACACTTCTGCTCCCTGTGTGCTTGTTCTGTTTGGCTGGCCTGGAACTCACAGGGATCCTCCTGCCTCTGCTTTGAAAGTTCTGGGCTTAAGGGCCCTGGTTCTCTTTTCTGTAAGATGGAGATAATGGTGAGCACAAAGTGGGATAATAAATGCGGGGGTGTCGTGAGGTACTTGGTCCCTGATGCCACAGTCAAGGGACAGTAAAGCATCGCTAGTAGTTATCTTAGTCACCTTTCCACTGCTGTGACAGCAGGACACAGGCAGCTTACGAAAGAAAGTGCCGCATTGGACCTCCAGTTCACAGGGTCAGTCCTTGACCTCAGAGCAAAGGCGCTGCAGCAGCAAAAGCTGAGAGCGCACACCCTGGCCCACACGCAAGAGGCAGAGGAGGAGAGGCACGCTGGGAATGCCTTTGAAACATTAAAGCCTGCCCCTGGTGACACACCTCCTCCAAGAGGGCCACACCTCCTAATACTTCCCAAACAGCTCCACCAACTGGGGACCAAGTATTCCAACACATGAAACTATGGGGACCATTCCCATTTCAACAAGCACTGTCGGTGATGATGAGCTATCCAAAGGCCATCTCTCTATGTGATCCTGTGCTTGTTATAGGTCGAGCTGGTACTCTAGGGCACAGTGTCACCATTCACCTAAGATTTTGAAAGTAAAATTGTAACACACACACACACACAGACTCACTCACTTTTTAAAAGTACTGGCAATCAAACTCAGTGCTTTGCACATTTTAGACAACCATTCTAGTACTGAGAAACACCTCCAAGCCTTTTTTAAAATTTATTTTGAGAGAAAAAAAAATCTTGCTAAATTGCCCATGCTGGCCTTGACCTCACTATGTAGCTTAAACAAGCTTCCAACATGCGATCCTCCTGCCTCAGACTAGTCTCAGGCTCTCAAGTAGCTGGAATTACAGGGTTTCACCCAAATGACTTTTTAAAAAGTAAGATCTACAATGTGCTGTAACTCAAAGTCCCTCCTAGGATTAAGTAATAACTTATAATTGTGAGAATGGGTTCCAGTGCACTAAAATCGACCTTATTTTCTAAAAGGGAAACTGCCTTTGGAGAAGGGGCATAAATCTTTTTTTCTGAGTGCAATATCGTCTTGTTGAACGAGGAAGTAAAAAATTGTCCACCACAGCTAAGGTGAGAAAAACAAGCACCTTTCTGTGTCCTCTCATAAGAAGTTTTATCCAGGCAGGTGTTCTCGAAAGAAGACAACCTTAGGGTAAAGTTGAGGGTGAAACTTCAGGATTCACTTCCTTGCTTTGTCTTGGACTATGTTTATTGGTGCTTATTCTAGACAGGGAAGAAACCCTGTGGTAGAGGGGCCGGGAAGATGGCCCCGTTGGCAAAGTGTCTGTCGTACAAGCCTGAATGCCTGAGTTCGATCCCTTAGACCCACCTTAAAAAGCCAGGCACAGTGGTCCACGCTGGTGAGATTGAGACAGGATAAGCTGAGGGGCTAACCAGCCAGTCTGACTGAGTCATTGATCTCCAGGTTCAGAGGGAGATTCTGTCTCAGGGGGAAAAAATATCAAACAAACCATAAGGTAGAGGAAAATCAAGACGGACACCTGACGTGTACCTCTGGCCTCTGCATGTGTGAACATATGTGGGTGTGCACACGCACACACACAAGCAGAAAGAAGCACTGTTGTGGAGACAGTGGCTGAGGGGGAAGGTGGAAACTGCTGGCTTTAGAGGTGATGCTCCCGTCTGTGTCTCTCTGAGAAGACTGAGTCTGTGTGAGCATCCACTCTGTTTGCTGACTCTAGCTGACTTAATTAAACATAAGAATAGACTTGACAAAATGTCATGATGATCTCTAGTATCCTGGATGTCAGTTAAAATCATTTTATTTTCCTTTTCCCCAAACTGATTCTTGGGCTTTCTTTTTCTGTGTGTCCTTTTGGTTAGGCCATGGGAGTGTGTGGTAAATGTCCATGGAACTGTGCACACAGTATGGAGGGACCCACAGTCCCTGGGTTGTGGGGTCTGTTTCAGAGAAGTGGCACGCTTCCCAAATCCCATTCTCCACCTCCTCTCACAGCTCAGACACAGGCTTTGTGTCCCTCACTAGGACACTTGTGTGTGCACTTCAAGGGATCCCAGTGAAGATCCAGGAAATGCTGTCCATCAACACGGAAACCTCACCTGTGGGTGGTCCGCAGCTACCCTGGCTCCCAAAGGGATGCGGAAAAAAAAGCTGCAATCACACCAAGGCTCCTGAGTGGGGCTTCTCCTCTCTCCAGGTGATTTGAAGTTCTTAGGCCTCACCTGTCCCCCAGAGCGGTCCACCTGAGACTAATGCTGTAGTTTGGCAGTCTGTATTCACCTTGGGCAGGGGACTAGCTGGGCTGGTAGGTACCAGCACCTGACATAGCCCCCAGTTGTTTGTGCAGAGTTCCCCCTGGATTGGTTGGTATTTGGACATTATTGGTCATTAAATATTATGGATTTCAACCCTGGCTGCAGAGTGACAGAATCTTAATGCTTTCATTGAATTTCTCCAAACCCAGGGGAGGAACCGCAGCCAGTCTTTCTGTGTATCCCCGTCTCTTATTTTCTCTTTCTCATCTAGCCGCCTCTACTCAGCACTCCACAGCAGAAGATGGTAGTTTCCCCATAGCTCCCAATTAATTTCATTTCAAGCCTGCAGCAGAGAGCAAAGCAAGTCTCTGAACTACAATTTAGAGCTCTTGCGGGGCAGAGTCTCACAGGCTGGTGGAGAGCAGTGTCCAGCTGCTGTGTTTAGGAGGGTGTAGGCACATGCAAAATGAACAAACACATAAACACATTTAGCACAGCTCTGTAAGTGTCAAGGGGTGGGAAGTTTTGAGAAGGGCACTGTTGTGGGTAACTTCTGAAATGATGCCCCCCCCCCAAGAATAACTTATTCCTGGTGACACACATCTCTGCTATCCTCTCCCCTCAAGAAGGGGCTGGATTTAGAGACTTTCTTCTGGTATATCGATGGTATCAACTGGTGAGATGCCTTCTCTAAAATTAGGTTACAAGCCTGGGCCCTCCATCTTACTCGAATTCCTCCTGCTTCCCTTTGCTGGCTCTGATGAAGTAAGCTATTACGTGTGCCACCAGGCAAAATCTGTGAGGCAAAGGGCTGGGGACAGCTTCTGGTCAAATATCAACACCCAATGAAAAGATCTTGCAAGTTGATCCTTTCTATTCAAGCCCAGAGATGTCTGCAGCCTTATCTGGCTCCTTGACTGTAGCCCTTGGAAGGACCTTGAAACAGAGACACCCTGCTAAGCCATGCACAGGTCCCTGAGCCACAGAAACTGCTGGAAAGCGGATGCTGCTTTTAGCCACTTTGACTCCATGTTTGCACAAGTCTACCCCTAAACTACTAAGATTTAAGGTAGGAGTTAATCGTGCAGCCTAAGATGGCTAATACAGGTTTTCCACGGTCACTGAAGCTCTGAGGTCACAGCTGGCTTTAATCCTTCCTTTATGACCCCTGGGAGTGTCTGTAGGAGTTACAGAACCTCTGCAAGTCATTTGCTCATCTGCAAGAGAGATAACAGCATAGTTTTTATAAGGCTACATGAGTGAATACAAGTGGACACGGTTAGTGAAGCTACACAAAATGAATCAACAGACTAACTAATATTAATTAATTAGCTATTATAAATTAACATTTACGGTATCAACAAGGTTTGGCTCTGTGCTTAAGAGTGTGTGCCAATCCAACAGAGAACCCAAGTTCAGTTTCCAGCATCTATACTGTGCGGCTTGCAACCCTCAGTAATTCCAGCTCCAGGCTATTCAATGCCCTCTATTGACCTTCTCATGTTCCTGCATACATGTGTACATATATACACAGACCTACATGCAAACAGCTAATTAAAAAATAAAATGTACCTTAAAGGCTTAAAGAAATCCTAAAGAGCGTTCACATGTCTGTTAAGCCTATTCACATGGGTCACTGGAACCCTGGCTTCTTCTTAGGGAAATCTAGAGAATTCCATGCCCCTTATAAAAATGATCTAGAAAAAAAAACTAAAATACCACACATTCTCCATGAGGTAAATATCTACCTAACTACATAACAGTGAACTATTTTAGACATTATAGTAAAGCACAATTTTGTATCACGGAGAAGTTGACTACAAACAGAACCAGTTCTTTCAGATTCAAAATCTCAAACATATATTTGAGTTGATAGAATTGAACTTGTTTTTGCAGTTCCCTTTCACAGAAAGCCATCCAACAACCTTCTACAACCAATTATTTTGAGGGTTGAAATGCCAGGGCACCATGCAGATGGCAATCCATCACAAAGACGGAGCCTAAAGATGAAGCTCACAAGGGTAACCGTCAATGCTTAACGGGTTTCTGTCTTCTGAGGGCAAAGCCCATGATGTCAGCAGTTCCATGGGCTCTGCTTATTAATTCCAAGCACGAACATGCAGCAACTATGTCTGCAATCTTCCCTGGGATGTCGCTTTCCTCCACCAGGAGCTGTGCATCTCCCCAGTGGAGGGAGATTTGCAGATCTCCCTTCCCTCCCCTCCTCTCCATCTTTTCTGTTCTCCCTCCCAGGGCCACTGCTCAAGCCCAGAGTTCTCACTTTCCAGGGCTGTGATTCTATTATAAGTGTCCTCCCACATCAACACACCCATGGCTCAGCCTACCCACCCCTCTTCTAGGTTCATTCACCGCAAGGAGCTTCTTTCTTCCTGGCTGTAGAGAGGGAAGCAGCTGCTGGAGCATTCCCCTTGTACTGTCCTAAAGCCAAGTACAACAGAAGCCTTTCCAGGTGAAGGATGCTGGCACAGTTTGCTGAGGAAACAAACACTGGGGAAAGACTAAACAAGAAAAGCACTTGTGAATATCTTGTTCTCCCTCCTAAAAGCCCAAGCTTGTGAGCAGCACCTGCCATTATGTATAGTCGGGGTCATTTGGGGTCTGTTGAGGGTCACCACAATTCATCTCCCCGTTCCCCCTTTATGTTCCTAAGAATGCTGGAGGAACTTGCCATCCAAATATGTGTCTATGTGTATATGTAGCTATGGATTTATGTATATGTATATATCAAGGTCCATAAGTCATATATAAAATGACACATCATTTTATATAAAAGATTAATCATTAAGTGATGGCATCCTTGTGTGGACACCATAAAGTACACTTGCATAAGCTAAGGTACCTACAGTGTTTCTAGGCATCCTAGTTTCATTTCTATTGCTGCGATACATACACCTGACAGAAATCAACATAAAGGACAAAGGGTTTATTTGGCTTCCAGTTACAGGCCTCTGTCCATCACCGAAGAAAGTCAGGCTAGGAACCTGAAGCAGAAACCATGCAAAAACACTGCTTGTTCTGGCTCTGGTGCAGGCTTATAGTTAACTAGCTTTCTTACACAACACAAGACCACCTGCCCAGGGATTAGTACCTCCCACAGTGGGCTGAGCTCTACGACATCAATGGTCAAGACAGTCCTTCACAGACATGCTCACAGGCCCATCAGCTAATCTTATCTGGGCCATCCCTCAATGGAGACCCCCTTCTCTTATGTCACTAAGCTGTGTCTAGTCGACACTAGGGCAAGGGGCTACCTCAAAGCAGACACTACTAACATCTTAGATGAAGGAGTGAGGCTAAATCATGTCAAAGGTTTCAGGGTGTTTGCTGAGCTCTTTCCAAGGCCCTTCCCTTGGGCTAGAAGAGGCAGATGGAAAGAAATCTCCAGGAATGAAAACATTCACTGGAAAGGAATAAAGGTCTTAGTCAAAGGCTGGAAGGTGTCAATATGAATTCACTTTTTTTCCTTTGCCAGAACAAAAGAAACTGGGCAAAGCTATTGGGATGAAACACAAGCAAGATGAACGGAGCGATGTGGTTCTCAAGCAAGCATTCTGCAGGGGGACAAAGTGAAATGGTAAACTAAAATGAGCAGAGCAGATGAAAGAGAGAGAGAGAGAGAGAGAGAGAGAGAGAGAGACCCAAGGAACCTCAGAAGACTTCGCTGTGATGGCTTCAAGCTATAGAGGAAATTATTAAGAATGTAAATTCAGTAGATGAAACAAAAAGCAAAATGAAGCAAAAGCAAGATATGGATTTCATGAACCAAAAGGTGAATAGAAAGGTCGAGGAAAGAACTAATGTTGTGTTATTCTCATTTTTTTACTGATGTGTTAATTGTTCATATTAATGGGCTCAGTATGATGAGGCCCGTGTATACAGGTGTGCATTGAACAAACCAACATTTAAAAGTTTTTGAATTTAGCACCTAGGAGATCTTTCAAAGCAAAATTTTAAAAAAAAATCTTAAAATCATGATAGAGAAAAGGCATTAGCGGGAAAACCACAGTAAACGTATTTCAAATGCATTAGCATGTGTAATGATAACAAAGTCTGCCCCGCTGAGAGCGAGATGTGTTTCTAGGAACAATCAGTGTCTTGAAAGTGTTGTACCACTGAAACATACTCCTGGCCTTTCAGTTTTTAAGACAGGATCTTAGTTTGGTGTTCAGGCTGGCCTTCAGTTCTCTCTGTGGCCCACAGTGGCCTCAAACTTGCAATGTTTCTGCTCTCTGCCCATACTTGCCATCATGATTTCCTGCCATGATGGGCTCTTATCCATCTGGAAGTATAAGCCTAGAATAAACGGTTCCTTCTATAAGTTGCCTTGGTCATGATGTTTTGTCACAGTGATAGAAAAGTAACTAATTCAAGGCCATACTTTTCAATTCCCATGGGGGAACTAAGCCTTGATATGAGTTTTGGTGGTAAGAAACCATATTCAAATCATAGCAGCCGCTTCAGTGAAATCTTATATTGAACTGATGCGGGACATGGTGCGGTATGCCTGTAGCTCTAGTGTCAAAGAAGCTGAGGCAGGAACCTTACGGCAGAAGCCAAGTGACCTCATCTTGAACTACAGAAAGCAGAAAGAATGACCTAGGGATAGGTAGGAGGCTTTGAAACCTCAAAGCCCACCCCCAGTGGGCTTCCTCCAGCATGGCTGTACACCCTAAGTCTCCCAAAGACTATCACCAACTGTGGACCAATTATTCACATGTGGGAGAATACGAAGGACAACTCATTCAAACTACTACGTACCTAGTGGAACATACCTGGGCCGTGCGTGTGGAGTCTTATGAATGGATCCATGCTTTTCTTACACAAATGACTTCTTGTTCTTGTGGGCTTGTATTAATTACAACACGTTTGTGATCAAGAGAATTCATCCCTCATGTTTTCTTTCAAGCCCTCACTTGCCCTTCTACTTTCTACCATGAATGGAGGCACTCTGAGACCCTCACCAAAAGCCAAGTAGATACAACTGCCATGTTCTTAGACTATAATCACCCAATTCCAGCCATTCTGTTATAGCAACACAAAACAGACCAAGAAAGCATCATAATGAAGTTACTGAGCAGGATGTTGGCTAC
>CM053744.1:45657527-45710766 GCA_028658305.1 Pachyuromys duprasi
GAGAGAGAGAGAGAGAGAGAGAGAGAGAGAGAGAGAGAGAGAGAGAGAGAGAGAGAGAGAGAGGCACGGGAGAGAGAAAGAAGGGAGAGACAGTAAGGCCTGGAGAAGACAGGAGCTCCACAAGGAGAGCAACAGAACAGAACAATCTAAGCACAGGGATAGGCCAAGCACCATTCAGGGAGATAACCTAGAACTCCTGCTCAGATGTAACCCATGGCAGATCAGTGTCCAAGTGGGTTCCATAGTAATGGGAACAGGGACTGCCTCTGACATGAACTGATTGGCCTGCTCTTTGATCACGTCACCTTGATGGGGGAGCAGCCTTACCAGGCCATAGAGGAAGACAATGCGGCCACTCCTGATGAGACCTGATAGACTAGGATCATAAGGAAGGAGAGGAAGACCTACCCTATCAGTAGACTTGGGGAGGGATATAGGTAGAGAAAGGGGAGGGAGGGTGAAATTGGGAGGGGAGGAGGAAGGGAACTACATGGGGGGGGGATACAAAGTGAATAAACTGTAATTAATAAAAATAAAAGAGAAAAAGAAAAAAAAGACAGATCTAGGCTAAAGACACACTTTGAGGGCATTGATGCGTAGGTGGCATTTAAGGCTTAAGAATGGATGAGGTCCCTCAGGGAGGGAGCACAGAGAGGAGGGCTGTGCTAGCTGGGTTTATGTTAACTTGACATAAGCTAGAGCCATTTTGGAAGTGGGAACCTCAGTTGAGAAAATTTCCCTACCACATTGGTCTGTAGTGCATTTTCTTGATTGATGATTTATATAGGAGAGACCCCTCTCATTGTGAGGGTACCACCCCTGGGCTGGTGGTCCTGAGTGCTCTAAGAAAGCAGGCTGAGCAAGCAATGGAAAGTAAGCCAGTAAGCAGCACGTGCCCTTAGTTTCAGCATTGGCTTCTGCCTCCAGCTTCCTGCCCTGACTTCCTCAGTGATGGACTGTGACATATTGACAGAAAGCCACGCCCACCCAGTTGATTTTGGTCATCTTCTTTTGTCACAGCAATAGGAACACAAAGACAAGGAGTGTGTACTGGTTCACTCTAACATTAAGAAATCAGAGCCAGGCATGTAGTATATATCTATATTCCCAACAGTCAGAATACTGAAGCAAGAGAAACACGAGTTTGAGGCAAGCCTGGACTACATGGCAAGTTGTTAGTCTGGGCTGCATAGAAAAAAAGTAAAGGGAGGGAAGGAGACTGAACTAGAGAGTCACTAAGAAACAGAGTCAGGGGACTAGTCTTCGGGACTCCAGATAAGGCGCTGTTATCTGCAGCAAGCAAGAGACCAACTTATCAGATACAAGGATCAAAGGAAGCTGAGCCCCAAGGCTCATCCTCTGACTTAGCAGTGTAGATGCCAGGGTGGCAGTGGACAGTAGAGTTGAATAGGTGACTAGAGTGGTTCTTAGAGAAATAGTTGGAGAGGAATTGGAGCAGCATGGAGAGATAGAACTTCCAAGATGTTTTGTTGCAAACAAACAGAGAAGGGGATGGTAGCTGGCTGAAATGCTGGGGTCAAGAACACATCTGTCAATTCCAGTTCTGGAGGAAAGGTAACCTTGAGAAAAGTCTCAACTTCTGGGCTTGTTTGCTTGCCTGCCAAACAAGGACACTGTTCATTAAATCATTCCTTCATTTAACAAACATTTATTGATTGCTTACTATGTGCCAAAAGCCAGGAGTGCAGAGATCAATACCCTCCACCTTGTCCTTTCAAAGCCCACAGTCGAACAGCAGCCTAACAGATGGGAAACAGATAATTGGAATACTTACAGATAAACGCCACGCACCCACTGTGGGGAGAAAGAAGAGTCACATCTGACTGGGTGGGGCTGGGAATGTCTTTACAGCAATGGACTCACCGTGATTGAGAGTAAAATCCTGGAAAGGACAAGATAAAAGGAATAGGGAGCAGAGAGAGCGGTAGAAAGAGAATCAGAAAACTGCTGGGATTATGCAAGGTATCCATCACACCACTCCGTCACCCTGCCCTTGACACTGCTCACCAGCCAATCTCCGCCTGTTGCCAAGTCCAGACTTGACTTCACAGTCTTTCCCCCAAATTTCCCTAGGCAGTTCCATCTATCAGCTAGACTTGGCCCCTGAGATGAAGCCAGCTGCCTGTCTACTGTCATCATGTATACCAGCAATTTGCTAACTACAAAACACTTTCCCTGATGTAATATAGTATTAGTGTGGCTCATTAATGACATGAAACACAAACCTAGTTCTGTAGGCATATTTAAATTTTTTAAATGTTCATTCTTATATCTTTTTCTCTAGGAATTGGTGAACCCCAATTCCTTCCAACACCCCAACACCAGGTAAGAGAGAGAAAGGTTAGGGGGAGAGGGCCCACAGTTCTTTCTTAGCTGCTTCCTGCTGGTCAGGATCTTCGGGTTCCTTGGAGCCAATCCAGTCTGCATTTCAGGACATCTCCCACTTCTTGTCTCAAGACAGCAACCAGGAGCAGCAAGGAGGGAGCATGAGCAGCCTTATTCTTCCTCCATTGAGCCACACTCGGGGGCTCTGGCATTTATTCTATCTCCAGAGTCCTCAGATTCAAACTATGTGCAGTTGGCAAGGAGTTCCTCTCCTTGCAAATAGTCTGCTGCTGTGGACTATCTGAATCAGTCCCACATCCCACAGCAAAACAAAACATGTTTATATCAACAACACAGTTCAATAGAGATAGCTCAGAATTTGAAGTTTATTTTGGTGAACATACGCAAATGCATAATCCGCTTTAATAGTCACAAAATCTTTTTAAATTGGATCTGAAATGGATATCCATTCCTGACAATCATTTGTGTGTATGGTTTAGCCAAACAAAGAAGACATTTCTACAATGGATCAGAATTTGGATGGATTTAGAAATGGGGGAGAGACCCTTCCTATTCACATTTCCAAGTTTTAGGAAGTATTTTATACTCAGACTAAAGAAAAATGTAACAGTGGTGTGCCCACTACCCCAAATTTTAAAGTACTAAGATTTACTATTGCTTCGGGCTTAATAAAAAGAATGAAAAATTACGATGTTCTTTGTGCCCCTTTCCTATGCCTGATTGCCTCAACTTTGGCTCAAGGCCAGTAGGTATCTTTTTCACCCAAGTTTGGACAATTGTATTTTTCTGTTTGTACCAAAACACACTAAACAGAATTACTTTCTGTGTTTTAAAATGTCATACAAATGATCACACCAAGCTAAACAGTTCTGCGACACTCTTTCATCATCTCTTTGGTTGTGAATGCATCCAAGGTGATATATGTGCCCTATAGCCTGTCCAGCTTCTCTCAAAATCAGTCCAAACTTCTGAAGGCAGCAGACAGATAAAAGAGACCTATTCTCAGTGGCAGATATGGAACCATTTGGCTTCAATCATCTTCTCTCTCCTCTCCATCTCCTTTTCTTCTCCTCCTTCTCTCCTCCTCCACCTGTCTTCCCTCCCTCTACTGATGATCTTAAATATATAACGGAAAAAGTAGCAGAGAGGAAACTCTGAGACAGAGGTCTGAATTTAGCACTTTAGCTTAAAAAAAAAAAGCCCTAGCAATTTCTAGGCATAGCTAGTGCATATCCAGTAAGCACTTTATGTTTAGTAATCCAAATGCCCCCTTGTGGGTCTTCCTTACCCACGGTTACAAAGCTGGGCTTTGAAGAGTTCAGCCCAGACACTAAGTTACAAAAGTTGGTGTGTTTCACCACCCACCAACAGGAGCCATATTGATCCCGAGGGGCCACAGTGTTAAGTGAGCTCTTAACACTACAACTCCCCAGGGCTCCTGCTTTAACAAGTTGGATATTGATTCCAGTTAAAAATAAAGTGTCATGATGCCTCCTAATAATAAACAATAATGAAGCAGTTGCTGGAAAATTCACAGGGTGGGGAGTTAGTTCAATTTCCTCATATGATATTTAACTATCCTTTAATTTACAACTTCCTCTGGGAAATTTTGTTTGACTGTTTCAGTATTGGCCCTAATTCTTTAAGAACAGAATGGTCGTTTCTTTCTCTCTTGGGAGAAAGAGCAGGTGTGGAAATCTAATTTCCATGGTCCTATGTACTGTGGCTCACTCATTATTTTCCCTGGATTGGATTTCTCTTACTGACAAATCTGTATGCTGAAGGATTAAACTCCCATGTGATATTTGAGGTTGAAGATTTTGGAAGGTGTATTGCTTTGTCGTGTGTTTTGTTGTTATTGTAAAATACCCCCAAACCACAACTTTTCAAGGCAAGAAGGGTTTATTTCAGCTTACAGTTTTCGGGGATACATTCCACCACATTGGGGAACTCATGATGGCAGGATTGTGAGGCAGCAGGCTCTAGTTTGGTTTCTGGAATTCTGATAAATGCCATGTCCAACAACATTGGGAGGAAAGGGTCTTTTTCTTTTGTTTTAAGCTCCTGGGTTCATATCATAGCAATATACATTCTCTCTTAAGTGCTTATAATTTTTCTAAAGTCATGTTGGTGCTTTCTACATGGAAGTAGATGAAGAAGTGCATATTGGTTTGCTCAGGCAGTCATGACAAAGTTAAGCCTGGGTGACTTAGAAGAGAATTTTATTTTCTCAGGGTTCTGGTTGCCAAAAAGTCCAAGAGCAAGGCACTGCTGGCTTGGTTTCTGCTGAAGCCTTTGTTCCTGGCTTGCAGCCGGCTGACTCCTAGCACTGTTCCTTCATTAAGAAGGAAACCAGGGTCTCTTTGGGATTTTTAGTCTCATTATAGAAGAATTAAGAATGGACTTAAAATGAAATCCCAGGATAACTTTATTTGAGTTTAAAAGGAAAACTCCAGGGTGGGCAAGCTGCAAACCATCAGCTGCCTGGCAAGGAGAAGGGATGCTAGTGAGTTCAGCCTGCATGGACGTCAGACACAAGGCAAACCAGCAGGCTCGGGGCAGAGAATGAGGGCTTCAGGAACAGAATAAAGGTGGTGGCACACGCCTTTAATCCCAGTGCTCTGAACGCAGAGGCTGGTGGATCTCTGTGAGTTCAAGGCCAGCCTGGTCTAGAGTGAGTTAGAGAGCAGCCAAGGCTACATAGAGAAAGCCTGTCTTGGAAAAAATAAAAGAAATAAAAAGAAAAAGAACAAAGCTCGAAGTGTTAGGGAAAGCACAAAGAACTGAAGGAAATTACACTCTGTTTTTGAAAAAAATTTAAATTTTTTATTAATTATACTTTATTCACTTTGTATCGCCCCTATAGTACCCTTCCTCCTCCCATCCCAATCCCTCCCTTCCTCCCCCTTCTCCACACATGCCCCTCCCCAAGTTCACTGATACGGGAGGTCTTCTTTTTTCTTCCTTCTGATCTTAGTCTATCAGGTCTCATCAGGAGTAGCTGCATTGTCTTCCTCTGTGGCCTGGTAAGGCTGCTCCACCTTCAGGGGGAGGTGATCAAAGAGCAGGCCAATCAGTTCATGTCAGAGACAGTCCCTGTTCCTATTACTATGGAACCCACATGGACACTGATCTGCTATGGGGTACATCTGAGCAGGAGTTCTAGGTTATCTCCATGCATGGTCCTTGGTTGGAGTATCAGTCTCAGGAAAGACCCCTGTGCTCAGATTTTTTGGTTCTGTTGCTCTCCTTTGGTTCCTGTTCTCTCCAGATCTAACTATTTTGCACTTCTTTCATAAGATTCCCTGCACTCTGCCCAAATATTGTCTCAGCATCTGCTCTGATACCCTGCAGGGCAGCAGAGGCCCTCTGTGCAGGCTCCTGACTTGTTCCCTGCTTTCTCCTTCTTCTGATGTCCATCCTCTTTGCCTTTCTGAATGAGGATTGAACATTTTAGCTAGAGTCCTCCCTCTTGATTAGTTTCCTTAGGTGTACAGATTTTAGTAGGTTTATCCTATATTATATGTCTATATGAGTGAGTATATACCATGTGTGTCTTTCTGCTTCCGGGATAGCTCACTCAGGATGATCTTTTCCAGTTCCCACCATTTACCTGCAAATTTCATGATTTCCTTGTTTTTTTTTATTGCTGAGTAATATTCCATTGTGTAGATGTGCCACAACTTCTGTATCCATTCCTCAGTTGAGGGGCATGTGGGTTGTTTGCAGCTTCTGGGTATTCAAAGTTACACTTCTGAGTGATTTGGAAAATCAAGCAGACTTAATGAAGCTACTTGGGCTACAACTCAGTGAACAACTGCACGGAGGGGCAAGAGTTGCAGGGAGGAGAAGGACATCCTCGAATTAGGGCTGAGATTCTCAGCCTGTCCGTGTCCTCTTGGGGGAGTCACACACCAGATATCCTGCAAATCACATATTTACATTACAATTCACAACAGTCACAAAATTACAGTTATGAGATAGCAATGAAAATAATGTTATGGTTAAGGGTCACCACAACCTGAGGAACTGTGTTAAAGGGTCGCAGCATTAGAAAGGTTGAGAACTGCTGACCTAGAGGAATAAGGAAATATTCCTCCCATCTATTCTGCATGGCCTAGGTGATCTTACACACACACACACACACACAGACACACACACACATGCATACGCACATGCACACACATGCATACACTCCAAATAAAGATAACACCAGTTTTATTATTGTCTCTCCTTTAAGGCTTTATTATCCTCAATCCCTGTCTCCAAAGGAAGTCACAGCAATAGTTAAGGCTCTAACATACAGATTTGTAGGGAGGGAACACAACTCAGTCTGAAACAACGTAATTGTATTTTTTGGTGTTGTTGTTTTCCATTTTTTTATTTTTACCATTTTGCTTTGCTGGAGAGTGAACCACAAAGTTATTTTAGTTGAAACCGTGCTTAAGGTTAGCACATTATTAATGACAACATTAAACTCTTGTTTTACGGTTAATTTAGAAATAGTCTAATGATATCATAACCTATAAGATACACCTCAACTTTTCCTCACTTGGTAACTGATCAACACCATTTAGTCAGAAAAAGCATGAATTACTGTGAAACGCTTTTTTAAAAAGACAATTCATATTGAGCTTTGGTACTGAATATATGTTAAAATGTAGGGTGTAGTTTAGCTATGTGATGTAGTAGCAAAAAAGACAAAAATTGCTTTTATGACCCTATGTGTGGAATTCTTACATTTATGCTTAAAATTTAACTTTTGTAATATTTGTTTCTAAACAGTATGCAAAAAGCTTCAAGATCCAAGTGCACTAAATATTACAATGCAGATTTATTGATTTAATTATTCTGCTTCTAATGATATAGGAGCCAAGCTGGTTATCATTTTTACTCCACTTTTCTTTCTTTGTGTTTGTGTTTGTACACATATTTTTGTATGTATAGATGTGTGCAGGTGCACATGTTTACATGTGTGGAAGCCAGAAGTCAATGTCAAGGACTTTCAATCATTTACCCACCATAGGTTTTGAACCTGGAGCTTAGCAACTTTGCTAGACTGGCCATCAAGCCCCAGGGAGCCTCCTGTTTCTGCCTCCCAGGTGCGGGAAGGCACTAAAGCAGCCACCATGCTTGACTGTCTATGTGGTTGCAGGGGACGTTGAACCCATGTCCTCATGCTTTTTGGTAAGGCCTGTACTGAGTGAGCTGTCTCTCTGGCACTCCCATTGTGTTTTGGTATCAGAAGATGCTACAGGAGAATTTAGATCTGAATGCTGTTTGAACATCTAGGGAAGCCCGTGGGGAAACTGGTGAGGGTTTAGTTCAGGTTTAAATTTCCTTAAAGCTCTGTAATTTTATATATATATATTGCTTCTGGGGACAGAATCTCATGGAGTCTAGACTGACCTGGAATTCACTCTGCGGCCAACAATGCATTAGCTACACATCAAATGTGTTCACCTAACTGCATTCCCACCCCAGAATTTGTTGCTATAAATATTGTAAATGTTACTTTTCTTTTAAAAGTGTTAAATATCAGTTTCGAACATCCTGATCACTTCATCTTTTCTGAAATCTTTCCAACAATCTACTGTCTTTCTTTTCTGACAGCATGAACGCAGCCAGCCGCGCACCTTTCTGACTCTCGAGAGGAATGCTGTAGGGCTCTCTTGCCTCTTGACTCTGCTGTCTGTTGATTCAGTTTGGTTTCAGGCAGACCCAAGCTCCCACCCTGACTCTGCTGTCTGTTGATTCAGTTTGGTTTCAGGCAGACCCAAGCTCCCACCCTGACTCTGCTGTCTGTTGATTACATAACCTTCAGCAAAATGTCTCATTATTTTCAGTCTGACTTCTGTTTATAAAATGGAAACATCAAATGTATTTTTTTCAGGTAATTAAGAGAATAAAATATTTTTAAAGCGGCACGGTTCTTCAGCACAGATCTTATCTTCCCCATTAGCGTTGTGACTATTTTACTCAGGGCTCATTCACTGCAGGCTTTGCTGTTTGGAATAATCCTGACAGTATTTATAAACACAGTAACTTTATTTAACAGGTTACAAGTCCTTCATACACTATTTGCTTCCACAAAAGAACAACATTCCTATACTGACATTTTAAACTAACATTTATTTTCAGGGATGTGGCATTTTGTAAGACATCCATGGTCTAGTGGATGGTCCCATCCTATGTACATACTGACAACTCTAATTGAAGTCAGTGAGCCATAAAAAAAGAAAAAGAAAATAAAGAAGATGCTATGAAATTGGGAAGAAGTTGAAAAAGGGTAAAGGTGGGTGGATATGACCAAAATATATTGTATACATGTATGAAATTCTCAAAAAATAAATTAAATTTAAAAAGAACCACATTCAAAATGCAATGATTCCGTCTAATGGCTAAAATGAAAAGACAATGCCAAAAGTTGATTTATGGGTAGGAACACAAACTGGTGGAACACTTCAGAAACCTGGGGAAGTTTTAAGAAGTTACACACACAACCGCTACAATGATTCTCCTCTGTTGGTAGTGCTGGTGTTGAGAAGCTGACCCCTGGATGACCTTGTCCCTCCACGCCTAAATCATTTACCCAAGAATAATGAAAACAGACCCCTACAACAACATACTGGCAAGTGCACAGCAGGTTCATTCATAATGTCACCAGTCTGGAAAACAAACCGATACCTTTCAGTAGGAGAACTGATAAAGTCAACCCACAGAATGACAAAGCACTTGCAAGACAAATTATAGAGACATAAAACAATATAGAGGAATACACTTTAAGTATTAAATTGAACACGAGGAGGCTGGGGACAAGGGACCAAACTGTAATGACTGAACTTATGTGATATTCTAGAATAGGCAGAACTAAACTATGGTGATGGAAAATACATTAATAGCTGCTTATTGAGGGTGGCAAACTGGAAAGGAGCATGAGGGAACTTTGCGAGAACATTCAGTGGACACGTGGGTTAACAAAGCCTAGCTAGCAAAGCCTTGGGCTGTAAGGGAGAACCCACTGATGTTGTTTTTCTAAATGGTCAGGTTGCCAGGCTGCCTTCTGAATATCTATGCTTCTACCTGTAGCACGGCGGCGTTGTTCCCAATCTTCAGAGAAGCTTCTTATTGCAGTGGGTGGTGGTCAGTGCATGCCCATTGCTGTGTAAGTGCTGAGGGGAACTGACTGCCGTAGCTGGGCCGTCTAGACCAACACCTGCTCCCCCAGGCTCAGGGGACGTTGCAGAAAGGACATAAGAGATGGAGGACAGGGGAAGTGGCGTGAAATGCTGATCTCTGGACACATGGCTGTTACACTTACTGAACTTATGGCAGCCACACAAGACCTGCACAAGATCAAACCAGTTAAAAATTCCAGGGGGGCCGAGGAGGAGTGGGACTCCCCAGGCCCCATCCCTAGTTCAGGAACTACACAGTTATTTGATGGCCACTGGGGCAAAGAGAGTCACTGTTCTTCGGGAATGTGGCCACTGGTAGATTTCACGTGTGCCAGTGGTGAGCTGTGTCCCTGCTTGTCTGATCACCATTAACTGGACTCGGTGGGTTAAAACAAATAATTGTAAGAGGAGGATATGGCCAGTCCCAAGTATCCGCCTGTCCCCACCTCCCCAGCCTGGAATTACATACACAGGCCACCGCCAGGCCTTTTTTTTTTTTTTTTAACTGGGCATGGATGTGTGTATGTGTGTGTGTGTGTGGCTGGACACTGAACAGTTTAGCCTGAGGAGTCTCAGGCCTGAGAGACCCTCCTCTGGTAGCCTTGACTGGTCTGGAACACTTTGTGTAGACCATAGTGGCCTTGAACTCAGAGATCTGCCTTCCTCTGGCTCATGAGTTATGGGATGAAAGGCATAAGCCACTAGACCAGATAGTTCTTTTTTTGTTTTTAATTGGCTCGTTAATATGTAAAAACATTATTTAAGTGATGATGCCATCTTCGTTTCATTTCTTTGGCTTTGAACTCGTTATCATTTAAGCTCCAATTTTAATGCAGCTTCTTCTCAGGAATTAGCCTGAGATAAATCCATAGCCTGGATAAATCTTCAGGTTCCAAAGCCCAGTTGCGTTGCCATGGTGACCCGCGGACAAGGAACCGTTTCTCAGCAGCAGAGCTCAGTTCATCGAATTGCCATCCTGAGTGACGTGGACGAGCCTGACGGCAGGCCTCCTGGAGAGCGCCTGCGCAGTGTGGCTGTCAGGGTCTTGCAGCCGGTGGGGGCGGGGCCTGGAGGAGGAGCTGGCTCCAGCTGCGCGTGCGCAGGTCGGGGCGGTCTTATGGGCGCTCCCTGGTCCCCGACCTGGGTTGCGGGCTACAGAGGAGACACCACCTCCGGAAGCTGTTCCTGGGACCGGAAGTGGAGGAGGGCTCCCGGGAGTGAGGGCCGGGCGTGTAGTGCGGCTGCTCCGGACCGTGCGGCTCCAGTGGGCGTGTGCAGAAATAGAGAGGATCCCGCTTCTCGGTGAGTGACGGTTCGCTGCGGACCAGGGCCGGGGCTCCTCGAGACCCCTTTTCCCCTAGAGCAGGTGAGATCGTGCCTGTCCTGGGCCCGGAGTGAGCACTGCACATGCCCTAGTGTTTTTACTCCCTGCGAAGAGTTGGCGGCCACACTGATGACACTTCCTGGTGCTCGTTTAGACCTAACAACTGCTGAGAACTTAACGACTTCGGTATTGGGCTCACAACTTTTACAAACATTTCATTTGTGCCTTCGGACAGGAAGCTACCTGACTTCTTAGGGCCTGCGTATGGATGGTATTGATCTATTTTCACAGAATTATGGCGACACAAATACCCCTCCAAGGAGTGCTTCATGAAAGGCTCACATGAGAGTCACATACTGGGGAATCTACATATGCACTTTGGAAATGGCATGCTTTTAATAAAAATACACATAAAACCCAAAAGCAAGCAAACAAGCAAAACCCCACTTTAAAAAAAAAAAGTTGTGCGCCGAAGTGCTGGAGTGAAATTGAAATGCATTATGCTGTTCATAGCTATGTTTTTGGGCAAAGTGTAATGTTCATTTATCCAGTTAATACTTGAGTGTTCACTGTCCACTAGCCACTGTTGGAGCCTTTTGGGGTGACATGTAAGTAAGCAAAATAAAGATTCATGTCCTGCGGAGCTCACATTCCAGTTTGGGGGAGACAAATCACAAACAGAAAATATGCAATAAAGAAGTGATAAGTTAGAACGCAATGGAAGAAAGTAAGGAAAGGGACGTTGGGAGCCCAGGATGCAATTTAAAGATAAGTAGGGTAAGCTTCGCACAGTAGTTATTTTTGTTTGAGCAAACACTAGAAGGAACTGAGGGAATTACCTGTACAGATACGTGGGGAAGTGCAGACCAGATAGAGATGCTGCTTAGTGTTGGGAAAAGTGTTTCAGTGTGGAATGTGCCTGGGTCATCAGTGAACAGCAGGGAAGGCTCGTGTGACTGGAGTGGAATGAGTAAAGGGGGAGGGTAATATGAAGAATTAGCTGACAGCTGGGCATAGTGGCGCATTCCTTTAACCCCCATGCTTGGGAGTCAGAGGCAGGCGGATCTCCGTGAGATCGAGGCCAGCTTGGTCTACAAAGCAAGTCCAGGACAGCCAGGGCTACACAGAGAAACCCTGTCTCGAAAACAAAACAAAAGAGTGAGCTGAGGATAGGCTCAAGTACAGTCGGGAACACCGGAGTATTTGAAGCCCTTTAGTTGTTTGCAAGTGAACTTAATTATCTACTTAATTTCAGTAAGATTTCACAGTTTAGCCGCAGCCACTAATTACTATGTGAAGTTAATGACTGAAAGTAGACTTTTTCCAAAATAGAATGTATTTGAGGTCTAAATGGAGCTGCAGTTCCCAGTAATCCCAGCATGAATCAAGACAGATGAGCCTGTTGTAGTAAACTTTTATTTGGTCCTACTTAGGATTTTTGTGCATGCAGAAATACCCTATTTTTGTCTTCCTTTAGAAGCTTTCTAAATACAGTAACAAATGATGTTGATGAATGTTTGTGACTTAAAAAAATCTCTACTTACATGTGACTTGTGAATAGTTGTGCAAACTACAGTTGTGTAAGATACCTGTTGCTTGAGGAGTGTACGGACTTGTAGACCAGGTGAACACAGGATAAAATACAGGATGAAAAAGGGTGGAAAAGTTTGATAAAATGATAGGACTAAGGAAACACCAATATCATGGAATCACATGTGTGGTCATGCCCAACCTTTATTTCTCATTTTAGGCTTCCTTTAAATTTATTTCGCTCAGTGTACAAAGAAATGAGCCTGATCAACATTTTCATTTTGAAATGTCTGCTTTTTATGGGATGGTGATTTCATTGTCAAGGTTTTTTTTTTTTTTTATGTCTAACCATTTATGGAATGAATTGACTATGACCTAAGTGCAGAGCATGAACTGAAAATTTAAGCACCTGCTTGATTCACTGACAGGTGACATGTAACACTCAGGGCTCCATTTGCTGGAACTTAAAGCTTTTCCAACAATGCCATTAAGGCATGCTGGCTTTCTCTTAGCCTTTCTCTCTCTGCAAGACAGACTTTTCTAGTCAGTAGATTTTTGTTGTTGTTGTTGTTTTGACATTTGTTACAGTTAATTTTATTAAACTGTGTTTGTTTCTTACTTTCTCTCTTAACCTCGATATCACACAAATAATTGAGACTATTTTAACAAGTTTCACAGCACAAGAACTGAGCCGTTATTAATATTTTCTTAACCCTCTAAGCTAATTTGGCTTACTCCCATCAAGCATTCCAGAGGTACTTGCACTTTGTAGCTTTGTTTGCTGTGCTCTTTCTCCTGGTCCCACCTGGACATCTCTGCTGTGGTTCAGTCCCCCACTTCCTCCTCCAACTCATCCTTCCGTGGCTGGCAGGAAGTCTTCCTTGCTCAGCAATTGGCAGTAAGCAGCTCTATTAGTATATCAAGGAATATTTGAGAAGCAGTGTTTACACAACATTGAGACAGGAGATTCTCAGAACAAGAATTGCAACCACATATGGAGTCTTCAGAAATCAGCATTTGAATTACATAATAACCTTGTGCCTACAAACATTCATTTATTATGTGTGTGTACGTGTGTGGGTATACTTGCAGGAGTCCTTTTCCTTGAACCGCATGGGTTTGTAGGATTGAACTCAGATTGTCAGAGGCTTGGCGGCAAGTGTCTGTACCTGCTGAGCAGCTTTGCAGTCTAGAATGCTAGTGAGTAACTGCAGTTCTATTTGGGACAGATTTTTCTTTTTCATTTTAAAATTTTGTTTTTTTGACATCTGTTAAGTTTACAGTAGCGGCATGGGACTGTCTAACAAAGCATATGGGAGGCAGGAATCCGAGAGATATACCAGGGAAAATATTGGACACTTTTAGCATCACCAAGAAGGCCAATGACTTAAGTACAATTTAGTTTACAATTAGTATAATGTGTGCGTTGGTTAGCTTTACGTTGCTGTAACAAAGCACCTGCCTTAAATGGTTTACTAAGGGAAAGGGTTATTTGGCTTACAGTTTGAGAAGTTCCAGTTGGTGGTCAGTTGGCTCGTTGCCTTTGGCCCTGTGGTAGGGCAGGACATAGTGGAGAGTGCTTGGAAGAAAAGGGCTGTTCACCTCATGGCAGCCAGAAGCAAAGAGGAGAGGGTGGAAAGGGCAGGGGTCCCAATAGCTACTCACTACTCTAACTTCTTTCCATTAGGCTCCGCCTCTTAAAGATTTCTCCACCTCATAGTAGCAACAGGAACTGGGAACCAAACCTCAAACGAGGGTCTTGGGGCAGTATTTCAGATCTGAACTGTAGTTCCAGGCTCAGGTGTAGCAGGCACCCTGTCAGGGCCGCTGTGTTAGGGCTTGGTTAGAGGTCATGTTCGAGGGGGAAGCTGAAGAGTGTTCATGTGTTTAGAGCCACGTGTGCTGTGTCTAATCTGAGGACTGCATTGGGGAGGAGCCAGGAGTTGCTGCGGCAAGGGCTGCCACTCCCAGTGAAATATTCTCTTATGTGCCGTCTTTTAAAACAGAAAGAAAGGAGGAAGGGAGGGCCAGTATCTTAAAATCAGAAAAAAAAATTGAATCCCAGAATAAAAAGCAAAATTTCCAGGACACTGATTCAACTGGAAGGAGCAGAGCTGGAATTTGAGCACAGTCTAGGCCCTTTCCTATTTTATGTTGTGTTGCTTTGTAACAGGTTTGTTGGAGTTGCCATTTCACTCACTGTCAAGTTGACTCGTGTAACTTTCTGTCTCCTCTTTCCAGATTTTTAACTTGGTTTGAAGATGAGCAAGCGCAGGAAGCTACCAGTTCAGCAGCCAGCCAGTTCCGAGACCTTCAGCCCAGACGTTCTCGCTGACGTTTCCGAACTTTTCGCCAAGAACTTTACGTACTGTCGGCCACTTGACGGTGAGTGGCCGTCCCCAGCTCCCAGCGAGCTCTTCGCCTGTGACCACACAGAGTTCGGTGCTCTTCTTGACCTGAAGAACTCCCTAAACGAGGTGAAGAACCTCCTGAGTGACAAGAAGCTAGGTGAGTGGCACAAGCACACTGCCTTCACCAACAAGGCAGGGAAAGTCATTTCTCATGTGAGAAGGGCGGTGAACGCAGAACTCTGCACACAAGCCTGGTGCAAATTCCAGGAGATTCTCTGCAGTTTTCCCCTCATCCCACAGGAAGCTTTTCAGGAGGGAAGGCTGAATTCTCTGCACCTATGTGAAGCTCCGGGGGCCTTCATAGCTAGTCTCAACCATTACTTAAAATCCCACCAGTTTCCCTGTGAGTGGAGGTGGGTAGCTAATACCCTGAACCCGTACCATGAAGCAAATGACAATCTTAGGATGATTATGGACGACCGGCTGATTGCAAATACCTTGCCCTGGTGGTACTTCGGCCCAGATAATACCGGTGACATCATGACCCTGAAATACCTGAGTGGGCTTGAGGATTTCCTCAGCAGCGTGTCTACGATTCACTTGGTCACTGCTGACGGGAGCTTTGATTGCCAAGGAAACCCAGGGGAACAGGAAGCTTTAGTCTCTTCTTTGCATTACTGTGAAGTCGTCACTGCTCTGACCACTCTTGGAAATGGTGGCTCTTTTGTTGTAAAGATGTTTACACTGTTTGAACATTGTTCTGTAAACCTCATGTACCTGCTGAATTGTTCCTTTGACCAAGTCCATGTTTTCAAACCTGCTACCAGCAAGGCGGGAAACTCAGAAGTCTACGTGGTGTGTCTCCGCTATAAAGGAAGAGAGGCTGTGCATCCTTTGTTATCTAAGATGGTGCTGAATTTTGGCACTGAGATGACCAGGAAAGCGCTCTTTCCCCATCATGTGATCCCCACATCTTTTCTCGAGCAACATGAAGAGTGCTGTACATTCTTTCATAGACACCAGCTAGAGACTATTTCCAACAACATTCATCTGTTTGAGTGCATGGGAGAGAGGGAGCAAGAGAAACTGAATAATTTAAGGGATTGTGCTGTACAGTATTTTATGCAAAAATTCCAATTGAAGCCTCTTTCTAGAAATCACTGGCTCGTTAAGAAATCCAATATTGGTTGTAGTACAAACATGAAATGGTTTGGACAGAGGAACAAGTATTTTAAAACCTATAATGAGCGGAAGATGCTGGAAACCCTTTCATGGAAAGATAAGGTAGCCAAAGGGTACTTCAATAGTTGGGTGGAGGAGCACGCCGTCCATCATCCTGCGCAGAGTTCTCTCTTAGAAGGGACTCCTGATCTTGAGTGCCGATTGTGGCATATTTTAGAAGGAAAGAAACTGCCAAAGGTGAAGTGTTCTCCTTTCTGTGATGGTGAGATTTTAAAGACTCTTAATGAAGCCATTGAGAAGTCCTTAGAGGCTTTGAGTATGGATTCCAAGTTCAGTCCCAAGCAGCAATACCACTGTTGTGACATTTTTTCAGAAGGATTGATATTATCCGAATTGTTTGGCTTTACCAAGTGCCTTCAGGATGAGCAGGCTGTAGAACTGGGCAGCCCAGTAAAGTGCCTGTTCGTGGGTTCACCAACTGTCAGTGATTTCAAAGTGCACACACCCCTGGAGGTCCAGCTTCTGGAATCCACTGAACTCCTAACCTTCAGTTGCTCATTGCTTCATGATGGGGACCCGACATACCAACATTTGTTTCTGGATTGCCTTCTACACTCACTGAAACAGCTTCACACAGGGGATGTGATGGTTTTGCCTGTACTTTCGTGCTTAACAAGATTTATGGCTGGCTTGATCTTTGTCCTCCACAGCTGTTTCAGATTTGTCACATTTTCTTGTCCTACATCCTCTGAGCCCCTCAGGACCTGTGCTGTACTGCTGTGCATTGGTTATCAGGACCTTCCAGATCCAGTTTTCCAGTATCTGCAGAATGTTAAGGAGTTGTTGAGCGCTTTGCTCCATTCTGACTCACCTCAGCAGGTTTTGCAGTTTGTGCCAATGGAGGTGCTCCTTCAGGGGACATTCCTTAATTTTTTGTGGGATTTGAACGCTGCCATCGCAAAAAGGCATTTGCATTTGATTATTCAAGGAGAGAGAGACAAAATCATCAGTAGCCTTGAGTTATAAACTTGAATATGTCATCGATGAGATGAGTTTTGAGACTTAGTTTCTGATTTCATTTTGCTCCCCCTCCTCTATTTATTTAAAACTTTTCATTTTGGACAAATACCAGTGTTTGTATCAAAGGACATTAATTATGGACAGTCATAGCCTTTTCTGATCTGAAGGATCTGTGACTCAGGCACAGAGTTCTTATTGAAGGAGCAGCAGGGGTGGTATTCTGCCTCGGGTATGTGACTTCTGTATGTCCTCGGGGTGACTGCACACGTGTTCACATATGCAGTTGAGTTGGTCTTATCTGCTGAAGATTTGCACTGTGTGCCTTCCATCAGGCCCCTCCCCCCAATGGCCTCCTCTCATTGGCTAATGCTGTTAATGATTGTTAGGGGTTACTCATGAAAGGGAGTCGCTCCTTAGCATCACTGTCTACTTGGGTGCACTTGACTCCTCATTGTGGATTTCAGGGATCTTTATACCAGATTTCTTGAGATGTGCCATTCATTGCCTTTATATCAGTGCCTCAATTTTCTTTTGATGTGAAATACAGATTTCCTTGAGTAACTGTTTTACTAGCCATAACTACCCAACTAATAAGAAAGGACAGCGTTAAGCGAAAGCCAAAGGTCATTTTTGTACAGTGAAAAATTGTGTCTAGTACTCCTTTTTTGCTAAAAGTTGGTAAATGTTGGCATTTTTAATGTCCAGGAAACCATGATTGGAAAGATGGTTGAGTTTTAAGACTTCATGAAGAGCCTCTTGTGGGATACGTAGGAGTGTGATGATAATTGGACTTCCAAAGGAAAATGTGACATTTTCAGAATTATGGTAAACAAAGTTTTAATCTTTACTGATTTTTCAGTATGAAATAGCACTTTACTAAGATTATCCATAAAGTGGTTATTTTATTAAGTACATTTGACTTCTTTGAGTAATATATATTTAATAATACAGTGAATTTTTCTGGCAAAAAAAATTTAATTCTTCATTACTTTGAAGTTTTATGAGGTAGATAATTACGTCTCAAATGAAGTTATAGGTATTTTTTTGTTACTTAAAAAAGTAGAAGTATACTGTCATGTATTTGGTTAATAAACGAATTTTTCATGCTCTTTGCTATTTTTGAGTTCTATTATAATTCACAAATAAATTCTTAAACTGGAGTGTTTTGTGTTCATTTCATTAAAAGATAATCATAAGGGAAGTTAAAATATAACTTGGAAACTTTTAAAGGAAGGTTTGGCTGGGATGGTAATGTTTCATTTCTTTTCATTTGCATTCATGAAAATTTATTCCCTCAACATTGTATTTATGGGAAATCTTCAGGAGAGAATTGGTACACTTTAGGGGCTGGAGTAGAGGAGCATGGCCTGGCAGTGAATGTCTGAGGTTGATTCTTTCTGAAAGAACTTCATTTTCTACTAGTAACTTGATGAAAGTGCACTGGGTGGTGGCATTCTAATATAGAACATTTGACCATGTTCAAATAGTCTATATTTTTTAGCATGTGTTGGGGGTGTGAAGGAGAATGTCTCCCAGAGGCTCTGGCATTGAGCGCTTGATTCCCACCAAGTGTGCTGTTTGGGAAGGCTCTAGGAGATGTGGCTAGACAACCTTGCTACAGAAAGGTGGTCGTGGGGTGGGCTTTCAGGTTTCAGAAAAAATGCCATTCCCAGTTTGTTCTCTGTTCCTGCTTGCCATAGATGTGAGCTCTCAGCTTGAGGCTCTAATGGCCAGGGAGGGTTAGGTAGGAGAGATAGACAAGAGATAGCTGTTAGTGAAGTTCTTGCTTTGCCAACAAGACCCGGTTTGATTCCCAGAATCCATACTGACAGGTGGGTGTGTGGCATGTGCCTGTAATCCTAGCCCTGGGGAGGTAGAGGCCTGTGGAGGGCTGGAGCCTGCCTGCCAGTGAGTCTAGCCTATTGGGTGAGCTCCCAGGCCAGAGAAGCCCTGTTTCAAAAGGAATGAGGTGGACAGCTCCTGAGAAATGACCCTTGGAATTGCTTGGCCTGCATAACGCTAGTGTGTGTACACACTGTTGTTTGAAGGGATTAGTACTTTTTCCTATATAGTCAACTTAAAGACTCAATTATTTGATAGTAGGTTTGCCTTGCCTGATTCTTTTAACTGATCGTAACTGTAGAAATAATTACAAGTAAGTTTCAGTATTGAGATAGAGTTAAGTGTGCTGTCATGTGCCTGTAATCCAAGCACTTGGGAGGGGGAGGCAAAGGACTATCCCAAGTTTGAAGACAGGCTTGGCTGCAGTGAAAGACACTATCTTAATAAGACAAACAGAAAATATTTCAAAGTCATTCCAAATTAAAAAGAAAATCCTATTGGGATAGCAAATATATATTTTTAGTGTTTAAAAGCCTGATGCGACATACAGATAACTGAGGTTCTGTGTTAGTAGTTCTGTTTTTAAGGCGTCACTTGGCAACATGGGATGAATTGCTTTGCATTTTGAACTTCCGATGTGTGTTTTCCATCCTCTCCTTATTAGCCCTCTTTCTATGTTGGCTCAAAATAAAACAAATGTTAAAGTGAAAATTATACTGCCATAATCTGGAGGTGTGACCGTGGGCCGCACCGGGTGTTCTTTATCGGGAGCAGATTTAGAAATTCTGCAAGCTGTGTGTGGAGACAAGCTGGTAAATGTTTCACTGTACTCAGCTGCAAATGTTAAAAGTCCATCCGCTGCTGTTCACCCATAGATTGTACTCACGGAGACTGTGCCCAGGATGTTTCTGTGCTTTTTCTAGAGGTCCCGATCATTTACTTTCCTAGGGACTGTTAAAAGACGAATGAAGTATAATACACAATCCATTTATGGCAACTGCAACTCTGTTGATGGATATTTAATATTCAATATTATAGCAATATTTTCAGTTTATGCCTTAAAATTCCTGTGATTTCAGGAAAACAGTTTATTGTCATTGTGGTTGTTGCTGAGGTTTTTTTTTTTTTTTTTTAATTTAATCTAGGGACTTATGGACAATTATATAGGTTATATTTTAGTCAATTTACTGCTGTTACTCTTGATGCTTAAGCGGTTTATTTTTAATCAATTGCACTGTTGCTTTTTAAAGTAATTTGTTTTTACTCTATGTGCATAAGTGTTTATCTGCATGCATATATGTGCACCGTGTGCACGCCTGACGCCCTCAGACATGAGAAGAGGGTGCCAAATCTCCCAGAACTAGAGCTAGGGATGGTTGTGAGCCTCTCTGTGGGGCGCTGGGAACTGAACCCAGGTCCTCTACAAGGGCAGCAGGTGCTCTTAACTGCTGAGCTGCCTCGCCAGCCCCTACACATTTTTGATGGCCAAATGGTCCAGTTTGGGTTTGGAGGTGTAAGCAAAAGGCTTCTCTATTTTCAAAATAAAATACAAAGATAGCAGTTTTAACTTTGCAGATTCTTTCCGTTGGGATGGGAGAGAGCTAGACTTTCATCTGACATCACACTGCATCAACCAAGATATTGTTTTGGTTGAAATACCTTGGGGATGGGCAAATGGCTCACATGGCATCACTTTAATTTGATCTTCAGAACTCACTTCAAATGCCTGTTCCAGAGTACTTGTAATCCCAGCACTGGGGAAGAAGGAAGATACATACATACATACATACATACATACATACATACATACATACATACATACATGCATGAACACACACTCACAGGGCCTGGAGAGGTAACTCAGTGGCTAAGAGAGTTTGCTGCTCTTGCAGAAGACCCAGGTTCAGTTCTCAGCATCTACATGGCAGCTCAGCAGTCAGTAACTGCAGCTGCAAGAGAGTGACAACCTCTTCTGACCTACATGGACACTTAGGCATGCATATGGTGCACATACATGGACAGGCAAAACATCCATACACATAGTATTTTAAATGCCTTTGCACAGTGTATATAGCTGGAGAGTGAGCGATACTTTTTTGTTGTTTGCTCAGGGTGGAACCCAGGACCTTGTACCTGCTGTGTAAGCTCCCCACCACGTTCATCTTCCTCCCTCAGCCTCCTGAGCATCTAGGACTACAGGCTTGTCCCAGCAGACCAGGTTGGGAGACAAGTGTAATTCTAATAACTTTTTAAGGTCATTATAGATAGTCTTTGCTACATCAAAACCTGACAGATGGCAGCTTAAGTATTTGTTGAAATCAATCTTTGGTCATTAAGGGACGTTTTTCATTCTGCTGCTCTGAAATCCATTTGTCTATCTCACACTTTGGATGGATCGTTTACCCATGTGTGATTTTATTTTTAAACATTGAATTTGTCATTTTGAAAATACTGGTTTACTGAGTGGTGCAGAGCTTGCAACCGTTGACATATTTAATTTTACACTGTCAAAAAATGTTCATTTTCAAACAGCCACCACTGATCTCATCAGAAAAATCTAAGCAGTGCTTAGATGGCAGACATTAGTTTTCTAAAACTCTCATTTTCACTTGAATGCTCAGTCTGTTATCATGGCAACAAATGTTGACACTTTCTTTAAAATGGCAGCTTACTTTAGAGGAAATGTCTGCCAAGCATTCAAGTTTGAGGAGATATGATTCACCTATCCTGTGAAAATGCGTAACTTGGAGCTGAAGCAATGCAGGGCTTGCCGTGTGAACTGTGGCCCTGAGCTCTCCACCCAGCACCCAGAATGTTCAAGGCATGCCATCTAGACTTAATTAAAGGTGGGTCCAGGGGTATAGCTCAGGACTTCATAATTTTACAAAACTTCATCAAGGATGTTTTTAAGTAAAAATAGCCACTCTCCATGAGTACATGCTAAGACATCAGCTGGTTTGCCTTCTACAGCTTTTGCAACAAGAGTTTGACCATCAAAGAGAAAATAATATTGAGTGTCTTGGTGCTCACATGAAAATGTATAGACCTTGAAAGAGTCCATGGTCTCTCTAAGTTTTTCCCTGCTGTACCAGCTGCTGAAAAACATGTGTGTGTGTGTGTGTGTGTGTTTGTGTATGCATGTTCATGTAGGCAGATATACTTGCTTGCACACATATGTAGAAGCCAGAGGTCAGCCTTGGATGCCATTCCTTGGAAACCACACACCATGTTGTCCAGCGGGGCTTTTTGCTTGTTTTGTGTTTACTTTTTTCCTTTTTGAGGTAAGGTCTCTCACTGGCCTGCCAGTTTTCTTGGACTGGCTGGCCAGTAAGGTTCAGGGATTTGCCTGTCTTTGCCTTGACAGTGCTATGGTCTGAAGTGTGTGCCACTATGCCCCAGCTCCTTCTAAAGGTGAGTTTCAGGGCATCAAATTCAGGTCCCGATGCCTGCAAGGCGTGCGCTTTATCAACTGACATAGCTCCCCACTTTCACTTCACTTAACAGATACTTTTATTAAGAGGTATTACATTTTTTAATTTTAGAAAATACAAAGTTTTTCCACTGCTGAAATCGGTGGCAATGGATATGTTTTTCTCTTTAGTTCTGTTAATATGATTAACCATTTTCCAAATATGTGAATACCGAACCACTCATATTTCTGAGAAAGTGTTGTTTGATTGTGATGGATTGTGGGGGGTTTCTTGTAAATAAAATAAATATTGTTTTATTAATATCTGTGAAATTCAGCTATAGTTTTATGTTTGAATGTTTTCCTTACCCTTCTGCCTCCCCCAGCTCCTCTTTCTCTCTCTCCCTTCCCCTTCCATCCCTCCTCCCTTTCCTGTGCTCTGGAATGGCTTAGTACTTGCATCATCTCATCTGTGAAGTTGGTGAAAGCTCTGTAAAAACAGCCCAGGGTGCCGTGTCCTGGCAGGAAGTGTTCCCTCAGCCTCTAGACCTCTTGGCGGGCTTCATCTGTCAGAACATCATCCGTTTCAGGCTTCTTGTCAGTTTTGGCAGATAGCCCTAGAGTGTTTATTGGATGTAGATTTTTAATCTTCTCTCTTCAGAGAATTATGTGCTATCATCTTACGAGATGAATTATCTGTATTTTGAATGTGCTTGTTTGTTTTTCTAATAGTCTGTGGCTTCTCATCTTTAAAAACATGAATTGTTTTGAAAATTGGTGATCAATTTTCAGCGACTTATTTTCATTAATTTCTTTTACTCTCTTTTGTTCTTTTTCTAGAATTTCTTGTTTGATGAGGTATTTAGATAGTTATATCTACTAGTAACAACAGAGCATAAAGCATTGCTGTTCTCTTCTGTCTTCTTTTTGGACCCCATGGCATGCCTGGCCAGTTCTTTACCACTGAGCCATATCCTCAGCTTTTGTTCTTTCACCCTTTAGTGTTCATTCTTCAGGTAAGAAAATCTTCATTTGATTTTTTAATGTAATTTTGTCTTAACTAAAGCACCCGTCAGACATCCAGTGCTGCTCAGTTATTTCGTAAGTGGCGGCTTTGACATTGTTAGAAGTTTACAACTTCCTGCCTGATGTTTCTGAATCGTTGTCATATATTGTCTTGGTTTGGCTTTTATTGCTGCTGTGAAACGCTATGACCAAAAAACAAGTTGGGGAGAAACGGGTTTATTCGGCTTAAGCTTCCAGATCATAGTCCATCATTGGAGGAAGTCAGGACAGGAACTCAAGCAAGGCTGGATTCTGGAGGCAGGAGCTGATGCAGAGGCCATGGAGGGGTGCTGCTTACTGGCTTGCTTCCCATGGCTCGCTCAGCCTGCTTTCTTATAGGGATGGCACCACCCACAATGGACTGGGCCCTCCCTCACTGATCGCTAGTTGAAAAAATGCCTGACAACTGGATCTCATGGAGGCATTTCCTCAACTGAGGTTCTTTTCTCTCTGATGACTCTAGTTTGTGTCAAGTTGACACAGGAAGCCAGCCAGTAAATATATGAATTTCATTATGTTGGTTTTCTCTCTGAGATGTGTGAGTATGCACCCCAGGGTTTTATTGTTAAATAAAACAACATATTATGTAAGCATAGACTAGGGTATGTAGATTTTATTTCTGTAAATAAGCACATTTAACAGTTTTCTGAATGTTTAGAGCATGGTGTAAACAATCTAGACAGGTAAGTTTGGGGTCCATTTTTCCTGTCAATATTCAGTATACCCAGTATTCAGTATCTTACCTTGGAATGTTACATTTATGATAGATTCGAGTTTCTCAATCCCAAGGTATTTTCTCAATGTCTAACCCACCTGTGCTTTATATTTTCTTCTCTTACAGACTCCGATGCTGTCTGTATGCTCTTGCTTCTGTCTGGTCCCTCTCACAACAACGCCCTGTTAGCTAATGCATCTTTCATTCTGGTGGTGGTGGGTGGAGGGGGAGGTCTTTGGATTTCAAGGTTATCATCATAATGCTCTTGTCCCACCGTAGTGGTAATCTGGGCCAAGCATGGCTGTCTGCCTCTTCTTGGGGTGTGGAGGGCTTTAACTGTTTTCTGCCCCAAACACAATTTGGGTGTTCAGCACTGTCCTAAAGGTACCTTTTACTTCTACTCCTCTGGGACTTTTGTAAGTAGGAGAGAGAGGGAGGATGAGGTCCCTGCTTTTCCCTTCCTATTGCAGCTGTTCCTCTCTTACCCACATGTGTTTTCAGGACTCCAGCCGTGTTGTTGGTAGAGTGAACTCTGTATATGTATGTAGCTACATGCTCACCCCCCACCAGTTTGCTAAGAGGACAGCTGAATCCTTCTTGCCAGCACTCAGTGTTCCTAAGGATGGAGAGGCTTGTCCTCCACGTCTCTCCATCACTCGTCTCTCCATCACTCGTCTCTCCTCACATTTAGGTGAGTTGGTCTTTTCCCCAAGAAAAGTAGTTCATTTATAATTTGTTTTATTTTTTAAAAACATTATAATGGTGGGATGCCACCATTGTTTCTAGCTCTTTTCTATTGAATTCAGAGATCAACTGGGCCCTTTCTTTTACCTGTAGTCTTTCGCTGCTGGTCATCCCACCAGCACCCCCACCCTCACTTAATCAAGACTGTCTGTGTTAGAACAATACATTTCATGGTCACTCCATTGGGCACTTGAAAAGAAACATAAGTTTTCTGTAACCAAGACCCCATATCAGTTTTGGACAAACTGTACCCTGAGTAAAAATCAACTGTTGAATATCATTTTGGTGATGGTAGAAAAGTGTAACTGAAAGACACATCAACTAAATACCTGTGTGGATTTGATGTCCTTCATTCAATCCAAGCATATGCATATATATATTTAAAATATATGTATAGTTATTCTATTATAATAATGTATCATATCTAATATATTAGTATATATCTTTTAAAATTTAGAACATGAGTGGTATTTGAACATGGACTAAATAGTAAAGGGTTGTTATTTTGTTAGCTACTATTCTGATGATTTAGATTTTTGCTTGTTAGAGACACATCCTGATATATTTGGGGTTGTTATGGCTTGAATATAAAATGCCCTCCCTAAGGCTCTCGTGCTAAACTCTTGGCTCAGATGATAATGTTGTTTTGGAAAGTTCTGGAAACTTCAGGAGGTGAGCCTTAGCTGAAGAAAGTTGGCCAGTGGTGTTGTGTCCTTGGGGGTGTCTTGTATCTGGCCCTTTATTGTCCCTCTGTGCTTCCTGTCTGCCCCCCTCCTGTTGACATGATGTTCTGCCCAAGAACTGGGCAAAGAAGCTATGGACTAAACTCCATGTCAGCAAAACAAATCTCCCATCTTCTATTGTTTTGCCAGGATACCAACCTTTGTGTGCCAATGACGGCTATACAAAGATTAAGAAAGGGTATAGTTAAAAATATTTAGGAACAAAAAGGTGAAGAGAGATACGTATACATATATATGTATATATACATACATAAAATACATATACATATTTATATACACATATATACATATATAAAATACTTTTTTTACTTAGTGATTCCTGTGATGGTAATACTATATGAAGAAATGGACAAATGTGTTAAAATTCCTGCTTGCCAGATAAATGGACTCTAGTAAGTACCGTTTTGCTTATACTGAATTGTAACAAAATTAAGAAAAGGATTTTTACACTTAATGCTTCATTTAATGTCATACCTCTTCAAACGGCTCAGGGTGTGGGGGAGGGATCCAAGTAAGCAGAAGTAGCCAAGATGAGGTGACCAGGAAAGGGAGCACAAAACTCAGTGTACTTTCACTGAAGACGCACAGAGCATTGGAGATACCACCGTATATAGTTACAGACATACACCACAGAAAGTCACGTCTTCTAACAGTGTCTTGCTTGCTGCTACTCGGCAGAAACCATCAGGAGCCTCTGTAATTTCCCATCCACAAAACGGTGGACTGACAAGTAGCCTTAAATCAACAGGAGTCATTAATCATTGTCCCGCTTGTTTTGATGAGCATGCAGGAGTGACAGATTAATAATAAATCCCAGCCTGCACCAGGAAGGTGGCTAAGGAGGTGCCGTGCTTAATTTACATCTTTGGAAGGCACCGGAGATTTAATAATCTCCCTGCCTCATACATCAAACTAATACCCCCGAGGCTGAAAAGCAAAACACTTTAAATTGTTAATCTGAAGAAGCAATAAAACCCTGTCTCAGGTCACAGATAAATTGAGTTTCTGGTGGTCTTGATAGACCCTGGGTGTGTGTGATTCATCAAGATTCTAGAGCAATTCATGGCCACTGGGAGCCGTGGCTCCCATACTGGCCAAACAGAATACTTTCCGAATTGCCAGCCTTCCTGGGAAAACTAAACCAGGAGGGCACTGGCTGGTTTCTGCTTAAGTCTACCCAGTAAATTATTTTACCTTCCTTGTCAACTACAAATTGATATGGACCTCAGACCTGATTCTGGGATGAAGGTCTAAGTGGTTGTTTTCAGCTGAGTCTTCGCCATTGTTCTGCCTTCACGGTCCATGTTCTTAAACTAACAGATGCAGTTTTGACTCATCTTTCTTTTGAGACAGGGTCCTGTTAAGCAGCACAGGCTGGTCTTGAACTCACTGGGTAGCTGTGGATGGTCCTGAACTTCTAATCCTCCTGTATTCAGGTTATAGGTGTAGAGCCAATGTAGATTATAGGTGTAGATTATAGGTGTAGACCCAATTTATGCAATGCTGGGGATTGAACCCAGGACTGCAAGTATGCTAGGCAAGTGCTCTACCAGTTGAGCTACGACCCCAGCTTTCCAATCTCTTAGTATGGAAGTTGTAACTGGCAAGAGGAAAGGGATACTGAAAGGAGGAACAGTCTTTATGGCATGATGAGCCATCTGGAGAGCCCAAACAACGTTTGGACTTTCTGTTCTTCATTTTTCGAGTAGTAAGGTAGCAATATATACTAACCTTATTAATTTTGAAAGCTTTCTCTTCATTGTTACATTTATGGGAAATGCCGTCTTCGCTGAGTGAATAGTAGATTGTGGTGGTTGCATGGGAAGGGGAAGTAGAGTAGTGCCCATTCGCAATGTTCCCTTATGTTAGTTGCGCCACTTGCCATGACATCATTCCATACAGTTCTTAGATTGTAAAGTGTGATCGCTGATTAGCTTTTGAGTGCTGCTGCTGAGTTTCAACTGGTTTGTTTGTGATGCTTACTCCTGCTAGAGAAAGTCAACAAAATGATCCTTAAGTTGTTGACATAAAAACCATTCCTCTCTTCTGGGATCCCTCCAGCTCTTCTAACTCTTAGTCACAGCTCTAACTTGGGGTTACGTTTTTGTTGTGTCTTCAGAAGCGCTCTGACTGGCACAGAATAATCTTCAGGTAATAACTAAACCATACACCCAACTCAGAAATAAGGAAACACCTGTCACCCCAACTGCTTTTGGGGTGTTTCTTTGTCTTGGTCAGAAATTCAGGTGGGAGAGGTAGAAGATGCTTTAAAGTAAAATCTCCCCACAAACCCCTAGTAATTCACCTGGCAAACATCCGTGGACTGCTGTTCCTGTGTCTGGCTCTGCCTTCGTCCTGGAATGTAAAGACCGCAGAAGCGTGGAGGCAGAGCTCAGCTCCTGTGTTTTCTGCTGTTGCTGTATCCAGTCCTATAGCCTTTGCAGCTTAGCTTTCTGTTCCGAAGATAGAAACTCAAGGTCGCAGGCTTGTCAGGGCAGGCTGTGTTTCTTCCTGGAAGGTCTAAGGAAAATCTGTCTTCTTGTTTGTTTCAGACTTAAGACACAATCTGTTTCCTGGCTCACAGTCCCTTTGCTATCGTTCTGTTTTAGCTTCTTCTGTGACCTCTCTCGGTAACTGCCAACCTCTCTTAAAAGGGCTCTTATAGTTATGTTAAGCCCACCTCAAAATCCTTAATCAAATCCGCAAAGACCTGCTTTCCAGGCAGCTCATAGCTTCAAGGAATGAGGATGTGGTCATTTTAGGCAGCTGCTAGCCACAGATTTGGCCCGTGAACTGCTCTACTGCTCCATGGCTGAATACTATCAATTAAATGTCTTAACCTTTCTGAACCGCAACTTTCTTATCTGCAAAACAGAGTGATACCCACAGTGCTGTCTGACACAAGTTGAAGGTTCAATGAGTGGGAAACTTCAGTGATGAGAACACATGTGCTCAGCCCTTTGAGGACATCCAAATCAAGCGGAAAAGATGGACAGGCAAACAGATAAACAAGAGTCAGTGTGAAGTGCTGTTACAAGGGCTGTATATAACGAGAACCCCCATGAATGAGGAGGTGTATTAGTCAGGGTTCTCTAAAGGAACAGGAGTGATAGACTGATTCTTGATATATGCATATATACATATAAATATATAATACACACACACACACATATATATATGGGATTTATTAGAGTGGTTTACATGCTGTGGTCCCACTAGTCCAACATTGGCTGTCTACCAATGGAAGGTCCAAGAGTCCAGTTGTTGTTCAGTCCATGAGGCTGGATGTCTCAGCTGGTATTTAGTTTCTAAAGAATTTAGGGTTGGTTTAATGTCAGTGAAGGAATAGATTTGCCAGCCAGAGTGAGAGCAAGCACCCAAAGAGAGCAAGCTTCCTTTTTCCATGTCTTTTTGTAGGCTGCCTACAAAAGATGTGGCCCAGATTAAAGGTGGATCTTCCCACCTCAACTGATTTAATTAAGAAAAACATTTCCTTACAGGTATGCTCATCCATTTGGGTTTCAGTTAATTCCAGATGTAGTCAAGTTGACAACCAAGAGTAGCCTTCATAGGAAGCAAAGCAAAGGTTTTTCTGAAGCAATTGCAGTCAAGAAATGTCAGGTGCCAGAAGGTCATATATTTTAATATTGATGAGGTCATGTCTTCACTAAGAAATAAAAAGGCACTTCCTAGCCTTGAAATATTGTTTCATTTTCTTGGGCTTAAGGCATGTGTAATTTAACAAGTTAAAGCCTCATATAGAGATAAAAGGAGATGGTCATGTGGGTATTGGGACAAAGTTGGAAGTTTCTGTCCCTTTCTCCTCTTCTTCCTCCCTTCCTGATTCTCACAACCTCCCTCCTCAGGGTAGAAACAGAACCTATCTGATTACAAACATTCTAGGATGCTCAGTGGGTCATGTTTGTTGGTGACCAGTGTTGGGAGGAAAAGATTTATTTGACTTATGCTTCCACATCAGTGTTCATCATCACAGGAAGTCAGGACAGGAACTCAAAGAGGGCAGGAACTTGCCGGCAGGAACTGATGCATAGAACATGGAGGGTGCAGCTTACAGTCTGGCTCCAACGATGAATAGCAATATGGAAGTATAAGCCAAATATTCCCTTTCTTCCCAACTTGCTTTTTGGTCATGGTGTTTCATTGCAGCAATAGAAACCCTGAGACAAATTGGTACCAGGATAGTGAGGTGTTGCTGTGACAGACATGACTGTGTTGTTTTGGGGAGGGTTGTGGAAGGACTTTGGAACTTTGGGCTAGAAACGTTATTGAGTATTGAGCTCTGTGGGATGTTCATTGGGAGCTTGGAAGACAGGAATGTTGAGAGCAGTGCAGAGGTGGGAGACCCGGCTTATGAAGTTTCAGAGGGAAGATGAAAGGCTCTTGCAGGATTGCTATTTTGAATTGAGATGCTGTGTTTCTGGTCAGCTGTGGATGAGGAATTAGCCGTGATTAACAGGAGATCAGCACTATCGAAAACCTTTTCGATGCCAGTCAGTTGGAGCTAAGAAATTGTCGGCGATTAAGAAGAGACCAACATCCATCACTGAGGTGAACTCTTCTGGAAAGCGTTTCCTCAGGGCCAGCTGTGCTCCTGAACTGGCAGAGGTTGGCTCTCGTGCTGACAAAGGGCAGTTGCACTGCTCTGTTCTGTTTTGTTTTTCTGTATTTTATAATTTACTTATTTGTTGTGTTGTGGCCGCTTCCCCTCAATTAGGAAGTGAACTCCACAAAATCAGGAGTTTATCCTGCTGTGTCCACAGCTGTATCATTAGTATCAAGGACAGTGTTTGCCCTGCAGGTACTCAATAAAAGGCGTACATGTTTGAGTGTGTCAGTTTTCCCTAGTATCGGTGAGTGGTTTGTAGATTAGCTGTCTGTGTTAGTTACCGTTTTTGTCATTATAATCAAAATAACTGGCAAAATCAACTTGAGGGGAGTTGCAGTATTGGAGGTTCAGTTTGTGGTTGTTCAGCAGCCCCCCCCCCTTTTTTAGGCAGAACTTGAGTGTGCCTGGTGCGTGTAGAGGAGGTACTTGTTCACCTCAAAATGACTAGGAAGCAAGGTTTGGGGGAAGGATCATATTCCCTCAAGGACCTGCCCTCCAGGATCTACTTCCTCCACCAAGTTCTCACACACACACACACACACACACACACACACACACACTCCTGAAATAGCACCACCAGGTTTGGATCCGTCATTCAAACTATGAACCTAAGGGACCATTTCACATTCAAGTTCCAACACTAGTTTACAACAGAAGAATTAAGCTCAAACTTGAACTTGGGGAAGCTGAAATGAACAATTCAACATTAGCCAGTTCTATTTCAAGAGGAGAGCATTCTAGAAATTGAGACACTTACTAAGTGTGTATGTTTCTACCTGAGAAATGAAATAAGCAGGTAAATCCAACTAGCTGAGGTCTGCCTCACAGTGCTGGCAATGAGGAAAGTCGACAAATTTAATCAGTATGCTTGAGTTCTGACTGGGTCATCCCTTGGCTTCTAACTAGGTCTCCATACTAAGAAGTAGGCAGTTGTAAGCTGACAGCTGGACCTGAAGCCTGTTCTGTTTTGTTTATCCGTTCTTCTTAGAGGTCTGTTCCTGGGGCTGGAGGAGAAGGGACAAACTTCCACAAGGGAGTTGAGAAACAAGGCATTTCAAATTTTGCTTTCATTTTTTCAGAATGAATCAGGTGATCATGTGTCTTTCAAGTTCCAAAATTTTATTCGAAGCTTGAGGCAACAAACAAACAATGACCTTAAAATCTTTTCTTATGCAAAGGAAGAAAGAGAAGTTAGGCAGGCGGGAGGGAAAGGGAAAGAAGGAGGAATGGTAAGAGAGAAGAAGGAGGGAAGGAAAGAAGGAAGGAAGGAAGGAAGGAAGGAAGGAGGAAAGAGAGAAGGAAGGAAGGGCCATTGCCTACTAGAGTTTTGGCAGATGGATAAAGAAACAATTTGGGAATCAGAATAGTTTCAGAAATTGATTCAAGTATATTAAACATGAAAATATATGAGTTCATGCTAATGCTTAAAAATATGGAACATCGGACATTTCTCTGGCACCCAGGAATTACTCAAAACATTAATAAAAGTTCAGAACCAAGCAGTTATTTTCTTTCCTTATATGAGCCATATTCAGGAGAAATACCTATGAGGAAGTGATTTTGTTCATTTCTCCATATTAACAATTTTTATTTAAAATGTTTTAACATATGTTTTAATCATATTCTTTCCCCCTTTTTCAATTCTTCCCAGACTTTCACACCTTCCTACCCACAAACCCACTTTCATTCTCCCCCACCCCCCAAACCTTCATAAAGCAAAAACATTTTAAAAACAACTTCAAACTTCCTGAATGTGCCAGTCAGGTACAGTAAACTAGAGAAAAGTCCATTTCATTGATGCTTGGAGAGCCATGGCACGAACCTGAGGTCCCAGCATACTTGAGTGAATACTTTGCTGTGAATTCCCTGCAAACAGAGACACGGAAGTAACCATGATACGGGGTCAAAATCAGAAAACTAATACCAGTTAGTGAACCAGTTCGAGCCTGTTTAGAACCACAAGCTGCATTTCCTTGTTAACTTTCTTTACTCTTCTGTGATTTTGCTCTCTGGCTCTGACCTTGGCATGCTTGATGATCACTGGTCACAGGTTTCATAGATAACACTTGACTCTGGGTTTGTTGGATGCTGAGGAGAGGTTTGTGTTGTACACGCGTAGCTTGTATGAGTGCAGGTGTGTATGCAGGCCAGAAGAGGAGACTGAGTGTCCCGCCTTATCACTGTCCTCTTTACCCCTTGAGACAGTCTCGCTGAACCTGGAGCTCGGCTATCTGCCAGCAATTCTCAGTGATCCTGCTATGTCTACCCCACAGCGCTGGGGTTATGGCCCCTGTGGGTGCTCGGGATTTGAACTCGGGTCTGCCTGCTCACATGTCAAGTACTCTTTTCCACTGAGCCATCTCCTCAGCCCCTTGAAGTTTTCCCATGATTAGAGGATTCAAGCTGTGTCCTCTCTTTAGCATCCTGTCCACGATGGGTCATTTTGATGTGCCCCATTGCTGGTGATGTTCACTGCAGTCACTCGACAAGGTCGTGCCTGTCAGGCCTTTTCATTGTGAAGTCATCTGCTTCCTGATTAGCAGGTTTTATAAGCATGTACTTTGAGAATATTTAAATGTCTTGTTTTCATCAAACATTTATTTGATTCATTATTTAATCTATGAGCCGGACTCATGAAGTCTTATTTTATTCGATGAATAATGTCCCATCTATTACTACCATTATTTACTTTGATCCCCAAATATCTCAGAATAATCCCCAGTGCCTTATCAATCAGTCTGGCTTCCGGGTCTGTTTGGCATAGTCCATCTTTGAAGACTCACTTGCTTTTTGGCTCAGTATATTTCAGACACATCTTGTTCTTTTTCTTACCTCAATCTTTGAGCCAGCCATTTCACCAAGGATCTGTCTCCTTTTGGTGGAGAGGAGGAGCTAGGATACAAGGCCAGGTGCTGGATATTACTTTGCTCAATCCCCATCTCGGTGTACAGAAGTAGAGAAAATGAAAGTGTGTGTGTATGTTTGTGTGTAATATATTTACCTTGTTTGTGTTCTGATTTAAATAAGTTTGTTGGGGAAATTTGATATAAGATGAGAGTTAAGTGACTTTAAAGACTTACTAATTTATTTTGTGGGATAAAGACATTGCACTTATATTGACAAATCCTTTCAGAGAGAGGAAAGTAACATACAAATTAAGTCTATCGGTGGGAAGAATATCTAATTTACTAGCTAACAAACACACAAACCTATTTACTTGTTTATTTTATGTGTTTGTATATATGTGTCTCTCTTTGCCACCTTTGTGTAGGTTCTTGGGGAAGCCAGAAGAAGACATGAGATTCTCCAGAGCTGTAGTGACAGGTAGTTAGCTGCAAGTTGCCTGTTGTGGGTACTGCGAAACAAGCTGGGGTCCTGTGCAAGAGTGGCAGGTGCTCTTTTTGGCTAAGCCATCTTTCTAGCTCCATGTACATATTTGCTTCTTGAGACTAAACTCAAGCTTTGTATATAAATGTCTAGACTGTCCTTCTCCTACATGCAGTATTTAGAGCCCATTTAACCCAAAAGCTCTCTGTTAAAATAGACTTCTACCATAAGTGCTGTCTTATGCGGTTTGGGAACGTTTGACTGTGTCTGAAGGAGAATTGTCTGCCTGCTTTCAGTTTGATAGCTAGTATTGAGAAACCGCACCGCATTGTTGTGACAGTGTATGTGACATCTAAATGTTATGTAAGACCATATAGAAGACCTAGCCTTCCTAAACTGTTGTTGGAATGGCTAGAGAGGTCAGTGTAGACATAGAAACAGCTGCCTCTAACCGGATAGGGAGCTGACCTGTAGCCTCTACAGCTGTCCACTCCTGGAGCAGCCATAGCTTGCTGGTGCTCATTAATGCCCAGAGCAGCTGCCACAGCAAGCAATTTAGTGCAAAATAATCCATCAATTAATCTCTTTGTTATTGGACACTCCAGATGCTTGCACCTTGGTTAATGCTATGATGGGTGTCCTTTCACACACTACCAATACCAGGAGCATCCCAGATCCCCAAGGAGTAAGAGGGATCACCCCAGGCTCTGTTTCACTTGGAAGAAATTATTTGAAAACTGCAGTACTTTAAACATGGCTGACCAACTGGATCGGGTTCTGAGCTCAAGTTGGAGTGGTTCCTTTCAACACAGAAAGGCAATGAAAAACAATGCCTGAGCACTGCCTCCCTCAGCGCTGCCCAGAGGCTCAGCTTCTGCCAAAGCGGAAAAATCCCTTGGAAATCTCCAGCTTTGCACTTAATTACCACCTCCTTTAGCTGTTTCTTTTCTGCTGCTTTCCTTACATCCCCCTGTGATTCTTTTCCCTCCTTGTTGCCAAAGAGGCTTTCTCTTCCAGACACCATCTGCTCTCAGGACATATTTGCATTTTCTTTTTCCTTCTTCAAGTGCTTCTTTCCAGGCCTGCAGTTCCCCCTTGCTGGACTGTTGCTGCTCTGTGACCCCATGGGTGGATGGGAAGGCCACTGTGGCTTGCAGAACTGAAATGAAGTCAGTTGGAACCCAACAGATACTATTTGGGATGTGGACAAGTCCTTTTTGGGTCTCTGGCCCCAGGGATTAGAGTAGCATATCTTTTTAAGCTACCCTTTGTCTTGAAAATCAAACAAACAAATATTTTGTTTGCTATTTGACCTCCAAGAATGCCAGCCTAGAGGAGGAAGTGATGTTATTCTTCCTAATACCAGTTGCAATCCCCAGAGGTGAGTAGTTCCTGAAGCTACAGAGAATGTTTGTAACAACCACTCTCAATGTATATATGGTATAGATCCTTGTAGAGGTTTTTGTTTGCTTGTTTGTTTGTTTTTGCTATGACAGCATCATAGCAAATATTGAATATGTAGTACATGTAAAATAGAAATATGTACATATATACTGTTAGCAAAATGTACTCATAGATATAGAAACATGCATGCATGTGTGTACACACAACACTAAGAGGACAACTTTCAGGATTCAGTTTTCTCCTTCTACCATATGAGTCTGAGATCAAACCTGGCAGCAAGTACCTTTTTACCTGCTGAGGCACCTCACTGGCAGGATTCTAAGGAACAAGATATATAAAACATATATAAAACTTCCTAATACATTTACTACCTGGTATTCCATAATATGAGTGTAATATGGTTTCTTTACTTGACCTGTAATAGATATGTGTTTGTGGTGGTTGAACGAGAATGACCTCCATAAGCTCATATATTTGAATGTTTAGTCACCGGGTTTTAGAACTGTTTAAGAAAAATTAGGAGTAGGAGGTGTAGCCATATTGGAATAGGTGTGACTTTGTTGGAGAAAGTATGTCACAGGGGATGGGCTTTGCCATTTCAGAAGCTCAAGCCAGACCCCGTGTCACTCTCTCTTCTTGCTGACTACCACTGGTCATGCTGTCTCTTCAAAATGATAGAACAGTGTCTAAGACAGGAGTTGGTACTAGGAAATATTGCTGTGACTATGCTGTCGTTAGGAGGAATATGGAAGACTTTCGGACTTTAGACCGGAAGAGCAGTTGAACACTTTAAGCAGGTGTTAATGGGCCTTCCTAGTAAGAGCATGCATACAGTGTTCTGAGGGCAGTCTAGACTATGCAGCCCAGATCAAGAGGTTTCAAGGGAAGAATATTAGAAAGTGATCTGGGGACCATTTTCATGGCATTTTGGCTGGAAATGTGGCTGCTTTCTGCCCTTGCTCTAATAATTTGCTGGATGCTAAATTGAAGGGTTTTTGGATTAATGTTGTTGGCAGAGATTTCAAGACAGCCTAATATTGACTGTGCTACATGGTTATGAAGTCACTCTTAGGCAGATAAATACAATGAAAAAGAGCAAGCAGGACAAAAAGAGATATAGAACATAGAGTTTGAGGAGAAAAGGAGCACCAGGAAATGTAATGTTGGAGCCAAGTTCTGTGCTTAAAGAGATAAAAAGCTTACAGAAAAGCCTGATGCTTAAATGGAATAAAGGGAGCGGTGACCTCAAGGCAAGACCCCACCCAGCTAAGCAGTCAGTCTGTGAAAAGAAATTAAAGAAAGCATAGACAGCAAAGGAAGCCATCACCAATAGAAAGATTATGTAAATACAAGTCAAGGAAAGGCCCAGCTTCTATTCCTAGCAAGCAGAAGAATTTGGTAGCTACTGTCACATGGTCCAAAAGTGATTCTGGAAAGGTTAAGGAATCTTCCCTCCAGGATTAAGGAAGGCTACTGAGACAAGGTGTTTGGCAGGCAGGCCCTGCATGGAGGCCCAGAGACATCATTGCATGAAACTGTGAAAGCCAATCCTGGATTACACTGGAGATCCCAAGACGCTGGGGTGGGGTAACTGCCAAGGAGGGCTGATGTCTGGGTGTAGAACCAGGCTAAGAGAGAGACATATGTTGCAGTAAACAAAGTTGAAAGGAATTGGAGATCTGGAAGAGTGCTTTGACATCAGACATGCAGATATACAGAATTTGGGATTTACACTACTGTGTTTTGGTCTTGCTTTGGTCTAGTATTTCCTCAGTATGCTACCTTTCCTTCCTTTTGGAATGGCAATATATATGTGTGTGTATATATATATATATATATATATATATATATATATATATATACTGTGCCATTGTATGTTTGAAGTATGTGATCTGTTTTTTTTTTTTTTTATTTTTACAGGGGATTACAGTTAAGCTATTGTCATGAATCTCAGAAGAGACTTAGACTGAGTGTTGAGACTGTGAACAACTATGGAATAAATTAATTTTGCATTCTGATATGGCTGTAGGCCTATGGGGCCAGGGAGTAGAATGTGGTGGCTTTGAATTAGAATGGCTCTCATAAGTTTATATATGTAGATGCTTAGTCAGCTGGGTGTAGCACTGTTTGAGATTTAAGAGGTGTGGCTTTCTTTGTTGGATGAACTTTGTCACCCGGGGTTAGCTTTGAGGTTTCAAAAATCTACAACAGGCCCAGTCTCTCTCTCTCTCTCTCTCTCTCTCTCTGCCTGCGGATCAGGAGGAAAGGCTCTCAGCTACTGCTCCGGCATCATACCTGTCTGCTTCCTGCTACGGTGACAATGGACTAACCATTTGAAGCTGTTAGCTAGCTCCCAATTAAATGCTTCCTCTTATAAGAGTTACCTTGGTTATGATGTCATTCACAGCAGTAGAACAGTCCTGCCTGAGCAACTGCACCTGCAGGAACACTGGAACCGCTGCACTGAGATGCTCAGTGAATAAAATTTACACATTGATTAATACAATTCTACAGTCATATCTAGTCACTCTTCCTGCAGTTATAATGAGATAAATGGTAATGATGTGTCTAAAGTAGCTCACAAACTATGCTTTTTCAGCTCATTTAACACTCACAGGTACTCTGTATCAGAGCCCCATGAACTAAATATTGGTTGTCCTCATATGCTGAGAGAGTCAGATGTGAGGCTTTGGGGAAGGAAACTGGGGATATTAGGAAGTGATTTGGTATGTGTTAGGTAAGCATTCAATATCCTAATGAAAGGGACCCCTAGGGGTAAAGGAAGAAGACAGATATCTATGAACTAGGAAGAAGGTCCCCACCAGACACAATCTGTGGAGACTTTGCTCTGGGACTTCTTGGCCTCCAGACTGGGGGATATAGATGTATTCACTCAGACCATGTTGTTAGTATAACAGCCAGTCCTAGTTAGCTCCAGCTGTCAACTTGACATGGCCCAGCATCATCTCTGGGGGAGTGGGGGCGGGTCTCAGTTGAAGGATTTTCTAGATCAGATTGGTCCAAGGGCACAATCTCTAAGGAATTATCTCAATTGCTAATTAATATGGGAGGACTCAGCCCATTGTGGACAGTGTCGTCCCTGGCCAGGTGGTCCTGGGATGTATAAGAAAGCCAGCCAGCGAGCAAGCTGGTAAGCAGCATGCCTTCATGGTTTCTGCTTCAGTTCCTGGCTTTGTTTCTACCTTGGCTTCCCTGAGTGATTATCTGTGACAGGAGAGTGAGAGACCAAAAGATTAAAGGTGGCTATTAATGCATAAGGCCTAAACCAGTTGGGTGGGGAGGTCCAGTAATGCCCTGAGGGGAAGAACTCACCTTACCGCATTTTTTCCCCACACACTAAAGATACAGTTGCTAGGAAACTGGCCCATCCCCTTAGGGAGGGACACCAGATCATTAATGGTTTGGGGACCTTCCTACAGCCAATCAATTCAAAATGCAACGTTTCAACCAATAAATGCTTGCCAGGTAGGAATCGCCCCTGCCCTGGGCATGCTGGGAGGGACCAGAATCTTTAAATTACCCAACTAACCTGAGCACGAGGCTCTCGGCTCTCACCGCTTTGGCAGTGGGGGGTGTGAGCCCAAGCTGCAGCTTGTACTGATTTATAATAAAAAGATCCACATGTGGTTTGCAATGGACTCGGCTCCTGGTGGTGGTCTTTTGGGGTATCGCGATTCAGGCACAACAAGAGCATAAGCCAAATAAATCCTCTCCTCTCCTACATTACTTTTTGGTCTTGGTGTTTCCCACAGCAGTGGAAAACAAACAAAAACACAGCCTGACTAGACTGAGACCAAAAAGTAATATTATCTTCAGTTTACCGAGGCTCAACAACACTAAGAGATTTCTCTAAAACACAGCTTGGAAGTCCTGTTCTGTCTTTTATCTCCAACCATGTAGTTGTTTATCCTAAACCTACCATGTCCTGGTGGAGGAGAAGCAAGCTTTCTGCTTGATGGTGCTGGGGAAAAAAAGATGCCTGCCTGCATCGACCTATTGTAACAACCAATAACTCTCCTTAAAATGTCCTGCACTGAATTCTAGATTTTTCTCTAAGTATTCTTTTTTTTTTTTCATGTCACTGTAGCAAAAAGGTGTGTGTGTGTTCCAGTTCATGTGTATGTGCATTTGAAGTCCAGAGGTCAACCTTGAGAGTTGTCCCTCAGTAGTTGACTTCCTGTTGACCGGTTACTTACTCCGCCTCTTATCCTAGGGTTAGCTTTATTTGATCCTGTTTACAGAAATCTCTTGTGTCAAAGGTATGTGCTAGGGCTGAGCCACACCCCAAGTACTTGTTTCTAGTAAACAGAAAAGTTTAGGATCAATTAGAAACATGTTTTTTGCAGTTCACAATCTTGAGGTTCACAATGGGATCAAATATCCTACAATGCCTTTCAACTCTTAAAATATGTCATTTGTCGCTCTATGCTGGATGGGTGGTACCTGAAAGATGCTAAGTTTTGTCCGTCCATCCAGGGTGCTACAGACACTCCCTTCCCTTAAAGAGGAGTGAGAAACTCCTCATAAAAAGGAATCTCTCAAGGCTGGGCACAGCTAGAAAAAAAACACTGTTTCACATAATGGGGAAGCCAAGAGCAGGGCATGGCTTGATCTCAGTGGTCCCATCAGACTGTTTCTGCCTGTCATAGTTCCTGGTGGGAAGGTCTCACATTTCAGTGCACTTGGGTGTTCCAAGAAAATGCCCCAGCAGAGATGGTCCTCGTCTGAAAGGAGTTCTTAACCCAACTACTTAGAGAATAAATTATTTCTCTGACATTACATAATAGAGACTTTTATATAAACACAGATGAAAACATTTGACCTGGTTTAGAACATTTTAAGCTGCCTTCATTTTCTCTTTTTCCCAAGAACCCAAAAGATACAAGTCTACCACCAATTACACGATGACATTTTCTTCTATTCTCTTGGAGTTGACCATTAGGAGCTAAACTGGGGGGCCATGGGGCGGGGGTGCTAAGAGCTTAACTGCTTTCTTATTTTGGGGACATCATGGAATTTTCCTCAAAGGTCTTCAGTTTGATGCATTAACAAACCCCTCAGGGTACATCCTGGCTTTGCAAGGGGCATTGTGTGAGTGTCTTACAAACCAAGGCACGAATCTTTCCAAACGGAAAGCATTAAAGATTCAAGTCAGCTTTGGACCAGAGGCCATAATAATGAGAAAGTTGTCAAAGCCATTCATCAGGAAGGAACAGGGGGAGCTAGGGCCAAAGGATGAGACTGGGATGGCCTAGAGTCTCAGCAGCTAGAGTCTCTTGGAAGTGATGCAGCTGAGCAGAGGTAGAAGCCTGTTTGCGGCAGAGGTCAGAAGTCTTCCTCGGTTCTCCAGTCCTCACATTTAGCATGTCTGGACCTATCAGGAGCTGGGGCAGTTAGCCACGGGAAGAGGTAAAAAGGTGTGTGTAGAAGATACAAGATAGGCCAAAGGAGTTTTAAAAGTCAAAACCTTTCAGAATTTTCTGCTTGTATCTCTTTTGGAAAAATTACGCTTCAAAGAACAATGATGAAGATGACAGCTGACATTTACCTGAATCCTACTACATGTCACATACTGTTTAGTACTGTTAGGTGACAAGGTGTTTGAGTTTCTAGTCATCAGGGAAGTATACATGGAAACTACATTACAGTAGCGTTCTACCCACTCAAAGGCATAAAATGAAAACATTTGGAAGTACCAAACTGCTGAGGGTGTGGAACAAGTCAGTCACCGCAGCACCGCCAGGAGGAGTTTCAAATGGAACAGCAAGTTTAGCAAACCGGATGCCAGTGTCTACTAAAGCACATACCCTCTGGCCAAGAAATTCTACTTGACCCAGAAATTGCATATGTAGACTCACAAGAAACTGCCAGAAAATTTCATAGCCCCCAACTGGAAGCAACTCAAAATGTCACCAACAGTAGAATGGATGAGCAAATCACATTCTATCTATAACAACGACTAGTAGACAGCATGAGAATGGACCGGATCACATGTAACATTATGGTTGAATCTCCCTGACTCCTCACAGTAGGTCTACAGCATGGTCTCTATTATTGTCTTTGTTTTTGCAAAGGAATAGACTGGACCTGAAGAGGATGTTACTTGTTCAAGACAAGAAAAGTAGGACGCTCCATAGCTGAGATTCAAATGCTTACCCTTAAGTATCCTTGTCCTCAGCTTCCAGTCAGAGGAGCAGCAGGCATCTAAGATGTACGTGATCACTCAACATGATATCTCCAAGGGTGTGTGCATGGTGAGAGCTGGTGTAAGGTCTCACTGCAGGAGTCGTCTGTCAGCTAGCTTTGATACCATATGCCAGGCTGTGTGCGTTGACATCACCCAGAGTGTAATGTGTAATTTTCACAATGGCCCTATCCTTCAGATACTGTCCTTTGGACTAGTTTTATAAGTGGTGACTACAGTAAAAAGGGATTTGCTCAAAGTCATAGTGCTGGCATGTGGTAGAGTCGGGACTCAAAGTCAAGTCTGCGTGTTCAGAGTCTGTGTCTGTCACCCTCCTCCTCCTCTTCCTTCTCTATGTCTTCCTCCTCCTAGCCCTCCTGGCCTGGAACTCACAGATATCCACCTGCCTCTGCCTCCCTGAGTGCTGGCATTATAAGTGTGTACCACCACACCCCACTTCCTTGCCTCTTCTTACCATGAACTAGAGCATTAAAACCATGGAATGTTCTGGGTCACAGACTTTGCATCTTTTGAGCTTTGGCCCTTGTCAAAAACAGTCAGAACTTGAGACTAAATCACTGACATTTTATGTGGACAGTTGGCTGCTGAGCAAGCTATCTGCCATAAGCTGTCTTCACTGTTTTCAAAGAAAGAGAAAGGCTGCATGCACACAACAGAATCGACGTCCTTACGGAGACAAGACCCCAAAAGTTTGTATATCAAGTCTCTGTAGCTTTTCAACTTTAGTGTCAGATATTTGCCAGACAGCTCCCAGCCTATCTGTGAGCATGGTCTTCTGCTGTCTGATGAAGTGACCTGTGCTAGAGAAAGAGCTAGGACTAACAGATGGTATGCATGTGCATGAGTGCATGCATGCATTCATGCATGTGTGTGTGTGCATGCATGCATGTGTGTTTCCCAGTGTACTCTGAGACAGGCACAGGCTTGGATCTTGGACTCTGGAGTGAGAGAAAGCCTGGGTACTACTCTAGCTGCTGCTTTTTCCTGTATGGCAAAGGACAAAGAACTGCAGGGATTCAAGTGTCTTTGGCTTGGGGATGTTGGTGGAGGCACAAGAGTAAGAGAATCTGGACATTGTTAATATTCTGTCATGACCGTAGAGCTTTGTCATCTTCAGTGTGAATCATTACAGTACCAGCCCTTCCTCTCCCTGATAGACCTTTTCAGTGTGAGTCCCCCCATGACTTTCTGGCTGTCCTTTCCTCAAGCACAGAACATTGCTGACCATTGCTAGGCTCTTTCAAATGCTGCATCTTGTGCTGAGAGTATCCTTTCCCACTTAACAGCTGCTGACCACTTCCCTAGACGAAGGTCATTGTGCCCTGTCTAGTACTCCTAGAATACCTATCTTGTTGCAGGATACTTGATCACATTGTGAAACCAGAGTTTGTGAACTGGAAAAACCTGTTTCTTGTCGTGGTGTGCCTCAGTCTTAACACACACCTTTAACCCAAGAGCTTTCTTTTTTTAAATTTTTTTAATATATTTTTCATTTTTATTTTATATTAATCACAGTTTATGTACTTTGTATCCCAGCCGTAGCCCCCTTCCTCATTCCCTTCCTACCCCCCCCCCATTCCCTCCCTCATCTCCTCCCTGCACCTTTCTAAGTCTACTGATAGGGGAGGACCTCCTCCCCTTCCATCTAACTCTAGCTTATCAGGTCTCTTCCGGAATGGCTACAATGTCCTCTTCTGTGGCCTAGCAAGGCTGCTCCTCCCTCGGGGGACAGGGAGGTTGAAGAGCTAGCCATTGAGTTCATGTCCAAAATAGTTTCTGTTCCCCTTACTAGTATACCCACTTGGTAATTGAGCTATCATTTGCTCCATACAAGCAGGGGTTCTAGGTTATAACCATACATGGTCCTTGGTTGGAGAGATAGTCTCATAAAAGACCCCTGTGCCCTGATATATTTGAACCTTGCGGAACTCCTGACCTCTCCAAGTCACACTAACTCCCCCTTCTTTCATATGATTCCCTGCACTCTGCCAAAGGATTGGTTATGTTTCTTAATATTTGCTAGGAAGAGTGTTTTCAAGGCGCTCTGTGGCCGGCTCTTGTCCTGCCACTTGTTTACTCCTACATCCAATGTCAGTCCCATTTGACTTTCTAAGTGAATATTAATCCTCTTACCCAGGTCCTCTTTCTTGTTTATCTTCTTTAGGTGTATAGATTTCAGTATGTTTATCCTATCTTATAGGTCTATACAAGTGAGTATATGCCATGTTTGTCTTTCTGCTTTTGGGATACCTCACTCAGGATGATCGTTTCCAGGTCCCACCATTTGCCTGCAAATTTCATGATTTCCTCCTTTTTAATTGCTGAGTAGTATTCCATTGTGCAAAAGTACCACAATTTCTGTATCCATTCCTCAACTGAGGGACATCTGGGTTGTTTCCAGGTTCTGGTTATTACGAATAAAGCAGCTACGAACATAGTTGAGCAAATGTCCTTGTTGCGTACTTTAACATCTTTTGGATATATGCCTAGGAGTGGTATAGCTGGATAACCTAAGAGCTTTCTGTAAGCAAGAGCTAAATAAAGCCAACCCTAGTCAAGAGGCAAGGCAAACAACCAGTTGACACAGGGAGAAAACACAGGAAAAAGGGAAGAACATTGAGTTGAAGGGCATTTAAGACAATGTGGAGAAGGAGAAAGGCTTTTTCTCTCCTGGGACATGAACTGAGTAGGAAGGTCAGCTGGGTGTTTTCTCTGCTTTTCTGAGCTAGCAGGTTTTCACCCCAGCAACCAACTCTGGAGCCCTTATTAGTAAAATCAAAAGTTTGGGATTTTCTTCATAGTAACAACACTTTTTTTCTTTTAGCAACATGGAGTACCAGTTTTGACAGTAAATATTTTTCATATTGTCTCTAGAGTAAACTGTGATTGCTCATGGGCAGGAGCTATGACATTCTCCTCCATCCTTGATATCTATCAATACCTTCACCAGGTTTGTAGGATGAATCCAAAAGTGCAGAGCTTCAGGGTACGACAGGTTCTTTTCAACCCTAACACATCCATCAAAAAAATCAGACTTGGGTCAGAGAGATGACTCTGCAAGCCTGACAACCTGAGTTCAGTTTTAAATAGCAACATCCTCACATTTATGGTGCATTTACATCCCCAGGCTCAATCAATATAAGGAAGTCTCTTTTTCTCTATATGTCTTTCTTCTTCTTTTTCTTCTTCCTCTTCCTCCTCTTTCTCTTCATCCTCCTTTATTTCTTTCTAAACAGCTGTCCATTTCTAAGATGTCACTGCCCCACTAGCTTTGGTATTTTCTCCATTCTCTCATCCATTCTACTTCTGGATCATTCTATATTATTTTCCCCACCAACAATTATCATTGACTCCCAAATAGTCTCCATGATTCTCCCGGAGACTCTCTCTTCTTCCACCCCAACCCTACCAAGTAACTATTTTGCTGTTATTGTTATTGTTGTTGTTGTTTTAACATCAACCCTGCCCTCAGAAGTCTCGAGATGCTTCCTGTCACTGACAGAACAATGTTGCAGGTGCTCAGTGTGGGATTCAAGGCTTTTTGGGCACTAGCTCCAAATGCTCTTGTTTGCTGTGCTTAGTATTAGTTTCCTAGTTTTGTATTAAGTGGCTTGTGGGAATCTACTTATCGTGAGCATTAACTGGGATTGTTGTAGAACAAACTTTGTCCAGAAGTGTCGATTAAATTGTGTGTGCATGTATATGATATTCAGGCCTTCCTGGGGATGAATTTCTCTACAGGTTATGGCTTTGGGTGGGGAAAAAGAACTTCTCGTGCCCTAGTTTGGTCCCTGCCAACTTGCAGCATCAAATTAGAGAAAGTGACAGGGAAAAAGATGGTACCAGTGCCTGGAAGTATGTGTGGCTGCTTCTCTTTTCAGTGGCTTAACACAGAACATCTTTCATCTCACTGTTTGCGTGGGTCAGGAAACCTGGTACAGCTTCCTGGCTCCCCTGGCTAAGGGCTTCTCCCTGGCTCCTCCTCATCCAGGCAGCAGCTCTCCATTCATTTTCTCATTTTGATCACATTTTCAAAGATCTGCCACCTAAACCTCACTTTCTTTAAACTTTCATAACATAGAAAGCCCCGGTGACACTCCAGGAATGGCATTTTAATGTAAAATCGAATTCTTCCTAGCCTGGGATAGTTGGCTGTCTATTTCATGAGATGGGAAAAAGCACCCCTTGTGCTTAGAGGTCTGAAAGCACTGTGATACATTTTAATGAACAAAAATAAATTGCCTTTCAAATTCCATCTGCCACTTGTTCACACAAATCCACTCTTCATTATTAAAGTTTAAAGGAGCACAAGAAACTCGTGAAGAGCTTGCAGGCAGCCTGCTGAGAGATGTGGGAACAGTGTGGACCAGGGGCCTCTTTTACCATCCATATCCAATGCTAGGTGGGGAGAAGGCTATGATGTGGGAAAACAGTAGAAAGAACAGGAGCCACGGGTCCAGACATACACACAGGCAAGAGTTTGGACACATGTCACTGGATTAGCTAATCTGAGAGGTTGACACTGTCTTTGCTTGTCTATGAATATCAAGTGGCTCAATGACACTGTGCTAGGGAAAGCAGAGACTGTATAGAAATAGCTACAAGTAACATACAATTTCTCTTCTTTCTTTTTGTTTTTGATTCTTTTTTTTTTCGAGACAAGGTTTCTCTGTGTAGCCTTGGCTGTCCTGGACTCCCTTTGTAGACCAGGCTGGCCTCGAACTCACAGAGATCCACCTGCCATTGCCTCCCTGAGTGCTGGGATTAAAGGCCTGTGCCACTGTGCCTGGCTGGTACTTTCATTTCTTGAGATCCTACATTACAAACTATTTACAAACTATTACAAACTCTTGCCTGTAGCCTCACTTTATGGAGACATTTTCTCAATTGAGGCTCCCCCTTCTCTAATGACTCTAGCTTGTGTCAAGTTGACACTAAACTAGCACGTGCATGTGCATACACATTTACATACACAATGAAGTATAAATATGCATTTAGAAAATAACAGAGTGGAGTATACATGTGGTTCTAAAATTTGGAGAGCGCAATGAAGATGAGAAGGTCTAAAAGATTTCTTAAGGGAACAAGGAGAATTTTAAGGGTTGAATTTCAAGGGTTGAAGAGACTATCTTACATCCTAGAATAAGGGTCAAGCACATAGTAGGCTTATAAATAATATCTCTTAAAGAGTGTAACATAATCAGCCACAGAAGCTCAGGTTCAGAGACTTGAAGTGACTGGCCTTGGAACATCAAGTTAGTAGACAGTAGAACCAAATCTCTAACTCATTCATTGAGTTCTGTGTTTTTGATTTCTAGCTACTCATTAAATGCGTAATGCATGCTTCTTTAACGGACTGGGATGTATTAAAAAGTCCCACAAGAGGAAACAAAGGAAACGTATTTTCTATGCAAAACAGCAAATGATCTTAGGAAGTCATTTCATTCAGAAGAGCCCAGCTAATCTTCCCCAGAGAGCATGAATGATGTGTTAGACATGGCTCATCTTAAGCTTGGAAATGGCTTCCTTCTTCTCATGGCAAAATCAAGGTGGAAGGGTGGGCAGTATTTCAGTGTTTTATTTTTTTCACAGCCCCCAGAGGGCTGAAAGTAAAACAAACAAACAAAACAACAAAAATCTATCAGCTCCCTTTATTAACAGCTTTGATAAGTATTTATATATAAATAATTCAACGCCCATTAGCCTCTATACAACCTCTTGAGCCTTGGATTTTTATTGGCTCTCCTCCCCCTATTTCTTGTTTCCTGTTGATTTTTTAAAGGCACTTGTCTTTTATCACCGCAACTTCTGAGAACCCAGCTTTGAACAGATTTGAAGTCAGTAGATGAAGTGTAATACTCTGATGTTGTGGTTCATCCTGAGTTAGGTGCTTCTGCAGTATCCAGTAGAGTTGCTAGGAGGCCCCTAAAATCTTGGCCTATCCCAATACACTCTTGTGGGTTTTTTTGTGGCACTCTGGGGTGTCCAGGACACAGTTTGGGAACAGTGGCGGCAAACCAAGGCATGATATTGTACTGGTTTGTGGTAGGACTGTGGCAAGGGAATTGGCGAGGCATGGGAAATTCTGAATGAATATTTAGAGGTCAAAGATAGGAAAGCAGACAGAACTCATTTTCAAATGTTGAACAAGGGACTGGAGGGGTAGCTCAGTGGAGAAAAGAGCTTTCTGTGCAAACATGACAACCTGAGTTTGTTCCTCAGAACCCTTGTGAACAAACAAACAAGTCAGTACTGAAGAGATAGATACACAGATGGACCTTCTGAAGCTTGCTGTCTATCTAGGTTAGCCTTGCTGGCGAGTTCCAGGCCATTTAGAGACCCTGTCTCAAAAAAAGAAAGAAAGAAAAAGAAAAAAATGATGAGCAGCACCTAGGAAACATCACCTTAGGTTGGCCTCTGGCCTCCACAAATTTGTATACACCTACATGCACACACCTTTGCTTATCCCTCCCACAGCCCCACACCCAAAATCCTCCTCAGGTCTCCATGCATTCACATGTTCTACCACTCTCCACTTCGTCCCCTTTGATATGTGGTCACCCATTCATTGAATCTGAAGTTAGCAAACTTGGGCAATCCCCCTGTCTCTGATTTTACCAGTTCATGTGACCGTGACTGGCTTTTTTACATAGATGCTAGGTATTTGAACTTGGTCCCTATGCTTTTCCAGTAAGTGATCCTGCCCACTGAATCATCTCCCCCGTTCCCCCTGTGTGACTTTGCTATGGCGGCTGCAACAAGTGATCAGAAACTCTATGGTGCAATGCAGCAGAAATGCATTCTTTCATGGCTATGAATTTGGAGTTCAAAGTCACGCTGTCAGCCAAAGTGCTCTTGCCTCCGGAATTCAAGCTGACAGTGCTCCTTGGCCTCTTCCAGCTTCTGAAGCCTGCACTGCTGATCACCACCTCTCTGCTCACACACGTTCCTCTTCTTTCTGGGCCTGTGTCCTTCCTGTTCTGTCTCTTAGGAGGTATTGGATTTAAGGTCTAATAAGTGAATTCAGAATGATCTCATCTCAGAACCCTTAACCCCATTATACCTGCAAAGATTACTTTTCCAAATAACGTATTGTGTGCAGAGTCTGGGCATCGGAACACATAGATAGCATGTTTGGAATAATATTCAAACCTCTGTGCTCAGAGGTAGAGCTACACAGGAGAGGGTGGACTTGGGGGGTGGCAGGGTGCCTCTTCTGAAGATCTGGATTGAGAAGCAGAGAAAGATCGTTTTGAAGCAAAGGATGAAAGTGAAGAGGATGCAGAGAAAGAAACAGAAATGAAGGAGTGTTTGAGCCCTAAGAGAGATGAAGAGGTGGGTTTCTCCTGTGGGGTGGTCTGACTTTCCGCATCTTGGTACCAGTCTTCTAGGGTCACGGCTGCCCTACATTCTACAATGCAGGCAAGCTCTTCAGAGAATGAATTTGCTAGTTTGCATGGGTTTCTTTACTTTGCAGCCAAGAGTATTATTAAGACAAAACAGCATATGAAGGGGTAAGTTATCTGGCTCAGACGTTGCAAACCTCCCGCCTCCTTTAACAATTCTCTGATGGTAGTTGCCTCACTTCTACAAAAGTGGGGGGGGGGGCGCACAGCACGGAGAGCTTTAGCAGCAAGTTCTGAGCAGTAACAGGTGGCAGAATCTACATCATCTCTGATGGCAGGAAGTCATGGCTCCCGTTCTGAGTAGCTGCCGTGTTGGAAGAGTTTTGCACATATTCATCTCTAAGATGGTTTTCTTGGTGTTTACCTTCCAGGTTCTCTCCCAGATCCCTCTTCTGCTTCTGTAGGCTTTGTGGGATGGAGGCTTCTCTGGCATCTCCCTTACTTAACACTTTCTAGCTTGAAGATGGCTCAGCCTTGTAGACTTCACTGCCTACTGCTTCAATTACATGGTAACACCTTAGAAATAATAAAGTGCTGGGCTCATGTGCTGTATCTGGCCAAGCATGGTGAGTGTTCCTTAGGTATCCAGCTACGGATAATCCTTTCCATAACACTCTTTACTTAGGGGAGATTCAAGTGAATAAAAATCATTCACAGTTTGATCTACTTTGTAATACCATCGTCAGCCTTTGGCAAGATGCCTACTTCCACCTGAGTGGCTTTCTGGTTTTGTGTTTGTTTTTCCCCTGCCCACCTGCCAGGCTCTCTGGTGCTAAGAACACCACTCTTTCAGGATTCTGTCATTGTGCATCAGCTGCAGATGGTCCCCCCAGGAGCAGAGTCACCGAGTGTCCGAGTGTCGCTGCCTGCTCCTCTCAGAAGACCCAGAAAGCCCCATGGGGACAGGGAATTGCCTGCTCCTCTCAGAAGACCCAGAAAGCCCCATGGGGACAGGGAATTGTCTCAGGTCTGAGGTTGAGGTGTCCTGCAACTCTACATGACTCATGTCCTCGCTGGAGGAAGAAGAGGCAATCCAGTTCAATCTCTAACTCTACGCACCCACTGTATTCTTTGAGATGAACACGGTTCTGCCCATATTTAAAGCCTAGCCTGTATTTTTTTTTCCTTTTTTTGTGAGTATTTGCCCATTCATGTTTATTTTTTCTTCTTCTTTTTATCAATTACAGTTTATTCACTTTTTATCCCCCCTGTAGCTCCCTCCCTCCTCCCCTCCCAATCTCACCCTCCTTCCCCCTTCTCCACCCATGTCCCTCTGCAAGTCCACTGAAAGGGGAGGTCTTCCTCTCCTTCCTTCTGATCCTAGTCTATGCAATCTCATCAGGAGTAGCTGCATTGTCTTCTTCTGTGGCCTGGAAAGGCTGCTCCCCTCTCAGGGGGAGGTGATCAAAGAGCAGGCCAATCCGTTCATGTCAAAGACAGTCCCTGTTCCCATTACTATGAAGCTCACTTGGACACTGAACTGCCATCAGTTACATCTGTACAGAGGTTCTAGGTTATCTCCTTGGTTGGAGTATCAGTCTCAGAAAAAAAGACCACTGGGCCCAGATGTTTTGTTTCTGTTGCTCTCCTTATGGAGCTCCTGTCCTCTCCAGGTCTTACTATTTCCCCCTTCTTTCATAAGATTCCCTGAACTCCTCCCAAAGTTTGGCTATGAGTCTCAGCATCTGCTCTGATATCCTGCAGGCCCTCTATGGTAGGCTCCTGTCCTGTTCCCTCTTTACCCCCTTTTGGATGTAATACTGTTTGCCTTTCTGAATGGAGTTTGAGCATCTTAGCCAGAGTCCTCCTTCTTAATTAGTTTCTTTAGGTGTACAGATATTAGTATGTTTATCCCATATTGTATATCTAATATCCACTTATGAGTGAGTATATACCGTGTGTGTCTTTCTGCTTCTGAGATACCTCACTTAGGATGATCTTTTCCAGTTCCCACCATTTGCCTGCATATTTCATGATTTCTTTGTTTTTTATTGCTGAGTAATATTCCATTGTGTAGGTGTACCACAGTTTCTGTATCCATTCCTCAACTGAGGAGCATCTGGGTTGTTTCCAGCTTCTGGCTATTACAAATAAAGCTGCGACAAACATGGTTGAGCAAATGTACTTGTTGTGTACTTGAACATCTTTTGGATATATACCCAGGAGTGGTATAGCTGGATCTTGAGGAAGCACTATTCCTAGTTGTGTGAGAAAGCACCAGATTGATTTCCAAAGTGGTTGTACACGTTTACATCCCCACCAGCAGTGGAGGAGGGTTCCCCTTTCTCCACATCCTCTCCAGCATGTGTTGTCATTTGAGTTTTTGATCTTAGTCATTCTGATGGGTATAAGGTGAAATCTCAGGGTCGTTTTGATTTGCATTTCCTTGATGACTAAGGACATTGAATATTTCTTTAAGCATTTCTCTGCCATTCGATATTCCTCTATTGAGAATTCTCTGTTTAGCTCTCTACCCCATTCTTTAATTGGATTACTTGATTTGTTGCTGTTTAACTTCTTGAGTTCTTTATATATTCTGGATATTAACCCTCTGTCAGATACAGGGTTGGTGAAGATCCTTTCCCAATCTGTAGGTAGTCCTTTTGTTCTGAGGACAGTGTCCTTTGCTTTACAGAAGCTTTTCAGTCTCATGAGGTCCCATTTATTGAGTGTTGCTCTTAGAGTCTGTGCTGTTGGTGGTCTGTTCAGGAAGTTGTCTCCTGTGCCAATGAGTTCAAGGCTCTTCCTTACTTTTTCTTCTAACAAGTTTAATGTGTCTGGTTTTATATTGAGGTCTTTGATCCACTTGGACTTTAGTTTTGTGAAAGGTGATAAATATGGATCTATTTGCATTTTTCTACATGTAGCCATCCAGTTAGACCAACACCATTTGTTGAAGATGCTGTCTTTTTTCCATTGAATGTGATACCTGGTATTTTGGTTAGAATTTCTATCGCTGTGATAAAACACCATGACCAAAGCAACCTGGGAAGGAAAGGACTTATTCAGCTTCCAGGTCACACTCTACAACTGAGGGAAGTCATGGCAGGAACTGAAGCAGAAGCCATGGAGGGTGTTGCTTACTGACTGGTTCTTCATCATTTTCTCATCCTTTTTTTTTATACCATTCAGAACCACCTGCATAGGGAAGGCACTGTCCACAGTGAGCTGGACCCTCCCACATCATTCATTAACGCTCCCTCAGACTTACCCCACAGGCCAATCTGATGGAGGCATTTTCTCAATTAAGATTCCCTCCTCCAGGATGTGTCTAGGTTTGTATCCAGTTCATGAAAACCAACCAGCATGCCTGGAAAGAGAGAACCCAGTTGAGGAATTCATTTCCTCAGATTGGCCTGTGGCATATCTGAAAGACATTTTTTATTATTGTTGTTAATTGGTGGAGGAAGGCCCAACCCACTAAGGCTGGTGTCGCTGCTGAGCAGGTGGTCCTTGGTCATATAAAAAAGGTAGCAGAAAGTGAGTCGGGAGATAGCATTCTTCTTTGTCTCTGCTTCAGATACTGCCTCCTGCCTTGGCTTTCTTCAGCGGTGGTGCATAGCCTGTAAGGCAAAGAAATGCCCCCCCCCCCAGGAAGTTACTTTTGGTTATGGTTTTATTACGGCAACAGAAATCTAACTAGAATTATTTTGATCCCTCACCTTTTCTTCCAGGGAGACCCAAAACTATTAGGAACATGTGTTGCCAACACATTTGTGAGGGGCCCTCAGAATTGACAGGGGTTGCTGGGATTTTGAGAGGGAGACTGCTGGATAGCCTAAGACAGGTTTGCCATCAGTTTTTGAGTACAGAGTAAAACCATGAATAAAGGTTCTTATGCTACCTGCTTAAACTTTTTAAATGTGTAAGCTTAAACTAAATTAAGCAAAATAATAAAGTCTCATGTTACATTGGAAAAGTACCTGTATACATAAAAGCAATTTTTAAAAATTCTCAAGAACCTTAGAGTCGCAGGTGAAGACACAGTACCACAAAGATTGGCCTCATTATCCACTGTGACCGCTCTCCCTCTCTATTTCTGACCAGCATGGGCCTCCTCCGCAGTAGCTTTGGCACTAAATGTGTTGATACCTCTAAGTCACATGCAAACCCCACCCCTTAATCAATACTCCTGAGTTATACTTTGACCTATACTCGGGAGGAAGGACCTAATGGAGCATCTACTGCTGGGGATAGTTATGATTCAATGGAGCATAAAAATTCTATGGACGGCATACAAGAAAAGTACAGAAGCCAGTAAAGAATATTGGGATGGCACAGTCTCTTGGCTACAGGAATTGACATAGGATGCATGCAATCATTGAATGGCCAGACAGTAGTGGCCATGCCCAACAAAGATCACTGAACTAAACTGCAGACAAAATCAATGCCATGGTTTGTTTTCATGTGGCCTTTGAACTACAAATGATATTTTACATTTTTAAAGAGCTATACAATGACAATATGTGACAGAGATGAAAAGTAGGTTACAGAGACTCAGAAAGTCCACCATACAAATGTATCACTCAGAGTTTTCTGAAGGCGCAGAAACAGCAGAATACACACATCTAGTACAAGATGTAACATGTGGGAGACTGAGTGGTCCCACTGTGGCCATTTTGCATTCTGGGACAGTAGAGAATCCTGTGGCTACACAGTATAAGAAGCTGGAAACCTCAACATTCCCAGTCCAGTGCTGAAGATACGAAGGTTCCCTGGAGAGTTGATAGCATTGAGTCCATGGAATGGCCAATGAAGCTGGAGTCTAACACACACACA
>CM053744.1:45711266-45768344 GCA_028658305.1 Pachyuromys duprasi
CTTTATGTTATTAGTGGCTATTGTGAAGGGTGTTGTTTCCCTAATTTCCTTTTCGGCCCTTTTGTCTTTGGTGTACAGGAGGGCTTCTGATTTTTTTGAGTTGATTTTGTATCCAGCCACTTTACTGAAGGTGTTTATCAGTTGAAGGAGTTCTCTGGTTGAAGTTTTGGGGTCACTCATGTATATTATCATATCGTCTCTAGCCTGTATTTTTTAAGTTAACCTTTAAGTCAAACTAATATGGCTTGTGGGCTGTGTTCAGAAAGCAACTTATTTCTGCTTTTAGTCTCTCTTTGAAGTTCTCTGTGAGTCAAAATATTTCCCTTCCTGTGGATAAACACAGTCAGATGCCAAGATGTATCTGTACCCTCTTAGGTGTCAAAACAGTCTCAAAACCATTTAGTTGAACGTTGTGAGCCGGAAGTGGTGGCTCATGCCTATAATTTTAGCAATTTAGAGGGAAAGGTAGAAGGATTGTTGTAATAAATAAAAAGTGGCTAATAATGTCATCATTTAAAGCGATTATATTTAACCTGCTATCAAACAATAAAAGACACAGACGCCTGGTAGATTTTAGATAAGCCTTATTTTATCTGAGGCAGGAGAGGTACTAACTTCCTAAATTACCCTATATCTCCCAATCCCATATCCCATGCCAACTGCTCTAATCATCCTATCTGGGCGACTTCCCACCCAGAATCCATAAACACTTGCAGGAACTTTGCCTCTGGGCCACTCCTCTGCACCACGTCTCCAGAGTTCTTCCCACTCCAAGCGGCTCTTTCTCCCGTGGGGATGCTGCTTCCTTCCTTTTTTCTTCTCATACCTCTCTCTTCTTCCAGGGATCCTTCTATCCTCAAAGCCCTCAAACTTTGGCCACACCTACCTCACTCTGCCCTGCCCAGGCATGTAGTCATTTAATCAGCCAATCAGGAATAACTTGGAGGCAAGGATTACAAATGTCACTTGCAGTATGTGAGTGTCTCTTTGTAAGAGACAGCAAGCAGACTTCAGGGATTTCAAGGTCATCCTCTGCTACATAGTGAGTTCAAGTCCAGCCTGGGCTACATGAGACCTCACCTCTTAAGAGAATCAAAACCAAATAAAACAAACAAAAATGTGTGCCTTCTCTCTGACCTTAAACTTGTTGAAGACAGGAAAGATACAGTGGGGAAAGGAAAGTGTATTATTCGTCAGGGTTCTATAGAGTAACAGAACTGATAGAATATACATCCATAAATGTATGTATGTATGTATGTATGTATGTATGTATTTATAAAGGGGATTTATTAGAGTGGCTTATAGGCTGTGGTCCAGCTAGTCTGGTATTCACAGAATCCAGTAGCTGTTTGGCCCATGAGACTGGATGTCTCAACTGGTCTTCAGTATATGCTGGAATCCTAAAGTAGTAAGCTCTAATGTCAGTGAAGAAACTGTGTCTGTGTCTGTGCCCACAGCTGGAAAATAGTTTTTCTGACCCTTTTTGAATTGGAGCATGGGGGTGGGGGTGGGGAGGACAGTAAGAAAGTTGCTACTTGTCTGACAACTTCTGTGGTTAAGTAATGTGTGTGTGTGTGTGTTGAGAGTCCTTCAGGGAACCGACCCCCCACAATTAGGAAACCATTCAGAAATGAGAACTCTTGTTTGGCTGGTGCTTTGAACCTCTTGGGGACCTGATGGTACCTTCAACATCTTAATATTTGTGCTTCTGTAACAAAACAAGTGAGACAACAGGACTGATAAACACAATTGATCTGTGTTCATTTTTAATGGTTCTGAAGGTTGGGAAGTCCAAGACCAAGGTTCTGGAAAGTCCATCCTACAGACAGAGCCAGGCCTCTGCTACCAAGAGGTACTATCTGGAGAAGAATACTGCATCCTCTCATAGCAGAAGGCAGAAGGGGAGGAAGGAAGAACTTCCTCCCAGAGCCCCTTTAAAAGGGCACCTAATGCCTCTTGGGAGGCCAGGAGGGGACAGCTCTCGTAGTCAAATGCCTCTGCAAGCTCAGCGCTGTTGTGGGTTTTGGAGGGACACATTGAAGCTGTTTCATTCAGTTCTCGCCTTTGCTGAGGTTCCTCGTTCTACTGAGTTCCTTTCCTAGAAAGGACTTAAATGGATCCCGAACAGTCTCTGAAGTGGCCCATGTATTGTGCCATAGAACACTCAGACTCATGAAGAGGGAGTGGGTGGGATGAGGGTGAGGAGGAGAGGTTGTTTTTAGCCTAGCAGTTCCTCCTTAGCTCTGCTGGGGGCCTGCCTCATGGGCTCATCTCTTGCCCTTTCGATTTGCCAGATGTGTGGTTCCTAGCTAAGCCTGCCATGCCCTTGTACAGCTAAAAGTCCTGCAGCCACCACAGCTGAAATTCGTCCAGGGTCTCCTCAAAGCCCCGTTCTTTTGCCTGCAGGTTTCAAGGATGTCAGGTCTCAAGCTGTCCAGGCAGTCTTCCCTAACGAACCCCTTCTGACTGCACACGTTCAGTGTCTGCAGTAAGCTTACGAGAAATGTCTGTCTTGCTTTCTTTGCAAAATGTTGGTCTATTTCCTCTATTTGAAATTTGCTGTTCCATGTGCCAAGCCCCAAATGACTATTTTAACATCATATGGAGAATTCATGTGTTCATTCAGCTGGCATGAGGCTCTTCATAGGGAGGCTCTGTTGAATGCACAGTTAAGGCCAGTCATATATGCATTTTAATGTTAAAAAACATTAAGCAGTAGAAAATACAGTTAAAATTGGTTTTAATAACAGTGTATCCAACCCTGATTATCTAAAACCTTGTCATTTCAATATGAAATCAATATTTTTAAATCAGCAAAGAGGTACTTTTTAATTCTCCCTTTCCTTTATCTTTATGACCCAGATTTACATCTAATCCATCTTCTAGATAGGATCAGACACATGTCAAGAACTCTGTGGGCACTGGAGCTCAATGGCTATCAGTGTCAGCTGTGGTGGGTATACCATCCACAGACCATAGGCTCCAAGGGCAGAGTTGATGTCTGCCTTGATGGCTCTTTATCAGTATTCTGTATGCAGTACGTCTTCTACTCTTGTGACCTTGAATTGAAATGTAATCAAAACAATAAAGAAACTTTCCCTGTGTGTGTGTGTCAGGGGCGGGGTGGGGGAGGGTAGGGAGTGTGGAATGACTCTGCCCAGCACTCAGAGTCTAAACCATCTGATTCTGCACACAGTTAGTTTGCCAATGTTGTTCGTAACTCATCTCTTTCACAGGCATTCAACGTCCCTGAAGGCAGAGGCGTTTCTGTCGTCTTCTCTGCCACATCCTCACAGTCCACCGCTGATTCCTGGCATTGTCATGTGGGACTTCAGGCAGCCAACAAGTATTTATTCAGTGTTCGCCTTGGACCAGTTACAAGTTTAAGTGTTGGGATAGAAATAACACAGTCTGTGCTGATAGAGCCCACAGGGGAAAAGAACCTAACAAGGTCTGGGAAGGAATAAATAGGGTGACATGATAGGGTATGACAGGGGACAGCTCACCAGGGACTAGAGGAGGAGGAGGAGGCCGTTCTGCAAAGAGCCATCTTGTATCTTCTCTCAGGCCTTCATGCCCTCTCTGTTGCAGCCTTGTTGACCTCTCTAGACTAACTCTGACCCCAGTCTTCCCTTAGTTTCCCACTTCTGGTGTGTGCTGCTCTCTCCATTACTTTTATCTTCCTATGCTTCGGCTTCCTGTGCTCGCTTCTCAAAGAAGCCATCCCTGACCTCTCTGTCCAGCGATCGATCCTCTCTCCACTCTCTGTCATTCGATCACATTATGCACAGCTCCCTCTGTGGCCTGGTGTACAGGAGAAGTGAAGTCTTGGCGAAACCTTCTTGGCAGCTGTAATCTCAATCATCCCTTCGATGACTAATATTTGACCAATAATCACTTATCTTTAATATGATTTTTTTTTTAACTGAAGGAGTAAAGGAAGATCCCTAGTTAAAAGTCTTTGGGAAGTGGCTTAAGGGCTAATTTAAATAAATGTGAATGAACTCTGGGAAGACCACTGCTTTGTCTTCTGTCTCAGAAAAGAAAGACAGGTTAATCCATCTGGAAGTTACTCTTTCAGGATGCTATGGGCTTCCAGCAACTTCAGCACATAACTGAAGGGCACTCGCGGGCCTCTGATGGCGGCGGGGGGTGGGGGGGAGGTTCAAAGTGTCACAGGCTAAACATTTCTGTGGGAATGGGGATCCCTACTGCATCACAGAGAGGAATGTGTTCGCGGAGACCAGGTGTGAAGGCTCAGAAAGGCCTTGGGATGGGAGGGAAGCTTGCTGCCTAAGAAACTGTCAATAAGAGCTGTTGCTTCGTTACCTGGCGGTTGTTAGGGACGCCGGCCTCCTCCAATCATAGCTCCTCTTGCTAGAGTGTGAGCCACTCTGCGGTTGCTGTGGCAACAGATGGTAACAAGATGGAGCCGGCAGCGGCACAGCAAAAACCGGAGGCCAAGAAGTGCAGAGACTGTGAGTTGAAACCCAGTCTCGGCAGGGAGCGGGTTGTAGAGCTAACGTGGGATTCTGGGTGTACAGAGGTTACTGGGCCTCTCAGGGGTCTTGGGGTGAAAGAGTTGGATTACGGGGACTGATGCGATGGCCCCTATGCTCACCCCGTTAAAGTTAAGGGATCTTGGATTTCTGTTTTGGGATTCCCGCCTGGAAGCCCAGGAATGGAGGTAACCTCGCTCTGAACTTCAGCCTCGGGCAAATCCCTTTCAGTCTCTCCTTCCTAGGAAACCGAATGGCAGCTCTCTCGCCCCTCCTCCAGCTGTTCCTGCCCCACTTCTCAAAATGACCCTGCAGATCAAATGCGTGGCCAATTAAAAAAAAAAAAAAAAAAAAGAAAGAAGGAAAAGAAAAGAAAAAGAAAAATACTCATGTGCTCTACCGGTGCGACCTGTGTATCCAGACGTCTCTCCGTGCGTGCAGTTCGAGTTCAGAAAGTGCCCCGAGGGACTAGCCCCGCGTGGATCTGTGCTGCCCTCCGGCCTGGGCTCTTGTGTGCTGGGTTTCTTGATTCCCACCGCTGTCGCGGTTGTTTCTTTTTCATTTCAGATCATTACAGCCGCCTGCGTGTTAACTAGACGATTGTTTCTCGTTCTTCTTACCTTTTCTGAAAGCAGTTGGGGCTTTTCTGAAAGCACCACCTGGAGCTTTTCGGGAAGACTGTACAAGAGCATTGACAGTGGGGTCGCGGGTTTCTGTGTTAGATCTTAAGTGCAAAGTTGAAAACGGTTTTTTAAGAAGAAGTCAAACGCGTGCAGGATACCCCAAGAGCAATCCAGTCAGCCATGGAAGCACTAGAAACCTTTACCGGTGGGGCTCCTTAAAGAAAGTTTATAGCTGGGCGCCGGGCGTGCGCCTGTAATCCCAGCACTTGGGGAGACAGAGGCAGGCGGATCTCACAGGATCTCTGTGTGGTCTAGGCCAGGCTGGTCTACAAAACGAGTCCAAAACATCCACCGCTACAACCTTGTCTGGAAACCACCATGTGAGTGCGTGTGTTTGTGCGTGTGTGTGTGTGTGTGTGTGTGTACAGACACATATGGGTCCACTCTTAGTATCATGCGCTCACACCTCTGTGATTTCTACAGTCTGTGACTGTTCCTGCACCGTGGTCGCCAGCAGAGTCGGGACCACTCTTCTTGCTTTATGGCACAGGCTCACCCATTAACGGGCCTGCAAAGACAACCATCCGACCTTTTAAAAACTTTTTGTTTGTTTTCTTTTTCGAGACAGGGATTCTCTGTGTAACCTTGGCTGCCCTGCCTTTACTTTGTAGACCACTTTGCAGGCTGGCCTCAAACTCACAGCGATCTGTCTGCCTCTGCCTCTCAGGGTGCTGGGATTACAGGCGTGGGCCACCGAACCCGGCTCATCCAACTATTTTTTAAGTTAACCTTTTTTGTTTGTTTTGTAATATCCCTAAGTGTGAGTATAGCAATCTTCACCGACTCCATCTGTTCAGCCTTCCCTGAGTGCTGATGAATGCTTGAAACGACCGTTCTTCAAAACTGGTGTCTTTCTGATGCGGAAATAACAGTGACCACTTTATTTATATTTCGCTGATTACCGGTCAGACCGAGTAGTTTGTGACCGTTCATCATTGGCAACTGCTCCAATGTGCATCATTTGTCTTTTAAAGTGCTGATGTCCTTCTCTTGGTATCAATTTCTAGATATCCATTTCATCTTAGCGCAGCCTAGAACTACCCGAGAAGGGAGTCTCATGACTGGATTGTGGGCATTTCTGGGGTAAGAGTGTCTTGATTATTCACGGATGTAGAGGAGCCCAGCCCACTGTGGGTAGTACCATTCCCTGGACAGGTGGTTCTGGCTGTGTAAGAATGCTCTCTAGGCCTGAGCCTCCCAGGGAGCCAGCAGGCAGTATTCCTGTATAGACTTGGCTTCCAGTATCTGTCTGACTTCTCTCAGCGATGGCCTGCAACCTATAAAGTGAGATAAAACCTTCCCCCCCCCACACACACACACCTGCAAGTTGCTTTTGGGCATGGTATTTGTCAAAGCACCAGAAAAGAAACTGGAGTATTGTGGGTACTGTGCATGCCCAGGTTATTAATACACTGTATGTTCCACGGAGATAAAAGTTAATATTTCCTCCCAGCATGCTGATCAGAGTTAACCAGCTGTCCATGTGACACAAACCTTTATTTTTATCCGGGGAGAGGGAACCTCAACTGAAGAACGGCCTAGATCAGATTGGCCTGTTGGGCATTTTCTTAATTGCTAATTGATGTAGAAGGGCCCAGCCCACTGTGGGCAGTGTCCCCTCATAGTCAAGCAGGCCTGGGCTGTAAAGAAAGCTGGTTGAGCCAGCCAGTAAGCAGCATGCCTCTGCGGTTCCTGCTTTCAGTTCCTGCCCTGCATGCCTTGCTGATGGACCGTAAACTGCAGGCAGAACAAACCCTTTGCTCTCTAATCTGCTTTTGGTTAAAATATTTTATCACAGGAGCAGAAAAGAGCTAGGAAACTGTTCTAAGCTTTTTTTTTTTTCGTGAAATTGTATTTGGCCTAAATAACAACAAATAAATGATAACCGTTCTCTGTGGGCCTACAACACGCAAGTAGTTATGTTGTGCCATTTTAAAAGTCAGGTTTATTGACATGTAATTTGTTCTATCTAAAACATCTCCCATTTGTCTGTACAATTCCACAAGCTAAAAGATAATGTCCATGTGATATCTTACCCCATCACAGTAAGTATGTAGAATTATTCTAGTAGCTCAAACAGTTCTCTTGTAATGGCTCAAGGCAATGATCTGATTCCTGATTCTGTCCTCTCCAAATACACAGAATCATAAAATGTGTTGAACCCTTTGTCTGGCTTGCCTTACTTAGCATATTGAGTCTGAGCTTTGTTGTATTTAACAGTAGTCTATTCCTTTTTATTGCTGAGTTCTGCTCTATTGAATTGGGTATACCACCAGATGATGGACATTTGGTTTGCTCCAGGTATTTGGCTAGTACCAGTAAATAAGTCTGCTACAGTCACCTATGGGTCTTTGTATTGCTGTGTATTATGAATGTCTTAGTAAATAACTGGAGGGCTTCTGGGTTATACTGTAAATATATGTTATTCTTACAAGGTTTCTAGCCACACTGTTCTTAAGGCGAGTGTACCATTTTGCGTTTCCACCAATATAGAGTTTGGGTTTCACTTGCTCTGCTGCCTTGCAGGCCATGGTCATTTTGTTACTTTTAGCTATTTGTGCAGGCGTACAATGCTTGCACAGTGCGGTATGTGTGTGGAGGCCAGACAAGAGCTTTCAGGAATGGTTTCTTTCCTTCCACCATGGCTTCTGGGAACTAAACTCAGGCTGCTAGGTTTGCCTAGCTCCCCCTGGCTGATCCATTGCATCGGCCCTCCTACTCTAGTTTTAATTGGCATTTTTTCTAGATTCATGACATTGAACAACATGTGTTTACCTGTTGTTAAACTATCAGTAATGGAGTTCACTGAACAAACCAGTGTACCTGCCTTGGCTGAGGTGTATTCAGGAGTCAGGATAAAGCCTGATAACAGGTGTCACTCAGGATGCACTGGTTTGTTGAGGGATTGGGTACCCAGTGTGGCCAGGATCTCTCCTTGGTGAGCACCCATTGCCAGGTGGGTAGGATCACCGGGTGGGCTGCCAGATGGGTGTGTGGCCAAGGCCACTATTGACGCCTCCAGGTGGGTTTGGTCCTATGGGCTTTGATGGTTCTTCAGCTCTCAAGGGACACCTGCCCAGTCCTCTGTGCTTGGAAAGTAGCAAAAGCCAGTTGGGACCTCTTCAGCTGTCAAACTGCCATCTCTTGCCCTGCTGTTTTCCCTCTCTGTTGCTCCTTTCTTCAGGTACCAGCTTAGTCCACACGACTGAAAACAGGGAAGAGAAAAGCCGTGAGTGGGTCTGATGCTGTGACATCAGGGCAGGGCAGTTGGTCTCCAACCAGCTCTCATGGTGAACCTAAGCACTCAGCTAACACAGCCAGGGAAGGGGTGTTCAGACTAACCACACCATTTGTGTCAACCACCAGCCTGTTGTGTGTGTGTGTTTGTTTTGTTTTGTTTTAGCTCGAATCACAGTTGTTAATAAGACTTAGGTTTGAGGCTAATGGCAATTTCATCTCTTAGCACCTGGCATGATAGTTCTTCATGACAGGAAGTGCTCCCCACTGTGGCAAGGCAGAAACGGTTCCAGGGTCATTCGCCTTGTGATAGCCAAAGGCCCTATAGGAGAGGTTTCGAACAGCCCTACCCGCGTCTGGGCCCTCAGGAGCCAGGGTAATGCTGTCATTTCTGTAGTTTTCTCAAGGCATGCAGGGTGCGCTCCAGATGGCTGGGGATGAGACAGGGCATTTTGGCTGGCTGTTAGACTGACAGCTCCCTTGCTCAAGGCAGGGTGGGAGGCAAGGGAGAGCCCAGCAGCCCAAGTTGCCCAAGCCCCAGTGTCTTTGCTTATTTGCAGGCGAAAACCAGGAGTGCTTACAAACATGAGGTTAAGGAACCTGCCATTTGACAGTGCTATTACTACCCCTCCCCCACCTGTTTCAAATAGGTCCAGAAGGGCTAACGTCTTGGCAATATTGAATCCTCCAATCTTCTTTAGGTCTCAATGTTTTATAGTTGTTTTTAACATGTAACTTTACTGCATGTTTTATTATCTGTGTATTTTGATATTGATTTTAACTTTCGGTTGCATTTACCCCCCTCCCGTGTGTGTGTGTGTGTGTGATGCCAGGAGTCAGTTCTCTCCTTCTACCATATGTCATGCGAGTCGTGGGTATTGAACTCAGGTCATCAGACTTTGTGGCAAGCTCCTTTACCCTAATGGGTAAAGCCACCTCACTGGCCCTGGATGATGATCTAAGATGTTCAGTTTTCTAATTTTTCATTGCTGGTTATCAATTTGGTGCTTGAAACATGGTTAACTCATATTAGTTTTAATGGATTTGAGACTAGATTAAAATTTTTAAGTATTTACATAATGATGTAGACTAGTGGGAGAATTTTGGCCCGTTGCATTGGGTGGCCAGCTGCTCAGTTCTTACAGTGTCTGTATTGTCTCCAAGACTCCTCGAAATTGCTACTGTCGTAAAGCAGGTGTCTTCGAATGGATGGGCACCCTTCATGAATTGTAACCTTAAACTTTAACATCATCGTGAGGACATCTTTACACTCCTAGCCACGGAGCCTTCTCGCCTGCCTAGACTGAGCCTTATCCTCTGCCTAGACTGAGCCTACTCTTCTGCCTCACACCTACTCTTATAATTAACATCTTCCATGCTCTTTGTTCCTTCTTGAATCCTAGTCCTTCCACCCGCAGCCACTTTTTTTTCTACCTGCAGCACACCTTTAGGACTCCTTCAAGTGTGCTGGCTGTGTCATCCTTGGTTCTCAGTTTTACTGTGGTATAACTACGTGGCTTCTCTGTGGGTTTCCTGGAGCTTGTTGGATCTCTTTCCATTTTTTGTCCCCTTATTTCATTTATGACTTGTATTTTTCACAGTCCTTTTAACAAGCATCCTATCCTTGGGGTGATGTCTTGTGCTGATTTGGGAAACTCAACTCTTAATTTTCAGATACCACTTTCATCTTGGCCTCTCCCCTTTCCTTTCCATAATGTTAATGGCATGTGTGCTAGGCCATTTCATCGTCACCCACACATCTCTTAAGCATCATTCTTGCATTTTTATCATTGAAATTTTTCTTTAGTTTTGGTAATTTCATACATGCATACAATGAAATATCTATTCCATCTCCCCCTCCAGCTGTCCCCTATCCCCCTCTAGCTGTCCCCTATCCCCCTCCAGCTGTCCCATCCCCCACCCCAGCTTTCCCCCCTGCCTCTTAACATGTTGCTTTCCCAACTTCAAGCCACGCCCTCTTTTTTGGTGGGGTCACCCACGGGTCATGGGGTCGCTCACTGGAGCAGAGGCCTCTGTGCTTTAATAACTGAATTTCAGCTTGAGATTCCGACAGAATTTCCAGCCATTTCTGAAATGGCTCTAAATCTACTTTGAACTACACATTTATGCAAAGGGCCTTTCTTAGCATTGACAGCTATAAAATGAGACTATCAATCAACCTTGAACAATACTGCAGAGGTTCTCCCCTGCATGTCAAACATCAGCTATGCTTTCTCTCTGTGGAAATACACAAGGCATGTCCATCTTACTACGTGCAAATTTGCTTTCATCCTTAATAAATGATAAAGCTATATGCACGCCAAGGAGTTATCTTAAAATAAATCTCTTTATGACTGATTATCAGTGTTTTGTGTGTTTTATTGTATGTATAAACGTGCACATGTATGAAAATTTCCCAGGTGAAAGGGTTTTCAAGTAGAAAATGTTTAAGAATCTTTGTTCTGCACCATATGGTTTTATAGCTCTCTATATCTTTGAAAACAGGAGTCCTCAGGCCAGGTGTGGGGGTACACACCTGTGAGCCCAGCACTTGAGAGGGTGAGGCAGGGTCAGAAACTCCTGGTCAGCATGGGCTACAAAAGGAGAGAGTTGTCCAACCAAATAAAACGATACCCTTGGGTGAGTGCCCTTGGAGGCCACGGGAGTGTGTTAGAGACCCCGGAACCGGAGTTGCAGGTGGCTGTAAGCCATGTGACTGCTGATTCACCTCTCCAGCTCTAGGGGTGGTTATCTCTGCTTGTTTGGTTTGTGTTTAGTTCAGCCCCGCTGCTGCTAATACCAAATGCATCCTCGTTACGGATAGAATTTCTGCTTCTTTAAGTTTGGAGGGCTTGAGTTTTGATTCCGATTTGTTTGGCTTTTAACCTGCTGCATTCCTTTTCTGTGCCGGGCTTCCGTTGGTTCTTCTCAGGGTGGTTTCATTCTCTTAGGATGTTTGTCCATGCCGACTGCCAGCTTCTTCCTTGGAAAAGTACTAACGTGGAGTTCTCTGGTGACCCAGGCAGAACCAGCCTCCCGAGGGATCTGCGGGAGCTCACAGGTGGCCTGATTTGGAATGCTCATGAGTTAGAGAGCTAGCTACTGACTCCGATGTCGCCAGCACATTTTATTTCATGTTTTTCCAACCTCCCTTCTCCCATCAGTGCCGCTGAGACTTCATTTGTGTCCAGCTGTGGACAGTTAGACAGAACAGGTTTATTTTTGCTGTACTCTAACTCTGAGGCGAAGTCTCCTCTCAGTCTGTATACTTTGAATGGGAGTCAGCATTAAAACCTCCTGTGAGCCCCGCAAGGCAGCCACAACAGGAGCTTGCTGTCCCCTTGTCTTAACAGATGATCCCACAGCAGAATCTGCTGGGCCCCCTTACTCATAGTGCTTTCACTGCGTGTTGGCCCGTTTAACTCCTGTGATTGTTTTCTTTTTTCTCTTTGACGCCTTAAGGAGGATTAAAAACGTTTTGTTTAGTTTCTACTTGAGACAAGTAGTCCTGATCTGGCTTCCTTCAGTAAGCTAGGCCATCTTAGAAAACAAGGTTTTGTCTTAGACCTTTTTTATTTTGTGTGCATATGAGTGTGTGTTTTCCTACAACAAAACCGTGTGCATGCCTGATGCCTGTGGAGGTCAGTGGAGGGTGTTGGGTACCCTGGAACTGGAGTTACAGATGGTTGGGAGCTGCCATGTGGCTGTTAGGAACTGAACCCAGGTCCTCAGGAAGAGCCACCAGCGCTCTCAATCACGAGCTGTCTCCAGCCCCCACGGATTTACCTACGCTTTAAAGGAATTACATGCTATTTCACATGCACATTATACTTAGCATTGCTTTTGTGTTTTAGCCCTGCAACTCACATGCTTTGTGAAAAGTACCACAGAAACAGAAACACGAAAGACCTTTTCTTCCTCTCTAGTTCTCAAACCCGGTTCCCACAAGTAACCAAAGTTATTAATAAGTTAATGACTTGGGTAGAAGATAGAGTGGCAATCTGACTGTGTCTGCATCTTGTTTTTATTCACTTAATCTGGTATCCTAAACCACAGTTGATCAACTTTGCCTGATTCCATTCCAACAATGTTGTTTCTTCTTCTTCTTCTTCTTCTTCCCCTTCTTCTTTCCTGTTCCTCTTTTTCCTCCTCTTCTCCTTGTATTATTTACTAAGAGCATCTGAGTGTTTGTTGGTGTTTGTTTGTTTTGTGATAGGACCCCGCTATGTAGTCCTCGCTGGCCTGCAACTCTCACTATATAGACAAGGCTGAACTGAACTCATAGTCACATGCCACTGCCTCCCAAGTGCTGGGGTTAAAGGCTGTGTCACACTATATCTAGCTAATCAATCTCACATTTGGATGCATTGACCATTTTCACGAAAAATTCCCACGGAGTGTTCACACTTAGACAGGGAACTCCTTGCTGTCTGTGTAAAATGGGTGTACTTTCTTCTCTGCTGCATTTAATGGTGTAAACAAGCAGACACATCTGTAAAGCTCTTTAAACAATGGTGCTTGGAAAGTGTTCAGTCTTACAGCCAATGCAGAGCTGCTTGTTTAGCAGAATCACAACAGCATCTCTGTGAGAATGATCCATGCAGTCAGCAGCAGGAGGAGGTAACAGTCCGCCACTGAATAGTGTGTTAGAGTCCTGGCACACAGCGTAGTTGAGATGGTTTCTCCGAGCGCTCAAGCTTGAAAGCAGCCCACATAGCTGGTTAGCTTTTGAAGGGGTGTTTTAATTGGTCCACATTTGGGGTTGTTTAGTGATTCTTTTCTCTGGGTGTATGGATTCTAGTATCACATGCATCATTAAGGGGGTTAGTGTCCATAGCCTTCCCATAGGATTCCTACTGGGACTTGGACCACAGAGGTTAAAGGTCACTGCTCTGCCTATTTTTGAATGTAGTGGACCATAATCTGCCCCATCAGCCATGTCACCATCATTCAAAGTGAAGAAATGATAGCCCTTTCCTAGAAGCAAACTCTTCCTCTGCTTTCTCATTAACATTGCAGAAGCACTCAGCGTTTGGCCCTTCTAGGGATGAGGTTTGAAATGAGGCAGAAATAATTGCAGAATCATGGCTGGAAGAATTTCGGGTTACAGAGAGAAGGATAAGTGAGGAATTGATCTAGTGCAGAATGCTGCTGGTTTAATTGGAATGCAGCCTTTCATTTCTTTGAGGATTTAAGTGCTTTAGTCCTTTGATTGTTTTTTAAAGTCTGATATTTATCCCTTGAGATAGTGGGAAGGAAAGTGGACTTTAAATGGTTCTGCCCCTGTTTAAAAAGTTCATGGGGAAGTGTGTGCTATTGTTAACATGGTGGTCTTCACTGTAAGTCAGTGACCAAAAGGTCCGCTGGGTTGAGTGTGAGGAAAAACAACATCTGTGTGAAATGGCTGAAGTTTCTCACAATTTCTCTGGAAGTTCATAAACCCTGACTTTTCTTTTTTATTTAGAAAATGGTCTTAATGAGTTATATAAAATGTTCTGGGTGGAAGAAAGTGTGGCAATCTGACTGTGTCTATGTATTGTTTTTATTTACTTAAGCTGGTATCCTAAACCAAAGTTGAACAACTTTGCCTGATTCCATGTTCAGTGCCACAACATTGCTGTTGCTGCTTTGTTCTACTTGCTCTTCCTCCTCCTCTTTTTCACCTTCCTCCTCCTCCTCTTCTTCCTTATCTTTCTTTATAAACAAACCACCCAAATTTACAGCAGTGGCACAGAGAAATCTCTAATTACAATAAATTTCAAGGTTAGCCTGTTTTCATACTTGAGAACAGTTCTCAGTATTCATAGCTGTTAAGAAAAACATGACACCCAATACCAGGAAAGCAGAAATTGGAGTTTATGAATACCAAGAGGAGTCTCATAACACTATGGAACGTGCCTGGTAGTTAATTATAGGTGACGAGTGTCTTGGGAAGCCTCCAGGATTTGGTGAGAAGAGGAAAGGAAGGACTCCGACCCACTTCAGTTCTCATATAATCCTCTTTACTCTCAGGGAATTCAGCTTTAATAAAAAGGAATAACCAGAGGATGTAATCGAAGAACACTAATTAATAATTTGAGCTCTTCCTGAATGAGGTTCTGTAATAAATGGTAGGCTGTCAGTTGCTAAACCATGAAATATTGCAGAGAGGGAAGGGGCGCTAGGCTCTTCCACAATGTGCCTCGTTAAGTTGAAACTGTTGGTGGCAGGGAACGGGTGTTGGTTAATCACTTGTGTTTTTACATCGAAGTTTGTAATCACAATTAAGCAGATGGTTTTGAAAAAGCTAGTGTGTCCTTGATAATTAAAACCATGGCAAGCTGCTCCTTCCTCCCCCTAACATGCAATTACTCTGAATCTGAATAGAATGGCATCGCCCAGGGCTTCTTCAGAAGAAAGGGTCTTCGTGGGCACAAGATTAGTGTTCTGCCCTGAGCCTTGGCATCTTGACCTCTTACAAAGCCTGGAGCTTTGCAGCTGGCAGAGGGCTTTCAAGCAAGCACAGGTTACCCCTCCTCTGCTTTCTCCCCAAATTTTACCCCTGCCACTCGTGGATTAATAGTTTATATTTTAAGATGGAATCTTTGGGAGAGCAGCCCACACCACTGGGCGCAGTGTGTCTCTCACAGCTGGACTCTGGGAGCGAGGCTAGAGCATGGAAGTTCCTCAGGGGCATGGGAAAATCCACCCCGTTTTTCTTACTCAGAAAACTAATGTGGATATGTCTTTGCTTAAAGATAAAAAGGAAACCTTTCATTTCACGGTGTGTTACTTTTTCATTACTATAACAAATGCCTGGAATAAATCATCTTAACATGAAGAAAAGTTCTTTTTTTGTTGGTGTTGGTGTTGGTTTTCACCCATGGTTTTGGAGGTTTTAGTCCATGACAGATAGACTGTCTTGCTTTAGTCTTTGGTGATACAGCTCAGGAATGTGTGATGAAATTCCCACCTTGTTTATTGAATCCTATCACAATCAATTAGGGGATTTTTCCAGAGAAGATTCCTCACCCCAAGAAACATTTAAGCAGTTGAGATGCAGCTCTGTAGCCATTGGTCCCTCCCTTGAACTCAACCTGGGCAGTGTGAACCACAAGGCCGTGCAGTTGGAGCCTGCTGAGGTCTATTCACAGATGAAATTTTGGAAATGTGTTTTGTTTGCCTGAGCTTGAACACGCCCAGTATACTATGGATGCTTTTAGGTGCAGGCTTTTGTGTGCAGAAGTAAGCAGTTATTTACTGGTGCAATTAACCATCTGCACTTTATTATGAGGGTACAGCTGGCTAATTATGCTCAGTGCCACGGGGCAGGTTCAGCTTCTCATCTGCATAGGAGCTGTACCCATAGCAAAGGTTTAACTGGGTCCTGCAGAGGTCACCACTCAGTTTTTTGTCTCCTTTTGATCTGAGGTGAAATTTAAATGCCGGTAGTGGGATTTCTGTTTGCACAGAGCGATTAGTACAGAACAGTAGGATGGGCCAGTAAGTACCAGCCAGGGACACAGGAGACCCACTCTCAGTTCACGTTATTATGGGATCTCACTTTGGAGAATGGCACACAGGTGCGGGCACACATGTAGCCATGAACTCACGTGATGACAGCCAGGAGCAGCACCGAGACTTAAAATGGGGTCGGTTTAGATACCAAGTGTCCATGGATATCAAGTGTCGTTTGCCTGGAGACTTCCAGGAACCTGTCAGTTGTACCCACTGCACTATTTCATCTCTAAGCCTTTGCCCGACTCTGGCACAGCTTTGTAAGCTGGTACAGTTCTGCCCCAGTGTGCTAGCAGGGAAAACACCTTGCCTTCCCAGGGAGTCTGGACTCCTTCCTGAACGAGCGAACCTATGTGAAATAGTTCTACCAGGGGCCTACTAAAGACCTAATGAATTAGCATCTGAGGTCGAATGGGAGTCTTGCAGTAAGGCTACCTCAGGACAAACTAACTTACATTAGTTAAAATTAACTTTCTTAATTTTAAGGATGTGTTCTAAGTTTTGAGGAAGGTTTAATTTTAAAATGAATTCCTTTTAGAATGTCTGTTGTGAAGTACAACATAGGTGCAAACATATGAAACATACATAGATACACACAGAGGCAGACACATGTATGTATACATACGTGTATGTGTGTAACTTGACAACAATCATGACAGGTGCAAAGGTGCAGTCTTCACCTGGGCCAAAATTAGATTGTTTCTATCCCAGAAATATGTTGTTGTTGTTGTTTTTTTAATGATTTATTTTATGTGCACTGTGTGCACGGAGACCACAAGAGGACATACCGTCCAGGTGGTTGTAAGTAGCCTGATGGTGGCTGTTGAGGACCTCTGGAGAAGCAACAAGTGTCCTTGAACTCTTTGCTAGTTACTTTTTATTGCCATGATAAAACACCATGACTGAGGCAACTTACAAATGAAAGTGTTTACTTGGGTTTACGGTCCATGATGACAGAGTGAAGGCACGGTGACAGGCAGCTGCAAGAGCAGCCAAGAATTCACGTCTCACCAGCACAAAGCAGAGAATGACACAAGTCTTTTGAAAACCTCAAAGCCTGCTCCCACTGACACACCTCCTCCATCAGGGCCACACCTCCTAATCCTTCCCAAACAGTTCACTTGGGAACAAATATTAACTCCCAAGAGCCTGTGAGGGCCATTCGTGTCCAAACCACTGCAGCCGCTATGGTCACAGCCATCTCTCCAACCAGATATTCCAGAAGTATTTTCCTCTCCTTCCCTTACCTCAGAGACCACTGCTCCCCTAGCTCACGGGACTGTCATTGTCAATTTCCTTGGTAGTTTTGTTCTCTTGCATGCATTCCTGAAAGTACACTTCCATTTTCCTTCCATCTTGAGCATGATGTAAACTGATTCACTTTGTGTGTGTATAGTTTTGGTTGATCCTTTTCTTAGCCCCTCAACTTCGTGTAAAATTCCTGCATCTGTTAATCAGCTGCATCACCTCTATTAGTGAATGGGTCACAGGAGCACAGCACTTTGTTCTGTGTATTATTATGAAGACACAGGTTGTTCCCAATGCATCACTGACATGGGCAGATTTGTCCATGTAGCATGTACATACCAGCATTTCTCTGGACTATGGGGCAAATTCCTGGGTCATAGGTCAGACATATACACCCTTAAGTTTACTAGGTAATAAAAGCTAGTTTTGGACATGGTTCCATTCAGGTACATTCCTACCAGCAGGTAGTTGGTACTTTTTACTACAACGCAGAGGGGTCGATATTCACAATTATCAGACTGAAAATTTGCCCATCTTGTGGATACATGCTACCTTGTGATTCTAATTTGGTGTTCTGATTGTGTCTTTAAATCACCAGACTCAAGTTTTGATGACCTGGCAGATATGTAGTGGCATATTATAATATTAGTTGTGTCTTCCTGATGATTGTTGATAAAGTTGAACATGTGTCATATTTATTGGACATTGGATTGACCTTTTGCTTGTTTTTTTCCCCCTATTGGATGTACTTGTTAAATGCTGTTTTAAATTCTTTAAGCATTCTGGACCTGAGGTCATATTGTCATGTGTTACAAACACCTCCCATTTGAGGAAACTTGACTTCTTATCTTTTATGTAGTCTTTCAATAAGATGCGATTTAAACGGTAATTCCAAATTGAAAGCCATGGAGCCTTGGAACCTTCCCTTTGCGGTGGTGTTTCTTACGTTTAAGGAACCCTCTCGTTAAGGAAGACCTCCTTCCAGGTCTTCTTCTGAATTGATTCTGTGTGGCCTTTCCTTTTCAGAATTTTGCTCTACCAGGAATTACATGTATAGTGTAACCCTGTCTCAGAAAACAAGATGGAGAGTAAGTGAGGAAAACATCACTGACCTTCTGGCCCCCACAAGCAACACACACACACCCCTAAAATACCCAATAAGTCCTCGGTACCATCAAATGTCAGTAACTGTCTATAAAGCTTTGACTCATACTTTAAAGGCCGGGTCTCTGCAAAGCTCTGTGCAAAATATGATTCATTTGTAATACGGGCTGTCTTTCAGAGTTTACTGGCTTTTCATTCAAGTTTTTTGTTGTTGTTTTAAGTTTTCTAAAAAGTCCAGTAAATTTCCCATTGAGTTTGTATAAGCAGATTCTCGCTGGGTTTTGGGCTTTGATGTAATGACAGTGTAACACTTCTTCGTGCTTTCTGTAAACTGGGGCTAGACCTAAAGGCTCTATCAAGTTTCAAGTTGGTAATTTTCTTTTCAGAAGAATAATCTGATGGGTTTACCTCTTTTCTGCTCACATAATATTAATGATATTAAGATTGATTATAGGGTCCAAGTGTTGCTAGCCTGATTGTGATTGAAATGTTTCCTTCATGATTTCATCTCATGATTCTTGGCTTAGGGGCTTAACATTCGTACATGGTGTTGCTTTAAAAAACTCAGTTCATAGGCATTTTCCCCTAGAATTTTTCTATACGGAATCACTTTTTCTCATTTACTATGCTGCTTCTGTGAAATATATTTAAACAGGATGAAAATAATGAGTTCCCAGCTCTCTGTCTCTCTTACACATATTTATGAGCTCTGTTTCTTTATGAATCTATGAATTTGTGTATATTTAAGGTACCTCATTTTGTCCAAGAAAACAGCCCTTCAAGTTCAAGTTTGTCTCAATGCCAGCTTGGATGGGTTCTTGTTCTTGTTTTTGTTTTTGTTTTTGTTTTGCAATTTAAATTTTTTATTTTTATTTATACGTGTCTGAAGATGCCAACAGAGACCAGAAGGGAGTGTTGGGTCCCCTGGAGCTGGAGTCACATCTGGTTTTGAGAACTGATCTTTCATCTTCTGCAAAAGCAAAACCTGTAATTTTTTAAAATTAAAATATAATTATATCATTTCTCCTTTTCTTTTTTTCTCTAATCACTCTCATATTCTTTAAGTTGTTCCCTCTGAGACTCACACCCCTTCTTTAAAATAATTATCATTACATATGTATGCATGGATCTATAAATGCAAACTGCTGAGTCTACTTACTGTAGCTTGTATTTAGACATTTCTGGGGCTGACCACTGGTATTGGATAAAGGGTTAGGGGCCTCATCCTCGGGGAGTATTAATTCTCCCTCTCTCAGCTCTTTGTCTAGGGGTGGGAGACCCCTGAAAGTTCCCCTTCTGTGTTAGCATGTCTATTACTGTTGTCATCGTGTCCTGGTTCGATTTTTGTCAACTTGACACAAGCTAGAGTCAGTCATCTGGAGCCACAATTGGGAAAAACGCCTCTATAAGATTAACCTGTAGGAAAGTCCGTGGAAGAAAATTTCATAATTAGTGATTGATGGGGAGAGACAGACTATGGAGGGTGGTTCCATCCCTGGGCTGGTGGACCTGGGCTCTATCAGAAAGCAGACTGAGCACGCCATGTTAAGCAAGTCAGTAAGCAGCACCCCTCCATGGTTTCCGCTTCACTTTCTGCCTTCAGCTTCCCAGCCTGCCCTGAGTTCTTGCTCTGACTTTCTTTGGCGACGAACTGTGATATCAAACTATAAGATGAAATAAATACCCCCTCTCCAAGTCTCCTTTGGCTGTGGTATCACAACACTAGAAACCTTAACTATGACAGGCAGTGATGTTATTTTAGTCCTCCTCTCCCATAGCTCCTGGTGGTTCTCTGACTTTCATCCATAGGTAATTGTGTTAGACTTAGCCTGTTCATTTCTTGACCCAGGCATGGCTTTATAACCCGTGTTCATGTCTGAGAGTCTAGGTTGTTATTTTGTTTTTTGGTTAATGAACCTAAGAGACAGCAACAAAGCTAAAAGGGGTGAGTTAAGAAAGGAAATAAAACCAACAGTGTGGTGTAACTTGGCTACCACTGTGGGCAGCGGGGGAATGGCCTCACAGAGATCGTCAAAGGTCTGTGAAGAGGCAGCTGGAGATTGTCAGCCTGGAGGCTGAAAGGATGGAAGTTCTGGGCCCCAACATGCCTCTCTGCTGCTGTCTGCTGCCTTTCCCACTCCTCGGCTGTGCTGGCGTGAAAGCTGCTAGACACAGGTCAGAGAACTAATAATCTTCCATGCACGATGGAGGGCACGATAATTTAAGCCCTTCACAAGTCAACGTTCTCCCTCTATTTCTCTTTCCATCATGGGTTTGTTTGTTTGTTTCATCTGAAATCTCTTTCCTTCAGTTGGACTTTTCTTTAGTGAGAGGCTGCTAGGGCGAGCCTTCCTAGATCTACTGCTTCAAACTGTCTTTAATTTGCCCTTGCTCTTGAAAGACATTTTGATGCTTTTAAAATTACAAAAATGACAGATCTTTTTGTCTTGATTTGTTGTTGTTCTTTAACTGGCTCTTTGAAAGCATTCTGTCTTTTGTTCAAGATTTAGTCTTATTATCTGTGTGTGTGTGTGTGTTTCTGGATTAGCAAGTGCCCTGAGGGCATGCATTGCTGTTTTGTTTCAGTACTTTGCCTCTTTCTCTGATGCTTGATTTCCTTGGGGTTTGGTCTGACAATTGCTTTACTGTCTTGAGAGCTCTTTAATGTTTTTTTTTGGGGGTGGGGGAGTGAGGTTTTTCACTGGGAGATTTGGATTGTGGTCATATATATGGCTGCTAATGGATTATAGCTCATGGATTGCATATCATTACTGGGAATGAAAGTTCCCTTTAAATTCAAGGTATCTGATTGTTGTTCTTACTAGGGAGATAAGGTGCATACAAATATTTTTCATGCTTTTCAAGGGGGATCAATCTAGGCAAATCCAAGGAAAGAGACTAGGAAATAGTACTTACCAGCCTGATAACAGAGAGATGAAAAAATGTCCCCGTTGCCTGCCAGACAACTTGAGTACAGTGTTATACCATGTAACCAATCTCTGTCGCTGGTTTTCATTACTGAACTCTACTGAGACAGCCGTCCGATATGAATTAAAAGAATTGCATTTGACATTTTAATAAAAGGTAGAAACGCCACATTTACCAGCTACCTGCTAGTGAGGATGTACCCACCAGAGAGGAGTGGAAAGCCCTCAATAGAGAAGGGTCAAATGAGCTTGCTGTTCACTTGCTTCTGGGAATGGTGACTGACATTTCCAGTGGCTGACAGAGACTGATGAAAGCACCAGTCAGTGCGAGCCACAGGCAGGGTCAAAGATTGAATCCAAATTTACTCTCCTGTGTACACACAGTCTTCTGAAATACATTCCATGGAAGGAAATCCAATTGTCAGCATTTCAAGGGGTATGGCAGGATAACTTTTTAATAATACTTGCAAACTGAGTTGTATGTTCTTTGAGGAAAACATGTACAAATGTATGAGCTTTCTGATCTTTAGAACCTGGAAATGAACTATTTCTCTTTAGACTCATATATTCTGTAAACTTGAACTCACCCATCCAAAGACCAGGAATCTCTGGAGCCCTGTGACCTTCTGCAAACACTTTGATGTGTGCTGGTTACATTCAAACGTAGTCCTCAGAAGAACAGAAAAAGTCACATGTGGGATTAAGAGTTCTGGTTATCTAACGTAGTTTTAGGCATTGTAAGGTGCACCTGGCACTGTTAGCGCAGGTTGATTGACCTGGGAATTATATATAGTTTCAATAATAAGTTTATTCTCTCCTAACTGATAATCATTTAAACTTGCTTGGAGAGAGCAGCTCAGGGTCTTTCTCTGAAGTAGTACTTTGTCACTTTGGCTAGGAGACCTGGAATGCTAATTCAGAGAAAGGAGAGCAGTAGAGAAAGACACCCAGTGTCTTATAGCCTCTACAGGCACACACATGTATGTACATACTTGCTCACAAATGTGTGTGCACCCCCCAAATGTTTAAAAGCTGCTAAACAGTATTTCAGTTGGGAATGCAATTTTTTTAAAGTTTATTTACTTTGTATCCCAGCTGTAGCCCCCTTCCTCATTCCCTCCCAATCCTACCCTCCCTCCATCCTTTCCTTCCTGTCCCTCTCTAAGTCCACTGATAGGGGAGGTCCTCTTCCCCTTCCATCTGACCCTAGTTTATCAGGTCTTCCTAGCTAGGCTGCTCCTCCTTTTGGGGAGGGGGGTTAAAGAGCCAGCCACTGAGTTCATGTTAGAGACATTCCCTGTTACCCTTACTAGGGAACCCACTTGGATACTGAGCTAACATGGGCTAATTCTGAGCAGGGATTCTAGGTTATATCCATGCATGGTTCTTGGTTGGAGAATCAGTCTCAGCAAGACCCCTGCCCAGATATATTTGGTCCTTGTGGAGCTCCTGTCCTCTCCAGGTCTTAGTAGCTCCTCCTTCTTTCATATGATTCCCTGCACTCTGCCCAAGGTTTGGTTAGGAGTCTCAGCATCTGCTTTGATACACTGCTAGGTAGAGTCTTTTTGAGGCCCTCTATGGTAGGCTCCTGTCCTGTTTTTTGTTTTCTCCTACTTCCAATGTCCATCCTATTTGTCTTTCTAAGTGAGGATTGATCATCTTGCCCCAGGTCATCCTCCTTGTTTACCTTCTTTGGGTGTACAGATTTTAGTATGTCTATCTTATATTTTAGGTCTAGTATCCACTTATAAGTGTGTGTCTTTATGCTTCTGGGATACCTCACTCAGGATGATCTTTTCTACATGCCATCATTTGCCTGCAAATTTAATAATTTCCCTGTTTTTAATTGCTGAGTAGTATTCCATTGTGTAAGTGTAACACAATTTCTGTATCCATTCCTCTGCTGAGGGACATCTGGGTTGTTTCCAGGTTCTGGCTATTATGAATAAAGCTGCTATGAACATGGTTGAACAGATGTCCTTGTTGTGTACTTGAGCATATTTTGGATATGTGCCTAGGAGTGGTGTAGCTAGATCTTGAGGAAGCACTATTCCTAGTTGTCTGAGAAAGCAACAGATTGATTTCCACAGTAGTTGTAGAATTTTACATTCTTACCAGCAATGGAGGAGGGTTCCCCTTTTTCCACATCCTCTCCATCATGTGTTGTCACTTGAGCTTTTGCTCGTAGCCATTCTGATGGGTGTAAGGTGAAATTTCAGGGTTGTTTTGATTTGCATTTCCCTGGTGGCTAAGGACATTGAGCATTTCTTTAAGTGTTTCTCTGCCATTCTATATTCCTTTACAGAGAATTCTCTGTTTAGCTCTGTACCCCATTTTTAAATTGCATTACTTGAATTGTTGCTTTTTAACTTCTTTAGTTCTTTATATATTCTGGATCTTCACCCACCCTATATCTGACAGAGAATGCAATTTTGAATGTAAGCAAAATAGAGACAAGAAAATTATTTTAAACTCACTTTAAGCATATGAAAAGATATTTCCCTGTGTTAAAAAGTTCTACAGATTTTAAGAATTAATACAGTGACTAGAAGCAAAAAGGACAGTCTCATGAAGGGCCAATGCAAGTGTTGTGAAAAGTGTTCTCTCAAAGCCACTAAGAAGTACTAGGCCAGGGCGAGCAAGATGGCTCAGAGGCTAAAGGTGCTGGCTGTCAGCCCGGACAACTCAAATTTGATCCCCAGAGCCCACATGGTGGAAGAAAAGAGCTGAATCCTGAAAGTTGTCCTCTGAATGCCACATGTGATACACATGTGCAGACATATGTGCACAGCCAATATATAGATAAATGTAAAATTTTAAGTAATGCTTATTGGCAACCTGGCAGATGACAGTCTCTGAATCCGTTATTGGTAATAAGATATGAAGAAGCTAGCATGGATTGGGTATTTGTATCCAAAGAATTTTGAGTTGTCAATGAATGGTAGTTTCAGCGGTAGTCTCTTCTTCATGGCAGATTTTATTTTCAATAAAATGATGTAAATTGCCTAATATTCACAAGACACTTAAAGAATAGATAAGTGCTGTATGTGTGTTCATGTGCACACATGTGTCTGTGTATAGAAACCTGTCTTAAATGCATGCTCTGACCTGACAGTTCCTTTCCTGGATGTATACTCTTGTTTGTCTTTGTGAAAAAGCATTCACAAAAATGTGTATGGCGTTATAATCCGTTGTGTTGGAAGCCACCCAAATGATAATCAGTGGTAGAATAGGCAAACAAATTATATGTTACTTACAGTGAATAGAACTGTATCAAATCCATATATATATACAAATTAGGTATAAAAGCTAGACCCTGAGTGCACACTGGGTAATTCCATTCTTTCGAATATTAAGCAGCAGGCTTAACTATTATGCTCAGGGATGTATGTTTAAATCATGAAAGATTTAAAGATTTAAACTTTCAAAAGCAAGGTTCCTTGTGGTTGGTAGAAAGAGCTTAGTGTCAAGAGAAGTTACTGCAGTGTTCTGTTTCTTGTCCTGGGTTATTATTATATAGGTCTAACCCCTGTAATTTAATAATTCATTGTGTTGTGCATGTGTGAGGCATTTTTCTTTTTAAATAATGTTTTTATTTATGACTTTAAATTTTCATAGTTTTATTTTAATTTCTATTTATTCCTCGTACATGCCACATATGTATACAAAGTGTATTGATAAAATCTACCCTTCGCTTTTCCCTCAAACCTCATTACATTTTCCTCTGAACTTTGAGTCTTCATTGAAATCAACCCCTTGAGCCAACTAGTGATGACCATATGTGCATGGGTTCATCCACTGAGGCTTGGCAAACCTACCAGTGGCCACACTCCACATGAAAAGGGACTCTTCCCTCCCTAGTAGCGATCAGCCACCCATAACTCTGCACTTAGGCGTGGGGCCTTGGCAGCCCTCATCCATCCATGTTGGACTTGTTAACTGCTGTTTCTTTTGTAGGAAACCATAGCTTCTTGTGTGTGACAGTCACGCCATGTCGAGATAGCATGTCATAAACTCCTCCCCCCCCCCAGACCTTACATTCTTTCCACTCATCTCTTCAACCAAGTCTCCTTGAGCCTTAGAGTCTGGGTGGGAGTGGATCTAGATGGCCAATCACTGGCTGAACACTCAGAGTTGATTAATTTTGGCCTTTTGAGCTGAAATTCATCTCTGCACTAATCATTAACATTGTAAGAAGAAACGTCTCCTTTATGGATATAAACACACATGTTTAGAAGGCAGTTTGACACAATATGACCATTTTGAAGAACAGCATTAATACGTTCTTCTCTAGGGCCTATGCCTTCTACAGCACTGGGTTTGGGCCATGTTTACAGTACAGGCACGAATTCCCTCCTGTGGGGCAGGCATCAGGTCCAGGCAAGAGACTGGAAGGCTGCCCCGTCAACAATCTTTTCACTGTTGCATCAGTGGCACATCTTGCCTGTCAGGTCGGTATTGTAGCATTCAAGGTCCACCGCTGGAAGACTATTAATGTGTTTTCTCCTCCAGAACCCTGCATACCATTTCGGACCACTATGAAAGCAGGGAGTCTCTGGGCCAGCTTAATATCAAGTTTTCCATGTCCTGAAAACAGTGTATGGTGTGTTCAGCAGTTGGGTTTTACCATCGAGTTTTGATGGGCAAGTAACCAAGAGCAATGACAATGGCCCAGTTGTTTCGGGTGCCTCAGGGGACTTTCTGAGCAATAGCTTGTAGGGAAGCAACTCATGCCTGGTACTGGTATTTTCATAGCTCATGTCTTCTAGGAGAAGCATTGTTCACTGATGTCTTTAAAACACACACATATTGTATAACATATATTACTTCTAATTACTGTGTATATTTATAGTGGAATTTCATAAAGTTTTGCACATCCTTGATTTTTGTTAACCCACAAGTCATTTCTCCTCTTTTCCACTACCACTACCCCCCCTTAAACCTTTAGTTCCTGGTATTCTCCCCCAATTCTTTCTTATCACATATATCCTACTGTTTTATAGTTTTTTTTTAAACTTGGATTATGAGATTATAAGTTCCCAAGCATTTTCATTTTGTCTTCTAAGCTTGCCCTTGATGCCTCATTTCTGTATGTCCATCACTTTACTTCTGCACCCAGAATTCCCCCTTTCCACTCTCATCACCTACATCCTTTTAACTGAATTCATCTCCTTTCCAATGGCCAATTTCTGGTTTCCTAGCTTCCACATGTAGATCATATTAAACAGGAAAAAATTTGGAGATAAGACCCTCATCTAGCCATTATCTTTTGAGTCTGGACAGAGGGAGGAGGATTTCAAGTCAGAATCATCTTGGATCCTTGGGTCTTGTTTCTGAATTTAATAGTATGTCTTCAACAATAGGCACTTAACTTCCATCTCTGAGAAGCAATCAAGGGCAACTGGCTATATTTTGGGGAGTCTTTTGGACAATCCTAAATAACAACTCAAAAGCAAGATTCTCATATCTTGTACGGGGGTTTTGTTAGATAGTCAGTGGCCCTTCGGAGTGGTGTATTGTCAGCCCAGATCAGAAAAATTTATTTCAACTATATATGTATACATATAATAGACTTTATGTATTATCGATAAGCTTAGGTAGATAGATAACAGTATGATTTTTTATACCTCTTCCGGACATCCCTACTGTTATTTTACCCTTCTCCCTCCTTCTTCTATATTAATCTCTTTCTATTCCCTAGTTAAACTCCGCCCTGTTTTTCCGCATTTCCTCATTGCTCTCCACCCTCATTGCGGAACTCATTGGTTGGCTAGACTCTGGCCAGCAAGCTCTGGGGACCCACCCCTATCTGTTCCCTTTCCCCATGCAAGGGTTCCAGGTGTACCCCATGATGGCTGGCTTTTCACAAGTGCTGGCATCTGCCTGTCTATTCCCCCTTCTCAGTGCTAGGGTTACAGGCACTCACTACCATGTGTGGCTTTTACATGGCTGCTGGAATCCAAACACAGGTCCTCATGCTTGAACCATACATTCTTTACTGGATGAGCCATCTGCCCAGCCCTGCAACTATAGTTATGATATTAGCTATAGAATTATATGCATAAATGAAAACACCAGAATGAAACAGGCTATTTTATACATTTACTATAATAAAATAAATTTAAATGATAAGTTTTAAAAATTTTTTTAAAATTAAGTTCACAGACCACAATAAGCACATTTGGCAGCTTTTTTCCCCCTCTCTTTCTTGCAGCTGTTACTTTCTTCTTGTGACTTTTAGTTCGCTGTTTGACTTTCCCACTGTGTCAGGTCTAGACGCTTCTACATTTTGAACAAGTTTTCAACGCTTGATATTTTTCTGTGAAATAGCAGTTCTCTGTAATTTGACCTTGGGAGAGTTCCTTTTCTTTGTATATCTGAATCTTACTTTCTTCCAGCATGGGTCATATAAGAGGATTCCTTCTGAAAGTTCTCTTTGATCCACCTGAGATGCAAGAAGTCACACACCCCGCAGAGACATGTTGTTTTCAACAAGTATTTGAAAGGGAAGGGGGCAGAGACCACTGTGAAACTGGCAACATCCGAAATAATCCAATTTCAAAGAGATCAAACAAATAGAAAACTAAGAAGCATAGCAGATTTAGAGACAGCAGGAGAGCAGGAGATGAAGCAGGATTATAAAATGAAAGTTAGTCTTTTCACTCCGTGAGTTCCCAAAGAATCCCCAACTCAACAACAAAAGTCATGTTGTATTGACGTCATTGTTCTCCATCTGATACTTCCCTGCTAGCGTAGAATTCAGCATCACATCGCACATGGAATAGCTGCCCCCAAACACCACGGTAGATACAGAGGTTGAAGATGCGAGAGCACCTCTCAACTCTCACATTTACATCCAGCAAACAAGATTACTCAAACAAAATTTTCTTCCCTTTAGGTTTTCTTCTTCTTGCTATATCGGTTTTATCCAAATTGTCTAAGAATGGTAACATCAAGAACGGTTATATTCCAGGTTCTGAGAGAAGAGTACTTTATATATACTATCACATTTATTCTTTTTTATTATTAGTTACATTTTATTAACTCTGTATCCCAGGTGAATCCCACTCCCTCATTCCCTCTGTCGTCTACTCCCTGCCCCTTTCCAAGTCCACTGATACATTTATTCTTTTTAATAATCACCTGAGGTAGAGAGGTAGTTTCCAAGATGGTGCTCAGTTCCCCTGGATCCTGATGTTTATGGACTGATGCGGTCATTCCCACACTGAAATGACATCATCTGCACAGTCAATAATGTGTAAACGATTATGTGATATTTGGATTGACAATGACACTGTATTTATGTTTCTGCATGATCTCCTAGGTTGCATACTTTGGTTCTATCTAGTCTCTATGCTTTGTGGGGGACACTCAAGCAGTCTCGATGAGAGGTTCCTGATAGGGGGTGGGTTGAGGCCTTGTATGGCTAGCCAGGCCTCACTTCCTGTGAGTAAGCCATCTTGGATTTTCAACTCTTGAGAAGCCTTGAGATTATACAGCTTTAGATTCATCTATGACTTATGATCTTACAAGAGAGCCCATGTCAAAACCACCCAGACAGACTTCCTACAAATCTTTTAGATCGCTGGAACTTGAGGCATCAATGATAAACCCAGTTAAGTATCCTGTAGGCAGTGTTGTTTTGTTCTATATTTGGGAACACTCTTCTGTGGCAGCTGGTAACTATCAGAGTAGACTCTGTTGTCATTGTCATTACTGGGCTCCAAGGAGATTAACTTCCAGGTGTAATGACTCCAGAACCTTTGGGCCTAGTAGAAATGAGGTTTTGTTTATCATTGGTAACAGTTTTTATTTTTCTCTCTGAAAAGAAAAAAATAACTTCTAACTGGGGAGAAGCATTTTTTGCCAATCAAAGCTTCTGTTTGTTAAAATGTGCTAACATTGTGGACTAGTGAAATATATCATAAATGGGAACTGCTGTGTTTGGCACCAAAGATGTTTCAATTTTGTTTACAGTTCATATATTTCTCACAGGCTAGAAAGGCTTTAGCATTTCTGAGATTCAATTTGGAGCAAATTTACCATTTTCTGTTTCTCTTTTCTGAGAAGATACAGGGTTTGGAAATGAAAGATGATAAAAGGGAAGATAGAAGGCAATGCATTCTGAGGCATCTAGGATACAAGAACAAGCATGGAGATGATGGATGGATGCATGATTATGGAGATCATGGTAGTTATTAATGTGACAAGCACACAGCCCTGTAGCATCTGGAGACATTCACCAGTCTAATAACACACATCATGAAATTCTGCTTCCCAGCCAGCAGTCCCCCTGAATTTGAACTCTTGTAGGCCTGACTTCATCATGAGTTCCTAAGAGTGAGGAGAATATACCTCCCTATAGAAATGCTACTTCTAAGCATCACAAAAAAAGAACCCAATGGTACAAATGTATGAAGGAAATCAGTGGAAAATCCCCAGTCCTGGTTCCTAAGGGTTAGCTGGGAATGCGTTCCCCATCTCTTCCTTATTCTTTGAAAGGAGCTTTAAGTCCTAGAAAGTGAGCACGTATTCAACCTAAACTCTGTTAGGTGTCATTGCTAGAAGTTGAAAGTTGACATTTAAGTTAGGAAAACAAAGCAAAAAGTTGAAATAAGATGAAAAATCTTTGAGTGCGTACAATTTAATACCTATCCAGATGGACAGTTATCTACTGAACCCCTTCTATATGCAGATGTCAAGGAGCTTGTATTCCAGAGCAATAGACAAGTTCATAAGTAAATAAATTCAATGTTGTGCATTTAATAATTTCATTTAGCGCATGCAATAATTGAGGTACATGCAAGGCAGAGTAATCTGCACTCCTTGACTCTACCAAAGAAAGACTTTCTTCCAGAGATCTTTGGGAGAGCTTTTATAGGATGACTTGAAGTTTGCTAGGTATATGGGAACATGGATATAAAAAGAAATAATGATCCTATATAGAAGTATTTTTGCTGGTCATCATTGTCACCTTGACTGATTTAGAATCACCTACGAGGCACACTCTAGGCACGTCTATGAAGATGCTTCAAGAGAGGACTCACTGAATAGGGAAGACCGACTTTGAATGTGAGTTGTAGCATTGCACAGGATGTGATCCTGGAGTGAAGTTTTTCAAACAGGGAAACAAGGAGAAACCCAGATACATAGCCCGGACCCCCTCTCTGCTTCTTGGCTGCCAATATGATGTAACCATCTATCTCACGCTCCTGCAGCCACAACTGTAACTGTCCCCACCATCATGCCTTCCCAATCATGATGGACTGTATCCCCTTCAGCCATGAGCCGAAATAATACTGCTCCAAGGCAACTCCCTATGGAGCCATTTCCCTCCTCAGCCATCAAGGCAAAGAGAAGAGGGCTTGGCTGCACCTTGACCTGGCAGCAGAACTTGTTAGTGTCATGCATGGGGAGTCAGTTTCATAGGCATGCAGAAGGCGAGAGTTAGGATGGCATGGAAGCTTGCACCAAGGTCCTGGAAAGCCGCTGGCACTCGGCAGCTGAGGATGGCATGGAGAGGGGCAGGCCCAGGAGAGAGGCTGAGTGAACTGGAGAGGAGGAAATGACTGGTGGAGCCCAAATGGTGCCACCCCTGGCTCCAGAGAGCAGACATAGAGCAGTGTGTTTGCTCTGTGGCATTTGGGTTTTCTCTGGGTGCAGTTCTTCCTTGTTATTGTCCCAATGCTCCTTTAGAACAGGAATCTTTACTCTGTGCCATGCCATTCTGTATTAGAATTGTGTTTGTCTTTATGTGACTCATCTGTCTCCACCTGCTCAGATCTGGGATTACAAGTGTGTGCTATTGTGCCTATTTGTTTTGTTTTGTTTGATATATGGTTTCTGGAGCTTGAACTCAGGTCTCAAGCTTGGGCAGCACACTTCAGTGACTGAGCCCTCTCCCCATGTGTGGTGGTCTGAGTAAGATTGGCCCCTACAGGTTCATATGTTTGAATGCTTAGTCAACAGGGAGTGACGACCTTTTGAAGAGATTAAAGAGATTAGGAGATGTGGCCTTGTTGAAGGAACTGTGTCACTGGGGGGTGGGGGGCTTTGAGGTTTCAGAAGCCCACGAAGTCTCTCTCTGCCTACGGATCATGACGTAGCTCTCAGCTACTGCTCCAGCATCTGCCTACATGTGGCTTTGTTTCCTGCCATGATGATAATGGACTGCAACTATAAAACTGTAGGCAAGCCCGCAATTAGATGTTTTCTTTTATGAGCTGCCTTGGTCATGGTGTCTCTTCACAGCAATAGAACAGTGACTAAGAAATCATCCTTAGTAATAGTTTTAATTATAAAAAATTTAAAGTATACATATTAGAAAGTATATTATGAGTGAACTTCAGTAGTTCGCAGCATTTCCCATTTTTGATTCATCTCTCTCTCTCTCTCATGCACACATATGCACACATACATATAGATGCACACACACATACACACTTTTTTTCTGGAGTGTTTTAAGGCCAGTCTCAGACATGATTCTAATTTGCCTACAATTCTTTTCCAGATATTGCTAATAGATAATAACTTCTTTATAAGCAATCAGTTTCACTGCTATGGTCCTACCTAACAATTTCTAATATTTTAAGTTTGCGATACATATATATATATATACACATATATGTATATATATGTATATGTGTGTACATAGTATATATATATATATATATATATATATATATATATATATATATATATATATATATCATGTACTAACACCAACAGAGCCACTAAGCTTTGGGAATGGATAGGGTTTGAAGGAATCTTAATTAGTTCAAAAAAATAAAAACCCTTAATTCATTGAACAATGATGATTTTTACCTTTTATTATTCATCTGGAGGCTCATAAGCCAAACAGGTCCGTCCTTGAATGTGTTGGTCAAAGACTCTACTTCATACTCAGCCTCTCTCTCCTCTCTCCTTAAACACTTCACTGCTGGACTAAAGTTTTCTTCTTGTTTCCTGTAAATTTTCCCACATTCAGAGTTTGGCCTAACTGTATTCTTATAGGAGGTCTTGTCCATCCATTTTCTCTCTCTCCAGCTGCTTGGCTGGAGGGTCTAGAAGCTTAGTTAGAACTAGCTCTGGGCGTCTGTTTACGGAGGTTTATCGGTGGTGTTGCAGAGTACATGAAGCCTCTTACCTGCCTGGGGTTGAGTCTTTCAGCATTAAGATTGCCCCAGGTCCTTGAAACCATTCTGGCAGTCTCTGCTAGTGTCCTTGTATGGTGTGATAGAATATTCTAGGTTCACCTCACAACATGTGCCCCCAAACCTCACATGATCTTCTAGAAGCTGTGGGTCCTTTTAGAGGTAAAGGGCATTTCACACTCTCAGTGTGTGGATTGTTATTTCTGCTGCTGTTCGGCTGCTTTAGTTAGGCATGGGAAAGCTACTACGTGCTTTCGACCTGGAAGGAAGCCAGTGGGCTCTCCAGGACTGGGCTTACCTGTAAAACATGCTCAGCAGGCATATGCTCTGGACCTGGTCCTCAGTTTCCAACATATTGTTATACAGAGAGAGAGACAGGGCTCTCTGCTATAAGAAATTTTACAATTTATTGGGTTTTTTTATGCTGAAACACTTGGTTCTTAACAATGCTGACATAAATACTTATTTTTAAAATACCATTAATATTCTGACAATAAACAACCATTGGGTGGATGGTAAGATTTCTGTGCTGCCTTCTATGTTTTCCCTGAAAATCCCCCAAGGAGAACAGAACAGTCTAGACACAGCTCTAAGATCAGCTGGAGTTGTTTTCTCTTGAGTTCATAACACCAGCTTGATATACAGAAAGGCTCATTTGGTTTGGTTTGTTTTCAATTTTTAAGAATCTATTTTCCCCTCTCCTGTTTCTCCTTGATATGTAAAACATTCGCACAGCTCAGAAGTCCGCAATGGGGGTACGTTCTGTGCAGTCTTCTCTACGGTCTGCTCTGCTGTGACCCTCAAATCTCTCTGTAGATCACCAGGTTCATTGCTTTGTATACCAGCTCATATTTCAATCAGTAAGTCCTTTGGGTAGATTCCTAGAATACAGCATCTGGCACATGTGCATGCATGAAACCCAAGATGTATGTATCTACATATTGTTGGTCATGTTAGTAATATAAGTACAGAATACATAGATTTCGATTTTTGGAGATATAATATGTAATTTTGTAGTATATTTCATAACACCATTTTAACTTTGTCACCATAATTGTACACAAGAACTGATAAGTTAGTTTCTTCCATAAATTTTAAATTTTTGTTGTTCATTAAAAAGAGGATTTTGTGTCTTTATTTATTTATTGTTTGATCGTGACAAGGTCTCACTCTGTAGCCCAGCGTGGCCTGGAGTTCATTATGTATATTCAGACTGGTTCTGCATTCATGGTGCTTTCCTTGCCTCAGCTTCCTGGAAACGGGGGCTACAGTTGGGAACTGCCACCTCCAAGTTTTATAGTAGAAGGTTTTATATTTCTCTGGGATTTGTTTATAATTTCTAGTTTTATCACATTATAACCAGAGTATTTATTGTTTGTGACATCATGGATTGTGGAACCTACTCTGCCATTTTCATTCCCTAACATATGATCAACTTTTTTTGCAACTGTTTCCTTTGCTCTTAGAGGAGTCTATTTTATAATATTAAGATATATCAGCCCCTGAAACTAAAAAATTATATTGTTCAAATCTGATAAATATTACTTATATTTTGTCCAGCTAACATACCTTTTCCTGCATCTGCTATATTAAACATCTATAGTTTGTGCTTTATGTCTGTACATCTCCTGTAATTTCTGCTTTTCTTGATGTTTTTATATTACTCTACAAATAACTATTGTTATCTTCATTATATCTTTGTTTTGAAGTATGAAACATGGCTTTTAGTATTGTATGTGTTTCTTTTTGTTTTTATTTAATCCATTAAAATATTTGACTCTTTAGTGAAAAATGTAATCCCTATTTTTTATTACAATGGCTGTATGCAGTGTTAGATCTCACTGTGGTATTCCTGCTTTTTTTTTTTTTTTTTGCTTCTGGCAATGTTATCTCTCAAAGACAGAATGCCCCTCACTGATTAAAATCTGAAGGATGTTCAGGCTAGTGAAAGACACTCATGGACCTGTAAGAAGCTATGAAAGGTTTATTACCTACACGTTGGGGCTTCCCGGGAGAGCTGAGCAGATCTCAAGCCTTTACGCTCCAGTAGCTTCCTTTATATTAACTCCTTTATAATGCCTCTATTATTTAGCTACTGCTGCATAACAAAGTGCTCTCCTAGTAGTTTAAAGCAGCAGTTATTTATTTTCCTCACAGTTCCTGTCTTAAGACACGCCTGGGCGCTTCCTATCTGGGCCCCTCTCATGCAGCTCCAGGCATGCAATTACCTGGTCTGAACTCTGTCTAGAAACCACCTTCAAATCATTCAACAGCTGCCAATGGGACTCGGCAGACCCATTTTTAAGTATAGTCACACTGTTGCTGCAGTCTCAGGCTCTTCACTGTATGGTTTCCTCTGTGGGTTTCTGGACTATCCAACAACATGGCAGCTGGTGATTAGAGAAGGTGGGAGAGAGGGAGAGAGGGGAAAAAGAGAAGGACAGGAAAAAGAGAGATGGAGAGAGACAGAGGGTACCAAGATAGACCTAAAGTGTTTTATAACCTAACCTCAGAATAGTACCCCACCACTTAGACTGTATTATGTTTTCAAGTGCCTAAAAAAACTTGTGTTCAAAGGGAGAAGTGATCCAAATGCACAAATGCCAGCAAGCAGATACTACTGGCTGATGTCCTATGGGCTTTCTATAATAATCCCCTTCATCCACCTCTGGAGTGATGGTCATCATGACACTTGCCCATGACGTGTACGGCCCTCGATGAGCTCAATCTACTTCTGGTTTTATGTTTCCTTCTTCCCTTCTCAAGTTCCATTCTTTTAGCTTTTTTAGAAAACGTTTGCATAGTTGGTCTCACACCCTCAACTTCATTTCAGTTTTAGCTGAACAGCTGACCACAAGACATACCTGTTGCTAGTCTTTGGCCAAAGCCATTCAGTTATTTGACTGGATGAAGCTCATCTAGCCCAGTGATGCTCAACCTTCCTGATGCTGCAACCCTTAAGGTAGTTCCTCTCATTGTGATGACCCCTCAATCATAAAATTATTTTCATTGTTACTTTATAACTGTAATTTTGCTACTGTTATGACCCATAATATAAATATCTATGTTTTTCCAATGGTCTTCGGCAACCCCATATGAAAAGGTCATTCAACCCCCAGAGGGGGTTCTTTGGTTGAGAATCCCTGTTCTGGTAGATCCCTCAGGAAAGTGTGATGGCTAATCTTGGTTGTTGCCTTGATTACATTGAGAATCAACTAAAACCCATACTGCTGGGCATGCTTGTGAAAGATTTTTTAAATCACACTAATTGAAGCAAGAAAACCCACCCCAAACCTGGGTCAAACAGCAGTCCAGATAGAAAGACCACACAAGAAGGAAGCATTGGCTTTCGACTGCTTGCCTTTGCTCTCATTGACAAGCCCATCCATCCTGTCGCAGGGTCGCTTCTCAGGGATTAGAACCTATTTTTCGGACCGAACAGCTACAGATTGTTGGCCTTTCTGTTGTGAGACAGCCATCACCAGACTACTCAAACTACATCCTATAAGCCAGTCTAATAGATTCCCTTGCTGTGTGTGTGTGTGTGTGTGTGTGTATGTGTGTGTGTGTGTATTCATTCTGTTGATGCTGTTCCTTTGTAGAACCCTGACTAATACAGAAGGGATCCTGCCTGCAATCTTCCCCGGGTGTTTCTATGATCAAATGCTTTTCCGTAGCCTCAACAATTTAAGAGCTCGCTTTGTGTAAAATCTTTGGCCTGCTTCTTACAAAACTGGGAGGGACTCCCCAGCTGCTCTCTGCCTCCTCTGGTTGTCTAGCTCTTGCTCTGAGCTCTGGGATCCCTCTCAGAAGTGCTGCCATCTCCCCCCACCTGCCATATTGATGCTCTCCCAGGACCTCGCCTGTCCTGAAAAGCTGCTCTCTGACATTTACAAGATCCAGGAGACCTCTGGCTGTGAGCACCTGGACGTAGAGGTTGTCTGGGGTACAGACGGCAACATAGCGGAAATGTCTCCACCAAAGGCCTGAAAGCAAACACACCAAGGGAGCAGAACCGAGTAGTGTTGATTCTGTCTTGAACTGTCACTTAAAGGACACCAATATCATGTAAGAAACATGTAATGATTGCACAAAGTCACTCAAAGGCAAGCTTGAAGGACAGAGACCAGAAAGAATAAAACCTTTTCTGACAGGGGTTGCAGAATTTCAGTAACTACTGGTTTCTTATTGGTGAAAATATGGATCCAGACAGCACGGCTGCTCTCCTGGACTACCATGGGGATGGTTGACCCTGTCGGTGATTTCCTTTAAGGGTGGCTCAGAGATGGAAATGTGCTAATGAGTTGGTCAATTACCTTGCATCTATCACTTGTCATCATAACTGGCTTGCTGCCTGTCATCCCCATGATGCCAGGACTTAAGACAAGTGGGACCAATGTCATTTTGAGCTCTTCATATATGTTGACCATAAATTGTTTAGAGCAGAGCCATTGTTTTCATGTTTTGTTCTATATGAAAAAAAAAGCCATGTCACATAGGCTGTGTGAAAGTATATTAGAACTAAAAAAAAAAAAAGAAAGAAAGAAAGAAATGGGGGGGAGGGTAAGTTGCTGCCATACTGTTGCCTTAGTTAATAAGTCACTCTACGAAAGCCCAGTGACTACTTTAGAATACTAGACAGACATGCTGGCCACTGGCACAAATAAACTTCCCTTATGCGCCTTCATCAAGACTCAGTCCCCAAATGAGCAGGTGAAAGAGATTAAAGAACTGCGTGACCACATAGCCAATTTGTACAAGGTGGGAGCTCCCAAATCCAGTATGGCAGAAGATCTCTCTGACAAGCACACCCTGGGACAGACACAATGACCGCAGGAGCTCAGACGACTCCCCCAAAGCTACAAAGACAAAGGGAGAGATATTACAGTGTGAGGATTTGGAGATGGCGCATGTGCTTAGTGACTCACTTATGACCGTAAAATTGAAGTTCTCTCCCTCTGCTTTTCTTTTTTCTTTTTTTTCCTTTTGAAAATTGTTATTTTCATTTGTATTTGTTTTTTGTCTCTGTCCAGCTGTGCAGACCAGAAGCCCAATGTTTAATCTGTCTGTAGGGTTGATGGTCATGGAGGGGGAACTTTCAATTTAGTGGCCCAAGCAGCTGATGATACAGGGAGGGTCCATAGCGAGCCGCGTCTGCAGCATCTGTTTATCTTGTTTGGAAGTTAAGTGTGACAAACTGAGGGGGCCACTTGTGTGCTCATCTCTTCCCGAGCAAAAGAGCCCATAGTTGGCCTAAAATGGATAAGAATATATCTGGTCACACGGAATACAACTCTTTGTTTAATGTGCTTTTCTTTCAAGCATTTGACATAGTTTTGAATGTGATTTTCTAAGCTTTCCCATTATGAAAAAGCTATAAATAATATATGACCTGGAGTTAGAGCGATGGCTCAGTGGTTAAGACCACCAGCTGCTCTTCTAGAGGACTCAGGTTCAAAGCCAGCCCCTAATGATAGCTTATAACCATCTGTAACTTCAGATCTAGGGGACCCAATGCCCCCTTTAGGCCTCCCTGGGGACCGAATGTATATGGTGCTCAGATATATGTCCAGGCAAAATGCTGTAACACGTTAAAAAATTGTATGACCTGTTTGCCGGAGGCAACTGTTATCTGCTCTAAATCCACCCCCTTCTTTTCTTTAGGTGAACAAAGAAAACGTGTGAAAACAACAAGCGCAAGCCTCGAGGAGTCCATGGGGACTGTGCAGATGGGGCTGGTGAAAATGATCAGAGGATTGCAGAGCAAAGTCTTGCCACCCATGAACCCAAAGTTGGTCACAGAGGAAAAAGTGAATGAGATGGTAATATACCAAAGAATATCTATATAAGATACTCAGTGCAGTATCCATGGGACAACGCTCATTTGTTCTTTCAGAATATTAGTGAATTGCTGATTAATATCTTACCAGCCCTTAGCATGTTGGAGAGCATAGATGCCTTCCACAGCTGGAGAAGTTCTTAAATTGCATATGTTCTTCAAAGTGCAGGGTTGGATTTGGTAATCAGTTGGAATAAAAGTCTTGGTTCATTTTCTGTTTCCATAGCAGAATGTCAGAAGCTGGACAACTTCTAAGTAAAAGGGGCTTGCTTTGTCTTGCTATTGGAGAGCTTAGGAAGTCCAACACCCGGTAGCTCCTTCTGGTAATGGCCTCATGGTACACGTACCCACATGTGGAGGGAAGAAAGATAAACTCCCAGAGATTCATTCATTCCTTTATTGGGGCTCTGACACATGAACTTGGGGAACACACCCAAATCATGGAACTATGTGAATGAATTTTAGCAAACTTTTCTGAATGGGGTATACTGCTGTTCTGTTACAGTCAAATAACAGATTGCCACAAGGTTCATGGTGATCTACCCATGCACCGGCAAGACTTGTTTTTATAGCTCGCAGGATGCAGAGCATTAAAAAAGAATGAATGGCATCTGAGAAAAATATGCAGTTTTCTTTTAAAATAAAAATAAGTGTATTTGCAACAGGTGAAAACAACGGTGTGCTGGGAACCGGATTACGAACCACATGCTGTAGAAAACAGTAACGAAAAGGTGTGACGCTAGCCATGATACACCCTACATGTTAAGCCCAATCTCGAGTTGCAGTCTAATTAGAAAAATGATCTCAGTCAATTGCCTCTTGTGGCGGCTGCTGGTACCTATCTATGCATGGCTCTGGCGCTCTCTCTCTCTCTCTTTTTTTTTTTTTTAAGATTTTGTTATTTTAACTTAAACCACATTATTGTGAATATCTCTTAAGACTGCTACTCTCATCTGTGTTCCGGTAAAGGTACATTTCACATTTCCCTTTGGCATGATGTGGTCTAGTTAAACGCCCCAGCACTCTGCTTGTCTGACTTGTCAGTTCAGAAGCAGAGCTCCTCAGCTCTGATGCCTAGAAGTAGTTTTTTTGTGTGTGTGCATGTGGTGTGTATGTGTTCTGCTCTTTGGACAGTTCCTGTGCAGTTCTGTGATTATTTTCTCTAGAGTTCCATTGTGTGCTTCCTTCAAAACTATAAGAGATGGGCTAGTACCTGTCACTTTCATTTGCTGTACGAAGTCCTCAGACATACATGGGATTTCTCTTGTATAATTTAGTTATCTTCAATGTTTTATAAGGGAACTTAGTGGCATCCCACAATTACCCTGGAAGCTGTACATACAAATTATTCATTACTGGTGCTTAGGAGAACACTTCCTCAGCTTAACCATGTTTGAACTGGGCTCTTCTTTGAATTCTAGCTGACACCCTCAGAGTTCCTCAAGGAGATGTCCCTTACCACAGAGCAGAAATTGGCAAATACACAAATTATATGCCGGCCACAGATCATCGAGCTCTTAGACATGGGAGAAACAACACATCAAAAGGTACGTCAAAGGCTGGAGAGATGGCTCTCTAGTTTGTGGCTCTTGCAGAGAACCCAGGTTCAGTTCCCAGCACCCATGTCAGGCAGCTCCCAGCTGCCTGTAACTTCAGCTCCAGGATATCTCATGCTCTCTTCTCTGCAGGCATTGCACCCACATGCACAAACCCCCATACATATGCACATAATTACAAATCAAAATGCAATCTTTTAAAAAAAGGCACATCAAGATGAGCATAGATCATATAATGTTCAGAACAACAGATTATAAATAGAAAATAGTGTTTCTGGGGTAGCTAATCCCTTCCTGGGTTGCTTTGTTCTTCCTTCCTATCTATTGGTCTCTGTGACATGGTATGATAAAGTCATTATGCTTAAGAAGAGCAAACCACATTTAAATCACTTTTGACTAATTCTTCTCCCTGTTTAGTAACTTCTGATCAGTATTTGATACAGTTGTTTACAAGGTAAGAGTAATTCCAAGAATTATAAGGGCCAAACCCAATTAAATTACCTCCTTGGAATCACAAGCCATCCTTTATCACGAGAATTGACCACAAATAATGAAGGGAGGAAGGTAAGTAAGTCTTTGCTGTTTGATTTTGGCCCATTTCCAGGAAACTTTCAGCCTAAAAAATATAGATGTTTCACATTTCTGTATTCTAGTGTAAACTACGTGTTCTTGGCTTTAGGCACAAGCAATTATATAAAAAACAAGGTCTTGGGACCGGAGAGATGGCCCAGCAGTTAAGAGTATTTGTTTCTTTTGCAGAAACAGGGTTCAGTTCCTGCCACCCATGTGGGTGGCTCATAACCATCTACAGTTCCAGGGATCTAGCACCCTCTTCTGGCCTCTGTAGATACTGCACACACACGGTGTGCATACACACCTACATGTAGGCAAACACTTATACATATAAAATTAAAACTAATGAATTTTTAAAGGCCTACTTTTTAGTTAATTTCTTAAACTGTATACCTTATTTTTCTGCATAAATTATGACATGACTCTCCACTGATGGGACAACTGAAGGTGGGTGTCCTCCAAAGGGATCCCCCACTATTCCTGATTTGTCTGAGCTACGCTCCCCATGGGAACGGGTCTCTGAAGCCTTTGCTCTTATCATCCAGGACCACAGGAGCTGTTCTTAGCATTGCTGTCTTTATTTGCTGATGTCACTCTCCCCATCCCCTAACAAACACCCCTCCCAGTGTTTCCCAGAGCTGTCTCCTCATGGTGGTTTGCCTCTTCTCTGAGGGACTGGCACAGCAAGCTGGCATCGCTGCTGTGTCTAAGCATCACATCTTAGTGTCCTGCCCTGAGGACAGGATGGGAAAACCAGGATTCCTCAGGTCCCCCACACCGCTCTCAGCTCACTTGGTTGTTTCCGTTTGTGTTCTGGATTTGGATTATTTCTCTCAGCACTGCGGACCATTGGCTTCCCTTAATTCCTTCTAGATGAGTTTACAGAGCTTGGCTCTGCGCATTTGATAACGATTACACAATGCCCTTTTTATTTAACTGCAGATTTCTTTCCCATCCAGTTCTAGAGTTGTAGGTCTTCCCCTTAACAACTCCATGGATATTTTCTTTCATGATCTTCTGGCATTAAATGATGCCTACCAAAGTTGAAAAGCCAGCTCAGCCCTCTGCCCCACAGACTCATTCACATTCCAGTCTGTACATGGGGTTGTGTGTCCTTCAGTCACACTGGGTTCTTTACTTCAACATGACTTGAGTTTTCCCATGTCACAGTGCTCCCTCCTTGTTTCATCTGTGGGATGTTTATTCCTTAACATTTCAACCATTTTTCATGTTCCTCTGAGTTTTTTCCCTTTAGGAACATCAATTATGGATGTGTTGGGCCTTCCTTGCCCACTCTTCTGCTTCTGGCATCTCCTCTCCAACCCACTTTTAACTTTGTGTTCATCTACTTTTATTGAAATGACACTGAGCAGGCTGTCCTCTGTGTCCCTTCCTTTGAATTACGTGTTTGTCCCTCTTAAGTGCAGTCCAGTGATTCCGGTCATCTCCAGTCACTTGAAGCACTGTCTCTTGTGTGACTCTTGTAATCCATTAGCTTCTGAGTGATGGCACTGACTGGGCTTTCCTGACTTTATTTGTGGTATCTTTCTTCTTTCCCTGAAACTCTCCTTTCTTTCCTAAATTTATTCCTAGTTCAAGGCCTCCTAAACGTGTTTTTTTGACCTATGACCCGTTTTTTGCTTGAGAAAATGTTAAGTGACAATAGTGATATAGGCATAGAAGGCAGGTAGGTAAAGCAGACCCCAGGGAAATGGCTTTGTGGCTAACATGCTTGCTGCACAAACATAAGGACCTGAGTTCTAATCCCCAGAACCCATGTAAAGACAGTAACACATGCCTGTATTCCCGGCACTCCTGCTTCGAAAGGAGACAGGATGACCCCAGAAGCCGGGGGCTGGCTAGCCTGGTGTGAGCTCCCATGTCCGAAATAAGGCGGAAGACAGGAGCTGACCCCAGAATGTCTTCTGACTTCTACATGTGTGCCACAGCACACACAAGCATGCCCGGAACACACACACCCCCTGTGCACATACTGAAAATTAAAAAAAAAAAACTTTGAGAAAAGATAGGTATACAAAACAAATGTCTGCTAATAAACTTTAAAGAATGAATTTTAAAATGATTATTTGCCATTTTATCGCTTACTCTTATTATCACCGCATTTTATGCATTTATTGTGTATGAACATGCGAAAGCTAATACCACAGCGTGTGTGTGGAGCTCGGAGGACAGCTGGTGGGAGTCAGTCCTCTCCTTCTGCCGTGCGGGTCCCAGGAATCAAGCTCGGGTCCTCAGGCTTGACAACAAGTGCCTTTACCAATTAAGCCGTCTTGCTGGGCCCCAATTTTAATCATCTATTAAATATGAAAGCAAATTTATATAATAATGAGATGAATGTGCTTGTTTACTTTTCATTACGAATTAATCTTGGCTAAATGCACTGCAGATGGGGAGGATCATCAATATTTTTCAGAGTTGATTAATATTTTGGTGTCATAATCCTCGTGTTGAGAATTCTGCTTTTCACAAATATGAAGCACATGACGGCAAAAACCTGTTTGGGGCCATTCAGAAACCGTGGGAAATTCTATCTGAAATTTATTTAACTATATCTAAAATTTATTTAACTTTTTTTTAAAAAATGAAACTCAAATCAGCAATGGAAACAACAAATTTTAAAATCACACATTCTGGTCCAAAAAAAAAAAAAAAAGCACTAATTTGACACTTCCATGCTGAGGACCCATTGTAGGAAACTACTAAAGGTCTTTCTTTTCTGCAAGTAGCCATGTCTATATGAACAGAAACATTGTGTAAAAGCATGGGAATTCATAGCATAGAACAGTCTTGAAATTGAGCCAAAGTGTTTCAGGCTGCCTTCGCAGGCGTGGCGTGGCCGCAGCAGCCGCACCATGAGGTGTGCGCTTCCGTTTCATTAGTATGCATAGCATGTTCACAAGGTGGAGTCACAAGGTACAGCACTGGCCAGTGCTGCCGGAGACACCTTGGGTTCACCATGCACTTGATTTTGAATGAATGTGGGGTCATGGACTGAGAAAACTGTTCACAACTTTTTCATGACCCCTTATATTCAGTTAGGTGATCCCATATGAGGTCTTGACCCACAGGCTAAGAAGCTGTGCCTCAGTTGACCCTTTCTAGGAGAATGGCCCCTTTGATCCCTGTCTCTCGTTTGTTATTTATGTATTTAATGCTGGCCATGCTGGGAGCTACACGGGGTGCCTCACGTCTGCTAGGCAACTGTGTTTCCACTGAGCTACATCCCAGCCCACATGTTCACATGTTTGATTCTGGCCTTTACATTTATATCTCATGTTCAAACTTGACGTGTTGGAGATCCAAATGCAGATTTGTGTTCTGTCTCTCGAAGCCTTTGTCTCTTCTTTTGCCTCCTGCAGAGTGTAACTGCATTTATCTCATTTTCCAGGCTACACTTCAGAGTTATCCTTGGTCTCTCTCTTTCTGTCTCTGTCTCTGTCTCTGTCTCTGTCTCTCTCTCTCTCTCAATCCAGCAGCAAGTGCTGCAAACTCCTTGACTTTCACAAGTACATTTTTGGTTTGTTTTCTCAGGACAGGGTTTCTCTGTGTAGCTTCGGCTGTATAGACGCACTTTGTAGGCCAGGCTGACTTCGAACTCACAGAGCTGCACCTCAGTCAACCCACTTTCACCATCTCCTCCACCACCAGTCTAGTCGCCAGAATGGAGACTGTCCAAATAGAGAAAGCAGTCTTTTCCTTTCTTTCTTCCTCCCTTCCTTCCTCCCTTCCTTCTTTCTTTCCTTCTTTTCTTCCTTTCTCTCTCTCTTGACATGTGCTGCATGTGCGGTGTGCATGTTCATGCCTGTACTAGAGTGTGTGGAAGACAGTGTGCACATGTGTGTACATGTATGAAGAAACTGACATGGGGTCTTGCACTCTCCAGCTTATTATTTATTAAGGCAGAGTTTCTCACTCGAACCCAGAGTTCGAAACTTTAGTTAGTGTAGATAGGCAGCTTGCTCCTGGGATCACTCATTTCTGCCTTCTGAGTTCGGGGTGAGAGACAGGTGGCTACCATGTCTGCTGGGCATTTAACATGTGCTTGATCCACTGAGCCATCTCCTAGTCCTCTAGCCTCTGTTTCTGTCTTAGCCCTTTATTACCAGGAGTCCATAGCACAGCCTGAATGATGTATGAAAGTGTAAATAAAGTCTTGGCAAGATAGATGAGTGGGTAAAGAAGTTTGTCATCAATCCTGATGACCTCAGTTCAAGTCTCAGGACCTCTGTGCAAGGAAGAGAGAGAGAACCAAGTTGTCCTCAGGTCACCATGGATACATCACAGTAAGCATATGTGTGCAGGTGGGTGAGTGCATGTGTGTGTGTGTGTGTGTGTGTTTGTGTGTGTGTGTGCATGCCAGCCCTAATTAAATGTTTCCTTTTATAAGAGTTGCCGTGGTCATGGTATCTCCTCACAGCAATAAAACCCTAACTAAGATATTCCTCTTCACATGCAGAAATGATTCTCATGAGAGAGAATGGGGAGAGTGTCTGCCCTGCTGGACAGAAAGCTGTGGGAAAGCCTCCCTGAGCGAGGCAGAAGGGCATTACAATCAGAAGGAAGAGCAAGTGTGAAGTCTGGGAAGGGTGACGGCTCAGCCCTTCGAGGACAGGGCTGTTGGTGGCTCTGTTCTCTACTGTGTCCAGCACGTGGAAAGGAACTTGACACACTCTGGAACTTGTATTTACTGAAAGGCAAATTGTACTTTCATCTCCACTAGTTGCTATATCTTCCCTGTATTCTTGAATGTTTGCTTTGTGCTTTTTAAATTGTTTTCTCCTTCTGAGTTTTAAAGTACGAAGTATATAAAAGTGAAGTGCTGTGGTTAAGATTTTCATTGCACTGTGGGGCTGGGGATGTAGCTCAGAGCACAGGTCTTCTGTAGATCTAGATTCAGTCCCCAGCACCACAAAAGCAAAGAAGCACATAGAATTTTCATTGCTCATTAGCAGCAATTCTCTGATGCTCATTCTTTAAGGTGCTTGCCATGGAAGCATGCTCCTGTAACCACTGCCCTCCCTAGAATGTTACCTGTGCCGATTTCCCGCTCATTTCCTCTCCCCTTTCCTCCATAAGATTACTAACCTTCCCTTCCCAGTGTAGATTAGATTTTCCTTTATGTGAGTGGAATGTCACAAAGTGTGCCCTTTTATTTCTGACTAGTTTCCCTCGTCTGGTGATGCTGGTAGGCTCTCTGATAAAAAGCAAGTGCCCAGTGAAACTCAGAGCGGCCCAGGAAGCAGCCGGGCTGTGCCCAGCTCGGGTCCTTGTGGGGTGTCCAGCTGGTGCACAGATCCATGGATAAGAAATTCTTACTATTATTGTCTGTATGGCCTGATAGATCAGACAGTCAGCCTTCTATAATTCTTCTCGAATTCGCCTGTATCTGAAGATCTAAGATCAATTTCTTCCTCGAGGAGAATGCCCTCCAGTGTTAAAACTGTTAAAATTGTAATTTTTATCTTCCTCAAAATGTTTCTGTTTGAACTTCTATGTTGAAGGGAGTTGTTTTTGTTTTTGTTTTTTTAGGGTAGAGAATATTATTTCTACAGAAGGTTTTGTTTGTTTCTTTGTTTGGTTGGTTGCCTGGCTTGGACTTACTTCCCCAGGGTTGAAATGATATTATTTTCACATCTTTTGCCCTTTGTTAATTATGTTGAGCATTCAACACTTCTTTGTGTCTTGGCTACAAAACATGCTCTCTTTTTCCTGTTAGCATCTCTTGCACATTTTCACCGCTGTTTTCAATGGTTATAAACTATCTGCCTAGGTGTGGATTTCTTTTCCATCCTACTTGAGTTCACATGGCCTCCTTTCTATTTGTCTTGGCTCCACCATGAGCTATAGAAAGTTCTCTGCCATTGTTCGGTCCATCATGCCTCTTCCTCTCTTGGTAATTCTGGGCCTCCATATGCACCTATTTCAGGACTTCTGATTTATTGCCTACCTATTTCACTTCTCTTCTGAATTTCCCATCATCTCAATCTGTCTTCTTGGTCTGGGTGCTCTTTCAACTTATCTCCAGAGCAGTGACCCCTCAGTCTGCTATTAAACACACGCGCTGAACCCCTCCGTGGATCCCGTTATCATGTAAGGGGTAGAATTTGCATTCACTTTCTTATCATTTCTAACCTGCCAGCATTCTGAGCCCTGTGTCTCTGGGAGTCGCTCATACTGCAGTTCCTGCCACCTCTTGTTTGTGCTGGCTTTCATTTATGACATCCTGTTTCCTTGTATTTATGGCTGGTTTATATAATTACAATCTGTCACCTTTTTTGCAGCTTATAAAGCATTTTTAGTTGCAAGCCGTAAAATTCACCAAGGGAAGAGTGCATAAATTATCCAAATCCTCTGGTGACTATCTCTCCTTTCAGGGGGGAGACCTGGTCGCTGGTGCCAGACCTCCCTGAGTGCCAGCACCAAAAGACTGAGGGACCCTAGCCCATCCTTACTCCATGGCACATGCATCCACAAGCCCACCAGAATCCTACCCTTCCTTGACAAGCTTTGGGTCTCCAGTCTCTTCTCTGCTTCTCTAATCTTACTACAGGTTTAAGAGCTCCATATGCATTTCAGCCCCGCAGTCTAATGCATGGAACAGGCGTAACCCAATTGTCCCTATCCACTGTGTTCTCTATCCTCACGTACCTGATTTTTTTTTCTGGGAGCACAGCCAGCAATTCCTTGTGATCTTGTTAGCAGTATGGCTGAGAAGTGTGCTCAGCTACAGCAGATGTTGGTCAATAGAGCTCCTGATTTAGTGTCATAGTGTAGCTGGGCCAAACGATCTCATTTACCCTGTTTAGATCTCAGAGTCTGGGTTAGTGGTCTTGTTAGCTTATTTCTGTTTTAGCTGGAGACTAAATGGCCTTTTAGTGTGTGTATATGTTCATGTGTGCATACAAGAGTATACGCCGAAGGTCAACTTTGGGTCCTGTTTCTGAGGAGCCATCCACCTTGTTTTTTTTGAGGTTCTCTTACTGGAGTCTGGAACTAGCTGGTTAGGCTATGTTGATAGCTAGTGTGTTCTAGAGATCCACCTACCTTTGCCTCCCCAGTCTTGGGTTATGGGCATGCACTATCATGTGTGGCCTCTTAAGTGGGTCCAGGAGATCAGAACTCAGGTCCTTCTGCTTCTGCTGTGAGCTCCACGCAGAGGGAGCCAGCTCCCACGTTTTCTGCCTCCTTTTGTAGTAAAGTCCAGGAAAACAACTTCACTAATTTCAACTGTCGTTATGGCGGTTCCCCCTTTGAGTGACCCCGATGTTCTATACCAGGTCTTTGCGTCTCTTACCGCAGTCATCTTCTTAGCCACTGTCCCACAGTCTGAATAATTTTGTCTCCCAACTGCAGTACTCCGGAGTTGACTTGGATCAGGCCTTATTCCAGCCCTTCCCGTCAGAAATCATATTCCAGAACTATGCTCCCTGTGAAGTCTATGAAGTGCCATTGGCCTTGAGGAACAATGACAAAGTGAGTATGCTCGCTGGTGCGGGTGAACTTTTCCAGGATGCTGGAGGAAGGGTTCCGGGAGCCGCATTCTGAAGGGTCGATACACTCTTTAAATGACAGACATAGGAAAAGAATATGCAAACATGCTCTTTGGTTGCAAATTTCTCTTTTATTGTTTTCTGTTTTGTTTTGTGTTTTGATACAGGATTTTTCTCTGAAGCCTTGGCTGTCCTGGAACTCACTCTGTGGACCTGCCTGTTTTGGCCTTGGATTAAAGGCATGTGTCACCATCGCCTGGCTGGTGGCTTCAAGTTTCACAAACAAATTCGGTTTGTGTCTGATTGTTGCTACCTGCATAGCCCAGTGCAGTGTCCAACAGATGTGCTTTTAGTTCCTTTTTTGTTGCTTGTTGTTTTTGTTTTCTAAAACAAGGTTTTTCTCTATGTAGCCTTGGCTGTCCTAGACTCGATTTGTAGATCAGGCTGGCCTCAAACTCACAGAAATCCACTTGCCTCTGCCTCCCCGAGTCCTGGGATTACATGCATGTACCCAACCTCTACCTTCCTTTTAAAAAGAGACATATTTATGTATGTATGTGGGTGTTTTGCCTATGTATATGTATGTGCGCTGCATGTGTGCAGTGCAAACAGAGGCCCCCAGAGGGTGTCACATCTGGGACTGGAGTTACAGATGGTTGTGAGCCACCATGTAGGTGCTTAAAGTTAAACCTAGGTCTTCTGGAAGAGCAGCCAGTGCTCTTAACTGCTGAGCCATCACTTTACCCACGTGCCCCAACTTCATGATGCAAAAAGTGTGGATGTGATGATTGACAGGGAGTTATTATATCGACCAGCCGGGCTAGGTTTTCATTAGACTCCAAATGTAGATATACTCTACACTGCAGACGTCATTATCCCAACTCATAGCATTACCTGCTCAGAAAAATTGCAGCGTGAGCATTTACACTTATAGTCTGCAAATTATATTTCTAAATAACTTTACTTCTGTAACCCGAAAGTCTCTCTCCTTTTGTGGTCTTCTCCTGTTATATGAAGTAGCTTTCAGACGTTGTCTGCAGAAGGCTTCCCTCCATATCCATGCCATGCTCCTTTGTAATTGCAACTGAAGGTTTCCTCCCCAGCCTTACGTCTTTTTTCTTTAAGGATAAACTAGGTTTGTTTCAAAGAACAGAGTTCAGTGCCAGAGGATTTCTTTTAATACCTGACAATAACAGAAGCTTTAAGCACAGTTAAGTGCAAAAATATTCAGATGGTTTGCAAAAGGGGAACAACTAGACAATACTCTGAAGGAGAGACAAATAGGAGTCTAAGAATATGAAGGCAAGAGAAACAGTTGAGCTACAAGAGAAATGAGAAAATAAGGCTGTGCAGGAACCCAAAACGAGTGGAAAGACTTGGAGGTATGTTCAGCACATCAGGTCATTAAAGAACTCAGTGATGCCTTTCCCAGATCAATAGGGTAATTCAGCACCAGCAAAGCTACTCTGGAGACAATGGCACATTTGGAGTTTGGATTTGTTTGTTTGTTTATGGCTGCAGTGTTATTAGCAAAAGAAGCTCACAGCAGAAGCTAAGGGTGATACAGAGATGAGAAAGAAATGAAGGTGCCCAGGGTCATGTTGCCAAGTCAAGAAGAGCCACAGTGTGTAGATATTAGACTTTTCACACGAGGCTGCCAACAGACTCATTTCCTATGTAGAATTCTTTTTCTCTTTCTTTTCTTTTTTATTAAAATTTTAGTTTTTATTAATTACAGTTTATTCACTTTGTATCCCAGCTGTAGCCCCTTCTCTTTTCCCCTCCTAACCCCATTCTCCCTCTCTCATCTCCTCCCATGCCCCTCTCCAAGTCCACTGATAGGGGAGGTCCTCCTCCCCTTCCATCTGACCCTAGCTTATCAAGTATCATCAGGACTGGCTGCATTGTCCTCCTCTGTGGCCTGGCAAGGCTGCTCCCCTCACAAGGGAAGGTGATCAAAGAGCCAGCCACTGAGTTCATGTCAGAGGCAGTCTCTGTTCCCCTTACTAGGGTACCCACTTGGATACTGAGCTGCCAAGGGCTACATCAGAGCAGGGGTTCTAGATTATATCCATACATGGTCCTTGGTTAGAGAAACAGTCTCATAGAAGACCCTTGTGCCCAGATTTTTTGGTTCTGTTGTTCCCCTTGTGGAGCTCCTGTCCTCTCCAGGTCTTACTATCTTCTCCCTCTTTCCTAAGATTCCCTGCACTCTGCCCAAAGTTTGAATTATCTGTAGCGGGATATAGAATGGCAAAGAAACACTTAAAGAAATGCTCAGTGTCCTTAGCCATCAAAGAAATGCAAATCAAAATAGCCCTGAGATTTCACCTTACACCCATCAGAATGGCTACTAGCAAAAACTCAAGTGACCACACATGATGGAGAGGATGTGGAGAAAGGGGAACCTTCATTGCCGGTGGGAATGTGAACTTGTACAACCACTTTGGAACTCAATCTGGTGCTTTCTCAGACAATTAGGAATAGTGCTTCCTCAAGATCCAGCTATACCACTCCTAGGCATATATCCAAAAGATGCTCAAGTATGCAACAAGGACATTTGCTCAACCATGTTCATAGTAGTTTTATTTGTAATAGCCAGAAGCTGGAAACAACCCAGATGTCCCTCAACTGAGGAATGTATACAAAATTGTGGTACATTTACACAATAGAATATTACTCAGCAATTAAAAACAAGGAAATCATGAAATTTGCAGGCAAATGGTGGGGTCTAGAAACGATTATACTGAGTGAAGCAGAAAGACACACATGGTATATACTCACTTAGAAGTGGATATTAGACATATAATATAGGATAAACATACTAAAATCTGTACACCTAAAGAATCGGTACAGCTAAGCAAGAAGGAGGTCCCTAGGTAAGATGATCAATCCTCACTTAGACAACTGGGATGGACATTGTAAGAGAGAGAAAACAGGAAACAGGACAGGAGCCTACCACAGACGGGGTCTGAAAGACTCTACCTAGCAGTGTATTAAAGCAGATGCTGAGACACTAAACTTTGGGCAGAGTACAGGGAATCTTTTTCTTTCTCTTATTACTGTTTTACACTTTTTTAAAAAAGTATTATTAGGCTAGTAATGATGGAGAGTGACTAGGCCAAAGGCCCTTTGGTAATTCATCCTGACCCAAAACAAGAAGCGGTTATCAGGCATAGATGAGGAAGTCAGGGGTAGGGGGAATACATACATTTCATCTTCAAAAAGGGCACAGTTTTTACAGACAGCCCAACATCTTGTGGGTGAGGTGCAACCAAAACCTAGGAAAAAACCTCCCCAACCAGGGAAAGTTCGATTCTCTACAAGCAGATAGTTTTCTCCAGGCTAGGCAGCTGCGTTCCCACGTGAGTAACACCAGGCTGCACCCCGAGAGGCTTACATAAGCTCTCTGTTCTCCTTCCTTCAAGGCTGCACAAGTACCTGTGGAGACCAGAAGTGTTAGGTGCTCCTGGATCTCCAGTTACAGGCAATTTTGAACCACTCAACATGGGTGAACTGAGCATGTGTTCTTAAACTCAAGCCATTTTATACTCCAGTTACACTCTTACTAAAAGAAGCCCAACACACGTGCTATTCTTTTCCTGTCTAAAATGTGACACTCCCCCCCCCCCGTCTCAAGGATCTCAATATATAGACCAAGGTAGCCTTGAGCATCTGCCTACCTCTTAAAAGCCTGTGTCACTACACATGACCCAATGCATGTTCTTTGCCTCCCCACTCTCTGCTCCGAAGGTATTTCTCTATCCTTTCTGTGTTTCTCTATAAATACAGCTTTTCAAGGTAATGGGAGTTCTTTTCTCTTCACTTCTCCCTTGTGACTTCAGGTCATCTCTTAACTAGTTAACACAGTTGTATGTAACTTTCTCCTATTATTTTGAGTCATTAAAAAACTCTTTGGCAGGTAAGGTGACACACATCTGCCATCCCAGTACTGAGGCAGGGGAATTGTGAGTTTGAGGATCTCCTGAGTTACAGAGGAAGACCTTGCCTCAAAGCCCAGGGCATCCAAGTAAACTCTCCCCATGGAATCTCTCTCTCTCTCCCTGTGTGTGTGTGTGTGTGTGTGTGTGTGTGTGTGCGCTCTCTCTGTCTCTGTCTCTGTCTCTGTCTCTGTCTCTGTCTCTCTCTCTCTCTCTCTCTCTCTCTCTCTCTCTCTCTCTCTCCCCTGACCACTCCCACTTGCCTTGTGACTGCATTTCTTGTTTATACCATCTGCGGTAGAGCTACATGGCTCTGGGCAAGTTCAGGGGAACAGAGGCTAAAACCTTAAAAGGACGAAACAGTTTGGAGCTGCCCTGAGATATGCTAAGGGTTACCCATCTGCTTTTTGTTCTTACTTCTTGATGATGTTCTGATGGAGAGGATGGGTGGAGTCAGGCTGGGGACCGCCTTCCAGTAGCCATTGCTTGGTGAAGTGGCTCTACAGTTCTCTGTAGCCAGATCCTGCAGCAATGCCCGGAAGCTGTTATGTGGATGGAGCAGCACATTGTGTCCTGGGGATGATCCCAACAGCACTTTGGGGTGTGTTTTCCCCAAGCACTTTCCAAATGTTGAGACAGGCAGCTTACCTCTTCTGCGTTGGGGAGGTCTGTATTGAACAGTTCACTCCAGAAGATAGTCATTCCAACTATAAAATGAACAAAGACTTTGAATACCAACAAATATGAGTAGTAATAACGTTAGTAAAAGTAGAGTCACTATGTCTTAAAGACCGAGTGTCGGATCACTTAGGATGAGGGTAGACATGATCTCCCTTTGCAGTTGAAGCTGTTGAGATCAAGGCCACACTTCTAGCAAGCAGTGGATGGGAGCCTTACTGTGTTCACTCTGCAGTTTGTGTGATTCCCCTGCCTTTCCCTTATCGTCAGTGTCACTATGTGTTTCTCCTGCAGATCCCAAGGATGGTAAAAGTCGTTGAAGAAAGTTCACCTTACTTTAAAATCATCAGCCCCAAAGACATTGGGCACAAGGTAGCCCCAGGAGTGCCGACTATATTCCGCATCCTCTTCATTCCAGAGGAGAACAAGGTAACAGCAACATCAGCAAAAATAAAACAAAATAAAGGAATATGTGTTTCCAGCACTCTGTAGTTCAACCCTAGACAGTCACAGGACTGCCAGTGTTTACAGGAGCGTTGGTGATATTAGAAGTGGGCTGTGCTGGTGGTGGTGGTGAGGGTCATATTGGTGGCTCTTGATATTGATAGTAGAATTGGCAATGGTGTTTGGTGGTGGTGGTACTTGTATTTGTCTGGGTTTTGCTGATGGTTTTATTAGTGTGGCAGAACACCTGAGGGTGGGCATGTGTAAAGAAGGGGCTTATCCAGCTCCCAGTCTCAGAGGTTGACACTCAAACAGCACAGCTTTAACTCCAGCAAGCCCGAGCTGCTCCCATAGCTGAATTACCTCATGGTGGATGGCGTCATCTACAAAGGAAACATGGGATGGCAATAAAGGAAGCTACAACTTGCAGAAGGACCAGCAATGACCTCCCCCAGGCTCCATCTCTTAAAGCGATACCACCTCCCAACAGCACCATACTGAAGACCAACCTCCTGCCTATGGATCCCAGAGGACAATCCATGAAGAAAACAGCAGCAGAACTGGTGTTGGCGGTGCTATAGAGGACATATTTATTAGATATGGTGGTGAAAAGAGGGGAGAAAGGAGGTGGACAGGAGGGAAGGGGTGCTGGGCTACTAGCGATGAACAAAGAATCATATGGTGATGAGGGTGTCCTAAGCTGCTAGGGTGTGACAAAGCCTGATTTTGCGGACACTCCCTGCTAGCCTCTAACTCTGCAGGTTTATTCTGTATACAGTCAAAGCCTCATCAATAAAGGAAAGGGATAGTCTGAATGCACTGAGAAAAAGGATAGACTATGGCTTTAGGTGTTTGGGATAGTGGGTCATATATCTTTCCTCCCAGAGTTCTCACCTACTTAGAAAAGAAATCTAAATTCAAATATTGATCATAGCCAATCTCAATCATAACAAAACCATAGCCGGGCTCAAGGCTGAGATGGGGGTTTTCCCAATCTCCACTATCTAATAGATAACTGGACTTACCTTACAGTCTCCCTCAAACACAGCAGGGAATAAAAGGCTAACAGTAGAGACCTGCCTGGTCCACCGAATCCTGTCTGAGGAAGAGCCTGCACGCTAAAGGGATAAGGCCATTTTCTCTCAGCCCCACCTGCAGGCTCTCCCCATCACAGGATCCCAGTTCTGCCTCTAGGGGAAGGAGCAGGAGTCAGGGTGGAAGCATCATCCCCAGGCGGAACTGTTGGTTAGGTTCTTTACGAGCCCAGCTGGAGACTCAGGAAGCAGAAAGAAGGGATTTCACCACCATGTGAAGGAGCTAGAACAAAAACAAACAGACAAACAAATAAAACAAAACAATACTTAAATGGACGTGAACAAAAGGCTTGGCTGACAGCGTAGGTGGTGGTGGTGGGTTTCCAGGCACCCTCCCCCCCTTTCTAAGAAGCGACTGCCTGCGGACAGTTGCCTGGAGAGGAATAACTGTTCTTTTGGTTTTGTTAAAGATAGGGCCACTGATAGGCTCCCTGTGCTCCAGGGGCTGTCCCCACACCTGTGCACATGAGAGCAACACTAAATGGACTTAATGAGTTATTAAAGCAAAATAAAAAGTCATGGAGTTGGGACGAGCATATTGGAAGAGACACGTGAGAACTTGGATGGAGAAATAAAGGGTAGATATGATCGTATTTCATTAGATACATGTATGAAATTCTCAAAAACAAAGAATAAAAAGAGGTTGGCTGTGGTAATGCTAATAGCTGGCACTCTTACCTGCATTATGATGCCTTTAATGTTAGAATCGATAGACGAGCCAGATGAAATAGCTCTGAGCCACTTCCCGGCCACTAATACTTATTGGATGCTGTTAACGCCATTACCCAGTGCTCTCACTTACTAATGTGGACATGGCTCCTTTTCCTGCCTGTGATAGCTTATCACAGGTCACGCTGCTGCTTTGTTCTTGAGCTGTGTGTGTGGAGCCACTGATCTGGATGGTGAGCATTGACACAAGTGAGAAGATAAATCCAGATGGGAGGCTTTCGACCGTGGATTGTTGAATTGGTCTCTACCTGGGCTCTCTGGCTGAAGGTTATCTGAAGAGAAAGAGGCTAGGTGTCAGGTTCTGGCCCTGTCGTTTTGCAGACAGCAGACTGTAAGTCTCTGTGTGGCCTGAGCTGAAAGCATGTTTGATTTGAGGACTTAGAGGTTCCATTCCACCTTTTCTTTGCCTTTCAGGAGAAAATGTGTCTTCTGGTAAGATGGTGTTATACCACCTGTGGGAACCTTAACTGAAAGAGTAACATTTGGGGCTTCCAGAGGAGACAGACTACTCTATAGGGTAACTGAGGAGACAGAATAGTCTGTGGCCTTAGGTGTGTGGATTTCATAATGACTTCAGTCATCAAAACTGTATATTTAATATTTATGCCTTCCCATACACATGAATATCTTACCTTAAAGACCGTGGAATGATAGAAAGGTGAATAGGTGGGTGGTTAGATGGAGCTAGAATGAAGGGATGCTACTTACAGTTGAATCTGGGTGACATAACAGATGTTGGAGTTTGTTACACTATTCTGTTGGCTTGTGTGTGTTTTCCAGTTTCCATACTCAAAAGCTGAATGCTATACTGCTTATGTATATCATAAGTAATGGTTGGAATATGTTTTGTGTATTTTGGCATTTATTTTGTAAACGTGACAGACTAATAATCTAATCAAGGATTCTTGTGCTTAGCTGTAGTTTGTACTTTGTCCTACCCCAGGTGTTGAATTATTCTTTTTGACATGCCATTAATCCAACATTGTATGCCTATCAGAACCCCCTAATTTAAAACAAATTAAATGTTGTTATACTGTTCCTTCCTTTAAATATTTAATGTCATGGAAGGTGACAAACATGTACAAGGAGGCATGATGAGACTAATGGCTACCCCAGTATAGGGGGAGAAGAGGATTTTGTGTCTGAATTGGCTATAGGTGATAATCTGGTTTCCAGAGCTCCTCTTTCTAAAGATGGAGTCAGTTTCTTCTGCTGCTTCCAGCCGTGTCCAGTGGTCAGTATCCCACTCAGCCTTACTGCTGGGAGGCTGACAGGGCCTCTGCATAGAATGATGAGCTAGGTTCAGCCATGCTGTCGTCCCTGCTGTTCCAGAAGGCAGCAGAGGAGAAGCGAAGCCAGGTTTGTTTTAGGAAAAAGTCAATCATGCCACTGAGTATCACTCTTTCCACAGCTGGTCAAATGGACAGTCAAAGGGTTCACGCCATCTTGCCTCTGTGTCCCCTCCTGGTCTGCTCGTTCTCCATACTCTTTCATGCCCCTCACGCCTGGAGGGTCTGATATGTAAATTGCAGCATGCCACATTTAATAAGCTCACCCCTCTTTCATTTGGATTTTCAGCACCCGTGTATATTAGCACATTGAAGATGATAATGCAATTTGCATTCTCCCCTGTCATCTATTGATCGGCTTCCTGGCCATGGCACTTGCAAAGAATGCCAAATACTCAGATAACAGGTGCAGTCAAGTCACTTTGACTTTCCTTATCTCTTCCCATGCAGAATTTTAAAAAACACTAGCTATGTTATTAGTGTGTATCATACACCATGGAAGCATAGTGGTCTGTATTATTATCAAATAGCACCAGGGAATTCTGGAGCCTGTCATTAATTTTTCTTGACCTCTTAAATTATAATCTTTATTACTAAATGAAGTTGGAAAAATATTAAGCTTTGGTCAGAGGGAAACATGGACCGCCAACTTAGATTCAAGAGAACACGTTTATATAGGGCAGCAATGTGAGACGGCAGCAGTATTTGGAGGAGGAAATGTGAATGGAGTTTTAATAATCGTGTTTAGATGGGACCAGAATGAAGGCGCATTAATTATGGTTAAGCCTAGGTAGTGGGTATATTGGCACTTGTTTTGCTATTCTGTTTCCTCTGTGTATGTTTAAGGGAAAATACCCAATCAGCTGTTAAAATGGCTTTCTTATGACATTTAATACATGTCTCAAGAAGGGCAGAAAACATAATCATATTTTATGTGCCTTAGATGTATAGTAATCATAAACCTTATTGCCAGCACTTTGACTTAAAGTGTAGATACCGTAAAATCTCCCAGGAGTGGAGTCTCATGTCACCTACACTAACCTGGAACTCAGTGTGTAGCTGACCATCACTTTGAC
>CM053744.1:45768444-45795236 GCA_028658305.1 Pachyuromys duprasi
ACCTTCTGGACTAAGTGAATGTCATTTGATCATCAGGCTAATAAGAATCTTAGGCATTCTCTGTGTAGCTTCAGGATTCAAGCAAACATGAAAGACTAATAATAGTCTTTCACTCACTCAGTGTATTGTTGGAACCAGAGCACAGTGGCTAATGAAACAAGTTTGACCTTCATGTAGCTTGTGTTCCACAGGAAGCAGAATGCTGCCATAGACTTTAGGGTCAAATATTGACATGATAGACAGAGATGGGGACTCTTCTCCTTCAGCAGGAGGGTGAGGGAAGGGTCCTCAGCTGAGGTGACATTTAGGTACCAAGTTAACACAAGCTGTCCAAATGCCTATGGGAAGAGTCTTCTGGGAGAAGGGACAGAAAGCTTAGAAGCCCTGTGGCAGAAACGCACTGGCCAGGAGCTCAGGGGAATGCCACAAGGCACATGCGGCTGCAGCAGAGGAAGCTGCTGGAAAAAGCGAAGGGGAAGAGGCTTTCTACCTCTTGGAGAAGCTTGGAGAAGTCACGAGATAGGAAGTTGCCATGAAACCTTCACGATTTTTATGATGATGATGATGATGGAAGCTGGTACCATCTGTAAAGCTAGGGAACTTAGGGACTGCCGTCGTGGAGATTTCAAATGACCACTGCATGGCTACTCCGGCTCTGTCTGTCTGCTCCTTGCCACACTGGACTTTGAATCCATACATCATATTATTTCAACTAGAAATACTTCAACATCTGTCTCTAAAGACAAGAACCTTTTAGGATGTTAATAAGATCATAATACCACCAAAAACATAAACATAACCATAGTCCCTTAATATCACCAAATCCCAGTCAGTATTCAGGTTTCCCCAACTGAGTCTGTTTAAATCAGGGTTCAAGTGAAGGCTGTTCACTGATCCCCAATGATTTAGAGTGAATGTCTGTCCTCTGTGACCTATAAACTTGTGGGTAGGACAGAGCCTTGATTGGATTCGTGATTTCTTCTGAGAGCCTGTCACGAGTAACAGGTGTTTGCTGCTGCATCACTTCAGAAGGTGCATCTGTTTCTAATGTAATTCAGTGAGGGTCGTCCCTCATCATCCAGGTTTCACTGTGTAGACCAAGCTGATCTCAAACTCACAAGGATCCTTCTGCCTCTGCTCTGAGTGCTGGGATGAAAGGCCTGTACCTCCGTGCCTGGCAACTTCTAACACACACACATACACACACACACACACACACACACACACACACACAGAGAGAGAGAGAGAGAGAGAGAGAGAGAGAGAGAGAGAGAATTAGCTGACAGTGGCTAATAACATGTCCATCACATTACTATAGCCATTTTATTTGTAGTAAAACAATTTACAATCTAATCTGAGTGATTTTTAAGCACTGCACTCATCTCTTGCCAGTAACGCAATACCACAGAACAAGTAAGTTATTCAGAAGAAAGATTTATTTTTGAGCCCCATTCTGAACCAATTTGGCCATGACCTTCTTACAGGGGAAGTCCCGAGGCAGATGTCTGTGTGTTCAGGTCTCTGTCTTCTTACAAATCCACCAGAAACTCAGCCATGGGGACTCTAGATCTTATCCGGTACTAGTCGCCTCCTGAAGACCCAGACTGTAACACCAGAGTTGGATTTCAATCCTCCTGCAATCGTAGAACGGGGATTAAAGGTCACCACATGAACCCTCAATGTGGGACACACACATATATAAACCATGGTGGGTTGCTGTATCAAGCATAACTATTGACCACAGTGTTTATACTGAGTACGGATCTGAACTCACTTCCCATCCAGCATTTCTCTGGCCTCTGATGACCACTGCTCTGTTCTTTTCTTCTATGAGTTTGACTGGTTTAGATCTCCTACAGACAGGAGATCATATGATCTTTGTCTTTCTGCATCTAGTTTATTTCATTTAATGTAATATTCCCTGGGGTTAGCCATATTGTCGTGGATGACAGACTTTTCTTCCTTGCATAGTACTCCATAGTATGTATGTGTGTGTGTGTGTGTGTGCATATATATATATATGTGTGTGTGTGTGTGTGTGCATTTGTTATATTTCCTTTATTTGTTCACCCATTGTTCTACACTTGTGTTGAGTCCCTGTCTTGGCTGTTCAGTGACTGTGAGCATGTAGCTCTTGGGTCAAGTGGTGGATCTTTATTTATTTATTTATTTATTTACTTACTTACTTATTTATTTATTTATTTATTTATTTATTTATTTATTTATTTATTTATTTTTGAGACAGGGTTTTTCTGTGTAGCTTTGGCTGCCCTGACCCTAGTTCTGTAGACCAGGCTGGCCTTGAACTCACATAGATCTACCTGCTTCTACCTCAACAGTGTCCAGAGGAGTGTACATTTTAACTAGATTCACTGCTACCAAAAATGGGAGACTATTATATTTCCCAGCCTGCTTTGCTGCAGTGTATGTCTAGGTACTGGCTGATGAGTGGACACAGCAGGACTTCCAAGGTTCATACTTGGAGACAGCTAATGCAGCAGGAAAGTGCTCTCTTCTGACCTCTGCTTTCCTTCTTCTGGACTTCAGCTTGACTGGAAACAGCTCCCCTGGGGTCACACTAGCCCATGAGATGACATTGAGGAAAGACCAGTGAAACAGAATGGTAGAAAGGAATTAGGAAACCGTGCCTCACATGACTGTTTACACACCCTGTCAATGTGGCTCTTACTACCTTGTGTTTTGTTTTCCTACTTATAGAGGTTTGCAATAGTTCAGGCAGCTGAGGCAGGTGGTTCGGACTAAGGTAGTTACACTAAAGGGGAGTTAAGGATTTGTATTAGAGCCGTCAGGATCTGGATAAAGAAGTGAGTTAGAAAATGAGTCTCATTTGTCTCAAAGTTTTGGTCAGTAACTGAAAAGATGATGGTGCCATTTTCTGAGATGGGACAAGGATGGGAAAGCAGGCTTGCAAGACTGACAGGAAGGTGGAGAATCAAGAGTTAAGTGAGGATGCTGAATTGTCTGTTGGGCTTGGAAAAGACATTAGTGACCTTGGCTTGAGGAGTTTTTCTGAAATGCTGGGTACAGGTGCCAAGATGCTTCAGAGAGAATGCAAAGTGAGGAGGTAGGGACACTGGGTCTAAATTAGCACTAGGAAGGAGTTTTGCTACAAAGTCATTTTTAAAAGGGAGAAAATAGGTGCAGTTTTAAAATATGTAATATGAGGCTGTGCAAATGTGATTGTAAGCTGATGTGTGTCTATTGAGTTAAGAAGGACACCTAGAGATTTAGGGCAGCCCTGGAGTGACAGAAGGGTTGTGGTCTGGTGTAGGAGAGAGGTTGGTCCTAGGAACAGGGTGAAGGCAGAGGGCACGTGGATGCGGGGGCAAATGCAGGTTACTGGCAGGGGTTAGGATCAAGCTTCTTGGAGCTTAAGAGGAAATCACTTGTCGTAATGCATAATAATATTCACATGGATTAAAAATAAATTCACATTTTCATTTTAGAGAAAACATCAAATAGTTAAAATGAATCCATACATCCCATCTCTCTTTTCACACCCGAGGTCCGAAGTCATTCTCTCTTACTAGATGGAGGAATGTAGCTGCCTCTAGGATGCTGAGACCTCAGCTGGACCACGATGTGCTACCAGAGCCCGGGCCAAATCCAAGATATCTGGCCAGTCCCATTTTTAAACTCACTGGGATTTCTAAAGCAAGGAATTCCTTCGGAGGGAGAATCTGAGATCAAGAAGCTACTATCTAACAAATACCTGCCAGGAGCCAAGGAACTGAGCGGGTTATGCAGGGGTGCCATGGGTGGAATGGGCTAATTCCAATCAGATCTGGTTTCACTCTATTGCCATTTTCCCCAACACACTTAGCAGTGGAGAAAAGGGAGAGAGGGGATGGGAGGATTCCACTACATTGGCCTTGCCCTTGACATATAGTCATTGGTTGGAGTTGAAGACATCATTTCCCTCAGCCGAGTCTTCAAAGGAAAGAATTCCGGCCATGTTTGTTTTCTGTGGGGTGGGAGGAACTGATGTAAAAGTCAGGGTTCATCCTTTTCACCCCCAGAGAGTCAAATCTTCCCTGCTAGTATTTTCCTGCTATTTTTAAGATTTGAGGAGTGGGGGGGGGCACGGAGTGTAGGGTTCAGAAAGAAGGCCATCCAGAGAGTGCTATTACTGGGGATAGCCTTTCAGAATGTAGAGTGACTTGTGACTGAGTCTGTCAGAGAAGAAGAGAAAGAGCTTGGAACAAATGCCCCACCTTTGGTGACCTGGTTGCTCTGTATCTCAGGACAGGGAAAGGATTCCATCAGCTGGGGCAGGTGTTCCCAAGTCCTCATGTGTGAGTTCACACAGTAAAGCAGTAAATGATGGCATGTTACATAAACTAATACAGTTATATTATATGTTATATGCCTAATACATATTGGAGTGTGTTTTAAAGGAACTGTTCAAAAATTGTCTTGTTCTTTTCTGGATGTGGGAATCAACTAAATCAAGGGGGTGGGGGGAAAGCCTAATTGTGATTCCAAAACATCCCTATTACTATGTCAATCAGCCTCGTCAGCATTGCTATATGCCTTAAACCCCTTAGAGAGCAAGACATGAGACATGCATCTAGAACTAAAATCAGAGCACCCCAGGATGGCCCCTGAGCCTTGCTTGGCAGCACTTCTCGATGCTTTAATTAATAGTCTCCCAACCGCTTTCCAGTTTGTAATCCCCAACAAAACCTTTGCTGGCTGGGCTTGAGTACCTAAGGAGGTAGAGGTAAACGAGAGCAATACCACCTCTTTAGGATTCTGCTCTCATCCGACTAAACAGTTGTATGAGTAGATTCTAAAGGCTTTCCTAAGATCAAATACTTTGGTGTAATTTGTACTTCCTTATGTCTGGCTGTCATAATTCCCAAGTTTGGCTTTGCCATCTGAAAAGCAAAATCAATTGCAAAGCTAAGAGCCCAACAACTTAACTTGAATACACTTTGACAGAACTGTTCATTAATTCTTATTGCACACGCCTACCTGAAGACTTTATGTTCACAGACTCCCTTGCCAGGAACACCCTGTTCCCGGATCTCCCCCACTTAGCTCCTTTTGCATTTCAGCTCTCCATCCAAAGGTTGCCTCCTCCGGGAGGCTCTCTTGGTTATTTAAGACTAACCAGTCCCTTCCCACAGCAGCATTTGCCTTAGTTACTTTTCTGCTATGATAAAATACCACATTCAAGGCAACTTACAGAATGGAGGGTTTATTTGGGACTATTGTTCCAGAGGGATAAGGTTCCATCACAGTCACTGTCAGGGAGGCATGGCAGCAGGCGGGCACAGCAGCAGGCAGGCATGGCCCCTGGAGCAGGAAACCGAGGGCTCGCACCTTAAACATTAAGCATGACGCAGAGAGAGCAGACCATGAGCTCTCAGAGCTCACCGGCAGTGATATACTTCTTCCAGCAAAGCCACACCATCTAAGCATCCCCAAATAACACCACCAACTTGGGGCCAAGTGTTCAGCTGCCTGAGACTATGGGAGATACTTCTGACTCTAACTACCAGAGCTTTGGGCAATTATTTTATTTTCTCAGACCCCTCACTGTGCTCTGAACATAACCTTGTCCTATCACTAGGGTCGTTTCCAGTATCGCCATTATTATCACATCAACAACACCAGTGAACATGCGTTGACCAGTCACTGAGTGGCTTTCACCCAGCATTGGGTTCAATATGTGAGGTTAATCCTGACAGGTCTTATTTATGGAGAACTTCCTCCTTGACAGACACAAACTAAGTGAGCATGTTAGCTCTCGGTTCAGTATCGTCTACTGCCTGAGACTACTGTGGTGGCCTCCTACTGACCTGTCTTTCTCTACTAAAGTCTCCTCAAAGTCCAGTGCCTACATGGTGGCCAGTGCGTTCCCTAAGCTATAAATTGGGCTGTGTGTGTGTTGGGGGGATCATATTCCCACACTGTTAATGCTTCCTGTCACCCGCAGGTCCTGCCACTGGCTTAAAAGAGGCTCTGTGACCTGCCCTTCCTGCCCCCACCTTCTCTAGGTCCCTAACTTCTTCTCCTGCCTTGTTTCCCCATGCTTCCCCCAGAGAGCCATTCAGCCACAGCTCATCTCTCACTCTGGTCTTGGCTGACATGCTTCCTGTTTGCGAAGGTCCTTCATGGCCTCCTTCCCACAAGTATTCTTTTAGCCACACTTTATTTACTTGTAGTTTATTTGTGTATTTTTCATTCACCACTATCCAATGTTGTATTTGTGATTGCCCTTCATTCAAAAAATACTCATTGAATGTTTGCAGAGTCCAGGCTGTGAGGTATTAGTTCTGGATGCCCAGAAGTCAGTGAGTTGTGAGAGCTGAGCCTAGATGGAGCAGACAGTGAGGTCTCGGTGTGAGAGTGGACAGCTGTACACATCTTCACAAGACGAAGGAAAAACGTCCCAGGAGGAACCAGAAGGAAGCAAGGTGTAGATGGACCAAACATCACGTGTGGGGGCCCTGAGTGGGAATGAGGGACTGTGGCTGCAGAGATGAGTGCGCAGGGCAGACAGGATGTGGCTGGGGGGGGCGGTGGAGGTCTCACTGTGGAGGTCTCCTCACTGTGGAGTCCTGGAGAGCATCCAGCCCTCAGCCTGGCTGACCTTGAGCAGAGGCACTATCTGAACTGACTTACACCTTAACTGGATTTCTCTGGCCCTTGCATGGAAATGGACTTTGAATGAGGAGGGTCCCATTAACCCGGGAAAAACTGTAGTGCTAGGTTCAGGGCGGCAGGAAGTGTTTGCACTCAGAATATTTCTTGCAGGAAGGCTGAGCTCTCTCACGTCTCAGGAATGCACTGACTGAGGCTAGTTTGGTTTGGCCCTGGGTAGGATATCCAGGCTCTCATCCTGTAGCAGGGTAGACCAGACTTGCTCACACGACAGTAGCAGGGTCCCAAGAGCACGACTAGAAATATCAAAATCTTCTGGAAGCTTCGGTTCAAAATTAGCACAGCACGTGGTCCTTTCTATTGTTCAAAGCAAGGAGTTCAGTGACAGCCTTCACTCCTGACGGATGAGTGCAGAGCCCTATTACAAAGAACATGAATGTGAAGAGACCCTTCATCAGAATCACCAGTCCAAACATGTGAGATGGAAGAATAAATAGGGTTTAGAAGCAGGTGTGTTCAACCTATAGCCAGTGGCCCTAATATCCCAGAATAAACTCTGTGTTGGGAGAAGTTCTTCCCTGGGAAGACATAAACAAGGCCTACCCCAACAACAAATCAGAACACAGTTCCTCCACCAAAGATAACCAATGAGTTTTTTCAGGATGAGTTGCCTACAAAAGTGTAAGAAACCCCCAAACAGCTGTACTGGAAAGACTTTGCTCAGCATGGATGATTTTCCCTTCTGTTAATCTTACCTAGCCTAGCTACTCCAGCTCTTCTCTGAGGTCATGGGGCACATGCAATTAGGCAGAATGTCTGGGAGAAACAGCTGGTATCTGAGGTAAGGTCCAGTGACTCTCCAGCTCCTCCTCCTATGACAGCTATCAGCAGTCCACAAGCCTGATGGTGTTGGTTTCTCGCAATCAGGCACCAGGGAGCCAATGAATATGGTAGCTGTTTCACACAGAAGACCACACTCTACAACACCACAAATGTACCCCAACACAGTTTTACACCACAGTGTCATATCATGATGCCAAAAGTTTTAACACCCCTTGAGGAAGGCAGACATGAGGGACTAGTAGCAATCTTTTAATCTAAAGAATACTGTGCCTTGACCTTCATCATCCCCCGCCTCACCTCACAACCATCAGAGAAACATGAACTCCAAGCTCCTATACTGGCTTACAGGTTTTGACACTAGACCTGCCCTCCTCTCTCAGCAAGAAGAATGCCATTGAATGAAAACACACCTCTGCTTGCACAATGCCTGTCATAATCCCTAGCTTTCCTTCCACAGTGACCTTGACTATGTTGGTGTCCCCACAAATAATGATCATGCCCTTCCCTGGCAGGATTATGCCCACATGTTGACCTGTATCACCGAAAGAGAAAAGTTCATTGTGCCCATCAAAGCTAGAGGTGCTCGAGCCATCCTGGACTTCCCTGATGAGCTGAATTTTTCCACTTGCCCTGTGAAATACAGCACTCAGAAGATTCTGCTGGTCCGAAATATTGGCAACAAAGACTCCGTGTTCCGCCTGAGAACTCAAAGGTACGCATTCCTGCAGCTCTTGCCTTTGATTGATTGCAGCTAACTCTGGCTGGCACAAGTAATTTGCTAGAACAGCATTGGGGGTGGGGGGTGCTTGTTACAGCTGCAGCTGTAGAGCTAAGAGACCTCGTTGATGAAGATCAGGCTGTGTCTTCTTCCTGAAGGGACTGAACAGTTCAGGCTTACTTACTATCTATTTCTTACCAAATTTTACCTTCTTAATATATAGAATCACCCATGGGAATTTCTAAGTAAACAGACTTTTTGACCAAAAATTCTTTTGGCTAGGTTAGTTTGCTATTGATGATCTACCAGATTATCATACATTTAGTGACTTCAAACAATGTAAATTGATAATCTCAACATTGCAGTAGATGTCAGCAAGCCATTATCCTTTCTGGAGGCCTGTGAGGAGAACAGACTCCTTAGGCTTCCTCAGATAGCAGCCTCCATCCCTGGGCCAAATCCCCAAGCAGATTTCCTGGGGGTCTCAGACCTATCTTCCTAAGGAGTCCTATACCAACCCCCCACCCTCAAAAGAAATCTGACTTTGATAATTTTTTAGGGGTTGAATAAAATTTCACATCATGTGATTTAGTTCAGCATAGCAAAAATTACAAGGAACATGGAAGAGCCAGGTATCTGTCAAGTCACAGAACAGATTGCTTAACTCTGTCCCAGAGAGAACTTCAGGAAGTCGTGGCCTGGTTCAGGCTATGGGATTGGACTTAAAGTTACAAGTCCATGTTCTAACAGTACTCCGTATCTGTGTCTATGAAATGTTACATGGTGAGAAGGAACTGAGTTCATAGGTACAGATAAGACTAACAATTAGCTGACCTTAAAATGGGACAGAGTCAAGCCATGTATGGTAGCACACACCTTTGATCCCATCACTTAGGAGGCAGAGGCAGACAGATCTCTGTGAGTTTGAGGCCTGCCATTTCTACATAGTGAGTTCCAGGCCAGTCAAGGCTATGTAGTGAGACTTCGTCTCAAAATAAACAAACAAACAAAAAGGGACCGATCAACTTAGGTTCACTGGGTAGGCCCAAAGTAACTAGAAAAAAATAGAGCAGAGTTCAGAGTTACATTTGCATAGAGAACTCAGCCTGAGACTACTGGCTTTGAAGAGAGAGCCAGTGGCTTTGTGAGAGAGGTTGTACCAAGGACAGAAGGTGATGGAGTTTGGTTTTAATCTGGAATTTTATTGAGTTTCTAGACCCTGTGGAATAATATAAAGTGAGGCTGTCTCTGCTCTCAAGGGACTTTCCTAAAGCAAATCTGGTAGCATGCTTTAATCCCTGGAACCTATCTAGATATGGTTGGAGAATATTTATTCTACATAGCTGTCCTCTGGCCTTCACATGAATGCCATGGCATACATGAACACAAATATATACTAGTAATAATAAGCAAACACAAATAAATAAATAAATATTTTAAAGATGAAAAAGAAGCATTTCTTATGGGCATATGGATGGTGTTTGAGGGGTTGGGAAGATGGCTTCAGGGTTTAAAATGTGTGTTAGGTTTCGGTTCCCAGTACCCACTTTGGGTGGATCACCACCACCTGAAAGTACAGATCTAGGGTATCACAATGCTTCCTTCTGGTCTCTGTGGACACTGTACTTATATGCACAGACTATCCTTTCCTCAACATGCATATTCACACAATGTAAAATGAGTGTGAAAATGGTGGTTATCAGCGTGGGGGGGGTCTTAAAAGCAATGATGACCCAGAGAAGAGGCAGGAGATCAAGTGTTTTCCTGCGACTTACGCTTTGAGAGCTCATTTTCAGAAGGGCTTTCTTTGTAGAATCCTCTTCTTGCTTGAAGGATACATGTCTCCTGAGGGGTTGTTTTCCTCCACATAGCCACATCCACCTTTAGCTCCCTTACTTTCTTCTTGCCCCTGTTGGCTTCTGCATGCTCATTGGTGCAATATAAACTTCTGCAGGCACACACATAAACATATCAATAAAATATTTAAAACTTAGCATATTGATATTTTTATATGTAAGGAAGTTATCCACTATGAAAAAAAAAACCAGATGCAGACAGAATATCTTCCTGGACTGGTTGGCTAATTCTTATGTTTTTCACCTACCAGTTCCTTACACATTAGATACATGTAAATGCCAATCCAAACAAAACAAAACAAACCCCGCATTCAACAGTGTAACGTTGCTGAAAAAGAGTTACAGCATTTCCATTCATTTAACCATTTAACTTGAACAAACCATCATATTTTTCCTGACAGTAATTCTGGGTTAAAATGAGGAGTAAAGTCAGTGACCAATGGAGAATCATGAGCATTAGAGATGCTGGTCCAACGTTCCCACTTTACAGCTAAAGGTTTCCTTCACTGTGTGGGTCATGGCCTTCCTAGCCTCCTGCATCATTGGATTCCACTGTGTCTGACCATGCTTCACCAGAAGGAGACTAGAGGACAGGATGAAAGGCACTGGGGTGTTTCTCCTCCCTCTCCATCTTCATCTGAGACCCATCTCCACTGTGGTCCCAGCCACCATCAGATTGGCCTGCCACGGTTCCAGCTTCTCCTGCCTCTAAGAGCTGATAGCACTGCTTCCTCCTTCCTTTCGCTTCCAGCCTAAGGGCAGGAATATCTTAACTGCTATTAGCCATCCCTCACTCTGTTAAGGTGGGTTTCTCAGTGTGCCCATCTTTTGTATAGCCAAGTCTCTCAAATCCCCCCTTTGAAAATTCCATTGTTTTCCTCTTCACATTCTTTATGAAATTGTAGCTTCATGCCTTTCCACAAAACTGACGATTTGCAACCGCATTGCCAGTGCAGTGAACTGCCCGAAATCCTTCCAGAAATCCCTTGTCTGAATTAGCTACAGTTGGCTTCTGTTGTTTGCAACTGAGACTCCTCTTGACTGCAGGGAGCAGAGCAGTGCTTGGGTTTATAATTTGTTGTTAGATCTGTGGATCAGACTCTCCGCAGAGATCCCCAGTAGGGGGTCCTTTCTAAAAACCACTCAGGTGTTTCTGCCCCCCCCCAGACAGAGTGTCCCTGTCAACAGATACAAAAGAGGTGGGAAGGGGTAGCTGTTGGGGACTGTCATGTCAAAAGCCTCACCTCTTGGTCTGAACACTTTCAGGTACAGGATACAATGAAAAACAATATCTTATGGTAAATTCTATTTAAAAACAGATCTTGCTTTTTCCCCCTCTCATATATATGATGATTTAACTCATTTCTATGATGATTAGGTTTATATAAATGATAAAAAGAAGACTTTCCTCGAGCATCTGTGAGCTTCTCAGATGCAAGAGTTGTATCTGATTCCTTCATCTGTATGTGCTCAGCATCTAGCAAATGTCTAGAATAAATAAGTGCTCAATAAATGTTTATACGATGCCTGCCCAGCAATATATCACATAGGCAAAGCTGTAATTGTAAACCTCCACAATAACTTAAACTAAAAATACATGTTCCAAAGACTATAAAAGGAGCATAATGGCTTCTGCACTAATACAAGGAGCTGCGTCTGCTATAAAATAGAGAGAGAACATAAACAGTTACCATTCAGCTTTATTACAAATTTGACCTAGAACTCTGGCAGGTCACACAATAACTTTGGCTATTAAAGTGGGATTAATACTATTAAATACTTTGGCTATTAAAGTGGGAAGTGGATGAGAGAGGATTGAGAAGCAACTTAAAGTCCGAAAAGTTCAAGTTAGAAGCAAAATAGCTCAACCGTGGGGTTGAAAAGGTACTGATATGATATTCACTAATATACCAAGGCCAGATTCATGGGTTTTCAGAAGACCATAATTAAGAATCTGATATTAATGATGGTGTCATATCAAAACCAAACAGTTTAACAGACAGAACCTGCCTTAGGCCCCCGGAGGATTACCACTTTTCACTTTCTTTGTAAGAGTGTTCCCTGACATTTGATATTTCGCAGGCAGTTCAGCCTGAAGGCCTCTAGTAAAATGAAGTGCAAAATCAAATTACAGGCAGTGATTAAGCACCACCACCTAACACACACTGCCCAATTAGCATCTGATTTATTGAGAGAGCTTGGGCAGCTCCAAGCGGCAAAGGCGATCCCAGGTGACTCTTCTCACTGCTGAAGAAGTTTAGTGTAATCTAAAACTAATAATTAACATGCAGCGAAAGTATCCATTACCGCTCTATAGAATCTGGACTCCTGCAGGTCCCAGAGACCCGACCCTTGTGTCACCTTCTGTACAGGAGATTAGCTGAGGCTCTGAGATAAGAGAACCTCCAATTCATTTATTTCAAAATGTTCTTTTGCTACTGAGATGTATTTGAGAGGAAACTGAAAGTGCGGGGGTGGGGGGTGGGGGAAGAAGATAGCATCAGGTAAAGAGCCAAAGATAGAAGTCACTGTCCTGTTATTCTCAAAGCCAGGAAACTGGGCCCCATCCTCTGGAGTCAGAGTCTTAAAGAGCCTGAAGGGAGGACCTCAGACTGGAAGACTCCTCATTTTTGGCTTCTGAGTGTTTGCTCCTTTTCTATTCCAAGACATTGTAAAAGTTAATGAATGATGCTAAATGTTTTCTTGGTCTTTGCGATTTGACTGTGGGCTAAGGAGTGCAGCTCAGTGCAGGATGCTAGTCTAGCATGTGCAAAGGCCCGAGGTTTGAGTCCCATAGTATTTTATTGTAATTCCTTCTAGCCACCTGTTTTTGTATGGTCCTCTGGTTAAAGAATGGTATGGGTAGCAGAGACATAGATCTCAATGTAGAAAAGGCTTGGGGTGGATAGAAAGTGCCCAGCTTGATGGCAAATCTCACTCCCCTCCCCATTTCTGCCTGGTTTGGGCAACTATAGATACCTTCCTCACTCTTGGGGGACCACCTATTTTGTCATGTTTAAAAGTCAAATGGTTACCTACTTACCCAAGGTGTTTTGAACGAGTTAGAAGTTTGGTATGTGTAGAACAGCTCCATAGTAGAATGTGTGCCCCAGCCAGGCCCTTCCACCTGGTCCTTCCTGCTTCTGCTTGCAGTTGACCTTGCACTGGAATCCACATGCATGGCTTCTTCTCTCAGTGGGTAAGAACTCCTCAGCAGAAAGGAGGAAACTGGAATTTTCAGGAACAAACCCTACAAGCAGACCAACTCAGCGGCTGCAGTATTCTCTTTGACCTCGAATCTGAGCTGTGATCAGTGATAACCGAAGGGGTGTTACATGAGGGAAGTGGTGCATTTTTGGATAGGATCCTGACAGTCCCGGTTGTCTATGCAAGAGGCACTGTCTGTTTGGACAAGCAGGAGCAGTGCTTGGGGGACTTTGTAGGTAAAGGGAGCAAAACTTACCACCTACCCCACCCCAGCTGACTGGGAGTGTGGCAGGTGTATAGGGGGTTAGGCACATATGAAAGAATGTGTGTAATCAGGATGCCAAAACCTGGGCAGGAACAAATTGTATGTGACTTTGAATACTGGAGGTTTGACCTTTATTGCGCAGATCACAAGGCCCAGTAATGGTGTTTAAGCAGGAGACTAATAGAATGTGGTGTGTGTGTGTGTGTGTGTGTGTGTTACAGTCTCCCCAGAGCTGTATGAAGGTGAAAGGGGCAGTGATAAAAGTTCGAACCTAACAACACAGCTGAGTGTATCTTTCCATTCCTCTCCCAGCCTCGCTGGAATGCTGGTGAAGATAAAATAACAGTAACAGAGAACATTAGCATTATGCAGTACCCCACGTGCCAGACATCACCCAAACACTTCACCTGTATTTGACCCCCCCTACTCCACGATGTAACCTTATCAGGCAGGTACTGCCTTGACTCACTTCCTAGATAAGAAAACTGAATTAAATAACTCGAGCTCACTCAGGTCAGTTTAGAAGCAAACAACTCCAGGGTACCCTACAGTGATGCCAACAGCTCCCTGCAGAGCTGGTATCATGAGAACCAGAAAAGGAGAGAGAAAGGAAGATCAAGGAATGGAAGAAGAGATCCAAATGGGGGTGGGGAGTAGGGACAGCAGAGAAAGCGAACAGGTATTATCACTGGAGGCCACAGAGGTCCTAGTAAATGATCTCAGGTACCACCTAACGCGACTCTTGTGTCTGTTCTGTACCCTCCTGGCAGAAAGCTTAGGTCCTCAGAAACTGAGTTCATTATCTACAGGCAGATTTAAAGGGGTGATGATTCTAAATGCTGTTATCTTAGAAGTCAGTACTCAGAAACAGCTCAGCCTGTCAGCTACACTGCCCAACACATTACTTTGAAAAATTAGCAATTTAAAGATGTGAAATAGACCATGAAAATAATTAAATGGGCTGGATCTCCTGTTTAGAAGGAAGAGCTCTACGAGTTGTTCAAAGTGCTTGTTGATCAGGTCCCCTTGCTATTTTCTGCCGGACCAGTATGTGAAGCTATCTCCCACTGCTCAGAAGCACCCCCGTGTCTCCAATTCTATTTCCAAGATGCAGAACTTGCTCTATTTACCTTCACCTTCTGTGTTGTCTTCCCTCTTCCACTGCGCATGCCCAGGAAGTTGACCTCTGTGCTGGCGATCAGTAGGCCTCTTGGCTTCTGGTTGGATTCAGCCAACAGGGGAGTGTAGGGTCAGTTACTTTTCATGAAACCATCACAAAACACCTGCCAGAGATAACTTAAGCAAGGAAGAACTGATGTTGCCTCAAGTCTTTTATGGCAGAGAGAGAAGGGAGGGCCAAGACTCTTCTTGTTTGTTTTGTTTTTCGAGACAGGGTTTCTCTGTGTAGCCTTGGCTGTCCTGAACTTGCTTTGTAGACCAGGCTGGCCTCGAACTCACAGAGGTCTGCCTGCTTCTGCCTCCCCGAGTGCTGGGATTATAGCTGTGTGTCACAGCACCCGGCTCAGAGCAAGACTCTTCAGAGCGCCGTGGTGGACACACTTTGCTGGCCTCTTCCTTCTCTCCTCTTTATCTCGGGTCCCTAGCCCGTGGGACAGTGCCGCCTGCCTTTAGACCAGGACTTTTGGCTTTTAGTCAAGCCTCTGCGGAAGTGCCCTCACAGACTTACCTAGAAGTGTACCTCAGTAGTCTGCTCGGTGATTTAAAGCCTCAAGTCAACTTGACAATGAGACTAACCATCACGGTATCATCTGGTCTGCTGTCACTGCCCAGCTTCCTAGGCTGTCTGCCTCCTTTCGCTCCCCAGGCAGCCTTCTCTTGGGGTTCCGGTTCAGGTTTCTAAGGCCTCCACCCCTTTTTCATGACTTCTTGGGCCTATAGATGGTAGCAACTGTTAAGAACCCTAAGATCTTGCATCATCTCTTGGAGTTCTCTACACTCCTCCCATTTTCCTAAAATCGAACCTTGGTAGGTGTTCCTAGTACGAATGTGCCATCACTTTCCTTTCGGAACTCTGATACAGTTTTCCACTATTAAGACCCTCCCGCCTCTGAGCTCTCACTGTGCTTGACTCGAACCCCCTGAAGGCAGTATGCTTTTACAAACAACAGTATTTGCATACAGGTTTCAGTCTATCCATTACTGCAATCCCAGAGGCTTGAGGGCAGGCTTTATCGATTTTATTTCCAGCAGGAACACCACGCAAATAAAACAAGAACGGAAAGATAACAATACAAGCAGGAACGCGGCCGTTCCTGTTCAGTCTCTTGCCTTTCTGACCTCCTACTGTTATCTTAACATTAAAACAACTTCTTTCACATTAGGGGAAAAATCATGCAGGAACTCGGATGTGAGCTGTCTGCTCTGACAGTGTCTGCACATGTCTTGCAGGCCTTTCTCAATAGAGCCAACGGTCGCCATTCTTAACGTGGGCGAGTCCATGCAGCTAGAAGTTGACTATGAGCCTCTGAATGTGGGCAATCACAGAGAAAAACTCATCGTGTCTTACGATACAGGTATGCTTGGTTTTTTGTTTTGTTTTGTTTTCCTTTTGACTTTATTCTACATACTACAAAATGGCAAATGGAGAAATGAGGACCCTGAGATGCGTTAGGGCAGCATGAGCTTGAATTAAGATCCGAAAAATAAAGAGCCCAAAATATGAATGTTTCTAACAGAAATGATGCCAAGTCTCATAGAATCCACAGCTAATCAATCAATCGGCTGCCCCACACTGAAAGCCTGAGGAATTCAGGACGCAGGAGGGAGCCTACACCAGAAGTTACAATGGCGGGCGGAGGTGCTTTGTGTGCTTTGTGTGCTTATGAAAACTTGAAGGTAATGTTCACCCCATGTGCTTTCCATTTGATGTGTGGCGGCACTTGTCTTGCGTTTTTAAATGTATGTAAATTCCATGTCAAAGTATTTTTGCATGTCCCTGCTACTTAAGATCCCACAGCCTTGGGCCTTGACTCAAGCAAGTGTTGTCTTTAATATCTCACACAAATCCTAGACTGTCTCTGTTGCCAATAACATTTCCTTGATGGCCACGCCCCATAGTTCATCATGAAAATTACATTGGTTTTTTGCTAATGTTTAACTTACAGCCACGTACACTGCTGTCTTTTGAAGTATGCAGACGGCGAGGTGGAGCGGAAATAGAAGGGCACAGCCAGAATGGAGCTGGCCGTGAGATTTAGGTCACAGGTCAGAGATGCTGGCTTGTACATTTGCATCAGAGCATGGCGTCTTTTTCTTAGCACCTGTGGTTAGGTGGGCCTGGCTCCTCCTTGGCCAGTATCAAATCCTCACACAGCCGTGGCATGGCAGTATATGCCTTACCTGTTTCTGTCATCAGTAGTTCACTGGCAGCCAGCTAGAGGGACCTAAATTTGAACTAGCTTAAACAAAAGAGGAATCTTTGGACCTACATAAGTAAAAACACTTCTCATACCACATGAGGACGTCACTTTCCAAAGCATCTGGGCCATTTTACACAAAGTCCGCCAGCGAAGGCTGAGCATTCCAGCCGCTTCCCATCTTAACATGGAGTGCCGTTGTGTTCACTTGAGATCCACTAGGAGTGTAAAGTGGAGTCAAACGGTGCCTTTAGTTCTCATCTCTCTAATTTATGATGCCAGGCATCTTTTCACGCATAACTCACCATTCCTATATCTTTTCTGTTTGTTTAAATCTCTTGCTTGTTTATTTGTCTTGTTTTGTTCATTTATAAGTAACCTTTCTAAGTGAACACTATAAATACTAACTTGTCAAAAAGATATCTTTCTCCCCGTCCTACAGCATACTTTTTATTTCTCCAATGACAGCTCTTGATAAGCAGTGATTTTTAACTGTAATACAATCTGTTACCATTTTGTTTTTCTTTTAAGATAAATTTTTGTTTTCACCTTGCTTAGAAGTCAGCCTTTGCTGCTCTATGGTCACAAATATATTCCATGTTGATGTCTAGAAGCAATATAATTTTAGTTCCTACGCTTCAGCCAAAGGTTTGACCTAATGGCATGTGAGAGACCAGGAATCACTTTCTTTTCTTATCCGTTTGCCCCATTCTTCTTAACTCATTCTTCATCATGTTCACTAGTGGACACTCTATGTGATTAGAACAATTTCCTTCATCCCCTGGGTTTTTATGACCTTTATTCTTGGATGGATGTTGAATCTCTATCAAATGCCTTTATTGGCATTATCAAACATTATGTGATCTTTATCCTTCTAATGGGACAATTGATTGAACATGCTGCTTTCTGGTATAAATACAAATTTTAAATTTTGATAAATTTGCTAATATTTTGTTTGGGGTGGTGTTCAAATTTGTGAGAAAAAATATCCTTTAATTTTCTTTTTACATAATAGCTATCTCAGGTTTTGATGAAACAAATTGCTCTTTAAAAAAAAATACAAGTTGAAAATTGGGCATGGTGGCACATGCCTTTAAACCCAGTATTCAGGAGGCAGAGGCAGGGGGATCTCTGTGAGTTCAAAACCAACCTGGTCTACAAGGGACCCCAGGACAGCCAGGGCTGTTACACGGAGAAACTCTGTTTCGAAAAACCAAGAAACAAGTTGAACATTACTAGGAATTATTATCTTCTTTTATTCTTTGGAAAAGTCCTTTTTAAACATTTGTATAGTTACTTCCTTAAGTGGCTAAGAATTTTTTTGTTCAAGCCAGGCTTTTGATTTTCAAAAGAGATGCATATTTTTAATTACTCACTTGTTTTTTCAAAACCAATTTTAAGGACTATTTTGTCATATAATTTTAAATCTTAAATTTCAAGCGCAGAATTGTTCAGAACAGCAGCCGCTCGTGGTCTGAGTGGTACTGGCAGCCCACAGACACCCCACCTCTGTTCTTAGTTAAAATCTCTATCGCTGTGGCTTCGTCAGTTTGATTGGCTCACTCAGAGGGCCAATTTTTAGTTAAATTCCTTTACTGTTCACATTATCCAAACCTTATTTATTTTTCTTCTTTATTATTTTCCCGGGCTTTACTTCTGTGGCTGTTCTCAATCTTAGGGAGAATGCTTAGAGCACTGATTCTTCATGTTTATTCTTTTAACATTTTATAATATGTACATTTAAGACAAACTATTTTATCTAAATCTTTCTTCATCTTCAATGCATGTATTTTAGTATGCTTCATTTCCCTTAAAACTAAAGGTCTTAAATTTTTCTGTTTTTAGTCTTTCTTGGACCCAAACATTATTTAGCAAAACATCGACTAATAGTCAAACTCTTGGAAATTATATAGCTAGTTGTTTGTTTGTTTGTTTGTTTTTAATTTTTGCCTTTAACTACCAATGGCAGAAAATAAATTCAATATGATTTTAGGCCTGGAAATCAGTTGAGACTAACATTATGACCCAGAATAAGCTTGATAAGTGTTCCCTGGAACTTGAGAAAGTTACATGTTCCATAAATGGCAATGAGGTCAAGTTTACAAATAATCATGCCGTTTGGCTTATAGCTCTACTAACTTCTTATTCTTTTTGGACAGATGGTGAAATTTATTTGAAATTCACAAGTATAATTATGGATTCAGCACTTCAATTTCTGTGCTATCAATTTTCATTTTGGCATTTTTAAAGTATAATACTTGATATGCATACATATAGTATTAATGTAACTTTCTGTTGAATTAACCAGTTTATCATGGTTTATGAAATTCCTTAATGTTAGTGAGAGTGCTGACATTACGATGCACTTGGTGTGACATTTGTGCGGTAGAAAAGCTTCCTTTTCTGACTAATGTGGGCATTCAATTCTCTTTTTGTCCTTTGACTCTCAATTTTTCTATGTCTTCTTATTTAAAGTTTGACATTTAAAAGAAACAATCCCCAGGTGGAGATTTTTTTATTGACTATGAAACTTGTCCTCTGTTGTTGTTATTGTATTTCATTATTAAATTGTTCCATTTGGTCCTTTTATGCCGAGTGAGATCCTTGACACCTGACATATCTGGGATGAACTTGCTGACTACTGTTATTCTGAGTACTGTGGGGAAATGATTAATTGAATTTTAACCACGGCCTTCCTATTATTAGCTGTTGGTGTCAATAGCAAGTGGCATTTAGAAATGAGTGTTTGTATACTCAATCAATGATGAATTTTTCCCACTTTGATGTCCACATCTTTGTAAGATAACATGTTTGATTTTGTCAGTCCATAAAACCAATGTAACAACAACTACAACAAAAGGTGCCCCAAGAATTCCTTGGGGTCACTATATGCAAGAATTTAAGCCAGGGGTCTGAAAAGGAATAACCTGTGCTTTTGTCCTCACAAAATTATTAGGGTTTTTTTTTTACTTACTTTTAAAATACTGCATATTTTATTTTAACTCATCCTTATAATGTATTTAAATACACCATCATAAAATGCTCCAATGTAGACATATAATTTATAAGTAAATATATCTTAATATTCTGCATTATATTTTAGATAAGTTTTATTGGGTTTTGAGATTAGCCATTTTAGATAATTCACATGCTAGAGTCAAAGCTTGAAAGACCAGCGTACTGTAGCCCAGTCACCGTCTGACATAGTCTCAGTCTAACCCACTCCCAGTCTAACCCATCTGGATTTGAAGAGGGGAAACTGAAACAGTATGAAATTGAGTGGCTTCCTGGAGGACACATATTCTATCCAACACCCAATTAGAACTCAGATGTAGCCTCTGAGGCCCCGAGAACTGCTCTTTACACCCAAAGATGTCTCCTTATCAATGTACCTCTCATGAATGTAGAAATATTTTCCTCTTTTATTTTCTGGATTTGAAATGCAATCCATTCTCACAGAGGGCCTGAATTCCAGTTTCCCTATTGTAGAAGTATTTGCAATGACACCATGTTTACACTGACACTCGTTCACTGAAGGAAAGGTAGTTTGAACCACAATGAATATTTTGTGTATTAAACTTAGCTAATCTTGGAACCACTAATGCCTGTACCCTGAAGTGCTTCTGCCAACTGTGGCAAACGAATCAATTTCTGAAGACTGAAGACAGTATTGGTGGTATAAAATGGACTGCCGATAAGAACAGCCTTTCATCTTTATTGTAGGTTATCAATGTCCAGAACCTTCCATTAGGGTAAAGCAGTGATGATTGCGTCTGCACATGAATCATGGGCCCCTTCCAGGCAGCCATGGGCACTATCTTCTCATGTCACCAAATAAGCGTCAGGCTGAGTTCTCTGCAGCTGCATGAAGTGTGGCTTGATTTCAGGATGGACATTTAATATCGGCTATTGATGAGTGTCTTTTCTTTATGCTTCCGCAAACAATGTTGTAGGAGAAAGATCACTGACTTCTCAGTGGGAAGTGCTCAGTTATGTTTCTAACAGTTGTGTTTGTCTGTCAGCTGTGTTCCCCTGGACACACTCTTGATAAACCATACCTCCATTTCTTTGCTTTTTATGACTGGAGTTTGAACCAGTACCCTGGTACTTAAGGAGAGTCAAATATAGTGCTTCACCAAGACCTAGTATTTGCTTGCTCACATTTTCCTGAACCAGAATTCTCTTCTTCCCCCTTCCTCCCTGTTTGTCCCCTAAGTATTAATGTATCGTAAAATTAAGTGTGCTTAAACAGCTGGGTTTTCTCAGATATGATTAAGTTACCTTTAACTGTATACTCACCCCTACAGAAGAGATCACACATTGAACTTCCTCAAAGCTATATTGATGAGAACAAGGCAGAGCGAGCTGTCCGTGGTGACCCCTGCCACTTGGGAAGCACATGGGAGAAGAGTTGAGTTCAAGGCCAGTCTAGGCTCAGTCTTAAATTCTAAACTAGGAAGACTGTGACAGAAGCAAAACAATGTGTGTAATAGTGTCCATCTCATGTCTGACAAGCCCTCATCTGCTGCAACTAGCCACTACCTCAGGCTTTTCTGAGACAGTCCCTGAGCCTGGGGGTGGGGGCGGGGATGAGGCCATGTGGTATAGATTCTCGTTTAAATCTTAACTCTTCACTGTCTCTTATTCTATGCATGACCTGTGGTGGTTTTCTGCATTAATCACCAGCCACAGTTGAGGAGCCATTGGCAATGATGGCCACTGGGGATCAGGGAAAAGAGTCCTCCTCTCTAACCCCCCGGGGATGCAGCCTCTAAGAGGCTACCCAGGCTCCAGTGTGTAGAGGAATTTTAATCCAGCAACATGGCCACTCTGGCAAGAGATCACATCCAAAGACCTGGGTCTGTGTGATCTGGATGGAATACCGATACTTCTTTAGTACACACCTTTAATCCCAAACAATGACATCTAATCACTGGACAGACAAAGTGATCAGTCAGAGAAAGATTTGACAGAATGAGTTAGTGGTAGCATACACTCAACTCTCATGAGAAAAGCGGCTCCTTAAGAGCAGTGCAGGAAGTGGGGGAGGGGAGTTGAGTTTGGTGCTGTTCAGTTGAGTTCACTTGAGTTCAGTTGAGTTTGTGCAATTCGATTTAGTGTGTACGGTCAGTTCAATCACTGCACTTCAGTTCCATGGAATTCAAGGTAGTTTTTCCAAGCAGAACGATCAGTCAGAAGTTGAGAGAAGCCAGTTTAAATGAGTCAGGTTGGAGGGGAGTTTGAGCCAGGAGTTTGAGTTAAGCCAGCCAGAGTTCAGAAAGAGTTAGAAAGAGTGAATTTATTTAGCAGTGAGTCTTAGAGGCTGAAAACCTTCTAGACCTATGTTAGCAGACAAAAGCTGGAAGCTGAGGCCTTTGAGGTCCCTGCTGGCAGAAGATTAGATTATAGGGGGGCTAGAAGCTTCCAAGCCCGGGCCTGTGGATAGTTAGATAGAAACGCTCTGGGCTCAGCCCAAGCCATGTATTAGTAAATCTCGGGTACAGTGCTCATCTCATCCCGTCTTCTGAGGAAATGAAAACATTTACACCAGCAGCTGCCCCACACCCATGTACTCACCAGTGGCACCAACAGGGCTCAGGGGGATTTAAAAAATGAGCACATGGCGTTGGAGGGAGAAGCGGCAGGAGAGGAGCTGGCAGGAAAGGAATGGAGAGAGGATTTGGTCAAGACATGTTATATACATGTATGAAAACCTCTGATTTATGTCAATAAAGCTGAGAAATAGGGACAACCCATGACTCTCGCAGGACAAAGAAATGGCTCAGCTACTTAAGTCCTGAAAATTTCAGCTGAGTGTTAAGAAGCTTTATATAATCTAAGGGCTTCCTAGAGACTAATGTAAAGAAGTATAAAGAAAAGTCATTCATCAGAAGCCCATATTAAATGTCCTTCCTGAGATTAGTATTCACAAAAAACTTCATCATACACAAAAAAGACATTTTTACTGAACATTCAGTTACTTGGATGCACCAAAGAAATAAGAGTCAATGCCTGGTGAGATTGTTGTCACCATAAAGGTGACATTAACCACCGGCAGATTCGGGAAATGGAGCTGTGGGCTTACTCAGCATTATCTCTCATTACAGAGGAGCTATTTCAGTGTAGGAGCCAGATGTTCGTAGGTAGGCTTCCCCATCCCCTACAAACACAAGATGATGGGATTACTATTAGATACATAAGCATATCTAATAATCGTATTGCTAGTTCTTCACAGGGTAGCTTACTGGTCATTTGCATGTTTTATTTTGGTATGCTTTCTAAGACTATAAAGGATTTCTTTTTTTTTTTATGCCTGTTAAAGCTAATGAAGGAATACTGAAAAATAATATGGTGAGCAAGTAGAATAGCTAAATAACATCTGTCCTGTGTTATTTACACAAACTTGCCTGCATGAATTTTCTTTCCATTGTGTGACTGTCATAATTACGGTACACCATTATTATTAGAATGTTTAAAAACATAGGTGTAAAAGAAGCAAATACTTTTACGTGGCTGAAGAGGCGAGGAAGACCTCTTAGACCTACTTTTCCTTTCTCTAGGCCTTATTTCTAATTTAGGATAGGAATCTTCGGCTGTTGGGATGTTTTTTGGTGAAGATTCTCACATCATTAGGTGTTAGCATTTGAAGGGACCTTAGAGGACTTCACCCCAGGAATAGAGAGGGGCTTGGAGCCTTGTATATGCTAGACAAGTAAAGCCTGCCACTGAGCTTTCTCTCCAGCCTGGAGGGTTTTTTTTTTCTGAGATTATAATATAATCACATCATTCCCCTACTTCTCTTTCCTCCCTCCAAGCCCTCCTGTATACCCCTCTTCCTCTCAAATTGATGCCCTTTCCCCCTTAATTATTGTTACATTCATGTGTGTGTATGTGAGTATGCACATACATTTCTAAATATAACCTGCTCAGTCAGTAAAATACTGCTTGTGTGTATGTTTTCACGGTTGGCCATTTTGTATTGCATAGCCAATCATGTGCTCTTCTCTGGGGAAGACTGTTTCTCCCTAGTTGCCTGCAGTTGTTTGTGTATGGTTGAGGCGTCAAGGTCTCTCTCTGGTCCATGTGAGCATGTCTACTGTTGTCCTAGTTCAGTTCCTCTTTAGGCAATCGTGCTGGTGAGACTTTCTGGGTGCAGCTTCTGAAATTACTGGGAGACACAGTCTCCCACTCCCGGATCCTCTGGATTTTAGTCTTTCCACACCCTCTTCCCTGGTGTTCCCCAAACCTTAGCTATGGAAGTTGTTTTATAAACATACCCACTGGGACTGGACTCCAGCCTTTTGATTGGATTATGGTTTTATGTAATGGTCTCTCTCTCATGTAAAAAGAAGTTTCCTTGATGGTGAGGACTACACATATCTGTGGGTATAAAGACAAACTTTTAGAATATAATTAGGGATTTTGCTCGTTTAGTAAAGTGGCAGTTGTAGATTCTCCCCCAAGATCTATGGCTTTACTAGTCCTGGGTAGTTGACTAGGTCACCAGCACCTACTGCATGATTTCCCTCTTGTTGAGAATCTCTTAAGTCTAATTAGAGAGCTGCTGGTTACCATTAATGTGTGCATGCCACACTTTACACTGAGGGTTGTTGGGCCATCCTGGTCATTGTGGTTCGTAGATGTCATAGCTGGGTAGGACTGTTGTTTGCTTCCCTCCTTTGGAGAGTGGCACAGTGCCTTCTGGCACCATAAAGGCTAGTCCTCAGGGAAAAGGCATTCAGGTCAGTTCCAGCTCAGGGGGTCTCTGGGCCCTGCATCTGAAGCACGTGGTGTCTTTAACAATGGGAACTTGCCTTCTACTTCTGGGGAGCAACCAAGGGGAGTAGCAATAGTCTATAATGTTTGGGACTCTCTTGTGGACAACCCTGATCAATAAGTCAAAAGAGGACTTCTCGTGCCTTGTGTTGGGGTTTTGTTAGATAGTCGTTGGCTCTTGGAGGAAGCATTGTCAGCCCATAGGAGACAATTTCATTTAAAGTATATATGCATCTTTATGTACAGACTTATGTATAGTATGTTACTTTAGGTAGCTAACTAATTCCTTATGAGTTTTTCAGACATTCTTAGTGTTATTTTACTCTCCTCCTGTCTTTATCTCCCTCCCCAACCCCTACTTTGACCCCCCTTTTTCCATTTCCTTGATCAGACCCCTTGTATCTTCTGTGTCCTCTCAATTGCTCCCAACCCTACCCTACTGTGGCAACGTTTTATTTTTTGGTTTGTTTGTTGTTTTGTATTTACTTTCTTGATTTTTGCAGTTATTCCTGAATATCTGCTCATACCTTAAGATGGAGCTAGGAGCCTCTGATGACAGAGAACATATGGTTCTTGTCTTTCTGGATTTGGGTCACTTCACTCAATATCATCTTTTCTAGTTCCACCCATTTACAGGGCTAGACCCTAGGGAAAGACGTGGGGCTAGAGGACATTTCTCTACCTCTTTTTGTGCCAGAGATGAGTAAGGAACATCCCCAGGGGTGTTTAATGACTGTGTCTAAGTAAAACCTGAGCTTGAAGCCAAGTACCCGCTGTGCTCTCAGCTGGCCCCGCCGTTGACATACCTGCACTGCCTCTGGTGCAGAGCAATGGCAATTTTAGTCTTGTCAGTGATGTGCTGGAGTTATGGCTTGAATTTAAAGTGTCCCATAGGCTCATGGTCCCCAGATGCTGGTGATGTTCTGGGACGGTGATGGAGCCTCCCTTAGAGGAAGCGGGCCACCAGGGACAGGCTGCGGGGTTTTATGACCCAGCCTCACCTACCTCCTGTGGGCTCTGGCTCCTGACAGTGGGTGCAATGTGACCAGTTGTTTCATAATCCTGCCTCTGTGCCTCTCCCACCACGTGGACTCCATCCCCTCAAACTACAAAGAAACCCTTACTCACTTAAGTTGTGTCCTGTCAGGTATTTAATCACAGTAGCTCACATGGCTGGTGAGCTCGGATTTCTCCGTTTCAGCTTCCTAGACTAAAGAGCGCTGACCAGGAGTTTTGGTCGAGCAGGATGCATATGTCAGTGGTAAATCTGACCCTGCTGTGACCAAGATATGAGAAGCATTCACTCTCTCCATCAACTTGTTCCCTTGAGACTCCACGGCCCTCCTCATCCATTTTACTACATATACCCACATCCTCTGTTATCTCCAAGTTCTGAAGCTGCAGAGAGGAATGTATTATGTACACAGCCAGCTTCACATTTAGTTTTGGAAAATTAGTTTCGTTCATGTTTGGCTTCGCTTGATTGATAGCAGTAAACCTGGCAAAATGTAATGAGACCTTCCATGGAATTTATTTTTCCTGGGACAAAATAAATGATTCTGGCTATCCTGCACTGCAGCACTCAGAAGCTGAACCAGAGCCGGAACAGGGAATCCAAGGAAGCTGTGGCTGTGCTGACACAGAGACAAAGCCTCTGCATTCCCACAAGCACACCACCCCTTCCACCCTGTGCCCTTTTAAAGGTTATCTTTAGGAAAATGCATATAATAAGCGCACGTTCTAACAGTCTGGGACAAAAACCAAAACCCAATGAGCTCTTGCTTCCTCCATGTCTTAGTTATTTTTCTATTGCTGTGACCATGACCAAAGCAATTTGTAGAAGAAAGAGTGTATTGGGGTTTGCAGTTTCAGAGGGCGAATCCCTGGGCATCATTGCAGGGAGTAAGGCAGCAGGTGGCAGGGTTGAGGCTGGGGTAGCAGCTGCAAACTTACATCTTGAGACACAAGCATAAGGCTGAGAGAGAGAGAGAGAGAGAGAGAGAGAGAGAGAGAGAGAGAGAGAGAGAGAGAGAGAGAGAGAGAGAGAGAGAGAGAGAGAGAGAGAGAGAGAGAGAGAGAGAGAGAGAGAGAGAGGGAGAGAGAGAGAGAGAGAGAGA